>OU426988.1:9793926-10998926 GCA_911387755.1 Chrysotoxum bicinctum
ACCCATTTTCAACCCATTTTCAACCCATTTTCAACCCTTTTTCAACCCATTTTCAACCCTTTTCAACCCATTTTCAACCCATTTTCAACCCATTTTGAACCCATTTTCAACCCTTTTTCAACCCATTTTCAACCTACTTTCAACCCATTTTCAAGCCATTTTCAACCCACTTTCAACCCTCTTTCAACCCATTTTCAACCGACTTTCAACCCATTTTCAACCCATTATCAACCCATTTTGAACCCAATTTCAACCCTTTTTCAACCCATTTTCAACCTACTTTCAACCCATTTTCAAGCCTTTTTCAACCCATTTTCAACCTACTTTCAACCCATTTTCAACCCACTTTCAACCCATTTTCAACCCATTTTCAATGCTTTTTCAACCCATTTTCAACCTACTTTCAACCCATTTTCAACCCCTTTTCAACCCACTTTCAACCCATTTTCAACCCAAGTTCAACGCACTTTCAACCCTCTTTCAACCCATTTTCAACCCATTTTGAACCCAATTTCAACCCTTTTTCAACCCATTTTCAACCCTTTTTCAACCCATTTTCTACCCTTTTTCAACCCATTTTCTACCCTTTTTCAACCCACTTTCAACCCATTTCAACCCACTTTCAACCCATTTTCAACCCATTTTCAACCCATTTTCAACCCTTTTTCAACCCATTTTCAACCCCTTTTCAACCCATTTTCAACCCATTTTCAACCTAATTTCAACCCATTTTCAACCCTTTTTCAACCCATTTTCAACCTACTTTCAACCCATTTTCAACCCAAGTTCAACCCACTTTCAACCCTCTTTCAACCCATTTTCAACCCATTTTCAACCCATTTTCAACCCAATTTCAACCCATTTTCAACCCTTTTTCAACCCATTTTCAACCTACTTTCAACCCATTTTCAACCCATTTTCAACCCACTTTCAACACTCTTTCAACCCATTTTCAACCCTTTTTCAACCCATTTTCAACCCATTTTCAACCCATTTTCAACCCATTTTCAACCCAATTTCAACCCATTTTCAACCCTTTTTCAACCCATTTTCAACCTACTTTCAACCCATTTTCAACCCATTTTAACCCACTTTCAACCCTCTTTCTTTCTTTTAAAACCCTTTTTCAACCCATTTTCAACCCACTTTCAACCCATTTTAAACCTAATTTCAACCCATTTTCAACCCTCTTTCAACCAATTTTCAACCCATTTTCAACCCATTTTCAACCTATTTTCAACGCATTTTCAACCCACTTTCAACCCATTTTCAACCCATTTTCAATACTTTTTCAACCCATTTTCAACCCATTTTCAACCCTTTTTCAACCCATTTTCAACCTACTTTCAACCCATTTTCAACCCATTTTCAACCCACTTTCAACCCATTTTCAACCCATTTTCAACCCATTTTCAACCCATTTTCAACCCTTTTTCAACCCATTTTCAACCTACTGTCAACCCATTTTCAACCCATTTTCAACCCACTTTCAACCCACTTTCAACCCATTTTCAACCCACTTTCAACCCATTTAAAACCCTTTTTCAACCCATTTTCAACCCACTTTCAACCCATTTTCAACCTATTTTCAACCCATTTTCAACCCATTTTCAACCTACTTTCAACCCATTTTCAACCCACTTTCAACCCATTTTCAACCCACTTTCAACCCATTTTCAACCCATTTTCAATCCTTTTTCAACCCATTTTCAACCTACTTTCAACCCATTTTCAACCCATTTCCAATCCAATTTCAACCCATTTTCAACCCATTAACCCATTTTTCAACCCATTTTCAACCCACTTTCAACCCATTTTCAACCCATTTTCAACCCATTTTCAACCCCTTTTCAACCCTTTTTCAACCTTTTTCAACCCATTTTCAACCCTTCTTTTACCCACTTTCAACCGATTTTCAACCCATTTTCAACCCTTTTTCAACCCACTTTCAACCCATTTTCAACCCATTTTCAACCCATTTTCAACCCACTTTCAACCCTTTTTCAACCCATTTTCAACCCACTTTCAACCCTCTTTCAACCCATTTTCAACCCACTTTCAACCCATTTTCAACCCATTTTCAACCCATTTTCAACCCATTTTAATCCCATTTTCAACCCACTTTCAACCCACTTTCAACCCATTTTCAACCCTTTTTCAACCCACTTTCAAGCCATTTTCAACCCTTTGTCAACCCATTTTCAACCCACTTTCAACCCATTTTCAACCTATTTTCAACCCTTTTTCAACCCATTTTCAACCCACTTTCAACCCATTTTCAACCCTTTTTCAACCCTTTTTCAACCCATTTTCAACCCATTTTCAACCCATTTTCAACCCATTTTCAAACCATTTTCAACCCATTTTCATCCCATTTTCAACCCACTTTCAACCCACTTTCAACCCACTTTCAACCCATTTTCAACCCACTTTCAACCCATTTTCAACCCACTCTCAACCCATTTTCAACCCTTTTTCAACCCACTTTCAACCCATTTTCAACCCTCTTTCAACCCATTTACAACCCACTTTCAACCCATTTTCAACCTATTTTCAACCCTTTTTCAACCCATTTTCAACCCACTTTCAACCCATTTTCAACCCTTTTTCAACCCTTTTTCAACCCATTTTCAACCCATTTTCAACCCATTTTCAAACCATTTTCAACCCATTTTCATCCCATTTTCAACCCACTTTCAACCCACTTTCAACCCATTTTCAACCCTTTTTCAACCAATTTTCAACCCACTTTCAACCCATTTTCAACCTATTTTCAACCCACTTTCAACCCATTTTCAACCCTTTTTCAACCCATTTTCAACCCATTTTCAACCCACTTTCAACCCATTTTCATGATTATGCATGATTATTGATGATTATTGATGATTGATTATTCATGATTATTTATGATTATTCATGATTATTCATGATTATTCATGATTATTCATGATTATTCGTGATTATTCATGATTATGCATGATTATTCATGATTATTCATGATTATTCATGATTATTCATGATTATTCATGATTATTCATGATTATTCATGATTATTCATGATTATTCATGATTATTCATGATTATTCATGGTTATTCGTGATTATTCATGATTATTCGGTATTATTCATGATTATTCATGATTAATCATGATTATGCATGATTATTCATGATTATTCATGATTATTCATGATTATTCATGATTATTCATGATTATTCATGATTATTCATGATTATTCATGATTATTCATGATTATTCATGATTATTCATGATTATTCATGATTATTCATGATTATTCATGATTATTCATGATTATTCATGATTATTCATGATTATTCGTGATTATTCATGATTATTTATGATTAATGATGATTATTCATGATTACAGTAATCCCCGCTTAGTTGCACCTCGCTTAATTGAACATCCCGCTTAATTGACCGAAAAAGTTGCATTGCAAAATTTCCCGTATTAGTAGCATAGCTTTTTAGATGGTTAATTGAACCCCGCTTAATTGAATTACTCGGTTAATTGAACTTTAAAATATGCACTCCAAAAAAAAAAATATATGGACATTTTTCGGATAATTGGACGTACAAAAAAATTATAATGAAACAAATATTAGAAATATTTTATTACTTAACCTACGTCTGAAGTGGTTTTTTAAGACAGGTATTATTCAAGATGAAGAGCAGCCGGAAAATGATATCGTGGTCATAGACAACATACTTAAGTACAATGGTTAACAGACGCCGAAATTTTAAAAACGGTTTAATAAAAAGAAGAAGTTGAAGCCATATTACCATCGACTTTCGAAATTCTACAGAACATTGCAATTCTACGTTTATACTTCTTTTACCACTAAATAAATTTACAGTTGAGCTGAAAAACAAGAAGAATCAATCAATCAATCAAATCACAAATTTTTTCAAACCAATGTATGCATAAACCATTATGAGCCTTTTGAGGTACATACCTACTATTGTATTTATTTTTTTTTTATCCTTTTCGAAGCTAACAGTGACTTTTTTTTAAGAATAATTTATTTCTGTTTCATAGTTTTAATTATGTATGTATTAGGGTGGGTCAAAAAAATCAAGTATCTTTTTTTTTGGATCCGACACATGAAAACTAGTTCAAATTTTAATCATTTTGTATCAATACTTATTAAATTATAAAATTTCATATGGTGAAATAGAATTTTTTTTCTGCTGACATGTTAAATTATATTTCTTAAATAAAAACCTTCTTTTCCTGAAATAGAACATGAACTATCTTAAAATTAAAAAATTAACTGGGTAAATTGGGAATATTTATTGAAAAACTACTAAATTCAGTATAGGCATTGGAATTCTACTGCGAATATCTTTTGAATGGCTAGAGTAATCGACTAACTACTGAGATCTTTTTTGTAGAGCGTTCAATTTCCTATAGGAATAATTGAAACTTATTTGACAATAATTATTTTTTATTAAGTTACAAAATTCAAAACAAAAAAGTTATTTTCCTTAAAATACTTCTATCTTTGACGTTGAATATCTTTTAAATGGTTGGATTAATGAAAAAATGTAGAGCGTTCAATTTCCTATAAATATTGACTATGCGATTGGTTAAACGATCTATTGTTGATAAGATATGACCATTTTTATATGATACTAAATTGAAAATGGAAAACTATGATGAGCATAATCTTCCCGTCAATATTAAGAGCTATTATTTGGTAAGTACTTTCTAGAGGTACCTAGGAACTTGTTTTCATGTGTCGAACCAAAAAAAAAGATACTTGATTTTTTTGACCCACCCTAGTATGTATGTTTATTTTTTAAATAAAACGTGTTCAAATATTTTTGTGTGTGTATTCTTTTTCAAGGTTTTCGTAAGTTGACAATGAAATGTTCATAGTAAATTTCTGGGATGAACATTTTAATTTTTAGTTGACCGACTCGTGCAATTATACGGGTTTCGTTTAATTGAACAGGTCGGTCAATTAAGCGGGGTTTCGTTAATTGAACCACCCGGATAATTGACCGAAAAATCTGACAAAATGGTCAGTGCAATTAAGCGGGGAATACTGTATTCATGATAATTCATTATTATTCATGATTATTCATGACTATTCATGATGATTTATGATTATTCATGATTATTCATGATTATTTGTGATTATTCATTATATTCGTGATTATTCATGATTATGAATTACATACATACATATGTATAGTACCTATAATGTACATACTAGTATGTATATTTTCTTCGTCTCTGGCTGCGCTTGCTTGTGTTGTTTGTTTTTTTCTTGCGTGTGATTCTGCCTTTGAGCCTTCGCCTTGGTGTGCTTGGGTGTCATCAGCGAAAGCCGATAGAGTAAAAGGGTAAATTAAAATTTCAAATGTAAAATCTGGTGAAGAAAAAGCTTATCAACACATTCAAATTCATTTACATACATACATTTTGAGTCGATTTGGGACACCTGCCCTTAATGAGAAAATATACTTATTTTCTATGCTATTGGCTAAAAACGATTTTATTAGGTATGAAATATTTACACTTAATGGAATTAGTTTATTGCAGATAAATTTTATTGAAATAACAAAATTGTTTTTTCTTACGAATCCAAAACATGCCCTATTAGAAGTGACTTCAGAAAATAAGCAACCTTGTGTCTTTCCAGAGGTGTCTTACATTTTTTTGTGTTAAAAAAGAATTACGTTAAGCCCATTCCAGAGCGCGCTTATCTTATCGTAGTGCGATCGCTTAAACGCTTAAAAAGGAATGCCACCTCAGAGAGTTTCTGCGCATTGGCAGTTCGAGTTATAAGAAATAAGACAACGGATTGGACCGCCTTCGTCGTCGACGTCGTACGAATTGACGAGAAACGTAATTTTTTATACCCACGAACAACACCACTTAATCGCACTCCTGAAATGAGCTCAGTTAGCAAAAATGCACCAACCCCTATTAAAGAACCTGCGATATTTGGGCTGGTATTTTAAGTTTAAAATGAACAGTCGGCTTTGTCACAGGACAAAGTAGAGCAAGTGCCAGGGGAAGGTTTGTCACAAGTTAATTCTAACACCTGTAATGTCCACAAGTCTCTTTTTTAAATCCCAACAATTCCACACCTCTCCGTCATCCAATTAATTTCGAATCAATTCATTTACTGTCTGATTTATTAAGAATGCATAAAGAATTTCATCAACATCCAGCCTCGGGCACTACCAGAATAAAAAAAGATACTTTCCTTTCATCTTGATTTATGACCAACTTAGCGCCATATGAATGGCGATGGGTCTTTCGCCATATCTCTCGACTTCAATCCACACAAAAGACACAACAAAACAAGTGAAGATAGGCGATTTACCACACCAGGAGCATCATTGCTTGTGTGCATCGTGTCGTCCGGCGCGTCGCGTCGCCGTCGTCGGTCGTGAGCTCAAATCTCACAATGCAACAAGCAGCAGCACCCTTTAAGCACCCATTTGATTTTGGACTTCACCATCGCCTCTTCTCATCAAAACATAAAATAAAAAACATAAAACAAATAATCGCGGAGTAAATCCACATAAATAAAATAAAGACCCCAAACAGAAAATCTTGGAAGAAAAAGATTTAGGGTCTGAGATTTTCATCTCGTGGGTATTATTCTCACCCGAGACATTTATGGATCTTTTTTCATTGCGCGCATTCGGATCTTCGGTGGACTAGCATTGGGATTTTGTTGTTGGATTATAAAGATTCGGGATCGCGGACACCTTGGTTTCGTATAGGTTGATAGTCTTCTTTTTCTTCCCGGACGATATGTGTCTGATGACGAGGCTATGTGGAAATGATTTTCGATTTATCTTTAAAAAGATACTTGAGGGGTAGGGTAGGTTTGGTTCGGTTGGGAGTTTTAATTTCAAAAGAACTATTTTTTTTTTCGTTATGATTTCTTGATCCTAAATCAAAAGAACTCTTAAGCAAAATGTTGTACATTTATTACGTTAGTTTCAGAGCTCAAGTGTGAAAGACTTTTTTCCCTAACACTGGTAAGGGCTTTATTATATCACTGTCAAGTCGTTTAATACATTCGTTTAGTAAAGAATGAGGATGATTATGCATCTACTTTTTTAAAACATTTATAAAGAGAATAAAGAACGTAGGTACCTCTTGGAGTAATGGTTAGTGCGTTGGACTGTCATGTCTTGGGTTTGATTCTTAGCTGCTGTAAAATTAGTTTTTCAGGGGTTTACCAACTCTTGCAAGGGATTGACAAATCCTGTCATGTCATAAAAATAGCTGCTCATTATCCGTTCGGAATCGACAGGAAATTATGTATATGTAGGTCTCCTCGATTTTCTGGTAACACGCACACAGAAATGATTGAGAGTTGTAAGTCACTAGGTTTAGGCTCCCTATGAGCCGTCATGACCTCTAGTTTTTTTGTATTTCTTCTAGGACTACTTTCAATGGAAAAAGTGTTATATTTAGACATTTTTTATTTGTAACATCCTACAGACCAAATCAAAAAATGTTATAATGACATCTTTCCAGTCGTTACCGTCTACATAAAACGCCATCAACATAAACAAAAATAATAGATACTTACTCATAATTGAGAGCTTGAAAGTATCGAAAGTAAAACTCTGTGGAAGATAGGGTGCTATATGTTTCGTCCATGATAGCTAGAGCCTCTGTATGATTTTATCCACATGATTCCATATCATGAATCTCATAGCACGGCTACACATATTGAGCTACACTATTGTGCTCTAAGAGATCGCCTCAAACCTACCAATCCTATAAGATGTAGTAATTGAGTAAAAATCCTAACTGACACATTTTATTGGCATCATGATTATCAATGATATTTGTCACAAAAGTGCTTGGTAGATTTGAATTTTTATGGTTCTGTCATTTAGATGGGGATAGTAAATCCTTTAAGATTCGTAGATTCTTTTCGTCTCGAATTGTAGTTTCCATACACTTGCCTTATCTTTTTTTTTTTTCGTTTTTGTTTATTGGTAATGTCAATTTAATGTAATTGTTTTATGGGTGGTCGATGAGGGTGAATTCCTTGCGAGTTATTTGAGACTATCATGAAATTTTCGAGCGTTAAAGAAATGATGTAAGCACGTGATTAATACCAATCGATAAGTCTGACGCAGGAGTTTGAGACATAATCTTAACAGTTTGATAAGGTGTAGATCAGGAAAATGGTGTTGAGATTATCTTATAAGGATGCGAGAATGTTTTTGAAGGGTTTTTATTTTCAGTGCTTTTTTTGGAGATTCCGTAAATAAACTAAATAAATTTTTGTAACATTCATTACGATTAAACCGTAATATTAGGAGCAACAGGTATGATTCCAAGCATTTTCAATTAATATATGTGATGCACCTGTCATAACCATTTCCTTTTTTTCGTTGAGTTTTTTTTTTACTTTTGCTTTCACCACCGAATCTCACTCGAGTAAAATTAACAGTTCTAAAAGCTTCTTTTAGTTCATTCATGCCATAAGTATCAGTTAGATTCCGAATCGGTGTTTAGAAGATCTGCATTAAGGAATGTTTCGTTAAGTTTTGCGTTTGAGGTGATGGATAAGTTTAACTGAGGAGCGCTCCAAACTTTATGTTTAGAACTTAGAATTTGAATTAGAAAGTTTATTTCTTATAATTTCATGACAGTTTTCGGGTATTTAAAAAAAAACACATGTGAAATGAAATCATGTATTACTTTTTGTCTAGTCTCATTTAGTTTTGGTTTTTGTGAATCTGACATTTGGTGAAAGGGAATTAAAAAAAGAGATAGATATTAACTTTCACTTAAGGACATTATGGATTTGTTTACCTTTTTAGTGTAAGCTTACTCGTAAGTTCTTCATTGAAAAAAGCAAAGTGACCAAAACTGAACGAAAAGTATCAATCCCAAATTACTTATGAGCACATCATATTGCTTCGTTGTATCTTTTTGGTTTCGTATACAACTTATCTGTCAATAACTTAAGTGCCAAGAGGTTAATTTACGTTGTTATTACGGAATATTGGATTTTTTCTTCTAAACAAAGACATCAATTGGCATTTTGATATATTAACAAAAAGTTTTTTATATGAACACAATCTTCATTGATATTAATTATAAATAGTACTGAATAAAGTTGACTACCTTGAGGTACACCAGAGTTCAGGTTTATTCAATCAAAAATAATTTCTCTTCATATATTTTGGAAAGTACGTCCTTTGAAATATAATCTGATATAATATGAAACTTGCTGAACATAATATAGACGGTGCTGTAATGGAAATAACTATCAAAATGTTATACATATATCCGCAAATTGAATGTAACGAACAGAACGCAATGCAGCTGCAAACGGATCTGCAATAGGTGGCGAACTTTTAACGTTTGGATGCAACATTTTTGATGTTTCAAAATCAAACTAATCAAAACAGTCGATGCAGCCTTACATAAGGTTGAAGCGAGCTTTAAGCTTTATTCAATTACTAGTATATTGACATGTTTTTTTTTTTTTTTTTTTTTTGTTATTTCGTAAGGATTCCAACCAAGAAATTACATACAAAATTAAATATCAGAATTCTGTACAGCAGTAACAATACAATAACAAGTAAAAATTATGATGTTCGTAATTTTTGACAGCTGCAGCTCCAGTGTTCAGCTGGTAAGGATGAAAGCTTAAATAAAATTATACTATGAGACTATACATCGACGGACTTACTTTTGTAAAGATAACTGTTTGACTTTAGGCCTATAAATAGACACAGCACTATAATTTCCGTTTTTTTTCGATCGGACTAATTAATAGATTTTTCTAAATATTAGTAAAAATGCTTCCATCAAATAACTTCGAACAAAGTCAAACCGTTTATATTACAATATTTAATAACGTGAACTCTGAATTAGGTCATCATTTATGAACGACTTTATTTGACAGTTAAAAGAAAAAACTAGGAATCTTAAAATTCCTTTAAGTCAGATTGAATTTCTTATCACCATCTCACCGGAGATTTGAACTTAAGAAACAGAAACTCCAACAATTATTCATCTCACATTTCACAACCCAAACTTACATTCGTCTCCTTGTTTTAAAAAGGTAGGTGGATAAAAGTGCTTGCCACCAAAGCGTCTGTCTATACGTTGGCATTTGCAATGTGAATGCAGTAACGCTTCGATAAACCGCAAATATGGACAAATACTCGTATAATAAAATATAAAAAGCTAGGCACTTTATGTATGTATGTAGGTATGTATATGTAGGTACGTACATATATTATAGAGGTACTCGTATGTACATATAAATAGAGTGACAATTGATGACATTCTGTTATTGTATTTCAAATATGTCACCATCATACAACAGATATTAATACAATACTAAGCCTAGATACAACTTATGCATGCGGATGCAAATTGCTGTACCGTATAGAAAGTAAACGGTTTGCACAACCATAGACATGATGTATGTACATCTATGTAGATAGAAACGACTTTTTTCGTTTTATTGAAGGCGACACCATTTGATCATCGCCATCAATGGAGCTACTTATTTCACATCCAAGCTGAGTTTATCTCCTCACATTGGCTTCAGTTTCTATAGGTGGTACGTACCTACGAGTACTTTGGTATCGGACTGATGGGGTTTTGTTTGCTGGTGTCTGTCATTCAAATATAGAAGTATTTTGCAGTTTTATAAATTTTCAGGTTGACACGCTTGCTGAGTTTGCGGTTTTTAGATCACAAAATGTAATCTAAGATCTGTGAGATGACATTCGCTTGGATTGCTAATTTCTTCTGGCTTTTATATTTACATATAGCTTTTAATATACATTCATAATCTGCTTCTGCATAGATAAACAATGTTTATAGATACAGCATAATGCATATAAATTGATATTTGAGCGTAGCCATCTTAACTTTGGAGGGATTTGGAAGATGATTCGACATGAATAATTTGTTGAAAGTTATTAAAGGGGAAACGTTTTTGGCACGTGCCACATTAACGTAAGAAATTCATTTTAACTTCCTTTATATGGCGAGTATTTGATCGAGAAGTCCAACAAAATCAACTGTTCGTATGTGCACCGATTCACTTTAAATTTGGTAAAGAGTATTTTGAGTATTTTGAATTCCTAAAGGTACAAATTCTCTAAAACAAGTTTGGGTTTGTCAAAATTTCTCAAAAACGACTATAACGATTTTGATTGAATTTATTTACCTGATCCTTTGTGATTTTTTTTGGTTTCTGTTTAAAAAGCACACAACGAAAATATGTTTTTATCTTTTGGTGGAACTATGTTTAAAATCGGTATTGCTCTCAAGCTTATGTCAAAAGCCAACGAAAAATATGTTTTCGAATTGTCAAAGAAGAAATAAATGCATACATATTACAATTTCACCAAACGTCATTTTTTGAGCTAGTCATATGATTTCCTTTTATTCGTTTGTTTTTGTACGAAAGTGCATTTTCGACAAATGTATTTATATCTTTATTCAGATTATGATAATGACAGTTAGCTGTCAACCTTGAGTGAATCGAAAGTGAACGAAAACTGGATATTATTGTATTCATTTGAATTCTTATACAAACATACGTAGGATATCTACCTATAGTAAGTCCCATTCCGATAGTTAGTCTGCTATTGCACGATGAATCTAAACGCATGTTTTTCGAACAACGTATATAGGTGCAAACGAGAAAACAAAATCGAAAAGATGAGACGCAAAAAAAAATTCACCTGTGTCACGTCGCGTGGATACAATTTTCGGTGCGACTATTTGACGTTTCTAATTTCTATTATCCTTTTTATTTTTACTATTCTGCTTCATATGGTTACGTTCTGCCAGAATTAAACATCGTGTTTTTTGTACTGGTTTTATATATTCAAAGAGCACAGACACAGCCAACACCAAAACGAAAAATAAAAAGAACTGTCAAATTGGTTTCAACGTGTAATAGCGCTTGAATCAAGGTACGAAATACCAAAGAAAAATTCGAAAAAGGCACAATGCATCTATAGATTCATTGTGTAAAAGCAGATTTATTAAACCTTAAAGTTAAGATTACATTAGTTCTTCTCTCCCACATTTCGTAGCGTCGTTCAGTGTTCATGTGACATCTATTTTGACAGACGTATTTGATCGTGTCAAAGACGTAGCTTATTAAAAATTACTTTGTACAATGGAAACAAATTGTTGATAATTGGTTAAATAAACAAAATGATAAAAATCAAGTCACAACAATAGAAAAAGGAAACCCATCCCAATGACAGATAAAATATGTTAAAATGATAGAAGTCAACATCTGCATATGGGCATCAGGGATATAGAAGAAGTAAAAATTTAAATCTCACCTGTGCCCACAGAAAAGGAAAACCAAACAAACAAACCTATAATGGACACCACTACATGACAAATTTAGTGATTTATAAATGACCATATTCCGGGACGAAGAGGAGCATCCTTAATGACATTCCTGACATTTTTACCCGTCCGTCCGGCCCTTGAAAATAAAGTGACTATAGGGGGAACCAAAACTTTAGAAAAAAGATTAAAACACAGTCCTAAGAACCATCCTCGCCCCGCGCTTTGGTCAGATTAAAATAGGAAACTACGTTCATCAGACAAATGTGCAGATTTAAACGTACGATGAGTCGATTCTGAGGGGAAAAAAGAATCCAAAACCCAGAAGTGTGTGTTGTTGTGGTAGTGTCATGCACCATCACCGTTCTCTGGGACGATAATTTGTTTCGGGTGACAAAATATCTGCGATTTAACAAGCCAAGCGATTAAACGCGAACGCAGACACGATTTGGGTACCAACAACACCGCACCTCTACGCTCTGGCTAGCTAGTTTGTTGGTCAGTTGACTTTATCTGCTCTCCTCTCCGTCACCTGAACTCCTGCATCATGGTCCCTATCTCTCTGTTCAGATTACCAAAGAATGGTTGTTGGTTGTGTTATTTTTGTGACTTGCTGCTTCAAGTTAAATTGTTGGTTGGTATGATGGTAATGGTCAAGCTAACTTCTGGTTTGGTGCGGCTATCTCTTCTCTGGGGTTTTCATTTTTAGTTTGGAGGAGATAAGGATCGTGTTCAACAAGGTGTATTACTTGCGTATATCTCTAAGATATTTATTGATTCTCGATAATTTGTTGACTACCTCAATGGGTAGACAATACTACTTAAAGACACGAGATAGATATTAATGATGGTATTTGATGTTTGGTCTTCGTTTATACACACACCATCATCATGTGACTTCTAGTTTAAGTTTTGAGATACAAAAAAAAAATAATGTACCTGCATCATATCAGATATTTTTAATTTGAGTTTTAATTAATTTGAAGATAATTTTTTTTATGAAGCAGTTTTTTTGTTGGCGTTATTTGAAAGATAAATAAAATTCTGCCCTCTAGTGAGAATTGCACACATTTTTTTTATTGCATTTTTGTGAAACGTCATAAATACTAATAATAATGTAATTGTTTTTTTTTTTGTAATTGGTAGTACTTATTGTAGTCTTGATAGCCTAATAGTCTATAGTTAGATGGTCTACATGTTCTAGAAGCTCAAAATGGTATTGATGGTCTAGATTTAGATGATCTAGACCAACGGTTCTTAACCTTTGAGAATGTGCGGACCCCTAACAACGAATTTATCAGTCGGCGGACCCCAAAAATAAAATTTGATGTATTGTTGTGTATAAACTTTAAATTAATACCGTTACACCCACAAAGTTGAAAACATGTTGTTTTTATAAAAATATCTTTTATTAAAATCTTATTGAAAGTACATAATTATGTATATGTACATATGTTAGCAGTTAGTAAAATAATCAATGTGATGGCTGGTGTTGTTTTTTAGCTACCAAGTTATTTATATTTGGATCAAACGAACATAGCTGAATTCGTAAATCAGGTTCTACGTCTAATTTATTTCTATATTTATTTTTCGTATAAACAAGAGTTGAAAAAGCTTTTTCACCTAAATATGACGTAGAAAAGGGAATTAATACTTTTATAGCTCTTTCGGATATTACAGGATATTGCTTTCTAGCATTTAACCAGAATTAAAAAAGACTGATGTTTTTAAATACAAGTTGTAGAGCTGAATCACAAGATATATCAATAAGCTGGTTTTCTTCTAAAGCTGATAAACAGCTTATTTCACTAAAGTCAACTGAAAATGGATTTTTAATCCATAATTTGCTATTATCAGGAATTGGAAAGTATTCTCGAAAACTTTTTTTTAGGTCCGTGAAATGTTTGAGAAAACTTTGAAAAATTGAGTGTGGTAAAATATCGTTGGCAGTTGTTAAAAATTCATGTAGTGTTGAAAATGATGAATAATCCTTTTTCTCAAATCGTCTTTGCCACATTTCAATTTTTTTAAATGTCGATTCTATTTTGTCTTCAAATTGGAATACAGTTACTGTCTTTTGTGAGTTTTGTAAATCCATGTTTAACTCATTTAAATAGCCAAAAACATCACAAAGATAGGCAACTTGTGCACACCATGCAAAATCATTAAAACGGTCGCGCAATTCAAATGACAAATTAATTTCTTTGAGGAAAAACATTCTTATTTCTTCGCGAAGCTCGAAAAACCGTTTAAGAATTTTTCCTCGGGATAGCCAACGAACCTCAGTATGGAGTAAAAGCTGACTGTGGATGCTGCCCATATCATTACATATCTTATTAAAGATGCGGTGGTTTAGTGGCCTTGATTTTATAAAATTGATAATCTTCACAACTTCATCGAGAACAGCTTTTAATTCTGCTGGAATTCGTTTCGCCACCAATGCCTCTCGATGTATGCAACAGTGCTGCCATGTAGCTTCGGGCGAAACATTTTTAACAAAAGCGCGTAGACCACTTTTACATCCGGACATTGCTCTTGCACCATCAGTGCAAATTCCAACACATTTTTTCCAATTTATTCCATTTGATGTTATAAATTCATTTAAAAGATTAAAAATGGCTTCTCCGGTCGTATGGTCAGGAAGAGGCAGACAGAACAAGAAATCGTCATGAATAGAGTCTTGAAATTCGTACCGCACATACGTCATCAGATTGGCATTGTTTGATATGTCAGTGCTTTCATCCAATTGAAGAGCAAAATAGGAACTCAACTTTATTTTGTCTATAAGCTGTGCCTTGAGATCGCAGGACATATCAACAATTCTTCTCTTGACGGTATCATTCGAAAGAGAAACTAAGTCCAAATTTCGTGACTCTTTCTCACCCAGCATAGTTGCCACCAATACTTTTGCGGCCGGTAAAATCAAATCTTCACCGACAGTATGAGCCTTTCCAGCTTTGCCTATCAACAAAAAATGAACATGAATATAATACAAAAGCTAAATAATATGTTAATTTCCAAACAACCAGAAGTTTGACTGTAGTTAACTGCAGTCGATTTTTTTCATTCGAGTTCATTAAGTTGATGCTTTTTGAATCTCTCGTTAGGAACAATTTCCATAAACTTTCAAACAAATTTGTATACACATTTCAAGTTTAACAGTTTGGATACTTCTATTTGTGTTTTAAATAAATGATTTGGTCAGTACATGCGCACATGCATACATTCATAAAAAAAGATATGTAGCTAATTTTTAATTCAATAAATAGCCAAAAAAAAAATCGAATTTAGTAGCCACTGAGGTCGACAACAAGTGCTTGAAAGGAGCTCGACATTAGATTTCTCAAACTTACCTATCAACGGGGAGACTTTGTAGGATGCAAGTACAGCATTTTCATTGATATTTCCAGTAGCAACTTTCCGTATGGATTTCTTATTCCTCTGCAACTCCTGTAGTTTTATGTTGAAAAATTCGCGAGGCTTATCTCTATATTCCTTGTGCTTTGTTTCAAAATGTCGCTTTAGTTTGGCAGGCTTCATAGATTCGTTGCTCAAAACGTCGCAGCACAAAACACACTGTGACTTATCTTCGCCATTTAATTCTAAACACCCGAATCCAAACGAAAGATATTCGGAGGAATACTTTCGTTGTTTTTTATTTTTAATGTCATCACTGATTTTCGACGTTGATGTTCCTGGATTGGAGTGAACGTCCTCACTAATTTTCCTTTTTAGCCAGCGATCTATTTGTTAAAAAAGTAATGCAAAAACTAATATTTTTAAGAACAAACACTAAACGCGAACGAGACACAACAAATTTGATTCTGAGTTTTCAGCTAAAAGAAGTAAATGCGCATAACAATTAAAACGTTGCGTCGCCTACTGCAAACTTCGGATTCAAATTCAAATGCACATACAATTTTCAAGAAAAGCAAGCATTTCAACAAAATTCTTCGTAATTACAGCCTACAAACAAAAATAAGAGAATGAGCCGATGCTTTATAGAAAAGCTGTCGCGGACCCCCTGAGATTCTGCGCGGACCCCTAGGGGTCCGCGGACCATAGGTTGAGAATCGATGATCTAGACCAACGGTCAGCAACAGGCGGACCGCGGTCCGCTTGCGGACCTCGGAAGGTCGAACCTTGGACCGCTAATTTTTTTAGATATACATATGTAATGTACCTACAAAACTATTCATTTAATTTGATGATGAGCGACTGTCTCTTTTGTGAGATTTTTTGACGTTGAAAGGTAAAACTCAATGCTTTTGATGAATTCGTAACGAAAACCAATATTAATCATGACAAAATGGTATCGCTTTCATCTGACGGGGCACCAGCGATGATTGGCAAAGAAAAAGGATTAGTAAAGAGAATCAAAGATAAGAATGCAGTCTAATTGCTTATCAGTGCATAATTCACCAGGCAGCCCTTTGTGGAAAACTTAGTGGTACATTGAAAGAAGTAATGGACAGTTTGGTCAGATTAATTGATTTTATAAGATCTCGTTCTGCTCTTCAGCACCGACAGTTCAAGGAGTTTCTTTTTGAATGTGATTCCGCTTATTCTGACCTACTACAACACAACAATGTTCGTTGGCTAAGTAAAGGTCAAGTTATTGAACGTTTAACGAGGAAAATGTGCTAGCTGTGGCTTTTGTCAAAGATATTTTGAAATATTTGAATGGGCGTAACACCGAGTTACAGGGAAATGGAAAATTAATATGTGATCTCATACAAAGCCTGTCTGCTTTTCGTCGCAAGCTGGATATTTTTGAAAAAGACATTTCAAAAAAAGAATTCATTCTTTTTCCAACAATTCTTGAATGTAAGAAGAAAGGTTTTGAAAAAGATCTTGCATTGTTTTTAAGGTTTTTATCCGCAAGATTCCAAGACTTTGTAGAGATGGGTAAGCTCTCTCAATTCCTTAAATCGCCTTGTTTAGTTGACGCAGCTACAGATTGGACTAGCTTGGCTGTGAAGTTATTTAGTCTTTCAAAGCCTTTGCTGCAAATGGAAATAGAGTTGCAAGAAGATATTTCCCTGCAAATGTTTAAAACTGCATCCACTGAAGAATTTTGGGGTAAATATGTTTCAAAAAAGTATGAAAATTGCAAAAAAACTAGCTATCAACCTAGTTTCTATGTTTTGCTTGACATATATATGCGAATCATATTTCTCAAAATCAATTTCTTGAAAAACAAATATATATAGAAGATACTCTTCGTATTTGCTGCTCTACGCGTGAACCAAACTATAAAAAACTGGTTCAAGACGGTCGTTGTAATTTCTCACATTATTTTTATCTATTGTGTTTTGTAAAATTACTAATGTAAATGAAGTCAAATAAAATTAGTAAGTATTATGAGTTTTTTTTTCCTGGACCTCGACAAAATGCTTCAACTAATCCTGGACCCTTCAAAATATTACTTGCCGACCCCTAGATTCTAGACGATCTAGAAAATTGAGGGGACCTACATTTTTTGACATCTTCGAAATGCTTAGATGAGAAGTACTTTTTATGACAAGATATGCTTTTGGAGGATTTGTCACTTCCTTGCCGGAGGTAATACTCCTAAAAAAAAGATTTTTGTCTTTAAGTGGGAATCTTATGTTTGGGAATCGAAACCAGCCCATCGCTCTTACCATTACGTCAAGGGATACTGCGGAAGTGAAATAAATCGATTTAGAAAATAAAGGTGGGGTCGTTTACGGTCGTTTCTCGGGCTATAAAAGAACATGGGTTTTGTGAATTACGATTAGTGAATTTTGTCCCAAAACTCGCAAATACATTTGCGATCAAAATACTCACAAACGAAGTGCTCGAAAATGGGATAGTAAGTGTTGTAATAAAGGTTGATCCTAAATAAACATAGAATGCACAACAGGGTCTTAGGGTTCAAAAGTAGAAAATAGATTGTTTTAGAATATCAACACAGTTTTCGGGTAAATGTCAATAATTACCTCTTTGTCTTTATATTCTGTGGGACCAATTTCCGTGCGACCGCAATGGGTTGCTTCATCAAATCAAAATAATTAATTTCTGTGAAAATATGACATTTCATTTGTCACAACAAAGTGTGGGAGAAAATTAGATACATACCTATTCAAAGTAAAGCCAGCTTTGAAGTGTTTCCACCAGAATCCGAAAGTCAATTCATCATTTTCGAATCGATATCTTCCGATCTTAGGTATAAATACTATTCAAATTAGCACCCTGTGATGCTCGTTGACATATCTGTATCTTTAGGTATATCAGCATCCCATGGCAATTCATTAGGAGATTTCAACAAATGAGGGGAGATACAAAAAAGAATGTCTTCGAAGCAGTGCACACATAAATCTAAGTTGTTCATAGGGAAACCTCTATCTAACCTACGCACACAACACGGAAGGAGGCGACATCATAAACTTCTCGTGAAAACAGACTACCTTAGGATATTTTCTTTGTGTGTCTTGTGTGGGAAAATTTAAATAAACAAATCGATGATGTCCCATGGGTGATTAGATTGATATTTTGTTGCGGCTAGACATAAGATTTGTTATGTTTTTTTTTTTTAGTTTTTTCTTGGTTTTACTTAGCTCCCGGAAGTATTTGTGTAAAGTCCTGAAGGATACTTCATTGTGTTATAAAAATTGTCCCTATATTACGTATGTACATATGGGGCTAATTGATCTTCTTACTGAAACGTTGTATTTTCCTATTTTTTATATATTCAAAAGAAGAAAAAGATTAAGTTACCTAGCCACCATTTGGTGACATTGAATTTGGGAAATAAAGCTCATTTGTTGAAAACATCACATTTTAAAATTAAGACTACAAAATTTATCTTTTTTTTTTTTGTTTGATCTTTTTATCAGGGGGAGGATTTTTGGAGGAAAAATAATTTGGCAGTTTAAAATTAACATTTTGTATTTGCTTAGTCAACTTAGCCACATAACCAACTGGTATATGTATACCAGTGTGAGCAATTAGGAGAGTAGGGCGTATTACCAGATAACGGTGGCGATATCAAGTGTGTAAAAGGCAAACAAATGTTACTTTTTGTATATTTTATATTTTAGTGTGTACAGCAAGAATTTTTAAAGTTGCTATAACCCCTAGTCTTATGGTATTTTATGGTATCCCCATGCAAAAAAAGTCAGGTTTGCTGACCAAGGTGCTCAAAATGTATGTCTCCGTACTTACTTATTATTTTATTGAGAAGATTTACCCTCAGATTCTCCATTTACCCTCGTATCTAGCTAAAATTGAAAACAGCTGCAACAGCGGAACAAAAAACACTTCAATCATTCAGCAATAAACGTCAGTGACTCTGTCTCTCTGTTAAGAAAAATATAGGCCAATGATTTTCCGGTCAGGTTTTGTATCGAAGAAGCCGAAGAGCTCCCAATAATCGGTATATGTATATGTATCAACGACGATCTTCGTTGTAATGACCACATTCTCCAGCCCGCCAACATCGCAGCTAAATGCTTTAAATCTCTATCGATGTAAGAAATTCGTCACCTACTCTGATTTGGCTACAATTGATAAAACGTGCATGCGTCCAAGACTCGATAACAACTCACATCTTTGGGCAAGTGCAGCCGAAACTTTTCTTCATTTATTGGATAATATCCAGAACAGGCCGTTAATATCGATACGATAGGTAATAGAACTATCATGGGATCATTCCCATCTCTCGAACACTGTCGGAATGTTCTATGTCCTTCTATGTTTTATCGCTTCTTTCACAAGCAGTGCTCACTCGAATTATAGTCAGTTGCATTCCTTCTCTAAATCAGTTAACCCGTGATACCCAAGAGCCTAATTTTGAACGTCCCGTGAAATATAGAAATTCTGGAATAATCTGGTCGGTTTTCCCTCGCTATTTCAATTTGCAAATATTCAAGTCCAATTTTCATCGGCACCTCTCTCCTCTCCCTCCCTGTCTTATTTCCATGTCGCTCGTGCTTTTTTTATGATCAACAGTATAAGGGTCATTGAGCGCTTGTGAATTATAAATAAAATGCACGACTGGATCGCACGAACTTGCTCTTATGTAAAAGTACTTTGGAATTAAAAATACATTTTATAAATATAAAACATGGATTTAATGAAATAAAAATGTTCAAATGCATGGAATTGACGTCTGATTTCCGGAAAAGTATGAATTTATGCAAATAAAGTTTAAAAATAATTTTATTATTAAAGTAAATTTTTATATAAAAAATTTCTTTAAAATTTTCGAGAACAAAATTTGGGATGCCAATTTTAAGTATTTGGTAGTATAGATTTTAGGAAATAATTTCAAAAAATAATCATTTACAAGTTTTAAAGATATTGATTTTTCAAAAAAAAACTTGAATTTTTTTTTGTTTTCAAAAAAACCAAAAAATATTTTTTCAAATATTTTTATATACAATAGATATTATTTTAAAATTAAGGGGGCTCCTGCTGAAAATTTTTGGTTAAAATCGTTAGAGCCGTTAATGAGAAAATCGAAAATCAAAAAAAAAAACGGTTCTATGACAGGTACCGTTAATAACATTTTTTTTTCATCAAAATTCAGTCTATGTCCATATTAGCACACCTATTTTTTTTTTATCAAAATCGTTAGTGCCGTTTTCGAGATAAATAGGATTATGCATTACGGGTGTCTGGGGGTACCGTTAATTTTAGAACTAAAAAAAATTTTCAATTTCCCCTCTAGGGAATCACTGAAGACCCTTAAGTACCGAGTTTGAAGAAAATGGCTCTGGTAGCTTAGGTTGTAGATCGAAGTACAGACATACAGACAGACGGAATATTGTCGTATACCTACTTTATTCGTGTTCGCTATCATCGTAATGTCAACTTTGATCAAAATCTCGAGTTCGATTTTTTTTTCCAAATGCAGAACTTGCCCTATAATACCTACATAATATCGCAAGTAACAATGCAATTCTTTTAGATAGCGTTCCTTAAGTAGTTATTGTACCAGTGTTTCATTTCTCTTCATTTTGCGAGAAGTAATTCAAACATTAACTTTTTTATCCCATACTTGAAACTTCGTCTTCCCAATAATCCTTTAACTCCAATTTAAGCTATTAGCTTCTTTCTTGTTAAGTTAAATTAAGAAAACCTTTTTGCACCCTTATTTACCTCATAAGAAACTCAATTCTGGAAAATATCTAACCTTTAAGCCGTTTTCTAGGTTTTCCTCTAAAAAAATAGAATGTTTAAAATTGAATGCCTTTTTTTTGTTTTTATCTCATGTTTTTATCAAAATGCCTTCATTTATTAAGTTGGGCTTTCAAAAAAAAACCTCCATTCATTTATTCATCCAAATACGGTTTAAAGCTACAAATATTCACAGCAATCAAGTTCAGAATCTCCTTAGCTGCCATCTCACGTCCATCGCTCGGATAAATCCCAGTTATCCTTGCACATTCCTTTATGTAATTCTCCAATTCCTTTGCATTAATTGGCTTTCGTGGATCCTTTGCTTGTATCGAGGACAAACATTTGCCAGTCATTTGTGTCAGTTGTGACCGTGACGAACTGAAAACCTCATCCAGATTGTATAGTTCCAACGGTGGGGCTGGTGGTTCACTGAAAATCGGTGGAAAAGTCTTAAAGAGACAAATTAAAAAAAAAAAAAAAACTTTTATGAAATTCAACTCCTCGTATAGAATCTACTACATACTCACCGCAAGCTGTAACGGTGGTAATGATATCTCAAACTGTGGTTTAATTATCTTGAGAGGCTCGTATTTAACGTTTAATTGCCGATACGTATCTATGACATCCTTCAACAAGCGATTACTTAGCGAAAACAGAGTCATATCGAACATTTGCCTAAAATCCGATGGAGTTTCGGTGCCAATTGAATCAACCAAACATGGTCGAGG
This sequence comes from Chrysotoxum bicinctum, assembly GCA_911387755.1. Lineage (NCBI taxonomy): Eukaryota > Metazoa > Arthropoda > Insecta > Diptera > Syrphidae > Chrysotoxum > Chrysotoxum bicinctum. The sequence goes on from OU426988.1 coordinate 9,816,155, forward strand.
CAAATCAGACAGGAATGCGATATCCGTAAATACTTTGGTATCGTTTATCTATCAGAGCGAGCGTAGGTGGATAGTGAATATCTATTTTGTTTATGAAGTCATAATCTCAATCTCACCTCAACATCATTAAAATCCAAATGTGTAAATCGAATTTCGTCATTCGATAGGAGATTAAGAAAATACTCCAGAATAGCGTCATTTGTTTTATCTGTCAGATACTTATCATGCCAGATGTATCCTGAACCGATGGCGAGAATTTTTCCATTGCTGTCGTTGCGATAATAACCGACCAGGGGTCGATTAAAAGGGTACACAACTGGTCCGGTTGTCATGAGGATATTGGCCGGATCGGTGACATTTAACGTGGCTCCGTAGGGATATTGAAAGTGAACACGGTGTTTCTCATCGCTGAAGTCATAATCAACAATTTCGATATCTTGGTTGACAAGGTGTCGCCACATCGATTCGCAGACCACACCGCCACCAATCACACACTCCTTGGGGTGGAAGTTTTTGTAGTAATGCGGGCGAACAACTGTGTCTAGAAATTGAAAATATTTTTGTTGAGAGGGTGATATGTAATTGGGACTTGTTAATTGTTCGTAAATTAAAAAAAAATGTGATAGTGTTTTTTTCAACAATACGAGTACATAGCGTATATGTAAGTACTTGGGAATCGTAATTTTTACATGTGGACAAAATATAATACCAACAATAAGAAAACCCAATCCTATTCTCTAAACTTTGTTTTGCTTTTAATTTTAATTTTCATCATTTTAGGTATGTACTACATTCATCTACACATGAGAGATATGTAAACAGAGATTTCAAGGATTAAAAGGTACGTAAAAATTAAACATCATTTTTTTTAAACAGTAAGAGATAGAGAGTGATAATTTTTTTCGGAGATATCGTTAAAAAAAACTATTTTCCGAAATAAAATTCGTTTGAAAAATAAAGATTCAATAATTTTTTTGGCAATCAATTTTGTTTCGTTAGACAGGAAAACACGAATAAAAGTTACAGATTTGAGAATAAAAGGTATTTTGGGCAATGATAATTTGAACAAATTTGTTGAGTTTTTTATTTAAAAAAATGTAAAATTGGTAAAATTGTTTCTTTTCTACTCAAAGAATGAGTAGAAGTACCCAAAAACACGCCCGTCAAAGCAGTATTTAAAACCGTCTTTAAACCAATTGTAACCCGCGATGAAACTTTCAGATATTTAAATTTAAAATTTGTACTTGCTATTTTATTTCGATTTTGATCAAGAAGACGAAAAAGTGGAAGTACGAATTTATAATAAGCTTTTGTACAAAAATTTTGATCGAAGACGGTAAAGCGGTCCATGAGAAAAAAAAATGTTCTATGACGAAAGTACCGAACTATAGACATTGTCTACAATAATACATTTACCTAATTTTTTTTACTTGCGACTTATAGGTACTATAAGGCAAGTTATGCATTCGTAATAAAAATCGAACTCGAGATTTGATCAAAGTTGACATTACGATGATAGCGAAGACTAAAAAAGTGGGTCTGTCTATCTTATGTTTTTCAACAATATTGAATAATAAATATAAATTATGATATTAGGTTATATTGGATTATAAGAACAATTTTTAATATTGTTAACGTTAGATTTTAACGAATTAATAAATAAAAAAATAAAAGTGTCTGTCTGTCTGTCTGTTCGACTACAGCCCAAACGGCTGGGCTTATTTTCTTTAAACTTGGTAGATATCATCTTTAATTTTTTCCTCCTACACGTTTTTTTATTTTTTTTTAAGACCAAAAATAACGGTACCTGCCATATGAATTTTTTTCGAAATTTTTCTCAAACACTGTTCGACAAATTTTAAAAATAAAAACACGAAAAAATTTCATTTAGTTAAAGCTAGGTAATGGTTGAAAAAATTCCAAAAAATGGTTATTGAGGGTACCCCCATGGAACCATTTTTTTTGTTTTTGATTTTCTCAAAAACGGTACAACCGATTTTGATCATTTTTCTTATGTTATGGCTCCCTAGCAGTTTCAATATTATTGTGTATTCAAATTTTCAAAAATTTTTTTTTTGGATTTTAAAAAAAAACTTCAATTTTTTTTTCGAAACTCAATATTTCGAAAACAACATTCTAGATTTTTTTAAACTTGATAAATAAAAGTTTTTCAATACTACAAGATGTGGGAAAAAAATTTTATTTTACCTAAAAATAAAGGTACCCACCTTTTTTCTCGAAAACGGCGCCTAGAATTTTAAAATTCCTAGTCTATTACATAGGAGCAAGTTCGTGCGACCCAGTCGTGCATTTTATTTTTATCAAAATTAACCCATTCCCGAAATATTTAAGATTTTAAATATCTGTTGTATAGCAGGTGCCGTTATTTTTAGAGATAAACAAAAATTATTTTTCCTCTTGAGAATCACCGAACACCTCGAGGTCGAGGTACAGACTTATAGACTGAAAGACAGTCAGTCGGGATTTCGGGACAAACTTTTTAATTACGAAGATATTTTATTTTAGGTAAGAAAATTCTAAAAAATGGTTCCTAATGGTATCTTGAATTAGTTTTTCTTCCGGAATTTTTAATTTTCTTTTTAAAAGCGGGTTTTAATACTTTCTAAAATACTTTGCAAGTTAAGAGCTATTTTGCGTATTTATAATACGTTTATCGTTTGACTTACTTACCACTGTTTATGAACATTCCATATTCTTCCAAAAAGAAATTCACATTTGTATTATAATCATTTTCACCACCTTCTCCCAAAAGAATCATGACTTTCCCACCATTTTCAACAAACTCCTAAAATACACAGAGATACATGTACGACCTCATCAAAATATGAAAGTCAAAATTAAACTTCATATTCATGCCCACCTTCAACACAATAAATTCATCTTCAGTAAATTTATCCTGTGGTCCAGCAATAACGAAAATATTAATTCTTGACAATTTCTCTTTGGATAGTTCTCCATCGTTCCTAAAGTAAAATAAAATATAAAACATACAAAGCTTACAAAAACAAATCCTTCTAGAATGGCCAATAATATTGACTCACTGTTCAACTTTCCAATTCATTTTGATTTTACGATGCAACATTTTATAATTTTCGGACAATTGAAATCTTTCATTTTTGGAAATGTCAAATGAAATCACACCTTTGGACATTTTAATATTGTTGATTAATTTAATGTTAATAAAGTAAAAAATTTCACGAGAGATATTGTTCTTCGTATTCAAATGTTTTTGTTTACAAATGTTCGTTACCAATAGTAACGATTAATTTAAGCAATAAGTAATTCCTGCAAAAAGAAACATATAGCGACATCTAGTTTTTGAATAAGACTGAACATATTGAAAAATAACGGATTTTTTACTAACGGATTTTGTTCACACAATGCTGGATCATGCATACATTTATAAATCCGACAACTCGGTAAAGATCTACTGAGAAGTCTCAACTATTTCTGTTGTGCACAGGAATGCAGAGAACAATGTAAGACCTCTCTTCCTCCTGTTTTTTTGTTATTTTCTTAGGTGGTAGCCGCTTGGAATCGAAGCAATCCCTTACATGATTTGAGATGTTTTTTTATGAATCAACGTCTGAGCGGACTTCTTTAATAAGCGCTCACGGGAGTTTTCATTGCCCTAAAATGATAATAGGTAAAAAGAAAGGTAAATTCTAATCCAGGAAAGTAGATATTTATATATCAAATGTACGAATTTTATAAAATGCTTACAGAGCGGTTTTGGCAGCGAGTTGGGAATTAGAGCAGATCAATTTAGAGAAAAAAAAAGTGAGAGCAAGGTTAGTGGGTAGTATGGGATTATCCTTTGCATCTACTCATGATTATTTTGCCTCCTCCAAATGAACACGGCTTCTACTTACTAAGGAATGTTGCAGTCAATGGGTGAACCTTCTTGAGTTCATTAATAAATACATTTTTCATTTCGTTCTCCACAGAAACAAAAGTTAGGTTAACAGAGTTTATATTTTATTTTCTCAGAAAACATGAAAACACTAAAACAATAACAATAGTGAACTAGATCCAGCTAGAACTTTAGCCTCTTGATGAACTTTCTCGTATCCTATTGCTCTTTATACAACTTGCATAACTCAGTGGTCAAACGATAAAGCGGCAGACCCATAACTGTGTAATAATCACCGTCAATTCTCTCAATCATGGCTCCACCCAATCCATTAATTCCAAATGCTCCAGCTTTATCCCTGAAAACAGAATATTTCATTTTTTCTTCAAAATCTAATTTAATCGTACTTACAGAGGCTCCCCACTATCTACATACGCTTGAATTTGTTCCCTGGACAATTGACCAAAATAAACTTTTGCCGATTCTGTGAATCTAACAATCCCATTCGCATGTTTGATGACAACTCCAGTATGGGGAATGTTACAATTTCCTGCTAGTCTGGTTAACATTTGTACTGCATCATTGGCGTCTGCGGGTTTTCCATAAATTTCTTTGCCCATCGTGACCATGGTATCGGCGGCAATAACCAACAAATCGGAGTTTGGGGATTCGGCCTTCAGTCGATCATATACTTCTTCAGCTTTGCCTTGGGCAGTGAGTTCAACAAATTCAGAAAATTCCTTGTAGTCCGCTGGATTGAGATTTTCTTCGAATGTTGATGGGCAAAGTTCAACATTAAGACCCTGAAAATTTCAAAAACAAAAAAACACTTGTTATGAATTTCAATACAAGTTTTGTTTGGGGTAAGAAGACTAACGATTGTCTTTACTAATTCTTGACGTCGGGGAGAGCCACTTGCAAGAATAATTCTTTTGGTTGCTAGGACATGTTTAATTGGTGCTAACATTCTCAAATTTATCTGTTTTTATTGAAAAATTTGTGTTAAATTTAATTAAAAATTTTGAATTTGCACGTTTTGTTTATTTATGTTAAAATATTATGACAGATGGAAGGATTGTGGAATGGCATTTCAAAAAGATACTCTGGAATGGAAGCATTCAAGTAAAAGTAAGAAACATACATGAATGTATTCACTTGTGATTTGTGTTTTTCGAAATAATTTTTATTTTTGTATTCCTGACTCACACTAGGTAGTTTTAAGTTTTTCAATTGAATTACATTTGATTATATGGATGTAATTTAAGATATATTCATTTGCTTCCTCTAACGAAATTCAGTTGACTGTAGCATGAAGCAACTTGACCTCAACCCCATAGCAAAATTGCAAATTTGCTCCCATAATGTTATGGACGTAACAATAAATAACCAATTTTACTTGTAATTATTCAAATACTTGTAATGAAAAAGAAAACAACGTCATACAAATTTTCTGTTGGATATCCTTTTTAAATGACGAAGGAACTAAATAAATTCTTTAATTCAATTTGACAGGTCCAAAACAAACACAACATGACAGCAAACTTTAATAAAGTAATGACCTTACATGACCCACAAAATTATACTTGGCATTTATTTCCATAATCGTGTTGAATGACTTATAATAACCATTTTTGTATGGTCAACTTGATTAGAGCAATAAGAAATGTTTGTTTTGACACAAACTAAACGATTGCCTAAAATCAGTTCGCTATTTTTTGTGTTACACATAATCATATGCAGCTGCGCTCATATTCAACTAAATAGCTGGGTTGTTTACCATAAGCACAAGAGAAAAACAATTTTGCCTATATTTTTATTTCACCAAAAATATTGACAGAAGACAAAAGCCATACATATACATTTAACTAGTTTTCTCGTTCATAAGTTTCTTCATTACTTGTGAAGCGTTGCATGGTACGCGCTGCGCTATCGACTGGTGATTAAGCTATTTGATTTCGATCACAGTTGCCAGTGCGCGTCTACCCTTTGATGAATCGTTGTATTAAGTAAATTTTAAAACAGAAATTATTGATTTTTACTGTAAAAAAACTGGAGTATCAGCATCAAACACATTAGCCGTGTTTTTTTGGAAAAGTTATCCGTAGTACAGTAGGATTTTATATGAATAACAACATCCGCAGTAGGATCACTGCCGATAAAAACAGAAGTGAAATCCTGCTGCGGATAGAGATTTGACGTTTATTCGAGTATCGGCAGTGATCCTACTGCGGATGTTGTATTTGTTTTTCATATAAAATCCTACTGTACTACGGATAACTTTTCCAAAAAACACGGCTATTAATAATTTTAATAATCATAATTTTATCCCTGCCATTAACAGATCCACCAAACATCTCAGTGAAAATCTCAACAACAATAGCGTAGAAAGAGAGATGAAAAAGAGCTGAAAAATTCGTTGCTTTTTGTTTGTTTTCGTTGGCATTTGGTAGGGTCAACAAAGCAACGATATAACAAAATCAGAAATCATTGGTTAGAATGCATTTCAACCATCTTAAATTTTCTGATTATTGATTTCCTTTATTATTAGCATAAATTATTGATTTTCTGATTAAAATTTGCGAATAAAGAAATCCGATGATTAACAGCTAGAAAAAACATCGAGTAATGTTGCTTGATTGAATCATACCTTTAATTATTATCATTACTCACCACCAGATGTCACGTTGATCTTATAGAAGTTAAAATCCCTTTCGGATTTGACATTTCATCACCTGAACGATTTGGCTTCGTCGTTCGTCTTGTCATCAAGAAAAAGTTTATGTGTCAAAAAGAAAACCAAAAAAAAAGTTAAAATAAAATTTTGCACTGCACAAGAGATTAGAACAAGAAGTGTAAAACGCTAATATTTCACTCGTCTTCGTTTCCCTTAAGAATAAAAGTTCGCAAATTAATCACACAAATGTTCAATCAATCGGAAAAACAATAAATTTTGCATAAGAAAATCAAAATTTAAAATAATGAAATTAAATACGAGTCGGAATATTTATAAAAGTTGTTGCAGTTGGTTCTGTAAAAAGTAGAGATCTCGCTTGATTTTGTGTTTTTCTCTTTTTTTTTTATTTTCCTCAGTTTCTTTTTTTTTTCGTTGAATTCTTTATCTTTTTTTTGTTGGTTTCATTCCGCGAAGTTTATTTAATTTTTCTGTCGTGTCGTGAAACTTGCAAAACAAACAGAAGAAGTTGAAAGTCTACAACAACCGAAAAAATGAACCAACGAAACCAGCAACTATGGGCTGCCGTGTTGGTCGGTATTATTGGGGTGTCTTTGGTCCTCTCCGAGTCGATTCCAACACAGAATATGTCAAAAAAGGAGCGCGAGGAGCTTAAGTATGACCGAAAAATCCATTTATTTGTTTACAACGTTTAACTGGTTTCTTCTTTGTGGTTTTGGCTTGCAGGGAAGAAGCACGAGAGATGTTCTATCATGCGTACTACGCGTACATGGAGAACGCCTATCCTGCCGATGAGCTGATGCCACTTTCGTGCAAAGGACGTTACCGAGGCGTGACCCCATCCCGCGGGGATATGGACGATATTCTTGGAAAGTAAGTAATAATAGAACAATTTTCAGCTTGCAAACATCTTTAGATTAGTGGCCGTGACCCTGAGGTAGGCTTATAGTTGTAGTCGATTCGAGTCAGAATCACATAAGAGTAAACGAGCGTGTTGTTTGAAGGCTACACCTGTTTTTGTGATTTTTTGTATTCGAAGTTAAATTTTTGCTTATTTAGCTTTGAGCTAAGCTCAAAGATCTGCTGCTCGGCATCTGACGAGGTCAACTACTTGACGGAATATATATTCAGTCTTTAAGATGTCATTGAACCAAAACACTAAGATGTTCGGTAGCGAGATATTCAAAATCTGATACATTTGCATTTGCTCTAATGAACCTATTATTTATTCAGCAGCATCAAATAGTCAAAGATAAACCGTTAGGTTATGTTAATTTCGCGAAAAAATAACTGATCAAGATAAAAAGATTTCCATTTTAACAGCTGTCTTTTCATAAAGAAGAGGTGGAAAGAGAATAAAAAATTTCGAGGTAGTGGGACGATCGAATAGAACCATTTGGATTTTTGATGAAATTCTCGACGGCAAAACAAGTTTGTTTCTTGTCTTATCATTGACACACAAGTGTTTCAGTTTTTGTTATCAGTTGTTGTTTGTATTTCTTTTCTTTAGTTCCTTCTGTATCAAAACCTATAACTAGTTGAAAAAATGTCGGTATTTTTGTTTTCAATAATTTGACTAAAACCAAAAGTAGTGGAGTTCATGCAGGGGTGGGCGTTGATGATGCTATAAAGTTTCGTTTAATGTGATGTCATGCAACAAGGAAATACTATTTACTTCCAAAAAGGTTTCAAGTAACCCTGGGGAATTTTATTTGTTGGCATCTTTTTGTATGACTAGATAGTCGTGTTGTAGAGGGTAGCGAATAGTTCAAGAGAAGTTGAGCACAATTTCAGGTACAACCAGTCTTAGCTCCCAATTTATCCTGAGCAACAAAATGTAATGACAACATGGTGGTTGGAGTCGAATTGTTGAGCACTGGGCGGTGGAAGATCGACGAGATGTCGTTCATCTACGTCCAAGACGTTTCAATGAAGCGGTTTAAGCGGTAAGAGAGTTTTGCCGAGCACCCGCGTGTGTCCTATCTTCATGGCTCTTAGGATTTTGGCGTCAGTGAAACCACCTTGCGGATGGATGATTTGCATTTGTTTCCGTTTAAATTGCAATTGCTTCAAAGAATATTGCCTACAAACCTTTGCCGATCTTTGGAATACTGCCAAATAATCGCCCAACGACATAAGAGGTGTCGCAATCTGTACATTTGCAATTCAACTTGCTTCCGGCACTGGATTACAATCGCTATTGTAAAGAACCTATGTTCTTTTTTTGCATTGCAGGATATTCTTCCTCCTTGATAAGTTCTTCAGCAACATCTTAAACCGGCACTACCTCCTTGTCAGTGACCTGCGTAGTTCTGAAAATCCTTACAGAATATATTGGAGTAGCTCACGTAAAAGGAACACGAAGCAGTTTGGTCTTACTGGAACTGAAGACACCACCTTTGATTCTATTTAAAGAATTCTTCCGCTATAGTCTTTTTGAGAGCGCAATGATTTAAGGGTTATCAGTAGGGCCTTCCTTATCCACTTCGACCATGGGTGGTCTTTCCACATAAACGAGTTCTGCGATCGAATAGTTCTAGGTTTCATACTAGTATTGTATATTTTCAACCTTTCATTTTCCATAATTGTTTACAACTTAATTTCGACCCTGAAGTTTTTAAACACATACATATCAGTAATTAGCTAGAGAGTAAACTGAATCAATAGACAAGTTGTTGACATTTAGTAAAAAAAATAAACAATTGAGTGACAAACTCTTGTTGTAGGTATATTATTTTAATAGAACTTCCAGAAATTTAATTCTATGTTTATTGTTTACATCTGCAAGTATGCTAAATGAACAACTTTAATAAAAGTGTATAAAATAAATGAAATCGCAACAACAACACAAAAGGAAATATATTTAAGAAGTTAGACCCAAGTTCATGGAAAATATTAATAGCAATCAAAATTGCATTAATTGCCGGCTTTCAACTCTTGCTTTTATTAATATATGTTTTTTTTTATTTCGTGTGCTGTTTGTGTTCTTCGGTTGAAGGCTAGATGCTAATGAAAATTAGAATTTCATTTCACAAACACCTAGTTTTAGAATTAGACTTTTTATTCTTAATGTTTAGTACTTTTAATCAATATCATATTTGGCACAACCACTTTCTTTATCTGCTTCTCAAACTAAGATAGAAGACATTTTCTTGAGATTAACAACAAAAATAAAATTTTCCATTTTCTTTCAGTTTCTCGATGACCCTGGTGGATTCACTGGACACCCTGGTTATACTCGGTGACTTTGCCGAATTTGAGAGTGCCATCAAATTGGTGATCAAAGACGTCCAATTCGATAGTGACATTATTGTTTCGGTATTCGAAACAAACATACGAATGGTGGGAGGTTTGCTCTCAGCGCACATTCTCACCGAATACATTCAGAAGGATCTTAAAATAATGCCCTGGTACAAGGGCGAACTACTAGAAATGGCCCGAGATCTGGGCTATCGATTGCTGCCAGCCTTCAATACATCGACAGGCATTCCACATGCTAGGGTGAATTTGCGAACGGGCATGAAAGACGAACAGTTGAAGAAATCACGAGAAACATGTACAGCGTGTGCGGGGACAATTCTGTTGGAGTTTGCTGCACTTTCGCGACTGACGGGTGAACCAATATTCGAAGCTAGAGCACACGCTGCCATGGATGCACTGTGGAAACTCAGACACAGAGGCTCGGATCTAATGGGTACAGTGATGAATGTACATTCGGGTGATTGGGTGCGACGTGATTCTGGTGTGGGAGCTGGAATCGATTCGTACTATGAATATCTATTTAAGTCATACGTACTTCTGGGTGATGACAAGTATTTGGCGAGATTCAATCGACACTACAACGCAGTTATGAAGTATGTGAGTGAAGGTCCGATGCTATTGGATGTGCTCATGCATCGACCACATGCGAAGTCAAGAAACTTCATGGATTCTCTGCTGGCATTTTGGCCGGGATTGCAAGTATTGTCGGGCGATCTAAAACCTGCAGTTCAGACGCATGAGATGCTGTATCAAGTAATGCAAATGCACACCTTCATTCCAGAAGCGTTCACTGTCGACTTCCAAATTCACTGGGGACAACACCACCTACGACCTGAGTTCATCGAATCCACATACTTCCTATACAAAGCCACCAACGACCACCACTATCTGCAGGTGGGCAAAAAAGCCCTAAAAACCCTCCAGAAACATGCCAAAGTAAGTTGCGGCTATGCAGCCGTCAATGACGTACGCACCGGCAAACACGAAGATCGCATGGACTCGTACGTTCTGTCAGAAACCTTCAAGTATTTGTATTTACTATTCTCCGATCCATCGGACATCATTATCAATTTGGACGAATTTGTATTCACAACCGAGGCTCATTTGCTGCCACTATCGATTGCACAGCTGGGGAACAGTACTTTCAGTGAGTATTCATCATTGTTGTTTAGGAATAAATGTGCATCTAACGGTTTGCGTGTTGTTTGAGATCTCATATTTGTTCGCCTGGCCATAAATGTTGTAATCCATTCTGTTTTAAGAATATAATTTTTTGTTTGTATCTAATTTATGTCAACTTTATCACCATCGTCATTTTTATTTAAAATAAATTATTTATCTTACGCTGCCGCATTACTTACTATTGCCATTGTTTTAACAAAGAAACAGCTTTTTCATGTATTTTTTTTTAGTTTACTCAAGTGTTTCTCGAATACATTGTTTTGCTTTTAATTTAAATAAACGTTTTTTTTTTAATATTTGTAGTTTGCTTATTTTTTTTATTAGAAAATAAATTGTATTTCTTTTCAATTTGCGAGTAGCGAATCGTTTTAATGAGCAATTTCTTTTCGTAAATTCGGAGATATCTCGTCTAAAACTTTGACAGTTGTTCTAGATGTTGTTATAAATGTGCTTATTCTTCGAAACGACTGTACAACCAAATCTAATCGGATAATTTTGGCGCATACTAAAGAATACAACTTCGAAACATTTCTCGGTAAACATCTAAAGTTGTATTTAACGTGTGGAAAATCACACTGGCTGTTGTCGCCCTACCTTTATAATTAAAAAAAATAATGACTGCCCAATAAGGACGTCAGACCCCAGTGTATACCAAAAAGTAACACTTTGTTGATGGTTTAGATGCGCATAAGATTTTCCTATGTGACAATTTAATTTATTAATCAAAGAACGGGAAATGTGAACCATCGAAGAAGACGACAAAAATGAGTATCGACTTGCTGGTGTTCAATCTTCCCAAACTTCTTCGGCGCTCACGGTCTCTGGACTTTAGCAATTGTCACATAGGAATAGTTAGACGCCTTTCCATGAATTATGTGTATGAGATATTTTTGATAAAAATGTTTACATGCAGTGGCGCTGTGACTAAAATGTTCAAAAAGATCGGAAGCAATTTAGAATATCAAAGTCTCATTTACATTTTACCTGTCTCATTTTTTATCTCGCTTAAAAATGCGATTATTCTTTAAGCATTCTAGTTTCATCTGGGGTCTCTGATTAAAACTAATATTTTATTCAAAGCGTCATGTAATTCCATCTTTGAACCTTTTTTGGAGCACTAAATGCCATCTTGTGGTAAGTTCAGCTAGATTGGGTATGATAAAGAGGCATGCTAACCTAACATGTCATTTATGATATCTATAACTCATAAACAATCATATAAAACATAATCACATAATGATAATCTAAGCACAAACTTCCTATTTCGAATTCATTAAAACCTTCTTATTTTTCTTCAGCAGGTTTCCGTCAAACAGACGAACACAATGTACTTGACTTTATGCGCACTTGTCCGAGTTCGACGAAACTCTTCCCCGAAAAAGTACGCAAACCGTTGAGAAATTTTATCACTGGTTCATGTCCTCGTGCTCAATTGAACAAACGGCTAAGAGCTTTAGATTTTCAAGCAAGTAATGCTGATCACTTGCGAGCTGTTTACGACATGGGCATCACAATGGTTTCATTAGGCGATGGAAAGGTTCGACTGTTTCACAGTTTCTATAATGTAATCCTTATGATCAGACAATTCGCATTAAGTTTTGTTTTCTAATATTATTGTTACATCCTTATCAAATCCAGGCTAAGAGTCCCGAAGATGGTGAAATGGGTCTTTTATTTATGCAAGAAATGCTTGAATTGACAAAGATGCAGAGTTTAAATCAGCTGGCACAGTTGCAGGTGGGTTTTGTTTGAATAAAGTGTGATTAAGTTTTCTATTCTAATTTTTTTTAACTCTTCTTTTTTAAGGCTGTTGCATTCAAACCTGATGACACTGAAGAATGGACAGCTTTAATGGCTGGACCTAGTCATTTCTCACCGGAACTAATTGCCGAAGAATTTGTCGAAGCTGAAATCCTCTTAGCCACTCCATTGCGAGGATGCACTGATCTAAATGACACCGGCGACATACGAGGGAAGATTTTAGTTGTCGAACGAGGTGACTGCACGTTCGTCGATAAAGCACGACGCGCCCAAAAAGCCGGTGCTAAAGCTGTCATAGTCTGTGATAATGTTCCTGGATCTTCCGGTGAAACACAACCCATGTTTGCAATGTCTGGCGATGGCAACAACAACGTAACCATTCCAGTTGTGTTTATGTTTTCCGTAGAATACAAAACACTAGGCAACGCGATCACCAAAAATCCCAACCTCAAGATCCGCATAATGCAGATGCTTGAATTTAAGCGACAAATGCAGAAACAGTCAACGAAAAACACTAAAGTTGAATTATGATAAAATTGTCATTACAAAACAATATTAAAAACAACACCCACACTATTAGTCTATGAAAATAAGGAAAAAATCGATTTTATTTGTTTCTTTTTGTTTTCATGCATTTTTGATTTCAGTTTTTAGTTTTAAGTATCCTTATTTTCCTTATCGTTTCTTTTTAAACTAAAAATCTGTAAAAAAGTATAACACACTATATAAGTAGCTGATATATATAGATTAATGAGCGAATGAATAGAAGATGAATTTTTTTGTAAATATTTCAAATATTTGTTTTATTAAAAATAAGTTATGAAGATGTATACAAAAAAGGTAAGCTAACTGACGCGACGCCCTTGACTTTAGATAAGTCTAAGCGGAGGCATAACATCCAACGGTTAGATTCTTAAATTAGAGAGATTCTCAAACTGTGGAGCTTCTCACACTGAGGAATATCAAACTGTGCTTGTTCGCAAACTGAGAAGGTTTTCAAACCCGCGATGTTCAGTAACTGTAGAGGTTTCCCAATTATAGTGTTTCTAAACCTCCAGTGGCTCTCAAACCGTATATACTTCTCCCATTTCCAATAAAATAAGATTTACGAGTTCATTTTTCAAAAATTAGACAAAAAAAAATTTAAAAAAAAATTTTTTTTTTGAAATTATTTTCAAGGTATATGTAAGGAAAAATGGAAAATTTATGATGCATCTGCACAAAATCCGTTATAATATAAGAACTGCTGGATCGATCTTTGAAGTTGAGGTGTCTATGGATAGATATATTTGTCACAAACATTCCTACTAAAAAAAATTTTAAGATCCGTTAGGTCTTAACGGTTAAAACCGTTAAATTGATAAAAAAATAAAATTTTCAAATAAATGAAAATTACATTTCCATTTTCCAACCGATTTTCAAATTTCAAATACCGTTATAATCTTGGTAAATTAGCGGTTATTTTGGCATACAAAAAATTTTCCTACGATAACCACAACCATAGATATCGCGTTTTAAAGATAAAAAAACTCAAAACCAACTAAATTCATGGGCAATTGTATGTCGTTGAAAAACGTTTTTTTTTTTTTTTTTTTTTTTTAATTAAAAAAAAAGTGTCAATTTTTGCTTATTTTCAAAAGGGCAGTGTCAGTTGAAATATAATGCAGTAGAAATAATAACGGAACGAAATATTAACAATCTTATATGGTTTTGTAGGTTAAGTTTTATAAAGGTCAAAGAGGGCTTGTTCGAGAGGTGGATATATGTAAATTTGTATTCAATCTAGGTGTATTGTAATTGATACACAAATATATATATGTATTCATTACATAGGCTTCGCTTCAGTGTGATAAGATCCAGCAATACAAAACAAAATACTGATTGCAAAGGATTTAAATTGTTTGACCTTGGCGCTAATTGCTCCGTACGCTTACCTGACTATAGCACATTAGGTTCTTATCTCCTTAACCAAGCTCTCAGATTTTCAATTAGGGTTGTATGCAATTTTACCTGGAGAACAAACTTACTTAGACATTTCGGTAATCGAACCAAACACGTAAATAAAACTCGATAAATTAGAATTTTTTGTTTTTTTTTTCATAATAATTAAACTTTATTAACATAATTCAATATCATTTATTTTTTATTCGTCAATGTGACGAAATTATGTCTGTCAATAACGTATATCGACAACAGACTTTTATAGCATTCATTTTTTTGTTTTTGTTTAATATTTAATGTTCATTCACTATTAAATATATTTTCTTTGCACATTTTTTTCAAATTTTATTTTACTATCTTCACATTTGTTTGTTTAATAATTTAAATATATCATTTCCATCATAATCATTCATAATATTTTTATTAACGAACTTATGTACTGTTTTTTTTTTTAATAATTTTATTTTTGTTTGCAATTTCATTATTTAATAGGTAATTGATTTGCCTTATCGTAAATATTTGATGTAAATCCTATCTTACACAATAATCTTACTCCTTCTCTTTGCATTTTTTGTTTAAATATTTTTCATTCGAAAGTAATTGTTTTCTTTTTTTATTTTTCATTTGTTCCTATTTGGTTGTTATTGTTGTTAGATAATTTTGAAAAAAAAAACTAAAGTGCTTTTTGCATTTATTTTATATATGTATCTCATTCGTTAATCAAACAAAAAATAAAGAAAAATTCAACATCAAAACTTTTGTTGTTTTATTTTGCTCGATGTTAATTGAGTGTATAGATATAAATATTATTTTAATATTTTGTATTTAATTATTTTGTTTTTGTTTTGTTATTAAATTTAATTTAAATTCGTATTTAGTCTGCCTCCGGATGGCATTTCGGATTTAGGAAACATTTAGTGATTTTTGTTTGTTCAATATTAATTAAGTAAATTAACAAATAAATACACAATTAAATAAGTAAATCATTAAAATTAAAAATCAATTTAAACATAAACAAGAACCCCGTAAGAGAAATGCAATATGCATTTCTTTAATTTTTGGTTTTTTTCTTTTCTTTCATATTTTTTTTTTAATTTAAAACAAAATTTATTTAATGTAATCAGTTTTTGTTTTCTATAAAAGTACAAATAATTACGTATATACCGACAAATAAAGTGCCTTTGATAGAGATAGAAATTTTGTGTTTTGTCTAAATTGACAACGATTATTTTTGTTAGCTTAAGAATTAAAATCCATTTGGATTTAATTTATTTGGAAATGTTGTTGAGATGTTTACAAAAATGATTATCTCCCTTTATGGACATTCGAAGAATTGTATCTATATAAAGAGCTATTTTAATTTTTAAATTTAAATATGAACAGTATATAAATGTATATTTACATGTTGTTTTTTAAATAAAAAAACTACTTAAGTTACAAAATATTTTAAATGCAAGATATTCTGGAAGACATTTTTTTGACAGAAATACCAGTTGCTTATTTCTAACAACCAGTTAAATTATTTTTGTTTAATTAATTATAAAGAGTTTTGACAACTTTTTTCTTTGATTGATCTTTATTTTTTATACAAAACCTAATTAAAATTTAGTATTTTTGGCTTTAAATTAAATTAAATTTGGTGGTGCAACAGCTCGCAGTGAACCAGGACCTAGTGACTTACAACTCTCAACCATTCATGTGTGCGTGTTACCGCAATTTTCCGCCGATTCCGAACGGCTAATGAGCAGCACTTTCCATGGCAAGAGATATACTCTTAGAGAATTTGTCAATTTCTCGTAAGAGGCAGTACACCTCTGAGAATCGAACTCGAGACCCTCCGCATGATAGTCCAACGCACTAGCCATTATACCAAGGGGTATACTATATTTTTGGCTTTGCTTTGGGTAATCATTGAAAATTTCCAAAAGAAAGCGAAGCAAATCGAACGTATTCATCAGTCAAATCGGATAAGAGCTCTAAAACTGTTCTCCATCAACCTTATATTTAAAGGTTACAATGAAAATGAAATGTAGTATGTATCACGTAGACAAAATGACTATAATTATTGGTTATTAAATTTCTTGGTACCCCCGTTTGACAACGTATTATTGGCTTTCATGGGTCTTGCTTGTTTGCAATTTTTTTCCATTAGACCAATAGTTGCTGGAGTATATTACCAATTGGGTGTTTCAATTAAAATCAGGCCTCATATAAAAACACGCCTGTATTGATTTAACAAAAAACTTCAAAGTTCCATTTCCAAAGCGGACGTTAATAACATCAATTAAATTTTATTTTATCAGTTCACTTTGGGGAATTAAGCTGAATTTTTCATTTCAATATGAAAATATTCCAATTAATTTGAAAATTATACTGAGCCGTAATTTATTTTAGTTAAAAGATTGCATCACACACCCCTGTCATAGAAAAAGGTATTTAAAAATTAATTCTGGAAATAGACTATCCACTTTGAAGAAGCTTTTAGACCAGAGAATGTGATCGCAGACGTTTTTTGCTGAATACATCGTGGGATTTTTAAAATATCCAGTTCATCGGAAGATTTCATGAAAAGTGCTCCGCTTAACCGCAACTTAACGATGAACTTCGCTAAGTTTATTCTTTTTCAGGGACATCATCTGAAATGACTGGAAACGCTCATTGATTTAGGGGGTATGATATTGTAGCTAAATATTCTATCTCATCATATTTTTGTATTGTCCAAAGCTGCGAATTTCTGCACATTAATCTTGTATTATCAAAATCTTATTGAACGTTCTTGGCTTATTGATCATTTTTGAAATATTATCAAGCCCTCGAAAGTTTAAGTTTAGTTCATCAGTTCTTACTTGAGCCCAACTTTGGACGTACTGTCAAGTACAAAGATTCTTTCTTTAACCGCACCACACGAATGTGGAATATTTTAGCAATTGCAAAGTATGTATAGATTTTTTTAAAAAATTGCTATTGCCTATCATAACGTACGTATGATTGTTAATCATTATAGAGTAGTCATAACCACTTGAGTAAGCTCAAATTATAAAAAAAGAATGTCGTATACAAAGGTTTGATAACGTAGCAACATAACTAATTATAAAAATAATTACAAAATATAAAAGTCATTTAATTTCTATATGTAGAGCTATCCTAGAAGTTAAACTTAGTAGAGGTATGCAAATTTTATAAAAATAAAAAAAAAATATAAATAAAAAAGTTTAATTCTAGTTAGGTACTTACACATAAAGTTAAACAAAAATAATCGTTGCCATATAAATACACTACAATATAATGCATAATGCTTTGCCACTTAAGAGTAAGATTGTTTTGGTTTTTATTTTTTTTTTAAGAGTTAAATGTTTTAAATGTCTAAAAAGTTGAAAAAGTCTTATACATGAAAAAGTGATTTGTTTTTTTTTTTATAAAAAATGATTTTTTTTGTATTGTATCTTATTTTTTTTTTCTATAATAAAATTTTTAAAAATTCAAAAAAGAAGACTTAGATGATAGAGATAGAATATAGCGCGACATAGCCAAAGAATGTCAATAAAGTTTTTTTTATTTATTCAGATATTTTTAATTTTTTTTTTTATTTTAATTTTAATTTTATTAATATGCAGAAATTAAATGAAGATTAAAGTGAAATTAAATCAAAAATAAAACAAATATATTTTCAGCTCGATTTTTTTCAGAAAGATTTTTGTTTAAGACTGTGCGTTTAGTTAGTTTGTCAGTTTTAGTTTAATCGAAATTCTTTAAAGTTTCTTAGATTGTTACATCGTAAACAGAAAAAAAATTAATACAATCGAAATTAATTGAATTTATTTGGCGTATATTTTAAACATATACGATTAATTTTGAAAAAACAAAATATTTATCAGTATTCCATCTACATATAGATGATTTAAGTGTCTTTCTTTAAATTTATATTATTTTTATTTATCATTACTTTTAATTTTAAGTTGTTTGTTTATTTAGGATTTTTTTCACGTTTTAATCTAAAAACAAAAATAAAACAAAAAATGAAAATTTAAAATGAACATAGCTCATAATTCTTGTAAGTCGTCATTCATTCTATTTTATATTTATGAGTGTATATTTATACATATAACATTTTATATAAGTTTTAGTGGTTTTGTTATGTGTTTTCATTTCATTTGTTGATTTGTTCTTCTGAATTTCTGTTTATATTGTTTGTTTGTTTTTCTCTATAAATATTATTCTTATGGTGTTACTATTTTTATTTAATGTATACACATTATTACTATATGTATAAAGTTTTCTATTTTTTGTTTTCATTCTTAAGCTTATGAAATAAACATTTAGATTAAGAAATAAATAAATAAAATTATAAGAAATTCGTAACAAAAATATTTCATTTTTATTCATTATTCTGTCTAGGTTTTCTCTCGCAGCCATTCTTGTATTTTTCGGTTCTTTCTGCATTTATTTTTTTTTCATCTTTCATTATATTTTGTTTACAATAAAAATACATAAATATGTTCATTTATTTTTTGTTTTAATTTGTTTTATATATTTTTTTTAATTTGTTTTGTGTGTTTCATAGGAACAATCTCTCTGTCTTTATAAAATCTGTCCTAAATAAAAAAATAAATAATATATTTATATTTTTTTGTTTTCATGCTTATATATGTAAAAATTCATATGGATGAAGTTCCAATGTATTTATTATTTTGTTTAACTAGTTTTTTGGGTTTTGTTTTTGTTCTATTTTTGGTTTTGTGTATTTTTACAAATTATTATTTTAATTATTATTTTTTCGTATTCATATAAATAACGGCAGTTTTATTTTTTATATATATATATTTAGGTTTTGTGTGTGTATGTGTGTGTGTTTTTCTCTTAATTTCATTTATCTACAAGTTGTTATTTTTAGTTTAACTATATAAATTTATTTTGGTAAATAATTACTATTATTGTAGGTTTGCATTTATTTTTTTTTAATGAATGTGTGTGTGTTTTTTGTGTGTGTATTGAAATATTTTTTCTTTCTATTCTGAGCTTACAATATTATTTAACAACGCTATAAATTATATTATTTTAAATTATTTTTTTTTCTGTTTTGTTTTATATAGTGTAATAATTTTGTTTTCTTCAATTTGTTTTACATTTGAAACTATTAATGCTAAATAAATATTATACTTATTTTATTGCACTATGATGTGAGGAGCTGACAGCAGTACGGTCACCGTTGCAATAATTGTAAAAAGTGTAAAAACAATTAAACAAAACCTGTAAATATAAAATTATTATTGTTTTCTGTTTTAAAGCACCTGTAAAAGATGAATTTATTATAAAATATATTAATTTATAAAATTTGTTAATTCAAAATTAATTTAGAGAACGCAGTTTTATAGGTTGGCAACACTGATAATTAAAGACCGGATAATTCCATGAAAAGCGGAAATTAACCTAGAAAAACCCAAAATTTATCATCTCAGAATCAATCAGTCTACAACAAAGCAATACGCAAACAAGAATAGTTGAGAGTTGTAAGTCACTAGGCCATGTTTTGTTAGGATCACAGCTCACCACCATCGATTTCGATGTCAGTACCCCACACGACCATACCAATTAATACGATTGAAATAATGTCGTTGCCGAATAAGTTTAAATAGCCTATTGCTATGGTATTAGTAGGATACTACTAAAAAATACGCTAACTTTAAAGTAGTTTACTAACTCTTTCGTAATTTTCAACATAGTTAGTTAATTTCTTCTCCACACACCAATTCATGCGGAAACAAAAGTAAAGACCTTTTTTTGAAGTTTGCTATGTCAAAGAGTCATATGAAGTTACCACGATAAAAAGAAATAAAAACAGTTATTTGATGATTTTAACTTTAATAAACTGTAAAAAAAGCGTGAATTAAAATTGGCAAAATCCTAATTTTAACCTAGTATCATACTAAAGCAGTTTTGGTACTTATTCGACTTAAATTTTGCGCCATTACATCTATGCACCTACCATATTTTCGTCCATTATTTTATCCTAACCGTATTTGTTTTTTGAACAAAAATGTGTATTAATTGCAGAAAATATAGCGAGATATGGCTTCAGTCATGTAAATCCAGCATTATTAAAAAATTCTTCTATTTTGGAAATATTGTGCCTTATAAAATGGCATAATGTTTTCACCTATTACAATTCAAACGTTCATATTATTTTAAAAAAAATCGATACACTACTTTCTACTACAATCCCAAATGCCACGCCTGAATACGGCCATTACAAAATGGTTGCTTTTTCATTTGTGGTTTTTGTGACATGCGTGTTGAATTCTTTTTCTATTTCTGACATTTGGCATATTCTTTCTTTATTGTAAAGTACACATTTTTCATTTCTAAACATTAAAATTCCTTGAAATTCACAATTATTTTCAAATTAATCGGCATATTCACATAAATTTAAGAAAAATATATATTTAATACACAACGGAAGTGAAAAAGAAATAATTCCTCACCAAAACTTATCACTTATTGCTTTGAAAATGACTGAAATCATCGATCGAATAGCTCACTATACAACCGAGTTCTTCAAATGCTACCTTTGTAATAAAATCTTTGCTGACGGCGATGAGCCCTGGCATATGTTTGAAAAAAGAGTAAATCTATTTTCTATTTCGGTAGTGTTTATTATTATTTCACTTAATTATTCCTTTTCGGTTATCTATAGCTCGTTGAAAATGGTCAAAGTGATACTCCCTTAGCAGCAATTCTATCATCAGCTCTGGGCAGAGAGTTGGAGGAAAACAGTGTCCATTCGAAGGTAGATTCATTTCGGACATCTCTCCCAAAGTTATATTTCGGTTATAATTTCAGTTAATTTGCGATGAATGCAATCTCATCCTGCTGGAATATGAGCGAATCGAAAAAAAATTCTACCAATTTAGAGTGAAGATTCTCAACGATTACAACCACACAGCCAAAGAGAATAATTTCGATCCGATTTGGTTCGAAATTGATGACATCGACCAATTGCAGCAGGAGCAAAATTTCCAAGATGAAACTATTCAACCTGGCGAAGATTTTGACCATGAAATGAAACCAGGAATCGTTGAGGGTCTCATTTCGCACATACCAATTATGAATAATCAAGAAGTTGGTAGCTTGGTGGTTGAAGATAAAGTAGGCAAATACGAAGAAACTCAACCTGATGATGTCATAGTTCAGGAAATGGATTCGACAGAAACAATTTTGATTGAAAATGACGGACAGGAGTTGGAGAATGCCGTTGCGATGGTTTATGATGAGAAGAGTTTGCATGTTATTGCTGAAGGTGAGGGTTCTTTTTTTTTTGTATAGTATTTAAGAACGGTTCACTTGAAAACCTCTCACTTCTCAATGAAAATGGTTTTAGTTAAGAATAGAGACTTGAAAATTGTTCACATGAATAATATTAGGTAGGGGTGAGCAGTATTTTGCTTCTGCAGAATAATGAGTGCTTAATGTATATTTATTAAGAACTCATCGTTCTAATAAGAAAAAGCCAAAAAGCAATTGTAGGAGGAATGAAAAGCAAAAGACGAAGAGAAGGATTTCAATTTCCCTTTACATGTTTGCATTCTGTCGTGCCTTAATGGGTCTGAAGAATTAAAAAATAACTCATCAAAATCCTGATTTCGACCGATATTAACAAATTTTTGCTAATTTTTTCGTAAATGAATAAGGTTTTTGAATGAAAAACAATGAAAACTGACCAAATTTTGGGATCTAAATTGACATGTTTTAGGAGTTCACTCTGCTTAAATTGAATCAAAGTTAATTTTAAGCAAATATTTCGGAGAAATGGTTTCACGAAAATAACTATATTTAAATAATATAACAAAATGTGTGTTGTTTATGTTAAAGATGTTGTTTCACTCAAAATTTTCAATTCAATTTTTGTTTCTCTGTTTCTGCTTAGCTAGAAAAAGTCGTTTAAAACTTACGACTATCTTCTTGGGAGCCTCAATTATCTAAGAACTGCATGCATGACTTAAAAAAACACATCGGTGATTTTCACATCTTATACAAGGTTCTCAAGTCTATAATATTAATTATTGAATTTTTGTTCATATATGTATATCTCAATGTATTATTTTTCTTTGGAATATTTTCAGAAATACCTTATGAGCAAATAATTGAGCAATCTTCCGTAATAAGCTATGATAATAGCATAGATGATGTACATGAATCAGCAATTGGTTACAATAGCAGCAATGATGGTAAGTCACTCGGTGTACATATTTTCAAAGCAACCAAATAAATTCTTTTTTTTTTTAGACAACGGTACAATAATCCCAGATAATATTCCAACAAATTCACAAAAACGTAATAATCGTTCGATTAAACGTGAACAACAACAATCGACAGATCAACAATTAGGATTGGAGTTCGAATTTAATGGGGCGGTGTATTTGTGTGCATTGTGCCCGGAGCAATCTGAACACGAACCTATGCTGTTTCCAAATCATTTGAAAACTTCCCACAACTATAAGTTCTATGTTTGCGATATTTGCTACAAGGGATTCCACAAGCGTAATGAAGTCAGCGAACACATGGACGAATTTCATGCCAGTGGTGCTGAGGAAGGCGAATTCCATTGTGATAATTGCATGCGGGTCTTTTTGAATCTTCGTCAGTTCCGAATTCACAAGCGTCTGCATTATACCTCGACAAAGCAACATGAGTGCTCGGAGTGTCACAAGAAATACAGTTCAAAGAATCTACTGGACGAGCACATGAATATGCATACGGGAAAGCGTCCCTTTAAGTGTGCATCATGTAGTAAAGATTTCGCCTCGAAATACACACTGCAGGCTCATATGAAAATCCATACCAAGCGACCGAGGCCTTATAGTTGTGATAAGTGTGATAAGTCGTTTTTGAATCAACAAAATCTGGTGCAGCATACGAAACTCCACTCGGGACTGAAAACGTTTATTTGTGAAGTGTGTCAGAAGGCCTTTGGAACTCAGCACAATCTGGACGTTCACAAAATCGTGCATTCGGGTAACAAACCGTTTATATGTCGAACATGTGGTAAGGGATTTGCGCGACGTGCCGAAATCAGGGATCATGAGAGAACGCACACTGGCGAGAGGCCGTTCAAGTGTGACTTGTGCACATTAGCCTTTGCTCAAAGATCGAACTTAATGACGCACAAAAAAGCCACTCATTTGAATGACAAAAAGCACAAGTGCAACTTGTGTGACAGATCCTTTAAGCGACGACGATTGCTGGAGTATCATACGCAGTCAGCGCACACTGGTGAACGGCCACACAAATGCGAGGTGTGTGGTGCAACATTTGTGTATCCCGAGCATTTCAAAAAGCATATGCGGATCCACAGCGGAGTGAAGCCATATGCATGTGAAGTATGCGGGAAGTTGTTCAATAGTCGAGACAATCGCAACGCTCATCGATTCATCCACAGCGAGAAGAAACCTTACGAGTGTCTGGAATGCGGAATGGGTTTCATGCGAAAGCCACTGCTGCTGTCGCATATGAAACATACAAAGCATGTGAATGATACAATTATTGTGAATCAACCGCAGATAAGCCACAAAGGAGTGCTGGAAGTGTACAAAGAGACAACCGATGAAGAAGAAGACGAATTGGTGATGCACAACCAACAGCAGCAGCAGCAGCAGCTTGAGGGAGAAGAAGAACAGGCAGATGAAGAAGCTGGCTATGATGAAGTTGTGACTTCGGATACAATTCTTGTTGAAGATGGCGATGGACAATATATCAAGGATGAAGATGGTGAAGTTAAATACTTGCAATTCGCTGAGATGGATAAGGATGGACAAGCAACGTTCACTTGGGTTGACATAGGCGAGGATAAAGAAGATGAAAATTAAAACTAAAGAAAATGAACTTTTTATTAAAAATGAGACTGATATTTCTAAGAAATTTATTTGAAATGGAAATAATTGACCTGTCTTTGCAAAGATACAATAATCCTTGATATTTGGAACTCCAAAAGTCGTATATATCTTCGAGTTCTGCGTTCAGGAAAATAATTGGAGAAGCAGTTCGCAGTGCAAGGATTCGGAAAATTGAAAAACCAACATATGAGTTGGTAGTTGAAAGACCATTTAAACAATGATTTCGAATATTTGAAATTTGTTTGTGTACTATAATTTTTTTTACAACACAACTGTAAATAATCTAATTTCTGTTCATTAAATTTAAGAGAGTATATGAATAATATGTATGTATACCTACATATATTTATCAATATCTAATTTTAAACAATATTGAATGTTCTAAATAAATGGTTTAAGTTTTTAAAAAGCAGTTTGTTTCGATTTTTTTTTTAAGAAAAGGAACTTTATAGATAGTTAAGGGTCTGAAAGTTGTGAAGAATGTCAAAGTGATGACAGTATCTGTGAACTTATCTTCGTAATGTTAGGTTGGATTTAAACCTCGACATTTTTTCTACACGAAACCAATACTTGCCTATAAAACAAGCAGACATTAATGTGAAAAAAAAAATAAAGAATCTAACTTATAAGCCTATCTGAAATTAAATATGATTATTATAAATTATATTCCAATGCGTATCTACCCGGCGGAAAATTTATTCACGTAAGCTCATTACACGTCTTCAAAGATTACTATGCGAAATTATTGAGACTAATCCCCTTGGGCCCTATTAATATAATATACCACCTCGTGAGTTTAGGTACTCTCAAGACAATAATATTGTCGGAATTATATAATCCACCCTGGTGCAAAATAAAGACTGGGAGGTTCAGTTGGCACGAACGAGTCCTTATTTATTAATTTTGTTGGAATCTATAATTTCAAACTAATACAAATTAACAAAGATTAATTGATTAAGTGCATATTGTTTTTGTCTTCTTCAAGACAAAGCAATTAATTTAACATTCTATACCAGCAATATTGAAATGAGGCATCCCAAGATAAAACATGACCCAATCCTACATAATAAATTGGATCGGATCTAATATCTCTTCTCTGAAATGCCTTGAAGTTATAATATGCATTTGTACGATGAAACATACAAATTACCAAATCTCAGCCTCTTTAAACATGATCCTTGTCCTTATATGTTGAGTATTATAGGTAGCCTACTATTCTATCTCCCTACGTTACGATATAATGTTCCTATAACTGAATTTATTATTCGTCTCTTAGAGTAATTTGCAATTCAGCCGGTAGGCTCAACAGGAATGTATGTAAGCCTTCAAAGTAAACGACGACGATGGTCCCTATTTTTTGGTCATAACCACACCCACACATTATGCTTATAATAAAGTTTTCTTAATTAAAATATTATCAAGCATCAAAATGGGGGCATTATCATAGGTAAGGAGGAGGCGGAAGAGGTTTTACTTTATAGATATTTCCCAGGACATCAGAAGTTATTAGACACTTGATCTATGTATGTACACATAGGGGTATACATAATAGTATGAGGTATACGAGTACCAGGTAGCCTAATTCATAATTAAGTGATAATATCTCCCCGATGAAAACCTAAGATAACGTGTAATGAACTTTTCATAATTAAATCTCATGTTTCAAATATATAGGCTGGCACTTGATTTAACAAAATAAATATTATGTAAATGTCATTCCAAGCAATCACATTTCTTAAACAGATATCCAGATTTAGTGGGATAGATAAATAGCTGGGAAATTGGTGAAATAAAGCGATGTCATTGAATTAATCAGATTTCAATAAGTCTCTATGGAAATCACAGGAAAAAAGGAATGAAATTACACAACAATCTATTTCTGGGAATCCGGAAACTCTTCAAATTTGGTTTAAGACACAATTCACAATACTTTCGGTGGGGATGATGGGGTGATTATTTAGAGTTAAATTAAGTCGAAAACATAGAAAGAAAGAAAGAGCTCCTGTTTAAAATTTAATTTTTTCTGTGATCGAAATTGGTCAAGCGTGCTTACGAGAAAATAAGCATTCTATAAGAAGTACCTACCATTAATAACCTTTTATCCATTAAAGAATTTTACGAATTTCAAAAATAACGAAGCTCCAGATACTCTTGTGGGTGTAGTTCAGTTAAAGTTAAAACACGTTCACTACATTCAACTAATGAACCGCAATGGTCCAGTATTCGAATCCCAGTCTACAGGATCGACAAGAAGGAACTGAATGCAGTGTGCCCGGGATCGAAGAGAACGGAAAGCCACTGATATGGAATGTTATTTAAATTTCTTAGCCTTTAAAAAATTGAACGATTTTATGGACGGACTTTATCGCGGTTTTTAGTAATAGTCTACCAAATATAAGAAAAACCGTAAGTTAATTTATATAGTCTTAATAATGATAGCAAAGATAGGAAACTTGATTTTCAAGTTTCAAAAACGATTGATTCTAATATATTTTAAGATTCTAAGATCAATTAAAGTTAAAGTGAGTCTAGCACTTAGGTACGCACCATAATTTCGTTCAAGAGTAGTTTTAACGTTACAAATTTGATAAAAACTTTAACGAATCCATTCTTAATGGATTTTTAAATGAGACTTTCCAACTTTGGATTCTGTATTCGTTTTTGAGGCTCGTACAAGTTTTTGATTGCTATGGAATTCTTGATGGGACTACATTACTATACATACAAAAATTATTTAAAAAGAAATTTGTATCACTTACCTATCCACAACCATTGCAGCGAATTTCCAATCGCTTATTAATTCCGCTTCGTCGTCTGCTTTCCTCATTCGCGCCGTAATAAATTGCAATTCTTTAAGAATTAAATGCAAATCCTTGTGATTGCATCCTATAGAGTTGTGGTGTTCTTCCACCGTCGTCGGCCGGCCAAAGCTTCTATAAATTGATAATCATCAAATAAGAATTATATTTGATTGAAATACAAAAAATACGAAACTTACGCCGATGATCCTATTGCTGTTTGCGATCCAGATATTGTATGCCGAAAATCGTCATCAATATCTAATACATTAGCCAGCAGGGATTTTGAAGAACGTTCCTTCAATTCTAACTCTTTCATTCTATTGCTTAGCAATATTGTTTTTCTAGTTATTTTCCTACCGGGCCGACCCATTCGTAAAATCCATGGTAGCCATTGTAGGAAAACTGATTTTATCTATGAGAAATAAAAATTTACATATATTAATAAAATATGATATAATTTACATATAATATTAATGCAAAAAAATCGTATTTTTGTTCAATTCTAGAAAATTTGTTGCACTGGTTTCAAATTGTATTGAAATAAATTGAAAATTATCACTTAAAAAAGCAAAACCCTCTTTGGATACGGCCTAGAACCGTTACAAGCCGTCACTGCTGTCGAAAAATGAATCACAATAGCAAAAGTAGAAAGTAGACAGCAGAGAGCTGTCAGATTTGTTTGGGTGGATATTACATCGCATACTTTTTTAGTACAGTGAGTTGTGAAAAATTATTAATGAATTAATTTAGTTCTACAATTTCAATTCAATTTAAATATGTAGAAAAGGAAAGGTGTATATTGTGATACCATAGAATACTTTTAAATGATGCTTTCATTTTATAGAGATAATTTCCTTAAATATTTGGACACCATTTGACACTTGCAAATTTTTTTGTAGGGGTAAATCTGACTACCACAAATGATTGTAATGCCCGTGTTATGCATTTCAATAATGGTGAATTCGCACGAGGACAGTACATTTAAATGTCACACAATTCAAACGAATTGCTCATCGTAAATTGAATCTTAAAAAATGCATGTTCTGGATTTAGATTTTCGCCATTTTGTTATAATTTTGCGCGTACTAAATGTTTAAGCATAGTGAGATCGTTTAGGAGTGTTGAAGAGGATTTAAAAGGAGATGCACCGATACACATTAGTTTTGAATGTCTGGACTGGGTAAAGCATTCAATATTCGGGTAGTGCGGTCGAATATGGATTCGCTAAATTTAACAGTGCGTCCGAAGTTGGATTCAAGGGTGAACTGATGGGCATTACCTGAAGCGAGAGTATTACGGTTGAGTTACGTAAGGCGAGAAATGCAACTGGCTATATCACTAGAACACTACTTATAAAAAAAAAAAACGGTAAACTAATGAAAGACAAGAAATTTTGTGGCGGTGCTTGACAGATTCAAATGATTCTGTTATAGTTCTATCACATATCATTTTTAAAGCTCTTTTTTGGATTCTGTCCAAGAAACTCAAGTGGGTTATCGGAGCACCTGTCCAAATATGGCAATTGTGCTAGAGTTTTGGACGAATATAGGCGTAATAGATTACATCCAAATCAGACCGGGTGAAAATTTTCGTGCAACGTGAAAGATAACCTAAACACTGAGCAGCGTTTTCGGCAACGTCGAATATGTGGTCATTCCACACAATATGTTTTGTGATGCACATTAGTCCACCATGGTCAAAATTCTGATGAGAAGCGATGTTTGACAGAAAATTTGACGAATGTGAACGCTAATGTTTTTCAGCCGTCGGATATTCATCATGCCGTGCTTGTCAAACATATTTGAAAATTTGAACGCCCCTAAATGAAGAATGTAATTACGTATGTACTACAATTCAAAATGAATTTAACTTTAATTTTGACAGTTCGAAGTGATTTCGAATTTTTCGAATTAGAACGAATTGAGGGAAATTTTGATCGAAAGTGCAAATACACCCAAATGTACCCAAGCATATTTCTAAGAAGTCTTGAATAAAAAATCCCACTTTTTGAAATTTTTGGTTTCGAAAAATAAGATATCAAATATTTGAAAATACCTATAAAACATTTTTAAATTCACTGATATTTTAAAGACAACTTAAATTGTAAACAACAATGCTTTCCCTTACAATAAATATTATTATATATTTTAATAATTAAAATTAATACTTTTTTGTAAAAAATTAAATTAATAATACTATTTTTTAATGTAGACATGTATAAATGTATAAATTATGTTTGAACAAAAGAAAAATGGAAACTTACCCACGGTGGCATTTCGTGAATATCCGCAGTGCGATGATGATAATTAAGTACCACGACAGTCAGCACAACAGATGACGCCACCATGAACATAATACAATTGAAGTAAGTGCCTGTTGTTGTTGTAATGTTTTCGAAGACAAAAAATAATATATTAGTAACAAATTCATTGAGCTTTAAGTATTTTTTTTTTATAAAAAAGAGATTAAATTTATCAAATGTAAAATTTGAAAAATTTTACTGAATTTTACAAAGTATAATAATAATATAACTGTTTTTTCAAAAATAATTTTTTTGTGTATTGTTTTTTTTTTAATACAATTTAATTATTAGCCAATTAATAAATTTTGTTTTAATAAAAGCAGTTTGATTAAGATATAGACGATAGACTAAATTCTCCTATTTTATAAACATGCAATCGATATATTTTTTTTTTGAAATCTCAATTTTTGAAAATAAAGAAAACTTTAAATTAAGACGAAAAAATATGAAATGAATTATGAAGAGCATGCAGATTTTATGCCTTGCATCTAACTAATGACAGGCTAATATTTATTTATCACCCACTACACACTAAATGCTTCAAATGACATGCGTATTAGATGGTCTTTTTGTTTCATGATAAAAGCTAGCAGTAGCACACTGGCATAATGATAATTTATGTTACTTAAATTATTGTTTTAATTTTTTAATTAAGTGATTTTCGCATTTGTTTATAATGAAGTTGAGAAGGATTATAAAATTGATTTAAGGAAAAAGAAAAATAATTATATAAATATAAAGACGATAAAATTAAATTTATATTTTTTTTTTAAATAAGCGATATGTATTTTCTTATTTAATGTTTTATGCATTTTGTTCGCCGAATTTGTTGGTATGTTGAATTTGTTTGACTTAAATTTTAATTAATGACTTTAACTGATGTTTTTCTGAAATTGAATTCATTGCAGTGGCAAATCTAGGGTGAAATGCTTTTTAAGGGGACCGAAATTTAATATAAAATAATAAGTGTTGAAATAATCATTTACTGTTTTTAAATTAATGTTTTTAAAATTTAGATTTTAGTTTAATAATTTAGGTACCTAATTTTTTAAATTTTCGTTTAGATTATTTCAATCAAAAGTTAAAATTTAATTTTTTTTTTCAATTTGAATCCTTTTATGTTTATGTGAAAAAGACAATAATCTGGCAAAATATATTATAAAATTGAAAAAAAAAATATATATTGATCAAATAATTTTTGCGAGGAAACAAGATATATTTAAGTTATATAAGAATAAAATTAATATTACATTAAAAAAAAAAAAACAATTTACTGAATTTAAAAATAAACAGAATTAAAAAAAAAATTAAACGAAAATAAAAATTTCACATTTACCAATACATTGAGAAGAGGCACATCCATATATCCAAAACTGGGAAGGCATTCAACATAACACATTCCAATATTAAGAAAGACGTATTTTCTGTTTAAATATTTTTTTATGTTTAGTAGTTTTTTTAAGTTTTATATGGTTTTTTTTACATTAATGTTGTTTATTTAATTATATAGAAAGAAAGTAGATTATTTAGTCTATTTGATATTTATTTATAAACAAATAGATACAGTTAGTTAAATTATCTTATTTAATAGTATAAAATTGTGATTATTTAAGCTCTTCATTATTTAATAAGAAAAAAAGTAGTTAAATGAAATTAGGTTAGTTTTTTTGTATTTTGGGTTTTTAATCTAATTTAGAGGAGATTTTTTTTTTTTTGTTTTCATTTTAAAAGGGGAACATGTGTTCTTTAACAAATGGATTTTAACATATTTAACATTGATACATTGCATACTCTACACAATTACACACGCAATTAAAAAACAAGATATAAAAACAAAAATGAATATATTTTTATTTCTTTTAAAGAACTGAACGTTAAAAACTAATTAATATATTTCAGTTAAATATAATGTTGGAGAAGATTGACACTGGGTGGAATTTTTAAAAATATTTTCATATTCGCTTTTGAGTTTTGATATTAAATCAGGCGACAAACTTGGACATTTGTTGATGGTCAATTGGCCTGAAATGTTTTAAAAGCTGTTCAATAGTTTTACTTTTACTCAAACTGATTTGCTCGGCTTAAAGGGGTCTTACGTTATTGGGGATCAGAATTAAAGATAAAATGCTTTGGTGAAATGTTCTATTGTCTTTGAACTTTTTGATCATATTTTAAAATTCGGTTGGGTTTTAGTCAAATTTAAATAATATTGTATTACAAAAAGCTTATATAGAACCACAGTTTCAAACACATTTCGGATACAAAAAAATCAAAGTTTATTTTTACTGTGTTGAATTGGCCGATGATTATTTGAAAAATAAAATCGCTATATCTATACGAAGCCCCTTTCAAATCAATGATTTCGTCAAAACACATTATAAATTGTTCTGAAAAAAATCTTTTCAATTTATGAAGGGGATTCATATATTCATTTGGGCCCACACTATTCTCTGGTTAAAAAAGATCATAGGGTTCTTTTTATTTTGTATTTGAAAATTAGGATAAGCACGTATGAAGCAATTTGCTTAAGGTCCTTAACATCGCAGCTGAATTACTTATCCCGTGCTCGTATCTTTAATAAGATGAAGTTTCTAGTGCAAATTATCACAATAAAATGTAAAAAAAGGAGTAGCTTCCTGCTATAGAGCTTTATGAAACAGCAATTTTATGAAAATATTAACCAATTTCATACAGATTTTAAAATACAAATTAAGTTCTAACAAAATATTGAATAGAACTTAATCAAAAAGTGGACAACTTTCAGAGCTAAGTATCACACAGCTGATGCCAGAATAAACATAAACTGGCAACCGATATCAAGCGATTTTACCTCATTGGACATTTTCTTCTGGGGGTTTTTTTCAGCGCAAGTCTATGCTTATAAACCGCAAACGACCACTTCCTTCAAAGTCAAAATTGCTTAGCATGATCTAGGTAACAGAATATTCCAGAAATAGACCTCTACGTTGCGGGCGACATAAAGTCATTGATAAGTTTTTCAAATTATCCGAAAATTTTTTTGATATCTCACACACAAATAGCGAATAGATCTAAAGGTCTATAATTATTCAAACACAAATTAATGTCTTCAATTTTGACATCTACCCTTCTCTTTTGGAAAACCTTAAATAGTTCGTATCCAAGACAAGATTTTATTTTGAGCTGTCATTTACTTTATTTTCTGTTCAGTAAATCTTTCACTCTCAATAATTTTTTTGAGAGTCAGTACAGTTATGCGAGTAAATGAGAATCAACAAGAACGAATATAAATTGTCTTAGGAGTTTTTTTTTTTTTCAAAGTTCCAAATAAGGATCTTATGTTTGGTGTGAACGTTTCAAGTAGATTTTGCCATCGTTTTGCCAAAATGCGACATTTAAGCAAATAATTTTGTTTTATTAAATCAAACTTACCGCCTTCAAAGCTTCTTCCAAATTATATTTAACTCTTTTTTTGGCATTTTCGTTAGATGAAATTTTATATATTTACAATAGTTTTTTATTTAATTTTATCTTGCAGAATTTTGTGTTTTAATTACAGTAATTATTATCATATATCGTGATAACAGAAATTCTAACGAAACATGTGCCGTGAAACAAAAAACAATTGCAAAAAAAAAAAAAATAGAAAAAAAATACAATAAAACTTAAATAAAAATATGTAACAACAAAATAGTTTTTATATTAAGGGTGAATTTTTATGAGTTTAAATTTTTTTTTCGGGTGGCGGAAGGGATATTCATATATTA
This sequence comes from Chrysotoxum bicinctum, assembly GCA_911387755.1. NCBI lineage: Eukaryota > Metazoa > Arthropoda > Insecta > Diptera > Syrphidae > Chrysotoxum > Chrysotoxum bicinctum. The sequence continues at coordinate 9,849,602 of OU426988.1, forward strand.
TTAATTCTTAATTGATTGTATGTACATACAAAATGTGTTAGTTGTTATTAAAGACGTTTGATAAGTTTTGATTTAAAATATTTATTTTTTTTTGTCTCAAAACAAAAAAAATATTATGAATTTAATTTTTAAATATTTATGCTTCTTTTTTTAAGTTTAATTTAAGTTTTTCTTATTTAAAAAAAGATTTTTTTTATATAAAACAAATTTATTAGTCGCTTTTGATACTTGGAAAGAAGAGGAATTTTTTTTTTTTAAGTTTAAATATTTGAGTTTTTTATTTTAAATATATAAGCGTATATAAGGTAGAACATGAACCTCATAGTACAATTTATCTAAAAGTGGAGTTGTTTTATTTTTAATTTTGTTTAAAGTAAAGTTGAAAAAACTTTAGCGATAAAAAGAATATTACATTTTAAAAGCTTGTGTTAGGAGAAAATAGGGGAGAAAAGCAAATAAGATAAAAAGCTTTCACAGTGAAAAGTGAAAACAGAAGTTTTCTTTATGTTTTGTTTTTGATATTTTATTTTAATTAATTTTTAAAGGAATTTTTTTTTGTAGATTTTTTAACGCCGTGTTGCAAAGCTGCTGATTGATTTTGCTTCAACAAGTTACACTGAAATGATGACTAAATATGGTTTGGCTACTAGTTTTAAAAAGACTAGGTATATAGTGCAGTAGCAGAACTACGTCAATATTATTTGTATAATTGATTTTAAATTTAAAGTGAAACTTATCTAATTTCTACTTGAAAGCAATACTTGTGAAGGGGGATTAAGGTAAAGTTTAAATTAACTAATATAGAATATAAAAAGGGAAAACTATATCTGCCTTTTTTTGACCCACCTTTTTTTATATACATTTATTTACAATGGGTAGGTTTATTATTATTTTTGTTTCTTAATAACGAAAAGTAAAAAAAAATGAAAAGGATATTGTGCAAAGCATTATGTATTTAATGTATTATACATAATTTGGTTATAGCATTTAAATGTTGCAGTATACGAGCAATTTACTTGTATATTTTAGATCAACGTTTTTTTTGGCGAACCTAACATATTGAGACAGTGTCCTAAATATCTTGCATTTTACATTTTTTTCTTCTGTATGTCAGACCTTGCAGGATTTGGATACATTTAATATGAGACTTAATGGTTTACTCTAATAGCACATCAATACAAAATTAACTGTATGTCAAAATTAAACACAATAAACTTACGATAACTCTCAAAATTAGTATTAGGTATCTATTCAGTTGCAACTTTTACTTATATAAAGGTGTGAAATATATATGTATCGGTAACACTGAAGATCCAACAAATACGACTACAAATCAAGTTATAGGTTTTTAAAGGCAACCATATTGATTGATTTTAAGGTACTCTCTTACGACGCAACTCTAGATTTTGATCAGACTTGACTTTACGATGATAGGGAGGACGAAAAATATGGGTCTCGTAATTTAGTCTGCCTAAACGTCTCGGCTGATTTTCTTTAAATTTGGTATCTAGTATTTTTAAATTTTTCCCTCAATTTTTTTTTCTTGTTTTTTAAGACCAAAAATAACATACACACTTTTTTCAAAATTTAATTAAAAATTTTTGTCTTCAAAAACTGTTTAAAAAAATCAAACAAATTCTTTTAGAAAAAATTCCGAAAAAAGGTTAGTTATGGTACACCATAGATACCAGTCCATTCAATTTTTTGTTTTGATTAAAAAAAAATCACAAAATTTTTGTTTGAAATTCAAAGTCGATTTTTTTGAATCTTGACAATTAATAGTTTTTTTTTTTAACAGAGTGATTTTTATGTTTCAGTTCGATTTTATTTGGCTGCCATTTTTCTGTGAATACAATTTGTCAGTTGGCATCTGACAGTTGTCGATAACAATTTGTTACAGTTGTAGGGAAATAATCATTAACCCTGGCGATATTAGAGTGTTCGAGTTTTACAGCTCGTTATAGACAACAGCTATTTTTGGCAAAAAATTATTATGAATGACGATGCACATTTCGACGTGGCTGGCTTTGTAAATAAATAGAATAGCCACTATTGGGGCACTGAAAACCCTCGATAGATACACCAAAGAGTTCTTGCGCCATTTGGCTCAGCGGTGGCGTCACTGGGGTCCATATTTTTGCTGTAACAGTTACTGGTGACCGCCAACTGGATATGTTGGAAAACTTTCTTGTGCCCGAATAGGATCAATTAGACAAAACATGTAATTTCAATAAAACGTTGCCACATCACACACAGCTCGTGCTACAATGTGAGTTTAAGGACACATTTTTCCTGGCCGAATAATGTCAAAAAAGTGGTGATATCGATGGTTCCCCATGATCCCCTGATTTGACGCCACCCCATTTCAACCGCGATGCTTAAGAACAACATTAGCATAAGAATCGAAAATTGCTAAAACTACAGCAGAAGTATGCGAAGAAATTGCTAAAACTAGTACAGAATTCTGTGAAATTTTTATGGAAAAGAGCTTGCTCTGGTTCTGTTAGATATACAAATATACGATTTAAATCGTAATTGGTCTTTAAGGCCGTTTTATCCTATTCTGTTATCAAATAAATCTGAGAAAATTGAAAGATATGTAAGACATATTTTGAAGCTAGTCGTTTTTTTATCTTTTTGACAACAAACTTAATAACAAAAAAAAAGAAAGACTTGCAAGCTTTGGTCTGTAAATATTTTTGTTTTAAATAAGATCCTAATACGATTTTTAAAACTCACGAATACTGATTTTTTTTTACAAATTAAGACCCTGTTCAATTAGTTTTGTTAAAATTCATTTGCCCTCTCCAAGGGCTTTCGTGATTTTATAGCTTCAAGCTAAAATAATTTCTATGTTTAATTGCCATAGCAAAATATTGATGTGATATTAGAGTTAAATTCAAGGACCTACTCAACAAAAAATAAAACATAAATATAATTAACTTAACCATAAGACACAGGGATAATAAGAAGGTAAATATTTATAATTAAAATTGTACACAATCTACAGCCAAAAATACTCTCTGCCCAGAATATTTACAAAGCAGTTTTTGTAAAGCATTTTAGTTTTGTGTTTTTTTTTTGTTTTTTGACACATTTTGTATTCTAGAAAACTCATATAAAAGTAATACAGTTTTTTTTTAATTTATTTATTTGAACTCCACCCATTGTCAGAAAACATGTTATATCGTTTGATTACTTCTAATTCATTTTTATCTTAAACTGAAAATCTGTTGTTAAATCAACATGTTATTAACAAAGGTAAAAGTTCAGATTTTTTGTTCGAATTCTTTAGTAAAAATAAACAATTATTGTTAAATGCATTGGTTTTTGTTTCATGCACAAGACCTACAGCTGCTGTCTAGGTTTGACAAAAAAAATATATACTTTCTAATTGGTTGCTTTCATGTCTTCTTTGTAATTTACAAGAGTAGGTAAGTGGTAGTAAGGCAGGAAGTTTTCACACACGACTTTTTTTTATAGGTATTTTAGTATTTTTAAATATATTTTTATTTAATTTAAAAGTTTTGTTTCATTTAAATTTAGCAAAATGCAGATAGGTGTATGTTTTTTTGTTTTTAATCTCTCATCGAATTAAATAGGAATTATATTTCTTTTGTGGAAAGAGCGATATACATATCTACGAGAGAAGGAAATACTTTTTCTGTTTTGTTTTTGTTTAATTTTCTTTATTTTTTAAGTTTTGTGTTTGTTGATTTTTGTGTGCGAGTGTATTCTTTTTTTTTCTGTTTAATGTTATACCTAACAATGGTACAGCTTCACTTGTCTTGGTTATAACATTACCAACCAATAATGAGAAAACAGTTTGCGACAGAAGTATTGTAACACCTGTGAAGTAAAATGTTAACAATTCGACATGAGTAAAATTATGTTAACAGCAAATTTTGAAAATTCCCTTTGTGTTGGCGACAAATATTGAAAAAGGGAGTGGAGAGAGTGAACAACAGAATATCATTGAGACCAGATCAGCAACCCCTAAATTATGAATAAATTTTAGAGAAAACAAATTAAAAAAAAATATAAATAGAAATAGCTCCCCGAGGGAGCTTAATATATTAAGACTCATTTTTGGGTAAATATTTTTTGATATCATAGAACCATATCTTGTTTTCTTTGAATTAGAAGTAATCGCACGATTTTTTTTAATTGCTATCTATATTTATTTATAATAATATATAATTTTTATGTATACGATTTTTTTTTTGAAACACAATAAAACAAACATCAAATACGAAAATCACTGAATATACGTCTCAAAAAATGGGAATTACACAAAAAATGCATAAAATAAAAAAAAAAAAAAACATCTCTTTTTGTGCAAACATTTAAAAACAATAATAATTACAGGATATTTATTTTCCCAAAAAAATTACAAGGAGAGGAAAATAAACAAAAAAGTATTTTATTTTTTTCAATTTTTGTACCACTTGACTTAACAAAAATTAAATTTCTTATAAGAATTATTATTAAAAAAAAAATAAGATTAAAACATTTTTAACATCTAAAATTAAAAACAATGGATGCTCCTTAGACCCATAATTCACAATGAAATGATATTTTTTTTCAGGATGTCATAAAGTGAAGTGAAATGATTTAATTTGATTTTTTTTTTTGAATATAAGCGAAAAGTTTTGTTATTAAATTTAAAAAATAAATTAAATCGTACGATTACTTTAATTCAAGTTTTAATTGTTATTTTTTTTTCTCTTAAGGTTCTGATCAGAAAATATCATTCCAAAATGGGTCAAAGTACAAAGGACAGTGGAGAGTATAACGGAAAAAAAAACAAAAACAAAATTTTGCGATATATATGTATATAAAAGGTGTCAAAACAAGAACAAAAAGGTGTGATTTTAAAATTTAAAAATAAAAACATGAAAAAGCGATTTTTTTTTTGTTTTGGCGTTAGAATTGTTATTTTATTTATTTAGTTTTGTAAATATTTACTTTATTTTTTTCTTTTTTGTTCATTCGAGTTTATTTTGAGTTGAGTTTCTCAAAAACGAATTTTTAAAAAACTTTCAAAGAAGTCACCATTTTTTAAGAAGAATTTTTGGTTTAAAGTTTTATATATATATATATTTTTTTTTTTTTTGAAATTGAAATTATCCGCAACTGAAGTTCAACAAACTTAGAGAATATCGCATATAAGGAAAAAGAAAAACCAGAAAAAACAGGACAGCATTATTAATAAGTACATCATAATTTGTATTAATATTTGTTGTTAAATATAAATATTATAGACGTCAACACTGCAACTTTGAGCGAAAAAGATACAAAATTAAACAAAAAATCAACACAGTCATCTTTTGAAAAGAACCAACCAACCCATAATGGGAAACAGAAAAACAGGTATACGAAAACTGACACAATATGGATATAATATATATATTTTATATATAAATATATTAATATAAATTTAAAAAAAAAACATCCTTGACATACACATATATAATCATAATATTTATATTTAAGATATATAATTATATTTTTATTAAATATAATTAACATACAAATTATATTGAAAATTATTTCTTATTAATTGGTATTTTTTTTAATTTAATTTATTAGTTTTGTGTATTGTTTTTTTGTTGTTTAAAAATTTAATAAAAAAAAAAAGATTATTTCAAAAAAAAGCAAATTATAGATTTTGTTTGTTTGAGAAAAATTGCATTGAATGCAATCACTACCTAACAAGGGGATTGCATCAGATACTTGGGGCAATGTCTCAGCTACAAGGTTGAGAAACACTGTGAGCGATAGAAGAATTGTAACTCCTGAAACAAAAAATGAAAAATACCAAGAATAATGTCACAGTAATAGTTTTTTTTTTTTAAATATTTTTTTTGTTATGTTTTGTATTTTGTTTTAGAAGGAGGAATTTGATTTTTGCTTAAATAAAATAGATGTTTTATTGTTTAATTTGAATGCGCTGCTGGTTGACACAATGTCTGTCAGTACTGACCTTTCACCTAGTTGTTTTTTTTTTTAATTTTTAAAAATAAGTACGACCTACCTACAATAACATAAACTTCAGAAAGAATCTAAGCTTGAAAAAGATACGATGTTCACCAGTAAAGAGATGTTAAGCCTGAGTTATACTTGTCGGGTTGCAACTAAGGCACTTCTTGACTAATTGTATGACCTTCAGATTTTTAACCACAATTTTATTAAACTTTCTTAAATACTGCTTAAAACTACCTTAAATATATGAGCCAACTTGTAAGAAAGTGAAAATTTATATTTCATCAGTTTTTTCTAATATTTATTTTATAATAAAAAAAATTAAAAAAAGAAAAAAAGAAAAGTTAAACAAAACTCAAACAGATTTGAAACCTCTAACCATTGCTTTTTTATAATACCTTTGTATATATAACCTATAGTATTATCATGGAGCGTGATTTTGTATTGCGAACTCTAGCCTGGTGGTGGCGCTGAGATTAGCGCTAGATTTTACAGTGGAGAGTAGGAGAAGATACAAAACAAGTAGTAAAAAAAGGGAATATTTTATTATTAAATTTAGCAGAGACAAATCTTGCAAGTACTGTTGCTATACTTAAGATGTCGCCACAATCTTTCGTCTTCTTGATAGTATCTACTATAAGTTTTATATAAAAAGGTAATACTTAATTCCATATGCGATGATTCAAAAGTCATTAGAAAGATTCGTTCTTGTTGATTCTCATTTTTTTCTAAATAGATTTTGTATTTATAATATTTCTTACCTATTTTAATATTTTTTCAGTTTTTAATTGAACGCTGTTTAATTTTAATAAAAAAGTGATGATAACCAACAAGAACGATAATACTGAGTTTTAGTAAAGAATGATCGGTTTGGGCAATTATAAATTCATATTCATGTCTATTACAGAATTCGCAGAATTTTACACCCGATGAGTTGACTCGATTCGCATCCGCTGTAAAACTCAATTATGAAATTCGTCGGATGAACTACATTGTCGATTACTAAAATTACCTTATCATTTATGAACTTCCGTATCGACACTGTCAGCTACAAACATTTATTCAACTGGCCTAGGCTGTGATAATAGTATCGCTTTCGATCAACGAAATCAAGCATCGTTGAGTGGTTAGTACGAAGATGGGGGACGGTTCAAAACCAACCGTGTGCGCTTTTTTTTTTTTTTTTTTTTTTTTTAGATTTCTTGCTTTCTGGTTGCGTTGCTATTTGTGCGTTTTCTATTCAAATTTGTTAAACAAACACTTTAGCATTCAGTATGATAAGCTTTTGACTTACATTTTTGTACTCTCCATTGTTTATTTTCGTTTAATCAAAAATTCACTTCAGATTCGTCTCGAAATTGGTGCGAATGTAAAATAATAGAAATCGTATGGAGTGCGAATGGATTGCGAATTCTGTAATACCATATAAGTTGAACAAAATGTCAGTGGTGCAAAGTTTGTTACCGACATTCGTTCAACTTTCATTCATCGAATTCAGTAATAGCAAAAGTTTGGAAATGAATTGAAACTGTCACTTTAGCTCATTCGCCGAATTCTGTAATAGGGGTGAATAAGATGGTTTCAGTTGTTGACAGTTTAAACTGACATCCGATAAAAAAATTCTGAAAGCTCGGAAGATGGAAAGGGTACTTTTAAACCGTTTGATTTGAGTATGATACCAGTATATATTTGTATGATACCCGAAGTTGTCTTTATAATGTCTTTGAATATCCTTAAGCGAGTTAAAAACCAATATGGAGATACACCCGATCTTAAGCAAAACCCCGCTCTGGGTTTTACTGTGTCTACCATATCAGATTCTCACTTAATGTGATTCCAAAAGGCATACAGACAGTATCAAAAAAAAAGAAGTTCGGCATGGACAAAATTTGTCAGAGGAGTTTGAAGTTCAGAATGGGGTCAATACAAGGCTGTTTTAGAGCTATTGAATTTTTCAGTTAGCAAAATAACAGGAAGCCCACATATGCTTTAGAAAACTCCATTGCATCCACAATATTTTTCGTCGATGAAAATGATTGCAATGTTGTGGCCTAGAACTTGACAACGGAGATATACATAGGTATGGTTCCAACAAGATTATGTCATAAGCCACATTCCTGGTCAAACAATTATTGATCTCTTGAAGGAAATGTTCGATATAAGTGTTGTTTCGAGAAATTGTCCACTAATGGGATGAAAGTCTGTGGATTTTGTGTAACAGGATTACCTAGTGATTTGGTTTAAGCCAACAAATTTGCAAGGTTGATGAACAACATCGATATGGAAATTGCCAATGTCTAAGTGGAAAAATGGAACAGATTCCCACTGGAAGTGGAATAAATTTTATGGTGATGCGGATTCTCCTGAAATTATTTCTCAGTAACATTTGAATTGTTGTTTGAAAGTATAAATCAATCACTCAAGAGTGGCATCAACCTGTGTGATGGCACCATCGAATTAAGAGCTCAAACGAAGACTTAATTTATATATATTAAAATTCTTAGAACCTATATTTTTCCCCATTGCATGAACACAACACTAAATCTTCAAAAGATCCCACAACGATAAATTGTATAATCTCGAAAAAAACCATGATCCAAACAAATCAAATGAAAATCCATTAAATAAATTAAAATATCATCAGATGTGATATATTTTTGCTGTCCTATTTTGTGTTCCCATTTTCAACACAAAAGTACTCCCCTATAAATTTTATTTTAATTTAAATAAATTAAATAGCAACTTACAATCCATGATTTATTAAAATTAAATCCATAAAATGAATGACCTTACCTACTTAAAAATATATAAACCACTTCAAATATTTTATAGTCGATGTTTTAGAAAAAAAAATAATTAATGTTCTTTGATAATGGAGTTGCAACTCATCTATCTTTGTTGTTGTTGTTTTTTTTTATTGTTAACAGCTTAATTCTAATTTTATTATTAAAAAATATTTGAATTTTATTATTATTTAGTGTAGGTGAATGTGAATTAAATTTAAAAAAAATTCAGAAATAAATAATTAACTTAACTTGTGAGACCGACAGAAATGTATTCATGCTTTTTTTTTTATGAAGAAAACAGGTACAATAGTACAAGAGAGTGATGAATTTGCTTGAATATTAAAAAGGACGTTTTATACAATAAATTACAAACAAAGTGGACTTTGAGGTTTTATATAATAGTAGTGAAAAAGCATGAGTGAAAAATAAGAACGAAGTGTAGTATTAAAATTATTGTTGCATTATCAAAGATTGAGGGTGAGAATGAAACCAGTGTTATATATGAGATTTATTATCCCATTGATTTTTTTTTAAATACATACAAAAATATTATACCTAAATTTCTATACGGTTCATTCAATCTTAAACCCTTTCAGCTGATTCTACGACTCTAGTCACGAACCTATTTAACCATAGCTCACATTTCGCGTGGAAATTAAATATTAAAACAAAATTATGGGCGTGAATTTGGACGTTAAGCTAGGTAGAAAAAACATTCACCACAGAAAAAAAAATTGTGGTTCTCACATCTCAACATTCACAATTGAACGTGGAGACTTCCTTATCTATCAACCGTCAACCAAATTGACCTCATTGCGAACGATGCAAGGCACTCTTGCAAAATCATGGATTTTCGGATTATCAGATGGCCGTGGTCTGCATGTCTCCGATAATTTTCCAGTCCATTTCCGCCAGTATACTTGAACTGTACCTACTAGTTGCAATATTTCCAAGTAGCCATGAGAGATACCTCCTAGGACGACCACCACATCGGGCCTCTAGTTTGAGTCGGCTAAGTGCCGATAAGCACATTAACTTTTCATGAGGAATATTCAGCAGTGGTGTATAGATAAACCAGAGCATCTGGTGAGTTTCTCAGGGGAAAAAACAACGAGCTTGAGAGCCACGCGATCGAGGAAATAGAAAGATATCATAGCGGAAATTAAGTTCGACCAAAATTTAGAAAGAACCTCTAAATATTTCAAGCTTAGATCGAAATAGAGCAACATCGTCATAGAATCGTATTTCAAACCATTCTGCAAACGGCGCGGCGATGACGAATCGAATTCCGCCGTTAGAACCTAGATGGTGTAAACCAGCAATTCCATCCATCCAGCTTGGTCGACAACGAGACAAGGACTTCATCGAAACTTTTGAAGGCATGCGTTTTCTTTAGCAACTTTTTTGAAAAAAAAAAAAAAAAAAAAAAAAAAGTGAAGAACTCTCGCGCCAATTCTAGAAGCACAATCCTTTAATATAAAGCGAATCTGGTTGAAAAACTAAAAGTTCAACGCCTTGGACTTGGCTTGGACATGTATTTTGGATGGGCGAAACATCTATGACACCAACACCAAGGGACGAGGGCGCAGGAAGAAATTCGACCGACGTGGTAGATTCATTATCATTCACTAAAAAACAGAGAATTCATGATTTTTTTAAATTGTTGAATGCAATGAGAAGTACCTACTAAGCACTCAATCCTGGAGTCCAAAGGAAAACAGTTAATGGTAAACAAACTTTCAAACCTATACACATTTTTGACACGTTGCAGATTGGTTGTTGATGTTGTAGGCCGCAAAAATAATTGTTGGGTTGAACTGATGTTATTTGATGTATCAGAATCCGGTATGTTTAATGTGGTTTTCTGGACGTTTCTTAATCCATCGACATCGTAGCCATCCTTTGATGGAATTTGACAGTTTATGGCTTGACGAATAGAGGACGAATTCAGTTATGACGTACAAAGAGTATTTCGTACCAAATGTTAGGCGAAAGCCCTAAAATTGCTCTTTTCGGGAGCAACAAATAAAATACCTTTTTTTTTGGATATTTATAGACGTTTTTTAATCCATCGAAATCTTAGCCATTCTTTGATGGAAATTGACAGTTTATGACTGGACAAATAGAGGACGAATTCAGCTATGACGTACAAAGTGTATTTCGTACAAAATGTCAGCCGAAAACTGTTTTGACACTTTTAAATCCATGTACTAATGATGAAACTAATGATGGCTACTTTGCATGATTCGATGTTTTTTTTGCAATTTATGGCTTACAATAATAGAGTATTTTGTGAGAACTATCAAAGCCATAAGTCAATCTTATCATCGAAATCGAAATTAAAATCGAATAGGAACAGTATTGAATCATTTCGGTGAAATGAAAATGATCGAATGATCGGTTGGTTGAAATGATCGGATCATTTTCGTAATCGATTGTTGAACGATTTATTCGAATTTGATATTTTGTTTGTTTGTTAACGTATTTGAGAATATTAACGCATTCTTGTCAAACCAGGGGGATATTTTATTTTCAGGGAAGATTTGAAAACAGTAACGCATAGAATAAAGCTAGAACTACATGCTCTATTTTTCCAACTCATTTCAAATTTCTTCCATCTCGAAAAACACAAAAAGTTAAAGTTGAAATGGTTCTAAATTTCACTTTTTGAAAACACTAACACAGAAATTGCCCGATAGATGTAGTTAATACTTTAAGACTTAACTACATTCAACTTCAAAGAGTGAAAAATGAACAAAATGTGCCGTTTTTTCCAAACAACAACAAAAGCAAAAGTTAAAATGGTTCTAACTTTTACTAAACTTAAACCGTATGACTGTATAGTGTAAATGTATGCTCTATTCAGGAACAGATGTCGGTAGTCGATTTGACATTTCTAATTGTTTTTGTTTTCCGGGCATTTTTTTGCAATTTTTATTTATTGTTTTAAGCAATTTCTGTGTAGTATATTTAAATAATTTTGGCATTCTGCACATCTATGCAAAAAATGCTTTCGTTTAATATGTATAATTTATGCCCCTTCAGTTTTCGTGGGCCGCGAAGAGTGTACCACAAAAAACATGTTCGCCGTTTTATTATGATTTTTATAAGGTGAAATGGGGTTAACACAAAAATTGGATACATTGATCGATTTAAGAGAGGAATTTTTTTTGTACAAACGAACAACTTACTTCATGTTGCTTTGAGTAGGTATGGTAGTGGTGAAAAACAATTTGTGTTAATAGCAAAAGGAACAAGACCAAGAAAGTTTAGTTCTTTGAAGTCCTGTTACTGTTAACAGAAAATCAAATTCGAATCAAATGGCGTCAATCTCCATTTTTATTTGTTTGTTTCTTTATTTTTTTCCGTATGTCTCTGTCACAAAAAAAAAAGTGAAGTTACTCGCGCTCAGATTTTTACTCCATAGAGCGCGCTCTGAGATACTTCTGATTGAAAAAATTAACACAATCTTAGCAATGTGATGTGTCTGAGCTAAAAAAGTAACAGATAATTTTTGAAAGAAAAGTTCCCTCTAATTGCCCACTATTAGCAAAAACCCATACATTTTGGAAAAGCCTGTGTTGATCTCATTTACAATGCAAGAGGCATCTATAACATGCTCAAGATGACGACTTGAAGGGCCAAAGGAAACTTCTCTCTTAACTCGTTTCTCTAGATAATATAAGTACGCTTTGGGGCAAAGGAGGAATCAAAAATGTTATAAAAGCAGCAGAACGCTCTGCATTTCAATCAAGTTGAAACAAAACGCTCAGCAAAGCGAATGAGTAACTGCTAATCACATAATACTTTAATATTTATTTATATTTTCTTTTGATTATTTGTTCAACCAGTGCGAAGTCGGGCGGGTCAGTTAGTAATAAATATAATGGTAATAAAATTAGACCCAACAGGGAGTTCTGTTTGATAAGTGCAGTATAACCTAAAATGATGCTAGTTGGGCCATTATATTTATATTAAAGGTTCAAATGAAAAAATAACAACTGGAGTGTAAAACGAGCTACTAATATTTGGTAAAGTTACAACTACATATTTTTTTCAATATTAAAAATAAATCGTTGACACAATTTACAAAATATCGTGAGTTTAAAAATTAAATATGACAATAAATCACGATGTCAAAAATAAAGTTTTAAAGTAGTTTTTTGTTGTTGCCTAAGATAACTGAACCCTATCCTACATTCGTTAAATAATTTAATAAATATAATTAAAGTTTATATTATACTTATCAATCTGACAATAATTATTAAAATAATTTTTAAAGTTAATATAAAATATTTAAAATGATTATATAAGACATCGATTTAGCTAAATGCTAATTATCCTTTTGGGCATTTGATTAAAATCATAAATTCCTACTTTAAAATTGTCCCCCGAAAAATGTACCACGGTAAAATGTTTTGAAACTTTTAAAAATAATCATGGTTGTCAAATGTTTTTTCAATTAAAAAAGATCAAGAAGACTTCGAGTAAGAAATTGTTTAAGACAAACAAACTGTGCATATAGAGAAGTTAAAATATTAGTTTTCCTAGAACTAGCTAGCGATCGATATACGTGATTTTGGTTTGTGTCCATACTAACTATTAATGAAGACTGCATAAAATTATTATTATTATTATTATTATTATTTTTTTTTTTTTTTTTCAAAAAATCTATCAATGCAATGCTAAGAGGAAATAAATTAAAAATTTTCAAAATCAACATGCATTATTATTTATACTTTAAAAATCTGGTTGCTGTTCGAAATATGTTATATATACATAATGTTTTATAATGTTTTTATATTTTTTTAACAGCTTACAACACAATTCCAATTCAGGGGCAAGTAAATAGTTTTTTTTGTTTGTTGTTGTTGATTTTTTAAATGACTAAACAAAATTGGTCGTTTATATATTTTTTGTACAGAGAAGATATAAACAATATTCCTAATCGAAGTGAATGTTTAATAAATATTTTTTGTTTGTCTCACACTGTAGTAGGAAGGCTTCCTCAAGTATACCAAGTATCAAATGACATTTCTCTCCTGAAAAAATGATTTTGTGTTTTTAACTCCATTTTTTTTTTCTCGAAAACACAATCAAACAAATTAAAAAAAAAACATTTAAAATAGGTTAAGGTATATAGATTGTATACGAACACAAAAAAAATGATTATATTGATATTTTCATTATTATACAAATAAATTGCCAAAACATCAAAAAACACATACATTTAGAAGATGTATATCTGTGGCCATTGATGAGAATTTGATGGTTGGTAAACGAATTTCGGACACTCGCATGTGTATATAGTTTTATATACATTTATATATATAAATATATTTTGATTTTGTAGGTATATGAGTATATTTACACTTGAAAATGTTGCGTCGATTTATGCCGATAAAATTTTTGTTGAAATGAAATAAAAAAAAAAATAGAGAAACATAAAACATCTAATGAATGGAAAATGTTTTCAAATAAAAAAAGTTTTTAAATAAAATATTAAATAAAAACATATTTTTTTTTATCAACTATGAAACAAACATATCCCTGGTATATAAATATTTTATTTGGAAATTTACTCGCATCAAGCATCCATTTATTAATATAAAAGAAAAATATTAGCACGAAATTATATATATAACAAAAAACAAAAAACCGCTTAGAAAAAAATATTAAAAATTAATAATTATACAAAAGAAAATTGTCTAGGACGATTTTTTCGTTCGCATACAATATTTTGGCAGTCCGAAACAGAATTGAAATATTAAATTTTATTTTCTTAAATGTTAAACATAAAACACTTAACATTATACAAAAAAAAATTAAATTAAAAACGCGATCAAAATAAACTTTGTTTTAACAAAAATCTATTGAATTGAAATATTTTTCATATAACTCAACGTTGTTTCAACTACAGGACACACAAAAACCCCAACGGACTTATATGAAAAATTATTTAAAAAAAAATTTAATAGAATTTTTGTAGTTTCTAATTTTGTTTCTTTTTTTCTTATGAAATATTAAGGAGGCGAGAAGGATTACATTGAATGTGTTTTGTTTGATTTGTTGCTTTTGCGAGTTGTTTGTACAAATTGTTAAGTTTTTAATATTTTTTTTTTTTTTTTGTATAAGAGAAATTCCCTTTTTATTTGATCTTGTACCTATAAGAGGAACAGCATCCGACGTTGTCGGCATTGATTCCGCAACGAGATTAAGGAAAACTGTTAATGATAGAAGTATTGTAACGCCTGCAAAAAAAAGTTCGAGAAAAAAAAAATAAGAAATAGAAAAAAGAAAATTTTTTGCTTTTCAATTTTAGCTTTCAAGTTGATAGGTTTTCTTTTATTTTGCTAATGAGAAAACGAAAATTATATAGACTTAGTAAAAAAAAAAAATAATAAAAAATGTGTTGAAAAATTTTACACAAAATACAATTATTTCAAGTTTGTTATTTTGTCCGAAATCGTTTTGTTTACCTTCTGAAAATATTTTGTTAAAAAGAAATTTCAATAAGAGTTGAAATAAGACCAAAATTTTCAAATGGAAAGTTTTACGTGTTTTAAATTAATACTATTGAAATAAGAGGCCTTTTTTAAATTTCATATCATTGACTGATTCCTAGGTGGATGAAAACTATTTGTAGAAGTATTTCTATATTAAATATTTGTTTTTTTAATATTTGCTGAAAATAATGTTAAAAAACTTATAATTGTAGATAATTTTGAAAATGATGTATCGGACAAAGGATGTTTTTGTATGTTTTGAATCATAATATTTTTTTTAGTCAAGAAAAACTGAAAATCATATCAAATTTCTTCTTTTTTTTTTGCAGGTGACATGTAACACGGACCCAATCGAATCGTTAGGTATGAACGAAATCAATCAGCTACCAACCACCGGCCTATAAAATCATTCAACCAAAATGGAAACAAATTCATCAAAATTCACTGCATTCAACTTATTTCCATATTAAAATAAGTCTGCTTTATTTTATAAGCCTTTAATTCGCATTCAATCTTCCTTAACAGAAAATATGACAAGATGAGGCATCCAAATATAACAATTCGAAACTCATAAGAAGCTGCTTAAGGATATTCGGTGAAAATAATTAGAACTTTTCTAACAAAGAGAACCCTAAGCAAAAAATCAAAAAATGAATTTCTTAATGATTGGTGTACTACAAGGATCCATGTTGGGACCAATTTTGTTAATTATTTATACTGAAAATCAGGATTAGAACACACCAGGAACAACTTAAATTTGTAGCTCGAAGAGCATAGAATCATGTCATCTGCTTTTGTAAAATAATGACTTAAGACCAATGGCAGAAAAACGAAAAAAAGGGCAAGAGCGAACAAAAGCTAGAAGTCAGAACATATACAGCAGACTGACAGACTAAACAGTTAATTCTATCAAATACATGGATGTAAACCTTACCAAAAGAATGAAGTTCAGAGATAAGCTCTTACCATCTTATTCACTCTGATCGGTGGCCCTTTTTTTATGGAGCAATGTATGAGGGGAAAATCAGATTTTTTAAAAAGCAATTCAGATAGCTTCAGGTACAAAACATTTTTCGAAACATTGAGGACCAAGATGATCAACAGGCTATGAGTTTTTTGGATGCCATTACACTAATTTCCAGATCTGGGTAAGGTTATCTATACAAATCTAATTCTAAACAAACTGTATCTATAGCAATCATTAAACATGGCTTCAAGCACGCTGGATTTGTCGGGCAAAAGTCTGATAATACATTCCAAGTAGAAATCTAAGAAGAAGATAATAATGCACTTGAGTTATACGTATATATTGAGTTACAGCTTGAGGATAAAACATATTTAAACTTTTGATTTATGTAACTCTAAAGATTTGATCAATGTGGATGATAATATTGTGACTGCAGAGTTATTTACAGAAGAAGAATTGTCGATTCTGTTCCAATTGAAGACATCAAGAAGGTATGAAAACTTTTTGTTCTTTTTTTTAGGGATGTTTTGACCAAAATTGGCAACATTTATTCACAGAAGTTGAAATAATTGCATTGAAAATTAAGACCTAACAATGAATGTCTATCCAAAATGAAGATCAACATTTAAGGAGATTTCATCAAACAAACTTGTCGAGAGCAAAAGATCATTCCTTGAGAAACAATCGACCAATTTAGCTGATTTTTTTTCGTAATTGCCAGGACAAGGTGTGTTTCAAAAAAGGGTTTTAGAAAGTCAGAAAATTGGATGGTATTTTTATACGAAAATCTTAACAAAAATTTTACGTTCAGTTTGACAGTTCTGCTGTAGGATTTTTTTCAAAACAAATTCCGTATTGATAGTTTTTGCCTGACTTCACACGAATTTGTGGAGAAACCTTATAACTCTCAAGTTAACGTCGAGTATGCGAGTCGCTTTACAAAATGACGAATCATCGGATAGGACATTTTTCAAGCAATTATTAGTATTAGACATTGACAATGGAAGAATTCAGGATGTTTTCCATTTTCATCTTATTTTTACCAATTGACTGGCGAACGAGCTGATTTTGGCAGCAAAAAATAAGGAAAATAATTAGCAGTCAAACCGTTGGCCAATTGCGTTCATTTAAGTTGATCGATTCCATTAAAGATCAAGATGAATTCGGTAGTAAACCAATTTAATTCCAGAATTGAACAATACAACTCAATCTTTAGAAACAGATCACCAACGTTATGATAGAAAAGTTCAAAAGCAAGTATGTTCTGATTCCAAAAATACCAATGATTTGCCGTCTTAATTTTCCGGTTCGCTCTGCATTTGCAATGACGATTAATAATAAATCGCAAGTCTCACTGACCTTAACAATATACAAAAGAAAATATTAAAAACTTATAAAATACCTCTTAGAAGATCAAACCAATTACAAAATCAATGAACCGTTTGATTGCCAAATAAACAAAACTTAACAATTATTTCTAATTGTTACGTAATTGAATCCTAACAAAAGCTGACAGCATTTATACACACACACAATCAGCCAATGATATGATTTAATAAAGGGGGAGGCGGGGGGTTGTTTGAATACAGTCATCATCAATAAAAGAACATTCCAATTAATTTTTCTGAAGGGTTTAATACCCCAAAAACAGTGAGTTCCTAAATATCTATCTCTCTTGTTTTTTCTTTTCGAACACATAGATGAAGTATCGTATTTCATTTGCCCCAAATTGCAGCATTCCCCTTACAACTAAACTATGAGAAAAAAAGAACATAAAATATTGAAAATGAACATATATCTAAAAAACAAATCCATTGTTACCAAAAGATTTAATTGAATTTCAAAATTCCTTTGTTAAGCATTGAGCTGTTTAATTAAAAACATTTACCAGTACTTTTGTGTTACATAATATTGCTCGCTCATCCGTTCGTTGGTGAATTTTTGCTATTTTTATTTTTTTATTAAAAAACTCTGAAAATCTAATCTAAATAATATTTTTATATATATATATATATATTTTTAAATGTAAAAAATTACATTTAATATTTAAAATAAAAATAAAAATCTTTAAAAAAAAAATAAAAATAAATAAATTTGTTTCTACATACCTAATGTTAATTTCTCTCCGGAATCGGGTGGAAGAGTAAATCCTAATAAAGCCATCGATGATATTAACACACATGGTACGATTAAATTGAAAAAGTAATAAAGTGTTCGCCGACGAATTTGTATCGTAAATGTAACATCAACGTAGGGTTCGGGGCAGCATGCATAGACGATTGTATTCTTTTTTCCTGGCATGGCTAAAAATTGTTGTAATTTTTTTTTTTGGAATAGAGTTTAATTAGTAAATTTGTTAAGAAATGTTTTATTTATATTTATACAAAAAAAAAATAAAAGAACAAAACTATTATCTACACAAATTTTACAATCATTTTCTGTTCTAAATTTAAAAAAAAATAATAATACTTTTCTACAACTACTTGTTTTTGTTTTTTTTTTTTTTGATTTTAAGGTTAATGCATTCAAAACTATATATAAAAAAATATATATACAATACATAGAAAGAGCTTTAAAAGAGATTTATTTTTTTTACTAACCAAGCAAATACCACTCGCCATTTGTAATGAAATCGGAAAGATCCCCTCCATCTTCGGAATTCAAAACCAAATCCAACTGTTTGTAATTAATTATTATTAAGTTTTTTTTTTGTCGGTGCAATAAGCCAAAAGGTATTTTTTTAAAGGATAGATTTTTTGTTTTTGTTAAATATAAAATAAAAAGATTTATTTTATTACACAGAAATAACTATACATAGAGATCAGAGATAGAGAGAGAGTAATAGAGAGAGAGAGTAAGAAATTGAATGTGTTTGTTTCTTTTAAAAAGGTTTAATTTAAAGGAAAATACAAAATAAATATTAACAATTTTTTTTGTAAAAATATGAATTTTAATTAAAAAAATAATTATAAGTTTGAAAATAAAAAATAAAAAAATTTTAAATTTTTTTTTGCAATAAGAGTTTTTACTGACGACAATGTTTTCTATTTGGCTTAACCATGCAAAATAGTCTGAAAATTTGCTTCAAACTACATTTTCTCACATGATTCCAATTAGGGATGGTTCAGTATTTTTTTTTTAACTTTTCTGTGTTGAGAATTTTCAATATACGTGAGAGAGGTGCTTTAAAAAAAATTACATAAATAGGCTTTAAAAAATAATGTATACGATCTTCCTAACAAGTTAATACTCGAGTTGCTAGTATTTACAAATAAGTTTTACTCTCTTTAAACTTTTCAAAAACCATGCAAATATTCAGAACTGGTTTTACAGTGCGAGATCATGTTAAAGGGCTTAAACTCGAGATAACTTCTGAAAACGTGATGTTTAGTGAATTAAAAATCTGGAGTTAGCTCGGAGTTAACCAACCAGATTTGAAGAGTTAACTTTGCGCTAATTTTAGAAATATTTCTAATATTCTGCTTACAAATCATTTTATTATAAAAAAAATTTTGACTATGCAAAGTTAACATAGTTTGCTTTCAGAACTTAAATAATGGGGATAACAAGTAGATTATGGAAAAACTTTCTCATACAAATTTCAAAGATTCTATACAATTTACTTAGGGATAGCTGCGGCTTTTGGAAGTCGTTAGTTTTAAGGCCTTTTGAGCGTATTAATGATTTTTAATATTGTTCATGAATATTTCGGTATGAAAATTTGTTGAAATCGCTTAAGAATGAGTTTAAGAACTAGAGGAAATGAAAAGCCTAGCATTAACGGAGAAACTAACTTTTTTTAGATTTTTTAACTTTAGCGAAAGAAAACTAAGAACTTAACAAAATCGTGAAGAAAAGCGCATAATTTTACATTAACTTTCTTTAGTTCTTTTTGCCATTTAGTCAAAACACATTAAATCTACTTATGAGGTATTGTATAATATGCAACCCCCGATATCCAGAGTCAAGAAATTTTGTATAATTATACTTAAGTCGATAAATTGTTATAAATTGGCATGTCGCTGATCTCGCTCATTTAGTTAATTCTTTTCAAAGATTTTTACACTTAGTGCTTCTGTTTGTTTTTGATATTTAGACCGATTGAGAAAAATTCAAAATTTTTGAGAGTTTTCCGTTGCTTCTGAAAAATGGGAGCTATTAAGTTGTGTCGGTTTTCTTCGTATCGACAATCGAACAAAATTATGGTCAGCGACAAAATAAAAGTTGCATAAGAAACAAATGGTTTATTTTTTTTTTTTGCTGAACAATTAAGGTAATTGGACCAAATGTCAGAATTGAATTTTACTAATTTTTAATCTGTAGGCTGTTACCCTATTGTGGTCGCTAACAATAAAATGTCAGTAAGAACTCGATATTCCTACACCTACTGACGTGCAATCAATTTTTATTCAACAATTTAATGTTTGTTCTTGTTAATTCCCTTAAATCGGAATAATTATATATGAATTTTTGAATATTACAACAACAACTTGAATGAACTACCACCAGCCAAATAAGAACCCACTTGGTGGTAGTTCATTCAAGTTGTTGTTGTAATATTCAAAAATTCATAAATATATGAAGCTTCGCAGGTACACTGCATGTATGTAACCATACAAAAACCCCTTCAACGGAATAATTATATTTTTACACTGAGCTATCAAACTAAGCTAAACTTACAGCCAGGTTCTACATTTCACTTTCAGTCGAAATGGAATTGAATCGGTCATTTCAAAAACCTCTTAAGTCACATTTTTTTCCAAAATGCTTTTTTTGCTGAAAATGGTTCCTTAAAGGGAGATGCGTATTCTGGGTAAGAACCACGTAAGTCTGTACATTCCTTCCCCTTCAAATAATACCGTGGGAAAGACGTTCATTGCATAAACAACATTAGTCAGTGACTTAAGAGGTTTTTGCATGCACTACCAAAATGGCCGGAGTAGTTTTATGACTGAGTTTTTTAAATTTCCTTTGCTCTGATTGGTTCAACAATATTCAAATCCTCATTTTAATAACAACCGTAACTAATGTCATAATTGCATCTTTCACACAACTGTTTTCTGCGAAAAGTAATTTTAGTTTTAAAAACGTCTTCAAGTGAAACAGAGAGTGATGGTGCGTTGAAAAAGAAGAGAACGTGTAATTCCTTAAAGTATACCTTAATGAAATATTATAACAAATTAGAAAATTGAAAGACAAGCATAAACTAATTATTTAAGAAATTTGAAAAACCGAGAAACTGTCGATATCAAGTTGCAGAAGAGTAGAATCATATGTCGAAGTAAGATCATTGAGCTTGATATTTCTAAGGCATTTGATAGATTTTGGCATCAAGCTCTTACGAGTATATCGAAAATACGTGAGTTTGCTATCAATGAAGCACTTATTCGTTGGATTAGAAATGCTGGGGTCCTCAAGGGCGCCGTTTAGTCTCGGACTCTCTTTCTCATTTTTATGAATGATCTCTAAAACTAAATGATCTTTTGCACTTCATTGCTATCTCAGCTTTTCATACTCATCCATCTCATTAGAAATTTAGAAAATATAGTCATAGAGCTAAAAACTGAAGATGTTTTGGAATTCATGAAATGGTGGCCAAATTTGTACAAAAGAACATGTTTGTCAACACTGAATCTTATAGAAAAAAGTCCCACAAAAACAGAAAAAAGCACATGAGCTTTAAGTATGCTTCACATAGAAAAGGTACTATCATAGGAATATATTGATGGATTGATTAAACATTCATTCTTATTAATAAATAAAGTTACAACTTTTGTTTCACTTCTATCAGCCAAGGCTTATGTTTTCAAAGTGCCCATCAATAAGAAAATGTTGAAGATAATCAATCTATGTACCCTTAAGGTATTAAAACATGACGAAACGTTATTCTTAAGTGTAATTTTCAATAATAAGCTATACAAAACATGATTACTACCATTATTTTGGTTAAATTATATACCACTTACCCCAGTCCTTGCTAAAACAACTTAAGTCAAGATCAGTTTTTTAGGTTTTTTTCATTATTTTTATTAATAAACTGTGAATTTTTTTCGCTTTTTAATTTTTTTACCACTAAACTATTTAATTAAGCATAAAAAAGTAGTTTAAAACTCATTTGTTTATGCATTAAACAGTTTTTATTGATTCCTGAAAAATTCTAATTGAATGACTTATGAGGTTTTTGAAATGACCGATTCAATTGAAATCGATACAAAATAAAATTTGGTGTTTTACAATTCACTTCTAACGATATCAATTTCATTTTTTTCGAAGTGAAATTGATGCGAATTTCCATGTTCCAAATTTCGATTTTTTCGATTTTCAGGTGATTTATTATTTATTGCGAAATTTTGAGAAAAAAAAAATAAAAATATACTTTTCTATTAAAGAATATTTTTGTAACTTGACTCGCGTCACATGGATGCATTCTATGACTCCAGGTATATTAATTTTTTTTTTTTTTTTTCAAAAAAATTAAGTCTAGATTTTCATGCCTCTTCTATTTTTCATTTCAAGTTGAATTCTGTTTGGACAAATTTTATTCTTCGAATCAGAACCTTTAACACAGTACTTCGACAAAGACCTATATCAAAATCTTTTCAAACTGATCTTTGAAAATTTCCTTCGGCCAGCTGCAACGATGTAGTAAAGGAAGTTTTACTGATTTTGAGGCTCTGATGAAAAGGCGTCATCAATTTCTAATGGTTTTGAATGATCTCCCACCATTTGCTTCTCTTTTTTCCCTTTGCAAATTCCCGATTGGTAAGTTGTACTCGTAATGCTATTGTAAGCAATCACAATATTTTATGGAATTACTTTTATCAAAATTTACACACACAATCTTAATAGCAGTCAACACAATTCACAAACAAAATAGTTTTGTATTTGCAAACTGACAAGTGATTTCGAAAGGATTTTAAAATTATAAAAGCGGGTGAAATGTAAAACACTGAAAACAATTTCACTCGATTTGGTAATTCGTTTTCATTTCGATTTCACTCGATTTTCGGAACCTGGCTGTTATTTGTGCATAAGAGGTCAATATTCAATATTGATTTTCAATTGAGCTATAAAGTTTCGGGTGTGTTAACAACACTTCTTCAAGCTACTTATTTGAAGTTATTTATTTTACTTATAAATTAAATTTATTCTAGATGTGTTTTTAAAAGGATGACAAATTCTAAGTAATTTTTGTATAGTTTTTTTTTTAAGAAATGAGCAAAGTTCAATTTTAAAAATGTTCAAAGTATTGGTATCATTTTATCAAGTTATAAAACTTCATTCCATTAAGTTTTGCTTCGTAGAAATGGATTTTTTTTTTAACGGATGAAGCCTTAACAAATTTTGACTGAAATATTGTTTAAATAATATTAATTAAATTTTATGTTATTAAAATACGTACGTATTTTATGTTTCAAAATTTTTAAAATGTTTGTTTCAGGAATTTGTTTAGTAAATTATGCTTAGGGAAGTTAAGGCTTTTTCAAAAGCACTGATATTAACTTTGGAAAACGTTCCGATATTCCTATATTTGAAAAAGTTCTATATTTCTTGTACTATTTACGAAAAAAAGTTTTGTTAATCGATAGTTAAAATGACCAATTTCAATTTTTCGATTATAAAAATGAAAAAAAAACTAGCAAAAAAGACTCAAAAAATCTGGAAGAATGCTGGGTTGAGCATTGTAAATTCGTGTAGTGCGGCTAAAGAAAGAATATCCGTACTTAACAACACGTCCGAAATTGAACTCGAGGGTAAATTGAACGTAAATGTTTTTATGATGTTAGTATCTTCAATCATTTTAAAGGGTCTTCTTTGAATATCAACCAAAATACTCAAGTATGTTGAAGGAGCACCATCCACGGTAAGAAAGTTATACTGGAGATTAGAAAGCTAGATAAATTTCTTGCGCATTGACGAAGGAAACTGTGACACTTTGAGGCATTTTTAGCGACATGACGTGCATATCCAATCCTTATGTACATATGAATGAATTGTATTGGGGATTAATTGCACTGCGACCTGTAGATCTATTGTGCCCTGTGTACATATGTATATGTTCATTTCACAGAAGTTGGTTATTATATCAAATACCGAGGATTAAAAGTTTGTCAGTTTCCTCGATTCACGTCGAACTCAATAATTGGAGCAGGGGGGTGGTTGACTTTTCGAAGCATTCAAATTCTAGGCTTATTCCTTACTGGACAAGGGTTTAAAGTTCAGATTTTAATGAGCTTGTCATACGTTTCTGCTGGAGTGCCACATCCGAAGGGCAAGGCTGTGAATCTTCAAACGAATATGAAAACCAGAGAGTAATATCGTCAGCAAAACTGTTTAATGGATTAGAAGTTTTAGACAGAAGATCATTAATGAAAATGGGAAATGGTGTCTGAGACAAAAACGGATCCCTGGGGTACATCAGCATTTATTTTGTAGCTATCAGACTTAAATCCATCCAGTACTACTTGTATGGAACGGTTTTAAAGTTGGTTCCTGATCAATAGTGGTCAAATACAAAGGCGCTCATTTTCTATAAGAGTGCTTGCTGTCAGCCTCTATCAAATGCTTTCGAGATATCACAGCAGTAATTTTTCATTCATTAAAACGATGCTTAGATTTCTTCAACTTTTAGGTAAGATAAACGATAAGATCACCGGTGAACCTTTTGCTACGAAAGTCGTCCTGACGGTCAATGAAAAAGCTTTGATTTTTCGAGATAATTGTATTTCATAAAGCTGAAAGTTGATCAGCGTTTCCATGACTTTGAAAAGAAGTGACGTATGGTAAATGCAATAAGTCAAAAGTTAGAGAGGAGAAAAGGAGAATGAGCCTTCAAAAGGGAAGGGTTGGACAAATTTAGTTTTCCATTCACTCAAAAATAGACCTGTAGAGTAGGACAGATAGAAAAGCTTACAAAATGGTTTTTCCAGCGTCGACGAACACCTCTTCAGAACAATGACGGGGATAATATTCGGGCCATCGGATTTGTGTTTGTCAAGATCTGTAAGGGCTATTTCAACAGCACGAGTGCCAAAGAGGATTGGTGTCATTGAATCGTTAATGCACTCGCGTACCAGCACAGTCATGGCACTTTTTTGGAGCATAGAATTTATAGCTTAGGTCAAACAACTAACGAATCGAGGAAGTTGTGGTGTTTCGAATGTTTTTTTTACAAATGATCAAAAATTCTAACAACTTTTGGGACCTTGTAGGATTTGTTTGTTTTAAGTTTTGTAAAAATTAAGTTCGTCGAATAAAGGGCGTTGCAAGTCTTTTTTCTTTTTTCCGGTTTGCCTCAGTGGGATTGGCTTTTAAATCGAAGCTAACTTCAATCGAATCATGAATTTACTTCCGGTTTGATACTTTTAATCCTATTCAAGGTAGAAGTTCTCATACCCGAAATGATTAGAATTGAAAGCACATCTACAATTAAGTCTAAGTCACTACCGAGGAAGTTAAAGGATTTGAAAAAATTACTGAAGTCCCAAACAACTTTCTCGTATTGCCAAACGGCTTTCTGAGTTCTTTAAACAATTGGCACGAATAAAGAAAAATTGAATTGAATTGAGAAATTTGAAGATACCACACAATGGTCCATATACCTCGAGATGATAAAACTTTAATTTTGTATTTACTAGCGCCAGAGGTAAGGAATATTTTAAGGTATTTTCCGCTCGACTATTAGAGTCTCCTAAACAAACTGGGGGGTCATTCCGTAACTCGATTATCGTCAGACGATATCGTTTGAACGAGAGCGTTGCCTATTTTTGATTCACGTAAGCCGATAATCGTCAAAACGATAGCGTTTGGACGATAGCTAAATAGGTATCGTCTTAATTTAATTTTGAATTTTGTAGGTGACTGTAGTTGAGTGATTGAGTTTCCACTGTAAATTGACATTTTGTATTGTTTTCTATTGAATTGATAGATTGACTACAGTTTGAGAGTTTTTGAAATGCATACAAATCTCTAAAACTGCGATCGATTGACGTGCCGATAGTAGTCGAGTTACATGAAGCATATCATAGACGATATCGTCGACGACTATCGTTTTGACGATTATCGTTTTAGAAAATTACAGAATGACCCCTCTGATGAAAGTAATTCAACTCAGCAAAGATCTCAGCATACATTTTTGTAAAATTTCTACCCTAAGGATTTTCAATAATCAAGTAAATCTACGCTGCATCAGCTTATCCCAAAATAATTTTTTTTTAAATTTTGTATCGTTGTAAAACTTCCACTCAATATTATGAGAATCAAAAAGAACGAACACTTCTTGGAATTAAACACATTTTTTCTTTTTAAATATCCAACAAATTGTGGGCTTCCTGTCCGTTTTAAATTGACAAATCCTTTGAAGCTTATTTATATAAATTTTATCAACACCTCTCTCTCAATTGAAAAATGAATAAATATTTAACGAAAATAAATACTAATACAAAAAAATACAATTTCACTGACAAATAATAAATAGATAATAAACAAAAATGTTTGCGCACCCTTTTTGAATACCACAAACAAAATGTTCATTTTTTTTTATTTGGTTGTCGATTTCGATTGACGATGTGGGTGTCATTAGTTGGATTATTCACACATAATCCTAGTTGGTTTTTGATATTGACTGTACATCTACATGTCTGTGTAATAGTAATAAATAGTAGCAGAAGTACTAGAGCATCGTAGTATGGTAGGTAGTTATAAAATGAACATTTTGATTGTGGTCGGTTGATTGTGGAGTTTTATTTAATAAATAAATAATCTGGTTTTGCAATTCTCAAAAACGCAGTGAGTTTTTGTTTTTGTTCTTGATATTTTTTTAATTTTTTTTTTCAAATGACATTTTGTATATTTTTGAAGAGATTAAAGTAAATAGAATATTTCATTTTGCATGAATATGAATACATTTTGATGAAGTTAAAATTTGATTCAATAAGACTTGGATGAATAAAAGTTTATATACATAGAGAAGGGGAGAGCTAAAGAGCGAGAGAGATAGAAAGGGATATGAAATTTGTAATGCGCTTATGGGAGTTATCTATCAAGGAATAACTGAAACCATGATATGTTTACTGAAAAAAAATTTTAACTACTATTTTTTGTTGTTGGTATTTTCATGCCAATGTGAATGTGTGCAACAAACGGATTATGAATCTAATTTTGGGATATTATTGTCTATATTTCATGATTGAAATTATTTCTGCTAAATCAATATGACATGATATGATTTGATTAGGGAATACGCAACCTACTTATGTCGCGTCGGTAGTTTATTAAATACATAATTAATACTTTCCAAATTGAATTTTATTTTTAGTGGTGATTTAACGAGGTTGTGGTTGAAATTGAACCGATATTTATTTTCAATACTTAATCCAGTGAAAGTTTTCATATTTGTGGTCATTTTCCGACCATTTTATGCTACAAAATACTATTTCGTTCGACAACAGTGTGTTGAAAAGTAATATTTCAGGAAATATGATAAAATATCATCAAAATGTCATTTTAATGACAAGAGTATAAAACTGGAACTACCCTTGAAAAGGACAAAGTGTTAATTAATAAATCATTTAATCTGAAGACATTGAATCAAGTTTCAATATGGCAACTAATACCAATTCGAATGTGATGATGAACAAAAATTACTTTCAAGGCAGTAAAATGTTTGCAAAAGAGTTTAGCTTACTTTACGAGAGTTAAAATTGATTTTTATAGCTATAACATCAAAAATATTGAGCTTTATTGTCGTTTATAGATTTATGTTTAGATATGTCATACAAAAATAATTTTCAATGGCACCGACTTGAAAGCAAAATAGAACATTGAGTATGAAATTTGCAACAAACTTTTTAGGGAACACTTCTATAGAATGATATCTAATACAAATAATGTTCAAGTACCAGTGAGCGTATATTTACATTCAGGAACTAGTCTTTAAGTGGATTGAAAAATAAATAGATACATGAGTTAAACTATAAATATTTTGTATGTACATATATGTACACTTGCGGTTCAATGTTTTTGAGTGTTTCGTGTTTTGAATACCTACTTTGTGTGAGTTGAAAGAAAATTTAATCCTCAATTGGGGTAAATGGCATAAACGACTACAGTTATTTTATTTTTAAACCTCGAAATCTGTGAAAAATTGATTAACGGTTGAAGTTTAGTTTGACTTTTAATCATAGCATCATACGAGTAGCAAAGTATTGCAATTTTAGAAGTTTATAAGAAATCAATATTTTTCCAAGTTTCACAAAAATCTAACGTGGAAATCAGTAGTAGAGGCGTATTTATATTATGAAAAATATTAATTTTTGCGAACTTCTTCGTTTTTGGATTTTATACTAAGCATTTGCAATTAGTAAAATTTAATATTCTGATTTTCATACTTATACAAAATATATTTAGCAAATCTCGCAATCAAACTACATACATAACTACCTATGTAATATAGAAGAAATATGTACCCTTTTTTTGTGTATTACGAATTTGGAAAGTTTTTTTTTAATTGCGAATTTTTTATATTTTTATCAAAAAAAAATTTCGCAAATCAAAATCTTGCAAAAACAAAATTTCGCAATTTTGCAAAAAATTGAAGATCGACATTTTATTAATTATTTGGTAATATCGGTTGAGGTTGGAATAATATATTGACAGCAAACGAAATTGACGATACAAAAACAGTTAAGTTCGCAACTTGTCTAATTCACAAATATTGTTGCTACCAAAGTAGTTATATCGCATAATTCAGAACTTTGCAGTAATGCATTTATTGCTTGCATGCATTATTCATCGCAATTTGAGAATTTTTATTTCAAGTTAACAAAAGAAATATGTTTCAACGACGATATTTCGCATGTTATCACAGAACCATCAATGCAAAGTGTGTATTTGCAAATTTTACAGAACATTGTAATATACCACTTGTTCAGCGGTACCTACTGCCTCTTATGAGAAATTTGAAAATTCTCCAAGAGTATCGCTTGTCATGAAAAATTCGTCCCACTTTAAAAAATAGCGTTGGCAATTTATTTTTTAAACAAATTAGAGTTGAAAGCTTTTTTAGTTTCACTGCCGCACGATTGCCAAAATTTTGCGATGGGTGATTTTAAATGCGAAGATAGTTT
Organism: Chrysotoxum bicinctum; assembly: GCA_911387755.1. Taxonomy (NCBI): domain Eukaryota; kingdom Metazoa; phylum Arthropoda; class Insecta; order Diptera; family Syrphidae; genus Chrysotoxum; species Chrysotoxum bicinctum. The sequence goes on from OU426988.1 coordinate 9,878,973, forward strand.
TAACTTTGCTAATTCAAGCATGCATGTCACGGAATTTTGCAATGCGAATTATAAGACAAACAAAATTGTTAATTTGGTTATGCAAAATTATGCGAAAACTTAGATGTAGCAAACTCCCTCTAACGAATTATAAATATGAAATGCTGTTAATTCGAAAATCCAAAATGCTTGGTTTTTTTTTATGTAAAAGCTGTCATATTCTGTGAAGACATAAAATTTCAGATTACAACACCGAGAGTGTTTAAAAAGCAGAGCGAGAATTGAGTAGAAGTTAACGTATGGATTATTTGCTTAGGACTATCACATCAGAAATCTGGCTTCGAATCCATACTGTTACGCTTAATATGAATTTTTTAGGGGTACTGCCGCGTCTTCGAGTGTTGACTCTCATTCATGCCGTTCAAATTCGACAGAGAAATGTGGGTCGTTCTTATACTGGATAACTGTAAATGGACGAAGGAATGGTCAAGAAAGTAAGACAGTAGGCCCTAGGTTAGGTTGGGTTGTTGGGCTGTCAATTGATGTCGCTATCGTCACACTCAGATCAATGTTGATCCATTGTTTTATCCGTAAGTGTAATCACTCTTTCCTGATAAAAACCTATGTGTTCTGATAATCATACAAGCCATTTTGAGGCATTGACGAAATTCAATATGTGAATTTCAGAAATATTGGAAAGATCTTCTAGATTGTCAAAAAAGTAACTACCAAGCCATTTTCTTCTCTGGTGGCATAGTGAAGGGCAATGACAGAGAAAGTGTGATGTGTCTTCATGTACCTCTTCGTCACCATATCCTCTACATAGGTCTTAGTTTCATTTTAAATTTATGGTATTTCAATAAATTATGTCCGGTGATTATGCTCGTAAGAGAGCGAAGGGACTTCTTACTAAGTTGTATAATTTTGTCGGTCCTCTGCTTGTTAAAGCAAGGCCACACTTTCCTAGTAGTATCACAGGTGTCAAGTAGACTCCATCTTTCATTGGATTTCTTTAGGATTTAATCTGAAATTTTCTGTTTAATGTTGCAGTGTGGGATATTTAACATCTCTGCTTGTCTAGCGTCAAGCGCTGATCCCTGTCTTGCCAACGCATCGGCATTTTCGTTACCTGTTATGCAGCTGTGTCTCGGGACGCAGCAGAGTCTAATATTGTGCTACGTGCCAAGAACCTTAAGCTCTTCGCGGCAGCAAGAGACAAGCTTCGATTTTATCACAGTGACAGAAATTGCTTTTATTGCCGCTTGGCTATCAATGTAAAAGGTGATATCAGCCCGTGGTATCGCCATCATTGATACCTGTCTAGCAACTGTTGGTCTAGCAACTGTTGTCACTGCCAGGACCTCCGCTTGGAAGACACTACTATAATGTGGGAGCCTAAGTGAGTTGTTTAGCTCAAGAAGTTCTGAGAAAAAGCCTGCACCAACACCCGTGTCCATTTTGGAGCCATCAGTATAGATTGCTATTGCTGATTCACTGGTGTAGGGTTGGTTGTTCAACCATTCTTCTCTGCTTGGAAAGGCAGTTTGGAATGGTTTATAAAAGTCAAGTTCGGGTGTTGTATAATCTGTAATGATATTATCACGCAAATATTTTTGAAGAATTTGAGCATGTCGTATTGTGCTGTTTTTCCAGGTATTAGTCTGACTTAGCTTTAAGGCGCTATATGCTGCGGATTCTTGTACGAAAAGGTCTAAGGATTTCAGATTGAGTATCGCCTCTAACACTGCAGTTGATATGGATCTTATGGAACCCGTAATTCCAATGCACGCAAGTCTCTGTAATTTTGTCAAAGTTTTGAGATTCGTGCCCTAATTTTGCACGAACTTTTGGGTCAGTAATTTATTTATATATTGAATTAGAACAACACAATTTAATTCGTTATTCCACATTCGAGTAGTTAGAGCGAGAATATCTATATTCTTAACGATTATCTGAGTTCTGAGTTCTAAGATATTTTGATGTGACTCATGAAATACTCGATTTCGATATTCGTCTATTTATGATTTACTAGTCTGGGCTCGATACGCAGTCACTGTTACCTTAAAACAAGTTAACGAAAAAGTGGCAGAACTCTTATGAGTATATCTTGTCGTGAAAATTGCTTCTCATATTAAACGTTCGTATTCGGTAGAAAATTGAAAAACCTTTATATTCCTGTCGAAAACACGCACACAGGAATGGTTGAAAAGCTCAAGTTGTTGTATCACAAATTTATATATGTAATTTTGTGTAGCGAAATTGCGTAAAAGAATCTCGAAATATTCCATCATTCCGTTAACTGCAAAAATTTCATATTTGATGTGGAGGCAACCGCATTTACTGGGTGAACTGATAATTCATTTCTTTTGCAACAACTCTTTTTGCTACTAACTTTACGGCCTTTGCCGAAGTAGGCTCCGTGTATGAAAACAAACGTAGTCATTGGGTACTCTTGAATAGTTATATTAAACTTAAATAAAATGTCGGTGCTAAATTGCTCACTATATTCTCAGAATTATAGTTCTTGCTAATCTTGTTGAATAAAATTATTCACATTTAAATTTTGTTGTTTGTTTTATTAATACAAGGCTGGTGTTCGGCCGAATACAAAGATTATCCGACTTGAGGCCGATATCTGATACCAGTCACTATCACAGATATCCGTTACATCCCTAGTTCTTTTATATAAATTCACCAAAAATATGGATGAAAACATCGTAAATTACTTCAAAATATTATTTGTTCTTGTTGATTCTCATGCTTCTCAGTAACACTCACTGCATGAATTCTTTCTAATAAAATTCTATGGAAGATTTGGTAACTTTTTATGCATGTATTGATGTGTTCAAGTTTTTGAAGAATGATTTTTATATTTTAACAAAGTTTGCGCACACGCACGCATTGGGTTCCTCTCACATTGCACCACACACTCATCGACATTTTAACTATAAGTATGAATGTAGATAGAATCATGACGTAGGTATAATCTTTGCAAATATGAACCAAGCAAATAATAATTATGGTAGTTGAACATAATTAAATTAAGGTCAAAAAATAAAATATTTTTTTTAAAGTAAATAAAAATTAAAATAAAAGTTAAAACGATACTTATTTAGCACATTTTTGTTCTTTTTCTATCTTTTTTTTTTCTCAAATCGAACATCGTTTTGTTCTTTTTTACTATTAGATTTTTTTGTTCCTTCTTTTTTTACAAACACATCAAGTTTTCTTATTTTTTTGTTTTGGTTTTCTATTTGAATGTGGTTCCTGTTTTGTTTTGTTTTGTTTTTGTTGTAGTTGTTTGTTTTGTTTGTTCATACCTGATTTCCATCGTAAGTCCAACTACCGAATTTCATTTCGCAGTGTTGGTCATCAAATGGGAACCACGTGATGTCTATCTTGCATGTGCTCTTGAAGATACCAGGGGGCACGTACAGACAACTGCCGTTATGTTTGACCACAATGTTGGTGTGATACGTGCCATCGAATCCCTCATCCGCACTAATAAATATTACGATATACATACATACACATAATAGAGATATTCGCACAAAAACAAAAAAAAAAAAAAACAATAATATAGTTCCCTATTTTTGTTTTTATTATATTCATTTATTTTTTTTTATTAAATATAATAATTTTATATGTATATCGCGAATAAGCCAATTGTTTTTTTTTTTTAATTTTTATTTTAAAAGAATCCTGATTTTTGAAATCCTACTATTTTTTTTTTCGAAATAAGTTTTAAACAAAATTACTTTTATTTACGCGTAATTGATCGATAAAATGCTAATAAAATCGTTTATATTATTGAAGTTAATTTGCATATAAAAACAGACAAAACATAAAAAAAAACCACACACATACCAGTAGATACTCTCCACTCTTATAGTGGAATAATGAACTCATTCATATCACAGACCCTCGCAAGGACGCAGAAGAGGAAATTGTTGAATTTAAAATTTGCGGGCAACAAGTATAAATTAGTGAAGAACGAACACAACATCGAGAGAGGGAGAAGGCGAAAGTCCTTTGGTAAATATTTGTTTTGAATATTCAAACAGAGTTAAAGGCAGTGTCCTACATATACGAGGTAGGTATCACGTACCACACTCCATGTACCACTTCAATTTCAACAGCAAATTGAACACATATTTTTGTAATCTTTCTGGTTGGTTATATTTTCAGTTTTTTTTTTTTTCCTTTCTTTCTTTCTGGTTTTGTCGTTGTGTTGGTGGTCTATTTATCGGAAATTCAATTAGGGTAATTGACTCACAAAGCCCGAAATAAAACTTTTATTTTACAGTCAATATCAACAGAATAAAACAAGAACACAAACATCCAGAGGATTTCATTCAAAAAATAAATACGAGTAGTAGGGGGTGGGGAAGTTGGGTCTCACTCAGGTTTGTTAAATGGCAGGATGTAGATCATTTTTTATTATTTACATGACTTTTAAGTGAGGAATAGCATCAAACATATGAAAACACGTCGCTTATACAATGTTATACGGATAAGACCGTGTAAAGGGTGTCTTTTACACAACAAAATGGAAAATAAAGGAGAAGATAATTTTTTTTTCTTGTAGATTTTGAATCCAACAATTTTAAATCAGAGAATATTGCATTATTTTCTCTGCCATCACATTTTTTTAAAGAAAGAGCTAAGGATTCAAAATAAAAAAAAAATGTAGGCGCTTGCGGAAATCAAAGGGCACGGTAGTGCCCAGCCAAGTTCTGGCACTAAACCCTTTTTACAGGAACAAACTCAGGCGATTTTGACCCCTCCCTATCTTCAGTACCAATGAAGTCAGAAACTTAAAATTCCGAATATTTGGTAAGCTAGTAAGACGCCTCACCAAATTTCAATTTTTTAGCATAAGCGGTTCCTGAGATATAAGGCCTCAAAAATCACAAAAACCGTAACTGACTGACTGACAAATCATCAAAATTATGGAGCACTTCCCTCCCAACATCGTAGAATCTTGTAATTTTGCACAACGGTAGGTCTTGTCATGCAAGTAGAGGAAAAAATTTGATGGGCTTACTTGGCAAGTTTTTTGTTTGCCCAATTCGAAAGTTTTGAAAAACTTGACCAGTGAACTCATCAAATTTTAGTCAGTAATCATTAAATAATAAAATTTCTCTATTACATTGTAGCTGTTTCAATATTATTCTACTTTAAATATTCGGTATTAAACCTTTATGCAGTAAGAACTTGGCGTACTTTTAGATCTCAGTACTTTTCACGGCGGACTTGTTACACAAAGGTTTTTGTATAAAAGAACTTGGCTCTTTTTTTAACATTTATGTTTTTGGTTTGATATATTTTTACAAACATCATTTCTTTGTGGTTTAATTGCATATACCTGTAACTTAAGAAAACCCCAGTAGAAGAAGTCTAACGACTGCCAATTCAAATTGCTTTCATGTGAGATAACGTTGATCGAAAATCACTCATGAAAAATATCCAATGTTTCACGGGATGTGTCAGTATCCATATCTTCTAACTTTGGCCAAAAGAAATTTATTTTCATCAACTGATAGCCCTCGATATTGACGATGATGGCCTGGTCAACGTCATTCTCGAAGAAGTATGGGCCGATAATGCGGCCATCTCAAAATCCACACCTAACATGCTGTGGATGTATTGGTCAATCTTGTGTGATCTAAATTCAACAATTTTACATATTCACGAACCCAATCATTTAGGAATGGGCTTCGTCGCTGAGTATGTTTTTTCGACCGAAGAACTCGAAATGTTAGTCGACAAAAGAACCACTTTCATAAAACAGTTTAATCATTTGCATGAATATTGTTGAATGCTATAACTCTCCATGTTGATTTGGAAAGACAGACTAAGTACTTGACAGCCAATTTGACTAATAACAAAGTTTGAAAATTCCCTTTCGAAAACCTAATATACATCCTGCCGTAACAAAGCCTCGTAAGAGGCTCAAATTTCTAGGGAGGAATACAAAATGAATAAATTTAAAAATTCATTTAAGTAACTTTTTACGATTTTCGATTTTAAGAAGGCTATATGCCTGATAACTAAAAGATAAGACTAAAAGGTTTTTCTTTCATGCTAAAACAATCAATTCTTTTCAATTGAAGTTCCTTAACCCATAACCAAAAAAGAAAAAAAACACCCTTTAGAACATGATTTGAGACTGAGAAATACAGACAAGTACGTTAGAAGTTTTTTAAGCAACTATCTAGAAAATGGAAAATAACGATTTATGTATGTAAGTCAGCAATAAATCAAGAAAACTTTCTAGGAAATAGAATAAATTTAGGAAACATCCTAAGATAGTGTCAATCATTTAAATTCTAATTTAAAAACAATTTCTCAACGAGATAGTTGAAGATTTGGAAGAATTTTTTTTGTTTTATAATATTTTAAACAACGAAAAAGTACTTCCTTGACTAACTTCAAAGAAACTTAAGGGCAAACAAAATATTTAACAAAATGACAGTAGGTGGCTTCGAATTCGTTGAACACTTTTTTTCTCAGTATTTTAATTTTTAATTTTGCAAATTTACTTATTTATTAAAATTAGCCAATTTTGTATTACATTTAGAAAATTGATTAAGTAAAACATTAAAAAATGTTAGTTTCTGATTAATCATTAGAGTTTCAAGGATTACAATGAAAATTTCATCAGATAATGGTCAGCAATGGGAAGAGGCAAGCATATGTACTCTTGAACAGCTTGAACTCACTAGAAGACTAGAAAGCAAGATTTATTCGGAGGGTCAAAGTTTAGTTGGCTGCTCACCAACAACTTTAAGGCAGAAACACGTCGTTAGTTATTCCAAAATGAATCCCTGTAAGTCAGCATCTAAAGCAAAGGATATTCTGACGTTTACGAGAACATGGACCACAAGGCCACATGCCACGAAAAGTACCTTTGCTGCGAGAAAAAATAAAATGCACGACTGGGTCGCACGAACTTGCTCCCATGTAATAGACTAGGAATTTTAAAAACCAATGTTATTAGAGAAAACTGTTCATAAGGATAAAATTAATTTTTTGAATTCTTTTAGTAGTGAGAGAGAAAGTACTATAAGGCAAGTTATGCATTCGGAAAAAAATCGAACTCGAGATTTTGATCAAAGTTGACATTACGCTGATAGCGAAGACCAAAAAAATGGGTCTCGCAATTCTGTCTGTCTGTCTGTCGGTTCGACTACAGCCTAAACGGCTCGGCCGATTTTCTTCAAACTTGGTAGATATGGGTTTTGATTTTTTCCCCCACACGTTTTTTTCTTTTTTTTTTTAAGACCAAAAATAACGGTACATACCATACGTTTTTTTTCGAAATTTTATGAATATTTTTTTTCTCAAAAACTGTCCCACAGAATTAAAAAAAAAACAATTTGAAAAATTTCATTTAGTTAAAACTAGGTAATGGTTAAAAAAAAATTTACGAAAAATTGTTATTTTAGTAGCCGCCCTGGGTCAATTTTTTTTGTTTTTGATTTTCTCGAAAACGGTACAGCCGATTTTGATCATTTTTTTTATGGTAAAGCTCCTCCACAGTTTAAATATTATTACATACGAGTATTCAAATTTTCAATTTTTTATTTTTTGGATTTTAAAAAAAATTCAAAATTTTTTTTTGAAACTCAATATTTCGAAAACCATAAGATCGATTTTTTTATTTTTTTTCAAACTTGACAAATAAAAGTTTCTTAACATAATCTACAAGATTTGAGAAAAAAAATGTTTGTTTTATTTAAAACTAAAGGTACCTTCCATACAAATGTTAAAAAATGGTTTTCGAAAATCGTATTTTTCTCGAAAACGGTTCCGAGAATTTTGCTAAAATTTTTTTCCTTTTGATTAATTTTTACGATCTATAATTTAATAAAAAAAAAATTGAAATCTAGATATTACTGACTGTACCTACCATAGAACGATTTTTTCGAATTTTGTATTTCTCATTATCGGCATAACGGATTTTAATGAAATTTTTCATAAAGAAGCTAAAAAAAAAGTTTAAAAAAACATTGCATTTCAAAACTTAAAAAAAAAATTATTTTTTTCAATTTTTAGAAAAAAAGTAATTTTTTTTTGGAAAATTCGATATCTCAAGAACGGCTTAGTATTTTTCTTGGAAATTTAACCCTTATTCGTACAATAATAAAAACTTAAGGTTGGCGTACCAAAATTTTTTCTTAAAAATGTTTTAAAAATTGTGTACATAAAAGCTTATTTTTTTAAGGAACCACTACAACGACTTATAATTTTTGTTCTTGCATAAATTCATATTTGCATAGCATTCTGTTTTTATCTCTTACTACTAAAAGAATTTAAAAAAATATCATTTTATCCTTTTTAAAATTCCTAGTCTATTACATAGGAGCAGGTTCGTGCGACCCAGTAGTGCATTTTATTTCAGTATCGTTCAAACTTCATATGCCTCTTTGGCATTTACAAACACCAAAACAGGTGTGGTTTCTTAGTTTTTTACTTGAACTGCCATTATTTTAGGTGTGTTTCAGAAGCAATTTAATAAAAACATAACCTTAGCACGATACTAGTTAGAAAATGTTTAAAATTAAGAGTTAATAATCTACTTAAAAGTTAGCAAATTGATAAGTTGTATCATACTTATGTATATCTTAATACGAAGCTGTTTAAAATTTTGTGCCATTAATTTGAAAAAATCACGACTAATTATGTATTTGTTTAAAATTAAAGGAGTACTACTAATATACCGGAGGGGAACAACATAATTACTTGGGTTACTATATCCTTTCTTTGAAAAGCAATGAATCTTATTAAAAGAAACCACAAAATTGAAAACCGAAAAGGATTGTATGTGTTTTCGGCAGCCATCAACTCTCAAGTACGTGCCCAACGGTCGATCGTGAATTGTGTTTATATTCCCATAATGTACTTAATGAAGCATCTTGTTTTTGCACACCATTGCACTCCTATAAAACTTGTCAATTTTATGTTTTTAATATCCACAGGAAAAAAAAAAGACACAACCAATAAACTGTTGGCATTCCATCCGCATCATAAAAACAACTCATTTAACACCCATTCAAAATCAGTGTCCCAAATTATTATCCGTTGTTTAAAATTCAGTTTAAAAAGAAAAAAATAAATAAACTCTTTCTGCAGATGCAATAAAGAACAAAACTTTTTGTATTTTTTTTATTTGTGGTGTTATGAATACTTTATCTGTACAAAAGAACACTGCTTATAGTCTGGGAAGTGGCGTTTCAAATGAAACATCTAAGCTTCTTTAATGTCTTAGAAGAAAACGTAAGCAAAAGTATTCCCCACAATTGCCTAAAATTTAATTTATATTTAACAACGTACTTCTTCTTCTTGTTTTTACCCTATAACTTTTTAAATATTCTCATTAGCAAAAAAGATATCAACGCAAAAAAGATGGGAAATTTAATTTGGAACAAATTTTACCAACAGAGTTTTTCCCTGGGACTTATAAGAATCAAGATATTCACAAAAATCGTAAATTCAAGATGGCTTCCATATATCCAAAATACAACGCCACATCACAAACTGTTTTATATTTTTGGCAAATTTTCTTCCGCTCTTCTCTTGTGCAAGTGCAAGAAAGTGCAGTAATTATTATAAAGTTTGTGTTAGTTCGTGCAGAAGAAACAGATGAAGTTTTTGAATCTGTTAAATTGCCTCTGGTGTTGGCAGGATTCAAAAAAAAAAATATATACATACGTATATTTTTTTTTTATTTTCTATGATACATCATAGTTTTTTTTTTTTTTTTTTTGTGACTTCACAAGAACAATGTGAAATCTGACTCACATGAGAATTATTAAAAAGATACCACCACCGACCTGTTGTTGCATGCACCATTTAACATTTTAAACAGGCAGACTTTTAGCACGTTTAAAAAACGAGAAGACAAAAGGATAACTTTTAAGAGGTTAATTTTTTTTTGTATCCTTCCACTGAGAACTATTTAAAATTCAATATGGATAGTTGTTAATTTGAAGACTTTTAAACCGAAATACGGATTTAGAAGCTGGGTGTGATAAAACGTGGTTGGTAGGAAGGGATACGGATAGAAGTAGCACGATAGGGAAATATTTAATGCACGAGATTCTGAAATAGAGGAATTTAGTGGAAATGATCCAACGAGCTGACAAACTTACTGACCTAACTAGCAATGAAGTATGCAGTACTATTACTATGGGTAGGAAATTAGTTCAAATTATGTCTTTTAGTTGTGAATCTGTGGGCATTCCTAGATGCGAATCATAGCATACGATTTAAAATCCCTTTACAGTTATGTCAGTGGCACAAGCGATATGACCATGAGATCTTCCACTCAAATTTTCATCAGATATCATCTCATAATCCAAGGGGCCAACATCCAATTTTTCGGAATACTTATAGATGTCTCTCAGAGTCTGTCCATGTAGACGGCCATCTTTATTGTTTAAATTCTTTTTGGAATGTTAGAATGCAAGTACCGAAATTCGACCATAGAAAACTGGCAATTTTTCTGCCCGGATGTTTTTTTCTTTTTTTTTATGACCAAAAATAACGGTACCTGCCATACGAATTTTTGCAAAATTTTTTAAATATTTTTTTTTCTCAAAAACTGTCCCACAGATTTTCTTAAAAAAATTCAAAAAATTTCATTGAATTAAAGCTAGGTAGGTAATGGTTGAAAAAAAATTTCCAAAAAATTGTTATTTTTGGTACCCCCCTTGGAACCATTTTCTTGGTTTTTGATTTTCTCAAAAACGTTACTACGGATTTTGATAAATTTTTTTCTGCTAAAGATCCCCAATAGTTTGAATATTATTGAAAATTAAAATTTTCCAAACATATTTTTTTGGATATTTAAAAAAAATTTTTTTTAAAACTTGATAAATAAAAGTTTTTTAATATAACCTACAAGATATGAGAAAAGGAAATTTATTTTACCCAAAACTAACGGTACCCTCCATACAAATGTTAAAAAATGGTTTTCGAAAATCGTATTTTTCTCGAAAACGGTTCCGAGAATTTTGCTTATATTTTTTTTCTTTCGATTAATTTTCAAGATCTAAAATTTGATAAATTTTGAAAACAAGATATTACTGACTGTACCTACCATAGAACGATTTTTTAAAATTTTGAATTTCTCATTATCAGCATAACGGATTTTAAGAGAAGAGAAGAGAAGAGAAGAGAGAAGCTTCTAAAAAGTTTAAAAAACATTGCATTTCAAAACTTTAAGAAAAATATTTTCTTTTGAATTTTGAAAAAAAAATCTATTTTTTTAAAAAATTCAATATCTCGAAAACAGCTCAATATTTTTTTTTGTAAATTTAATTTTTATTCGAACAATAGTAAAAACTTAAAATTGGCGTACCAAAATATTTTCTTAAAAATGTTTTAAAAATTTTTTACATAAAAGCTTATTTTTTTAAGAAATCACTACAAAGACTTATAATTTTTGTTCTTGCATAAACCTATATTTGCTTGAATCACATTGCATCCTATTTTTACCTGAAACTACTAAAGAAGTTGTTTTAGTCATTTAAAAAATTTATTTTATCCTATGTATATGAATTGAAAGAAACTCTCAAAGGCAAAACGCACTAAAATATTAAAAAGTACATACATATGTCAACATTGACATGAGACAGTACAAATGATGTTTCAATTTTTAAATGTGGATGTGAGATAGACAGTTTCAATTTTGTCACACATTTTCAATAAGTGCGTTCAGCGCGATATACTCTAAGGCTAGTTTAGTTTAATCGATTAGATACATAAAATAAATATGCCGGTTAAATCTTCAAAATTTAAATAAGATTAAATCTCTAATCTAAGCGTCGTCCGATTTTTAGGAATTATGATGTATTGCCAAGCAAACTTAAACTTGTTTTAGATTAAATAAATCTACTATTTCCATAAAAAAAGAAGATTGAGAACTAGACTAACTTTGACAACACCTTTCAAAATGCAAATGACTTTTCATGTTTTTCTTATGAAGCTGAGGGAAGATAGAGTTAAGTTTGACAGAAACGATAAATGAAATCGATTATGGAATTAATACGTTCAACACGAAACCGTGAAAAATTATTTATACAAATTAAACAAGAATTGTTTATAATCTACTAGATAGGCAGACAAAATTTTCTTAGTAAATCTGGACATATAAACAATATCACGTGAACACAGCCATTTTCAATTTCCTAAAAAATGTAAAAATTGTGCCATATTTATAAAACAAATTCATTATGAATACGAAATTTAAGTTATTTCTTTTAGAATGAAGAGTAAGCACTAACATTTTTGATATTCTAAAAAAGACAAAAAAGTTGTGCTATTTTGCGGGCATACGAAAGTTCTGTACCAACTCTGGACTGAAGATGAAGTCATAACCGAAAATTTTTTCTACATGAAACCCATAGATCAAGTATTAATGGTTTGTAAAAATGTGCTTTTTGACAATACAAATGATTTTTTCAAATCTCTACGAAAAATTTTAAGTATTTCGAAACCGGAAATTGATCAAAAGAAAAAACTGTTTCTATTCAAATGCTTTTAAAAAAAATAACACAAACGCACTATTTCATAAAGTGTTTGTTTTGAAAATGATTACTTTTATCAAAGCATTTAATATGCTTCTGTTTTAATGGAAAAAGCTAGATTCAAACAGGGTTGTCCCTTGAGTGCTCTACTTTTCGTTATATATATTTAAAAATATGATCTTTTTAGTGACACATGCTACTGTATGTATAGTGTTTTTAAAATTTAATTTATGATTTTTTTTTTCAGTTTATGTTTAAGTTTCAATTTTTAATTTTTTAATATTACACCTCCTTTGACATATGATAATTAGTGCAGACGGTCTTGGGTCGATTCTACGCCGATACAAAAATGTTTGTCAGGAGTTTACTGCCTCTTGGAAGGAAGTGACCAATCCTCCAAGAGTATCTCTTGTCATGAAAAAGTGATACTAATGAGCCTTTCGGAATCGGCCGTAGATAACCTCCATTCCTCCTAACACGCACACAGGAATGGATGATATTTGTAAGATGCTAGGTTTAGGCTTTCTACGTGTCGTGATGGCCTCTTATTTATTTTAGGGAATTACTAAAGAATTTTTTATCCAAGGCTTAAAATTTATAAATTATTTTTGCTGCACATGACAACACTGGAAAATATGTCATCAAACAAAATACCAGTCAAAAAATGGTAACAAATTGTTAGGTCAACTTTAATGCCAGAAATGATAGAAAGAATTTTAACTAACAAGAAAATCGATAAAATTACTGACAAAATGCCATAATTGTCGGCCATATTTGAGCCATTCATTACAATAATAATTGTGTTCTATTACAATTTGTAATAGAAATAATGAAGAAAATATGGAATTTTATAAGTCGTGCTAATTCAGCGTTAGAAAAAGTCCGGATGCCTACCATTGCAAGTCGAAATGAAAAAGGTTTAATAAAAACGTCTTATAATTTTTAAGACGCCGCCAGCAACCTCATTTATTATTTATGTCGATTACAGAATTCGCAGAATTTTACTCCCGGTGAGTTGAATCGATCCGTTGACCTTTCGCATCCGCTGTAAAACTGAATTATCAAATTCGACGGATGAACTACATTGTCGATTCTTAAAATTACCTTATCATTTATATGAACTTTCGTATCGACACTGTCAGATACAGACATTTATTCAACGGCCTAGACATTGATAATAGCATCGCTATCGATCAACGAAATCAAGCATCGTAGCGCGTGGTTAGTACTTAGATGGAGGACGGTTCAATACCAACCGTGTGCTTTGTTTTTTTTTTTTTTTTTTTTTTTAGATTTCTGGCTCTCCGGTTGCGTTGTTAGTTCTCCGTTTGTTTGTTAAACAAACACTTTAACATTCAGTATGATAAGCTTTTGACTTACATTTTTGTGCTTTCCATTGCTTATTTTCGTGCTAAAAAAAACCTAGTGTCTAAAATATGTAACGTTAAAAATATTATATTATTATTATGCCAGAATTATTGGCATTTTGTCCCTGAGAATAAAGTCTAACAAAGTTTGCAGACTAAACTGGTTTGTTTGTGATTTTTAAACGAGAAACAAAAATAGCAAAAATTAGTTAGTTGGATTCCTAAGTAGAAGTGGTGGCCAGTAGAAGTCTACCCCTCTGGCCCAATCAGCACTGAAGTGCGCCATTTTGAAACCATAACTCATTCGAACATGTGGATGAAATTGATATGGGAAATCACGGTCCAAGGAATGAAATAGAGGGCACGTCATTCGATTCCTAAAACAAGAACTATTAAAATAAACGCTAAAACAATACAGTTGTACCAAAAACTTAAAGACAGCACTGTTCTTAATGCCTCGTTTTATTTTAAACGAATATTTAATATTTGAATAAAATGTGATGTATTTTAAAATAAAACAATTTATTTATTGTGTGTATCAGTACATACATACATAATAAAGTAAATCAAGAAATTCCTACTCCTTAAAGGTTGACATTCAATTTAAATATGTATGTGCACTTTTTTAAGCTAAAACGGGCCCAACTCTAATACATCCATCGTTAATGAATTGTTTGTGGCGTTAACTCGTTATACATAGCTATACCAGTTTATTTTCTACTTTTCTTCTAGTAAATTTCCCTTGAGAGGTGCTTTATATTCACTTAAGGACTTTCGATTGTTCAAAACACAAAAGAAGCAGAACAAAAAAAAAAATCAAACACACTCTCGTCATCTGTAACTAATGTTTCTTGAGTTATTTCCTTTTTTGTTCCACATTTCCTTTTTTTTTGCATTGTCTAATATTTACTCCAAAATTACATTCTTACTTTCGAAAACTTCCCTTATTCACATAAGGTTCTTTTTAGGTTTTGTGTTTGATGTCAAAGTCACACAGCTAGGAAAAAGAATGACACAATATTTATGAAACATCATGATGTTGCCTCTTAAATTCCCATTTATCTTTTCCACTTGCGACACATCTCCCACTGGAAATTTATTTAATTTTTTTTTTCGTTGTAAAGGAAATTAAATCTTTAATCATTTTCGAAAAGAGAAACAGATATACAAAGTGAGTTCACATTACCAACAACAATTTAACTTATAGTGTTTTCACACAAAATATCTTGTAACGGAAACCCCAAATGCACCTATACTTTGTCCTTTTTCTAAAGGTCCTATAGCTGAAATCTAATTTTAAAGTTTCTAACTAAACTCTGGTTTCTAAATGAATGTAACTCTATATTCATTTTGTGGGTTAACACAAAACTTTGCACCTTTCTTATAGTGAGATAGTATAATATATAGGATGAATAACTTAATCCTTGAAGCAGAGTTCAGGTGAAAAGTATGCAGACAAAAAAACAAAAATAACTTGACCTATGAGTTTCACGTACATGCTCTCCTATGTAAATTTTCCAATAAGGTTCAGAAAGTGATGAAAAAAATATGATTTTCCAGGATTCAAGGATTTATACACAAAATATTTTCAAAGCTTCCGAAAAATTAGGGCCATAGTTTCCTTTAGGTGTTCTATAAGAAAACTGTCAAAAGTTTCAATCAAATCACGTCCACGGTCACGAAAAACAGTTTAAAAAGAATTCGTTATTTTGTATTATAAAAAATACACGTACTTAATTCAACTACTAAATTTGCAACGAGTGGCAAACATTTCTCAATATGATCTTAGTAGGACTTAAAAACACCAATAACAACCCCATTTCCTAAACTTTTAACAAAATAATTCTTAATTCTGAAAGGCTTCATTTATATAGCTTCGCTCTAGTTCTAGATGCAGTTTCATGGCAAAAAATCCGAACTTAATGGACAAAGCCTTTCGTTGGAACCGTTAAAATACTTTAAGAGTTACAGCCTAACTTGTAAAATCTTATATCTCAGGACGAGCTATTTCGCTGAAATATCTCGAAATCTATGGGTGTGTCCCCCCCTCTTCATATTTATTTTAACTAGAAAATACCTTGAAAGTGAGCAAAATAGCTCTTCAGCTGACAAATTACAACCAGAACTAACCAAGATTTATGTTTTTGCTGAAATATCTCGCAATCGAGCTGTTATAGCTCGGAACCCAGAAAAATACCTCGCAAGCCAACAAATTACAATACCTCTTATCTCATCACCCAGTAAATTATACCAGGACAATACATCGTAGCATTGAAAACCAAAAAAACAACAGAAGTGTAATATCTCGCTACGTTTTATAATAACTTTCTAAAAGAAACATGTATAAAATGATTTCTATTATGGATGGAAAAAATTTTGTGTTTAAGAAAAAAGTTTTTTAGCCTAGAGGAACTTTAATAAGTTTCTGAAGAACTCACCAAAAGTGATTGGTACGAAAATAAGCAATCCGCCTTCTTAAGACTTAAATAATTTGTATTAAACCTACAGTTTGAACTCTTTACAACTCAGATTGCGATCACGAAGTCCACATCGATCAGTCGATGTCATCGTCAGTAGGACTCGCTTAGATCTTCATGACAGAAAAATAGACAGAAACACCCAGGACCAATTATGTGACGGACAGAAAAAAAAATCATTCTTTTGACCTGGAATAGTTTGTAGAACGCTTCAGAGTATATCTCTGGGGTAAGAATTTTAAGGCCATTGTCGATTGCAAGACGATTGTGACCAGAATCATCAAGCAAAAGATCCTTCTTAGTGTTAAACCCTGCATTTAGGTCGCTTAAGCATAACCTGGGTTACACTCACTTAGGCTATTGGACTGCGTCTAAGCCGACAACCAAACGAAGAACAGGATACAGAAGAAGCGTCATCATTTGTGTTGAATGTCGATGAAGACTGACTAGCGGCAATGCAACGGAAAAGTGGCAAATCACGTTCCATTATCTTCAACGTTAAAATCTGTCGAAATGATGTCCGCGATCGCAAAACTGAAGAAAAAGTACCGAGTAAGAGGATATCGCTTATTTCGTTTGGCGAAGGCTGAAGTGAAGTTGACAGTCCCAAAAGGCAATTAGTTGCAAGTATTGTAACGAAGTATCGCTTTTGAGATTGAACCAGACATGCACGAGGTGACACATCAAGTCTTACGCTGAACGTAAGGGCGGTTTATTTGAATGAAAACGGCATCATTCTGAACGAGAGACACTGCCCTTCGAAAAGTTACATTTGGTTCATTTATGGCCCTTCGGTAAGAGAGAAACCAGGTACGAGATTGAATTGAAGGAAATTGCACTAAATATTACGTAAAGACGACAAACAATAGCAGGATTTTAAATTTTTTGAAAGAAGCTACGAGGTATTTTGGTGTTTCATGAAAAGTCAGTAGCCGTAGAAAAGCCAAATTTTTTGAACAGTATTGCGACGAAATGATATCCAGCACATGAAGATTGACATTAGGAGATCAAGGAAAATTGGCTGAAAACCGCACGATTCCTTCATTACTAAAGTGTTGATATTATTAAAGGCTGGGCCAGCTACTTAAGATGGATGCGAAACTTACCAAAAAATTTCACCACTAAGGCAAGTTCAAACGAATTGCTTTCCTACACTCCAAGAGACATTTTGAGTAACAAATTGTTGGTTGTTGTTTAGCTTGGACAAATATCAATGTCATGTCAGTGAAATAAGGACTAGACAAACAAAAAATTCCGCACTTTAGAACATTATTCGAAGTGAGTAGGTCCACAAGACTTCGTTTGACTTCAACCACCAGAAGCCATCCAAATATGAGTTAAATGATTTGATATTAATAGAAAATGAAGCAGGCTTCACAGGTAAATCGGGGAAGCTGGTGCGGGTTCTTGGAGGTCCACACATTTTCATCAGGATTCCAACAAACGATTGGTTCGTGATATTGAAGAAAATCCTGGAATGCAACTTAATCAGCGAAAATTCAGTAGTTATGTTTTCAGACAAAATGAAGGATGGTGTGATCTCCCGGAAGACCCAGTCGAAAACCTCGATGATGATGGAGCTGATGCTAAATCACAGCATCTTGAGGACATTATCAAAAGATAAAGGGAGCTTAAGAGCTATGAGAGGGTTGAAGTTTGACCAGATAAGAATACAAATTTAGTTGTAGCTCAAACGGCACCTTGACATTTATTTAACACAATTCTTTAGTAATGTCCTATGTACAAGACACTTTAGATTACTTACACGAGTTAAGGAAAAAACTCATTGATTTATTATCTAATACTGAAGATAAGATCTTTACCCTTAGGCAGGCGATGGAAAAATGTCTAGAATTTAACGTCCCAACATACCATTTATAGACTTTAAGGCCGCCTATGATAGCATAGCCAGGGTAGAACTGACACGACTATGTAGGTTGACCATGACCAACGTAACAAGCCAAGTAAAAATAGCCGGATTGCTATCCACACCAATCAACATCTTTAATGGACTCCGACAAGGGGACGGTTTGGCCTGCCTCCTCTTCATCCTGGCGTTGGAGAGAGCTATCCGTGACTCTGGCACGGAAACAAGAGGGACCATCGTCAACAGGTCCAGCCAGTTACTGGCTTACGCCGACAACATCGACATCATCGGAAGAACCGAACAAGCTTTTCACGATTCCTTCATCCAGATCGAGCAGGCGGCACAAAATCTGGGGCTGCACATTAGTGAAGGTAAAACAAAGTACATGGTGGCGTCGAATGCGAGAGGAACAAATGGTCAAACAATCAAGGTTGCGGAGCACGAATTTGAAGTGGTGTAATCCTTTAAATACCTTGGGTCAATAGTAGCAGCCGATAACAATATAGAAGAAGCAATACGCGGGCGGCTTCTTAAATCCAACAGAGCCTACTATAGTCTGTCAAAGCTCTTCAAAACCATAAATCTCACCATAACTTCAAAACTGCTGCTGTACAGGACCATGGTCCTGCCAGTACTCACATATGAATCCGAGACTTGGGTGCTTAGCAAAAGGCACTCCGGCCTCTTAGCTGCGTTCGACAGAAAAGTCTTAAAGATAATTATTGGCCCCATATGTGAGGAAGGACGATTCCGGAGACGGTACAATCATGAACTATACGCAATCTACCTAGAATCAGATATCGTAGACTCCGGTGGGCAGAGCACCTAGCTCGCATGAGCGAAGAGGAACCTGCTCGGAAAGTTCTTTGTGGTACATTCTATGGTAGACGACAGCGTGGTAGACCATGCTTGCGCTGGAGAGATGGCGTAGACCAGGACGCCCGAAGCCTTGGGGTGCGCAACTGGATGGCGTCGGCTAGAGACCGGGATAGGTGAAGAGACTTGTTGAAAGAGGCCAGGACCGGAACCCGGTTGTCGAGCTAATGATGATTATGATGAATACTGAAGAAGTCTGCAATAATATTGAACGAAGGACGCGACTTGAGAAGTTCAAATTTTATATACAAAAATCCCTAGGTTAATCCATAGTTCGTTGAGCTTTCACGGCTCGCGGTATTTCGATTAGTTCCCAGCCACTTCCACCTAAAGCAAAACAAATATTACAGGGGTACTGCCTCTTGCGTGGAAGTGACAAATTCAAGACAAGAGTATCTTTCGTTGTGAAAAGTGCCTCTGGTTAACTGCCAGCTCAAACTCGTTAAGGGAAGTCATAATCCTTTAAGCCCTTAAGTGCGTGAAAAATTACAAAACCTAATAAATTGTACGTGCAGCAGTTCGGATTCAGCAGAAAATTGTAGACTTTCTCCATCGCTGCAGGGAATGATTGATAATTTTGAGTCATAAGGCCCTTATTATCCACCAGTTGGTGCACTATGCGAGTAAATGAGTTTCAGATTTTTAGACCCCCTTCTCCCCAATTTTCACACTTTATTCTTTATGGTTTTTTGTAACTATTCTGAGGGACGGTCTTCTCATATCCTTGGACTTGGACATTTCTAATGTCAAAATATCGACTTAGATTTATTTCGGAAGCCATAAATAGTCCTTAGAGTTCCAGGAAATATCCGTATCATAACAATACAACGAACTGTGTATATATGTAGAAAAAGATGCTCTGTGTGTGTTGTTTATAACAATGAAACAATAAATTTGTAACACTAATCTCTGTGAGCATTAAACTCTTTTCAAACAAACCACACCTGAGCTAAAAAGTTAATTCAGTATTTCTTTTTGTTTTGTTATCAAAGGACATGCTGCATCTTCCTGCTGCCCCTTTGGCTCCATCAGAGCTTCTGTGTATTATTGGATGTGCAACGAAAACAGGATACAAACCATTTGTTTTGCTTGTTCTACATAATTGCAACAGAGATTCCCTGGTGATGTTCCTCTTTTTATGTTATTCGTCCTTGTTTGTTTTTTTTATTCGAGTTTAACATTCATCATTTTTGTCTGTGCGGCTTTGGGGGGCGTGGTGGCAGCGGTGAATGTACCAAGTTGAACAAGTTTACTAAAACTATTTCCAGTCCACGATAATCTTTCCTGTTTATTCGCTCATCCCATTTATCCTATTCCTCCTGTAGAGTGATACTTCATCCCAAATGGTGTCTCTCATAATCCCAGAAATAAAAAAAAAACAAGTGAGATTTAAGGACATAAACGTTTATTTAGTTGATGCTTCCATTTATCAGCAAACCAGAAGAGAAACAGAGTGGCAGGAACGAGAATAGGAGAGAAGCGCTGCAAAAAATTAAATGAAACGAAGTGGATGCAAATGACATTATCCCAGTTTGTTCAGTCCTAATACTAGATTATTCTGTTTTCCCGAGGAATAGGATATGCCATGGAAAAATATCCCCAATAGGACTTCCAGCAGATGGCTTATATTCAGAAAGAAAAGGGAATGATGGCTTGAAAAACAAAATAGCAAAATTCAATTAACCAGCTCGTGAGCATGGCATCTTCAATTAGCGTTTTCATCCTTCGGCCAAAAGAAACACAAGGATCCCAATTTTGATCAATAAAAACGAAATTGCCATAGAGACATGTCCTCTTCGAGTGGGTGTTTTTATTTTTTGCTTTTTCCTTGGGAGGTCACATTCCTGCAAGAGAATCAGACCCATCAAACGTAATAAAAAATCAATTTTCAATTTCTCAAATAGGAAAAAGGATATCTCTGTGAGCTTAGTCCACAACAACACAAAATCTTCCCTTGAGATCAATTCAAACAAATTTCGAAGGATACTGTAAACACACATTTTTTTTATTATCTCCAAAGGAATTCTTTCGGGCTAGCTTGTCGAAATAGAGACAGAGATGGAGAGAAGAACAGTGATACAGAAAGTTAGGCCGTTCGGCGGTTTGGTTAAAATGCAAGCAAATAATAAAAATATTCCACAACTTGTGGTTCTGGTCCCGGAGTCCTGACCCGTCTAAATTGGCCTCGAAATCCTTTGGAGAGTCCTTTTCTATACCTATAGTAGTTTTTGTGATTTTTTTTAAAGGCATTCTTGCGAATAAGGTGTGCGCGAGTAGGTAAAATACTCTTCTCCTACAGGTAGGTATATAAATAGAAAGCCTTTTACAAGACAAGTTAAGTTATTCCTTTGAGAAAAATATTAGCTAGCAAACAAGGATAGACCTGCTCTGGTTAATAGCAGCAAAAAACTAACAGAAAATTTAGTCTAAGGTTGGGGTGTGGTTGGTGGAGTTTACTTTTTTTTCTTTCTTTGTTTGTCTGTGTCTTCGCAAGGATATCTCTACAAACCTAGACCTACATTGAATGATTTGAAAGCTTGTGGTTAAGTTGTTGTGGTGTATTTCCGAGATAACGGTTATTTTTGTTGGAGGTGATTTTTTTTTTATTCAAAATTAAAAGGCTTTTAGATTAATTGAACGAGAGAGATGGGGAGTACAGTATACCAGGTCGGGTTTGAGCGGAAAAGACAACTAAATTCGCTTCCCACGTAGATAGATACTTTTTTTTTTGTTGAGTGGGTTGAAGTTCTGTTGTTTGTTTTTTTTTTCTGTTTTTATTTTGGTGTAACGTAACGTGCATTTTTGTGTGTATTTTGCCCTTATCCTGTGTTTACGTAGTTTTTGAAGGCGGTTTTGTTCCACTACGATGATGAGATGACTTTGTGAAGTTGCTTGCTATATGTAGGTATTTATGCAATATGCATCATCATGTTCTGGGAAACTCATATAAAAAGTAGTTTACTCCTAGTTATTGTTTGTTGTGAGGTTTTATTTTGTCTTTATGAAGTGTTAAAGGATGTTTTGCCCAAAAGACTTTGAGGATGGATTTTGGTTTTAGGTTTGAATATATTTTCTCTTAGGGGAAAGAAATTTTCGTTTCATTTTATGATTTTCTTTTTGTTTTCTCTAAGGACTCGGCATGTATTACCTGCTTCCGTGATCGTCTTTGAATTTATAAACTGTACACACATTTACCTCCATTTATGTACACATGTAGGTATGTAAGTAAATGCTATTTCGTGCTCAAGAGGTTCAACAAATAAGGTTGTCTTTTTGTGTCGTTTGAGGTCCTTTTTTTGGTATGTAATTGAAAAGATTTCTTTTAGTTGGTTGTTTGTTAAATGTGAACAAATCCCAAGAATGCAAAAGGATGGAAATCTACATATGTACATATATATCAGGGCTCCCTCGGCAGCTTTTGTGGTTTTTAAATTTTGTTGATGATTTATTTTTCATGTGTGTTTAAAGGGAAGAACGAAGTTTTCAGATGAAAAAATTATTAAAAGTAACAGATCTGCATAAAACTAGATAAGGTACCTGCGGCCCGGCGACGAGTTGTAGAAGAACATAAAGTTGGTGTTATTGTAAAAAGTGGTAAGAAAAAACATTGTCTTTGTATATTTGTAGTTTTGTTATATTTGGTAAAACTTAAATACCTGAATGGAAACTAATCTAATTTACTTAAATCGAAAAGTATTTTGTAAAGAACATTTGGACTATGTCGCATCCACTCACGTCTGGAAAATAGTCAATCTGGCTGAATTGTCGTCATAAAACAAACTGAAGTACAACACACACACACTTTTGTGACATTGCCAGAATTTTCAGAGAAGATGTTAAAGTCAGGAAAGCGAATTCAAAATTCGTTAAATTTGTCTAAAGTTTGTCTGTTCTATTTCAAAAAAATTATCAACTTTTTGTTTTTATAGAAACTGTCAAAAAAAAAAAAAAAATAAGAGCACATTACCGATAAATGAGAACTTAGAAGGATAAGTCCAGTTAGGTTTGTAGATAAATCCACTAAGTGGTGACAACTGACAAAAAATCTTCTATCCAATTTTTAAACATTTCAGTTTTGCTAAAAAAAAAAGACAAAATGGCCTATCGTGAATAAAATGTCCCTGTGAATTGTTCCCAACTTTCAAAATTGTCATCTTGAATAATGTCGAAAGTTTCTCTTGGAATTTAATAATATTGGGAATTAAGTTTCATAGTGACTTTGGCTCTCATTTAAAAATGCCAGTCGCCAGCTTAAAATGAACAGTGCAGAAGTATTGACCTTTCCAATTTTTAAAAATGGGGAAAATTCCGAGGGAAATTTTGTAATGTAAAGCATTCCACATTCGTGTAGTGCCGCTAAAGAAAGAATCTCTGTACTTGATAGTACGTCCGAAACTGGGCTCAAGTGTAAATTGATGTGCATACAGATCACGAACCTCAAAAACATGTCAATAGAATATTATTCAAACCCTTTTTATGTAGACAATAAAACTAAGGACCAGCCCAATACATTTTTTGAATTTATTATAAAGTAAAAAAACGATTGAAGTTGTGCCATTGAACACTTAATGAAACTTAAGAATCAGGGATTTAATGATATTTGCTTTAAAATTGCTCTCATCGTACCTGGAAAGTAGACGCTTCTTAAGAAATAAACGATGTATTTAGTATAAGGTTAATTCAGGTGTTCTTCAAGGCAGTCATTTGGGTACACTATTGTTTATTTTATTCCTAGAACAAAGGAAGAATTCTTCTGTTATTAGTTATCATGTAGTACCCCTTGGTATAATGGTAAGTGTGTTGGACTGTCATGCGGAAGGTCTCGAGTTCGATTCTCAGCCGCTTTTCTTCAAGTGTTTACTGCCTCTTGCGAGGAGTTGACACATTCTCCAAGAGTATCTCTTGTCATGGAAAGTGCTGCTCATTAGCCGTTCGGAATCGGCAGAAAATTGTAGGTCCCCTCCATTCCTGGCAACACGCACTCAGGAATGGATCACTCCGAGCTGTTGCACTACCAAAAAATTTATCATGATGACATTAAACTTAAAAAAAAAAAAAAAAAAAAACGGACAGTTTACGAGTGTTTCTAATAAACCTACTATTCTTCCTGTCTATCGAGACATAGGGGCAATATCTACAATTTTTTTTTTTTTTTTTTTCATTCAGATAATTTTCGGCACCGGCAGAGACAGATACTCGAAATTACTCCGCCATATACAAGAAATATAAGGTCACCGGCAAATTCTCCGCAGACTTACTCCAAAGAATCTACCACAGGACCTTTAACACAAAAAGTTAAAGGAAAAAGGATTTCATAATGATACTTGAAGACATCAAAACTGCCCTAACACCTTTAAGAAGATCAACCTGATTGTTGGAAGAGGAAACTCAATTCCAGAGAATATGCACCACTAATAAGAAGTTTTAACATCTCTTTCTGAGAAAGTCGATACCGTTGTGTATCGGGTGTAGAACATCCATCAACGGAGCGATTGCTGATTGATGTTTTCGGTTCTTCGAAGGAAGTGACTGACATCATCCTTACTGTAAACTCGAAAAAAACTATCACGAAGCGTAATTTAAAAGTTACTAAATCTTGCAGCTCTTCTACATACTATAATCTTCAACAACTGTTATTTTCATACAGCTAGGAAAACGGCAAAAAATTTTACTTTCCCAAAGAAGACAAACGGGTCAAACGTGGAAGGATATCGGCCAAATTCACTGCTTTTCTCTGTCAGCAAGATACATGGAGGTGATTCTTTTAAAAATAATTTTAACGTTTTCTGCAAGGAAAAAGATATGATACCGGAACTGCATTATGCCTCTCTAAATAGGACTGTCATGCAGAAGGTTCAATTATCCATCACTGCAAAAATGTTTTTCAAAGGTGTTTTGCCTCTTGCAAGGAAGTGGTGATTCTCCCAAAAGTATTTCTTGTCATGAAAGGTCATTTCTGCTAATACCCACATAGGGAGTGTATGTTAACAGTACCCGTTGGTTTCTAATTTATTTATTTTAGTTTTTCTTTTAGAATAGATAATGATAATGATAATGATAGATAATTAAATAAAAACCCAAAGTTCAAACTGTTGGACTTAATAACCAGTCTACTAGTTTAACCAAAAAATTTTGTAACCTTGAGATTTGTATGTATTCATATTAAAAAAAGAAGAATTATCAATTAAAGGAAATAACGCTGAAGTGCCCCAAGGATCAGTGCTCGTACGTCTACTGTTGAACATCTACACTGTCGATGTGTTATCAAAGATAGGAAAGAGAAGAGAGCTCTCTCTACCCAGACGACAAGTACAAGAACGGCGGAAGCATACGCAGGACTAAACGTCCAGAAAGTCATTACAACAAGAGGCTGTCCACAGTGAGGGGTATTATCACCCTTGCTGTGGAGTCTTGTAGTGGATGAATTATTAGAAAGTCTAACTACGCAAGGGATGCGATGTATTGGCTTTGCTGATGACATTGTTATAACGGGACTTGGGAAGTACGAAGAAACTCTTTGCGATATAGTCCAGAGAGGGCTGTCTATAACTAGGAAATGGTATATATCTGTAGGACTTAACATCAACCCTACCAAAACAACGATAGTACCATTTTACAAGTAAAAGACTTCTACCTCGCATAAAACCCATTCGTTTGGCTGGAGAAGTAATCGACAACCAGAGGGAGGTACAAATATTTAGGAGTTACACTAGATAGCAAACTCCTCTGGAACAAGCGTGTCGAAGTTATGATATGCAAAAAACTTGCAGGCAAATCATGGGGCTGCAAACCAAACATCATAAAATGGATGTACACTAAGATGGTAAGAACCATCATCTCCTATGGGGCGATTGCTTGGCATAAAAGAACCGAACTAAATACAACTAGGTAATCACTAGACAAATTGCAAAGGCTTGCAGGTTTATGCATAACAGGAGCAATGAGAACTTGCCCTACAGCAGCGATGGAGACCATCCTTTATTTAACGCCACTACACGTGGCCATTGAAAATGCTGCTGAGGGAGCCATAAAGAGGTTTGCCAAGGAGGGTACAGGGATGGGTAAAATTATTGGAAACAGGGAAAAAGACTCGATACCCCGGTCCGCAGTAACAAACCTTCTTGACATCCCAAGAGATGGTACGATCAAAAGATATAACTTCGAAAAACATTTCAAAACGGAGTTAAGCTGCAAAGAAGACTGGCTAGGCGAAACAGTAAACTACAGTCTTACCATCAAATGGTCTTATTACCATCAAATGGTACACCGATGGATCGACAACAGCTGAAGTGAGTGGTGCTGGAGTTTTTGGGCCTAGAACTAAACTCTCCTTACCGATAGGACAGTCCACTACCATATTCCAGGCAGAAGTAAATGCCATAGGCACATGTGCTGAAACCTCGATAGGAAATATAAAAACCAAAACATTGCCATCACGTCAGACAGTCAGGCTGCACTAAAAGCACTAAGCTCCTACGCCATTAGTTCCAAACTTGTTTGGGAATGCGTGATAAAGCTTAATGAACTGGGCAAGAATAACACTGTCACACTTCACTGGGTACCAGGCCACGTTGGTGTCCAGGGCAACGAAGAGGCAGACTCCTTAGCAAAAATAGGTGCATCGATACCCCTTACAGGGCCAGAGCCCTACTGCGGATTAGGAGCCAAAAAATCAAAAATCTGGAAAGAACTCCCCAAGCTGAGACAGGCAAAACTCCTACTCGGGGACTACAACCGAGAGCGTTTTCTAACCTGCATTAGCTTAAGTAGAAATAACCTCAGGAAAATCACGGGGCTTCTCACAGGCCTCTGCAGGTTGAGAAGACACCTCAACATCCTTGGCCTGGTGAACAACGCGACTTGCAGATTCTGCAATACTCACGAAGAGACACCTGACCACATACTGGGGAAATGTGATGCACTCGTGCATCAAAGGCATAGGTATCTGGGCAAGCACCACATAAAAGAGAGTGAATTATTATCCCTTAAAATACTCCAAATACTTCGATTTCTAAAAGGAAAAAATTTGGAGGAAGAACTGTAATGATGAGCCAACCCTTATCTAGTTCTAGATGGGGGACACAATAGATCTTTAGGTCGCAGTGTTTTTTATACCCCAATTGATTCATTCATTCATTCATACCCAGACGACTCTATCACAGAGGTAGCATATTCTTCACCCAAAATTGTTGCCAGTAGAGTTCAGGAGGACAGTAAAAACCTATCGGAATTGTATCTTAAATGGGGACTGAAGATAAACAGCAACAAATGGAAATTGTCTGCTTCCGAACGTTTACAATATGCAAGTCAAGCTTCCAGACAAAACCCAAGTAAGAATTAAGTCATCAACAAAGTACTTTGCCAACAAACTCAAATTCAAGAAAAATGCCAGCTTAATGTTGTAGAGGGCAAATTTTGTTTGCACTTGCTCCATCTGTTGAGATGGATTAAATAAGAAGACGAAGCAAACAACAGATACGACGAGTTTTGACCGATTTATGATATCACCTGCAGCAATGAAGCGATTGAAGAAAGACGCTCCACATTTGCACAAGACCACCACAATCTTCCGACGAAAATCTATCTTATGATCAACCAAGAGGCAAAAACACCTGTCGATAGCTCGCAAGAAAAATACGAGTACAATTCATCACGCATTGCTACGACTCATCCAGTGCTTGAGATCGTAAATGATTCTATGGGACAAATCTTCTATCGCAAAAGCACAGTCGTAAGAGTGCTCTAAGGATTTTGAAATACTAGATATTATGGCACTGGGAGATCCACTATTTTCAAGATTATTAGTTATATTTATGTTTCAAAATGGCGCCCAAGTAAATATAGAAGTACTGGTCTGCATTGCGTCCAAGGAAAAACAGAAAGCAATGAATCAAAAAAAAAAAGGAAACATTTGACGAACAATTTTAAGGACATAAATCAAAATACTTCGAATCAAATAAGCGAAATGAAATGTCACATGAAATTAGCTTTTGGCCCTCAAATTAACACCACAAAGTATCTATCGTTGAGGTTCTCATGGTCAGGAATCTTATTTCGACTGGTTCTGGGAGAGGTTAATTTTTTCAGAAACAGGGATAAAATGGTTTGATATAATGACAATTTCAACCCTAAAACAAAACATTTCACTGTCACACACACACACAACATCTCAAACATTTATCTACCAAGCTTTTCACGCCACTAAAACCAACTTTAACTTCACTTCAAGATAAAGACTAACTACATCAATCATCAATCTATTTTCTCAAAAATTATGCAAATTCCCTTCAATTATATAATTTTATATTAAACTCCTACGTTATTTATGTGTTTTTTTTTTTTTAAATTAACAATAAAAAAACATTACCTTACCATTATTTCGATTTAAATTAATTTCAAAAATTAAACTAATCTACCGTCTCGTCGACTTAATT
Organism: Chrysotoxum bicinctum; assembly: GCA_911387755.1. Classification (NCBI taxonomy): domain Eukaryota; kingdom Metazoa; phylum Arthropoda; class Insecta; order Diptera; family Syrphidae; genus Chrysotoxum; species Chrysotoxum bicinctum. Next base: position 9,907,509 of record OU426988.1, read on the forward strand.
AGCCAAAAAAGTTGTGTAACAATTAAATTATCGTGATAAATTGAACTTTATATAAATATATATATATATATGATAACCATTGAAAAAACACAATTGTACAAGAAAAAAAAATAACACAAAAAGCATTTACGTATATATCTTCATAATATAACCACATAAAAATTAAAACCCATTAATTAGTAAAAGAAAAAAGTGAACATAAAAAACTATTCCAGCAATTGCAACAAGTAATTATTGGCTTTAATTAGAATTGATTTTTTCTGTTTTATATTTAAAATAATGCTCATTTAGCTTGTAGTTGATTTAAATTAAACGTTAAAGCGGCTTTGTTTAATGATCCCTAATTTAATTAACTGAGTTTAAAAAAAAAAGTGAAAGTATAACTATTTAAAGCGTTTAATTGGCGATATCTATTTGTTTGTTGTTTCTATAACTCTTTAGTTTTTGTTAAGTTTTTTTAAGAGAGAGAACCTCAAATTAAGGGAATTCGATTTTGGTATTTTTAATGCTGCTTATTTATTTAGGTTTTATTTTTTATGAACGAAAATTTAGTTAAAAAGTTTTGTTTTAAATTTTATTTATTGAGGGATTTGATTTACGTGCGATACAATAATTTATTTTTGCAAATAAATTATAGTACCGACTGTTTAACGAGATATTACACCAGCATATTGTTTTAATTCTTTAAAACTTTCTTTTTTAAAGTTAATTGTGTATATTTAACTTCTTTTTTGTAAATAAAATAATAATTATTTATATATTTTCATCCTTTATGTGAATGGTTAGTTCACATTTATGGTGAATTCTATTGTGTGGTGGGTGGGGGGTAAAAAACAAATCTCGTATAATATCTGGTTAAACAAATGACTAAGTTAAACTTTAAATTAATTTAAGTTTTGTATTTTAAGTTTTATTTTAAACTTTTTATTTGTTTAGATTTTTAAATTCATTTTTTTATAAATTAATTTTAAAGTTTAGTTCAATTTTGTTTTATTTTAAATTTTTATTGTTTATGGCATTTTTTTTTTTTTTTTTTGGTTTTGTTTAAAGATATTTTGTGAGGCCCACATCAACGGCAAGCTGACAATGTACTTTCCCACTGACTAGACGACAGGCGTGTAAACTACTCTTATTTGTAAAATAAACAAATATAAATATATAAAAATAAATTCTATTTATATATATTTCTTTTTGTTATTAAGAATAAAATAAAAAGTTGAAATTAAAAAGATAAAAATAATAGAATTTTGTTTTGATTTACACTTAAGAGAAATATTGTAAGCACTGAACATAAAAATTAAATTTTGTGATGAACAGTTTTGGTTTACTTTTTTTTGTAATTTATTTAAGGAATAAATTCTACAAGTAGCAGAGGTTTATTTTTTTAATCAAACGAAATATAATAAAACAAAGCGGTTAGAAATAAAAAATGTGTGTTTTACACAATATAGCGAGTGGAAAATGCAAAAAAAACTTTGTTAACTATGGTTAAAAATATTTCATTCTGTTTTTGTTTTTTAATTTTCAATGCAAGAATTTTTTGCAAATATTTCTGTGGTAACAAATGTCGATTTATAAAAAAATTTAAAAAAAAATCAATTTTATTTTCTCAAAGATTTTAATGATTACAAAATATTTATGATAAATGTAAACAGTTTTATAAGAATTGGTTTTTGTCCAAAAAGCAACACCAAACATTCTAATGTAAGAGGGAGAAAGAATATATAAGATCTTTTGATCTTCGGAAACTTTCAAGGAGCAAAATAATTTTGGATAAATGAACTGTACGTAAAAATTGACGAAGCCAAAACTGTATAGCTCAGATAACATAAAAACATCTATTATAACTTCTATAGAGCGTCTATAAAGCTTCCACTACTGTGGAATCGTTTATAAAAGTGCGGATTTTGGTTTATCTCTAATTAATGCAAACCCAGTTCCATCTATCGGTATAGAAAATATAGGCTTTACTTAAAAAAAAATTCTTTTCAGGAAACACAGCTGCCAGCTCTGATGGATTACCCTCGGAGGTCTTCAAATATGTAGTGGATGGTTTGATAAAGCTCATGCATCAAATCGTCAAAGAAATATGCGTTAAAGGACTAATTACTGATGGCTGGACTATCAGCTCCATATGCCCCATCTCTTAGGATAACTATGCACACTTAAGGGGCTTTGAATACCCTTAAAATGTTGAACACATTGGGAGTGTTCGGAAAATAGGAAATGATTAAAGAGGAGATAGCAATGCACAAAGTTCTGAATATCAAAATGGAAGGGAAAAACAGAGCTAAGTAAAGCATTTCATATTCGTGTTGTCCGGATTAAGAAAGACACTCTTTAATTAACAGTACGTCTGAAATTGAACTCAAGTGGAGGAAGAACTCTTTGACGGATGTTTGATCCCATGAGATTCTATGAATTCCAGCACTCAAGTTCGGGGCGACGCCGAAGACCGAACCTCTGCTTTAGAGACCAAAGCATAACGGATACCAGATGACTGGATCACAGAGAATGAAACGCAGATGTATCTTTTCAAGCGATCAGAATCCCTTTGATTATGTTAGTAGGTATTTAACATAAACTTTTTAGAAGCCAAGAGTTGGTAAGAGACAAGGTTATAGAAGTTTTATATCACTTTTTCTTAAAAGTGTTGTTCTATCCCTTGTGGCTATTCTCAATTCGGGCAATATTTGACAAGTTTCTCATGTGTAATCCAACACTTACGTTACCGAAGTTAAGACTTCCAAAAAGTTTCTTTTAAGACAATATTTGCAAGATTCCAAATTTGATAAAACTGAAACGTAATATTGCGTCGCACGATTGAAAAGCGATCTCTTTGTTCTTTTCTCAGTAAGACAACTATGGAACTTAAGAATGTGGTTTTATGGTTTCAAGGAAGCATTTCCGAAACTAAGTTTGTCGTAATTTACTTCAGCGGGGGTTAATTTGAAACAAAAGAAACTAAACACAAAATTTGTTCAATGTTGCCACTTTATAGAAAACAAAATATGCAATTATATAAAGAACATATTATTATAACTAAGAGCACACATCATCATTTATTGTCTTGTAAAAATAAAACTGTAAAAATATCCTTTTAATTTGACTTGTTACCACAGAAGTATTTACAATTTTTTTTCAAACTACCTTACCTTTTTCTTTCATTTATCTTTTCATTAATTCCAGTGGAAAACCTTATCTAACTTAATTTTGTTTTAAAGTTTAAAAAAATATTGTCCTTAAATTCAATAACTAAATTTTGTTAGTTTAATTTTAAATTAATTTTAATACAAATTATTATTAGTTTTTATTTTAATTCATTGGCTTATCGTTGATGCGTGTGGCTTGATTCAAAGCGCGACGAAAATTATTTTTAGTGATTTTTGTTTGTTTGTTTTGATTTACCGACAGAGACACACACAACAAAGCAATTTTTTGTAGCAAAAAGCACTTACCTATTGTACATAAGGACATCAGGTTTCCACAGTTTGTTCGGTGTTATTCGAAGGTCCTTGACATTTCCGAATTCTGAATCATTCCATCGTAAATTATAGTCATTCCACTCCTATAATTTGTGAATTCGTTGTGAATATTCAGCAAAAGAATCCGAAAATAGAAGAATTAAAATATTAGTTTTCGTCTAGGAGAATTCAAATATCAAAAGAAATAATTTGTTTTTGGGTGAAATATGTGGTGGTTTCTATTTTTTAAATCCCGAAAAAAAAATGTGTAAACTCAGTGTTGAAATTGCATGCACTATTCCTGTGTAACATTTCAAAAAAAAAAAAAATATTCTTAGTGAAAATAGCGTTGAAATGCTGTCATACAAAATTCAATTACAAAGCTTAGGAAAAAACATCTAACAAATAAAATACAAAAATCCTCAGCACAAAACATACCCCAAGCACATCTCTGATGGATGGATGCATCAGGATGCAGTAAATAAAAGGACATTAATGTAATTGCATTACCTACAAAAAAAAAACAACAACAACAGTCGAACATGCAAATCTGTGAACACACACATAAGCTCTATTATGTAGCGACAAAACCGTAATTACATTCATACAATCGATTAATCCGAGACAACAACCATATTGAAATAAGAAATGAATGGAAAAGAAAAGGAAGCAAACAGGAACGGGAGCACATAGAGCAACAGCAAGCAAACACATCGTCAGCGAAATCAAAATCAGCAGCATTTTAGTAGCGTCTAGCGTGAGTGCTGGGAAAGTGGTAGTTTATTGGATTTTGAAGGAGTCTCCAGGATCTGGGAATAGGATGAAGTTTTTGGCTTGTTCAGTAATTGAATTTTTTCTTTTGATTATTTAAAAGGACGAAAAACATTTAGTTTGGCTTCTGATGAATTTAATTGTTATTTGTTGTCTTTTTTTTTTAATTTTATTTCGTGTATGTGGGTGTTTTTTTTAGTGTGTGTTTTAAGGACTGGCATTTAAGATTTGATTTGTTTAATTTAAAAATATGGCATTGATTGCAGATGATATTTTATTATTGGTTTAGAAAGCCCGCTTAGGGCCAGTAAATTCGTTTAGAGTTATTGGATAAATAGGCTAGTTTTTCATGAACTTTTTATCTAGCTTTAAGATACGTTATAAATTAAATAAAAAATAAAAATGAATTTAAAAAAAAATATTTTATTTTTAACTGGAATTACAAACGAAAAAATAGTGGCTATGATTTTTAATATTTTTTTTTAATATATATTTTTGTATGTACAGGTAGCAAATTTAAAATGAAATTTTCATGAAAAAGTGACACATCGAATGAAAAATGGAGATTCTAAAAATGGGCGCATTTTATTTTCGTTTTTTGAATTGCTGGCAAATGCTAACACACTTGCCGGTATCTTTTTATTAAATTTTGGCAACGAAAATATTATTCGCCTACACCCATTCTTGCAGAAAGTTAATGAATATCGGTACATTTATTGATTTGGGGACGCTGAATTCAGTATTTTAAATGGAGGCTAGATTAAGATAAAATAAAATAGGTACTTAATTTCTAATTCAGGATTTTAGTCAAATGTATCTTTTAAATGTCTTAAAATATGTGCTTTAAAATATAAACTTTACAATGAAAGTGATTCGAAAAGAAATTTCGAACCATATTCTGATCTAAATTTTAAAATCTGAATTAAAAAAAACTTCAAAAATTCGACAGTGTTACACTAGGTTCAGCGTATTCAAATCATTAGGTGTCACTAAAATTCCCCAAAAGAACCACTCTGCAGACTCTCAACCAATTTTTAGGCATACATATATTCAAGACCTTGGAAAATTGTAGAGGTTAATAATTTTGACTTGCGACATATATTTTGATTTACGAAACATATGTATATGTAGATTCTATATGGCAAGTTATGCATTTGTAAAAAAAAAAAACAAACTCGAGATGTTGATTTAAGTTGACATTACGATGATACAGACCACGAAAAAAGTATGTCTCGCAATTCTGTATGTCTGTCGGTTCCACTACAGCCTAAACGGCTCGGCCGATTTTAAACTTGGTAAATAGCATTTTTAAATTTTTACCTCATTGGTTTTTTTCTTTTGTGTTTAAGACCAAAAATAAATGTCTACCTATACCATACGAATTTTTTTTTTCGAAATTTGATATAATATTTTTTCTCAAAAACTGTTGCACAGATAATTTTTTAAATCAAAAAATTCATTTAGGTTAATCTAAGGAATGCTTGAAAAAATTCCGGAAAATAAGTAGTTTTAAGGCATCCTTCTCCCTAAAAGCATTGTTTTGATTTTGATTTTCTCAAAAACGGTACAACCGTTGGACTTAAAAAAAAATTCAAGTTTCAAGTTTCTAGTTCTAGTTTAAGCTTTGTTTTATGTGAATAAAGAAAAAGACTACGTTAAGCAGCTTTTGTTAAAAATTCTAGGTTAGGCTTAGTATTTTAAGTTTTCGTTTGTTTATTCACACGTTTCGGCTTAGAAGTTAAAGCTAAAAAAAAAAAACGATATTTTTGGGACCGAAGGAAATTTTGGGTTTTGGTTTACCAAAAATGTTTACTTGCCCTATATGGAAAAATTTCGAGATTTTAATCAAACTTAACATTACGATTATTAATGCATAAGTCCAAAAAATATTTTTCAAACCGTTTGTCAGCCTGTGCGTTTGTGCGTCAATTGTTCATGGAGCTAGAGCCTGAATGGAAGGACCGATTTGCTATAAAATATTGTACTGAAAATTGTATAGCCTAGAGGAAAAGTTCGACCTGTTGTGCTAGCCCATCTATAGGACGGTAAGGTCCAATACAAAGGTTTCAATATTTTCAAATTTTCTCACAACCAGCACTATTGATTTTTATTAAACTTCGTACCTATAGTAACCAGAGCAATTTTAAAGAAAAGAAAATGTTAGAGAAAACAGGAGAGGATTGCACTTCATACGCTCTATATTGATTCCTGTAAAAAGTTATCAGAAAGCCACTTTACATTTCTTTTGAAACCCAAAATAAACTACGTAAGTCATCTGCTCTAATTTCTTATAATTTTCTGTAAAATTTTGGTTGTCGGACGTGTAGAGAAAGTCGGCCTTATTCGCACTGCAAATGAAGAGAATTCTAATGAATAAGTCAAAGTTTTTTTGTCAGAGACCCGCCTAGGAATCTTGATATTCTTGTAACTTTCAATAAAATAATATAATATTCTAGCTTATGCTGTTTTTAATCACATTAATTGGAACTTCAGCTGGAGAAAAAAAAACGCTTAAACTACCTGAATTTAGCTTTGGCTACAAACTAGTTGTTAACATCATTTACTTGCTAGCTTAAGCATATTTTTAATAACGCTAAATCTAGCACAAGACCCAATAAATCGTTACAGTCGTTTTTGCGAAGAATAAGCTTCAGCTACAACAGTTTGTCAATTATCAATATAATATTTGATGATTATCAACAAAATTGATGAAAGTGATTTTTCGGAGTCAAGTCTTATTGTGAATTATTCTATTGGTATTAATGTCGATTACAGAATTTGCAGAATTTCACTCCCGGTGAGTTAACTCAATCCGTTTACCTTTCGCATCCGCTGTAAAACTAAATTCTGAAATTCGCCAGATGAACTACATTGTCGATTCCTAAAATTACCTTATCATTTTGTGAACTTTCCTATCGACGCTGTCAGTAGTTACAGGCATTTAGTCAACGGCCTAGGCCTTGATAATAGCATCGCTATCGATCTGTGAAATCAAGCATCGTTGTGCGTGGTTAGTACTTGGATGGAGGACGGTTCAATACCAACTGTGTGCTTTTTTTGTATAGTTTCTGGCTATGTCCGATTGCGTCTCTAAATTGTTTCCGATAGGTGTCCGTTTTCTATTAAAATTTGTTTCATAAACACTTAAACATTCATTATGATAAACTTTTAAATTGCATTTTGTGCTTTCTATTGTTAATTTTTTTTTTCGTTTAATCAAAAATTCACTTCTCTCGAAATTGGCATGAAAATAATGTAAAATGATAGAAATTGTATGGAGTGCGAATGGACTGCGGATTTAGTAATACCAGACAAGTTGAACAGAAAGTCGGTGGTGCAGGGATTGTTACCGACATTCGTTCCACTTTCTTTCGTCGAATTCAGTAATAGCAAAAGTTTGGAAATTAATTGAAATTGTCCCTTTAGCTCATTCGCCGAATTCTGTAATAGGGGTGATTATCTTTATCAAGAAATTTGTATTATACAGTCAATTGCTAATTCTTTGCTTTGTTATTCTGTGTCAATTGAAATCTAGCAAACTTGAAATCTAGCAAATTGATCGCAATAGATTTTTGGAGAAAATAATATAATTTAGCTTGAAATTGTATTTTATATTATTATTGTGATAGCTGTGATAGCTTAATCTGAACCCTGCAGAAAACGACTAAACCATAAAACCCATTGGCCATTGTGATGCTGTAAGGTCTCATGATGATACACAATTATTTTCTTTAAAAATTATATCAAATAAAATATCCATTCAGAACTTTTGAAGTTTGTCAATATTCACAGTAACATTAAAATGTATCAATTGACAAAACATAATGCCAACAATTTCATGTATCAATTGATAAGTTCTATCGTTTATCAATAAATTGATATTTTGGCAAACCTTCTTGTATATTATAAGGTTGTAAGCCATTCTTAAAGGGTTTTGTTGAATGATAGAGTTATTTTAATATCTAAACAAATACACATTTCATTTTCCAAGAAATGAGCTCGTCTATAAGTAGTACTGATACATATTTCTATCTAAGCAGACGGGGATCAACAACTAATTATAAACATTAGTTTTAAGATATGATTTTCAATGGAACCAAGAAACCAAAATAGAAACCTGGAAGGACTCACCGATGCAATATCAGGTTAATTTTTCGCCAATAGTTAATATTCGATTAACTTTTCATAACTTATATTGACTCATTTACATAATCGATCTGACTTAATGTTGCATGGAAATGAAACTTCTTTACACCACCAAACCCAAAAAAAAAACAAAAACTTCAAACTTCTTTCCTTTTCCCTTAAAGTTTTTGGTGAAAAAAAAAAAAAAATTACGCGTGCAATCTCGACACCGTCAATTTTAATGGAATTATTTTTAGACTTAACCATTTCTAACCAAAATCTTCCCTCTAGCACCACCTCCCCACTAAATGAAAAACTTTTTCAAAAATTCAGTTTTATGAAAAGAAAAAAAAAACCAAAACACTTTAAAAAACTTTATCCTACCTAAAGATTTGGAAGTTTTCCAAAAAGTTTTGTGTTGGTGACGACGACGCCCGCCGACGTGATTTTAAAAATCAATTTATGAGATATCGATAGGAAAAAAGAAAACGAAAAAAGTAAAGAACATAGATTTATAATCGCAGTTATTAATCATGGGAGTTTGTGACATTAAGGGATTTTTAAATGTGATTTATGGATTGGAAATATACATTTATATGACATTGGGTTGAATTCAAAATAAATGAATAAATAACTTATGTTTGGTTAATACCATTTCTTTAAAATTAGCAAAAGGTGCTTAAAGTATAAGGAGATTTTTTTTCTTGAATCAGTACAAATTAAAAGCTTCATAATGGGTCGATTTTGAGAGTTCAAAATAGTTTGGCTGTTAGTAATGTGATCCAACACAGTTTTAGCTTATATTTCAGGAATGATTCAAAGAAAACTTATTAAATTCTCCTACATCTTTATTTGCAAATATACACTCTATCGTACGAATTTCCTCATAAACTTTTAGGCTGTAAAAGGTTTGTTTAATCATTGGAGGTTGTATGTATTAAGTTCCAATAGTACTATCGCATTGTTACGAAAAAATATTAAAAATGTCAAATATACTAACATAGGCTGTTTTCGAAAACGTCAATTCAACGTCAATTTGATCGTCATTTTTTGACGCAAATATTGCTGTCGTCAAATATGCAATCGTCCTGCTTGCACAAAATCTATTTGATCAACGTCAGTGAATTTTCTTGCAAATACATTTGACGTTTACGAACATGGTCAACAAAATTAAAAATGGATGCTAAAAATTTTTCAAAAATTGTGGTTGAAAATTGTTCGAAAAATTTAAATACGTGCTACTTTAGCAAAAAAAAAATATTTTTAAACAAAAAAGGAGGCGATTTGGTTTAAACTCCAAAGGTGCGTATGCTTAATTACATCAAAACAATCGAAAAGTTTTCAAATGGGGAATTCTTCGGTCATTTCAGAATGTCAAATCAATATTTCTTGTAAGTACAAACAAATGAAACGTTTCAATTCATAAAATGTAACATTCTTAATGAATATCTATTTCTGGGGATTTAAGGAAAAAACTAAGCCCTTTATGGAAAAAGGCAAAAAAACGCCCAGGTACAGACTTAGAACAAAGCCTATACATTACTCTTTGGACTTTAAGGAATAAAAATCCATACCGAGAAATCGGAGATCGTTTCAACAAATCTATCAACTGCATATTTCATACTTTAAAAACTTGTACAACAATTGCGAGATGACCAACTACAAATGAAGAAATTGATAATGTTGTGTGCAACCAATTTAACTATTTTTACTCACAAACACACAAAAACAAACAATCTAAACTCTATTTACTGAACTTCAATTATTTTTGTCGTCAACTCGATTTTTTTACTGCAGAGCTGCGCTGCAAATGATGTTATCTAAAATATGACTTAAGCAAACTGCGTCATCGAAAATAATGCTTTTGCATGAAAATTTCGTTTTGGGTTTTCGAACAGTTGACTTCTGCAGTTTGCGTTTAAGAACATTCTGCAAATGCGTTTTTGATGCAGATGAAGTTTTAGAAAACGGCCATATTCATTTCATTTTCCAAATGTTTGTTTGTCTGAAATTTTTAGAATGACATATTATTTGTAATATTAAGACTTATCTTTGTACAAAATTGGAACTGAAAAGATCGTGTCATCATCGAAATGTTCTATTAAGATCTTCCGCTATGTGTAGCTATTTTTCACTTAAAATTAAAACCAGACAAGCAGTTTTATAACAATACCTTAGGTCCTAAGGCCCTTATTTTTTCTAAAACTTCTCGGACAATTTAGATTGAACTTTGTACCTATGATTAATTGAATTAGGATGTAAAGCGTTTTCCATTAAGCGTATTCTATCTTTAAATTTAAATACGACAAACTGTGAGTAAGGTATCATTGAAACTATTTCATTGATTAGGAAGGCGTTTGCCATTATCTATATGGAATAAAATGTCAATCAAATACCACCGCGGCTTCGCTGGATGGCGCACATCCAAAACGTCTAAATGTCCATAAATATTGCTATAAATCACTCTGAATTTGACCAATGACATTATGTTGTTATATTGGCTTTCAGGGCAGTGGAGGTTTATGTTTAATTGACATAGACCTTCCACTTACAAAAATCCCACAAGAAGAAGCTTAACCACGCTCGAAAATCGTTTGTGCAAAATGTCTATTGTTGCACGGGCTGTGTTTCGTGCACATAGTTCCGTCCATTTGAAACCACATGTCGTCGATGACCATATCATCCACTTCGATCAACAAAAAGAGATTTGCTATCATCGGCCGATAGCGTTCGCCGTTGACGGTAATGGCCTTGTTAAGTCGTTCTCAAAGAAATACGGACTGATAATGTCGCCAAGGCAAGATCCATACTAACCAGTGACTTTCTCTGGATTACAATTGCAATTTGGTGGATCAAGTGTGGATTGTGTTCATTTCAAATTCGATAATTTTGCTTGTTAACGAACCCATTCATCCGAAAACGGGCTTCGTCGCTGGATTTGATTTTTCGACCGAAATGCACAGAATGTAGCTTGAACAGGAAATCCCCTAAAAAGGCAATTTAATGATTTGCAAATATTGTTGAACGCCATGTTGATTTCACAATATTGATTTGGGACGATCAACTTAATAAATGACAACAAATCTGAACCATGTCGCTTTGACAATATGGCCGCAATCGCTTATGGAAGTTCGGAAATTCTTATTTGTAAAACCCTTTAGTATTACATTACGAGTAGTTTTCGAGACAATTTTAAAGAATCAAAATTACTGTATACCATCTAACTGGTTTAGATGATCTAAATTAAAAATTCGATTTCTTCTTATCGGGATTCTTATAAAAATGATCGGACCCAAATTTCAAATTGATAAGCTCACTCGTCAAGGCTCTTACCCTATAAACAGTGGGTTTATAGATTGCAAGACGTAAAGACATACAGACGAACGGACGGGCGCTCAGACCTGAGCACGCTACAGACGGTTTAACGAAACCCACATTATGGTAAGTTTGGCTTAAATCTCCCAATATTGTCTACACGAAACCGTAATACTTGGCGGTAAAAAAGTTTTATGAAAAAAAGGAAGATAAAATATTTGTCTGTCAGACAGACTTAGATGTTAGGAAAAACTCACAAATTTTCTCACACTAGTTTCCACGCACTGCTCCATCTAGCTTTTCAGATGCAATAGGGTATTGTTTTTAATGAGACAATACTTAGGACCACCTTATCATCGAAAAAAAGGCCCTGGCCCGGCTGAGCTGCATTCATAGTGATTTAATTTGATATACTTGTTTTTTGAGTGGCTTAAATTTAGACTTAAGACCGAGGGAACTTGAATCAGACTTAAGTGCCGATACCGATACAGAAACATGCGGAACATTCTGCAGGAAGAGAGGCTGCAAGGAAACGTTATAGAATCATAGAGTCACTTAAGATATCGTCAGGCTACTGCAAAATTTGAGAGACATTGGAAGACCAGTTAAGAAGTTGAACGCAGCACTTTTGAACACTGCTTAAAGACGGACGACCAGAATGCGAACCTAAGTCCATGAATGGTCCACATGCAAACAACTTTAGGGGGCATTGACACTGGCCCATCAACCATCGGAGGTATTTAACATGTGATTCTTTTCCTAAACACAAACAAAGCAGCTGGATTTGATGGCATAGCTGCCGAGTCCCTGAAGATGGGCTCTGTAACAACGGCTGCTGGTTTGCTTTCACTAGTTCAGGATAATTGAGATATCTCACATAGTGCAAGGATAGTGTTAATGTTAAGATACCAAAGAAAGACGATCCTGAAAAATGTCTGTCTTATATCTGTTCCCGGAAATAATGGCATCCGTTCTTTTCGAGCAGATAAGAGGAAGATTAGAGACATTACTCTAGAGACACAAAGCTGTGTTTCGCAGCGGCAAACTCTGCTTTTATCACATTAATACCCTGCGAGTAATTCTTGAATCATTCGAGTACTCGTCGCCTCGTTCGTTGATTTTAAAAAGGCAGGGTTAATTGGGATTAGAACTTGAGAACACTAATCATGAGAGATTGGGAACAATAGATCTTAAGGTCGTATTGCACTTAAAACCAAAAACATCATGAGAGCCATGACTGAGAACATTGTCGCTACTATCAAGGAATACTATAACAACCTTGGGTGTTTTGTCCTCCATCATGCGCGGCTTTCCGATTCATTCGAAGTGCATAAGGAAGTAAGACAAGGAGATGCCCTGTCACTTATTTTGATGGGAAAAAGAGACATGGCATTCAATGGAATCCATTCGAAAAGCTTAGTCATTTGGACTATTGGCTTACGCTGTTAAAGTTGCTTGGAGCAGATGTGTCAATTTTTACCCGCGAAAGGCTTGAGGATTAACACAGCAGATCGGTCCCAACACATAACAGCAGATTATTCTAAGGCATTAAACTATTGAGAAGGTCACACATTTCAACTATCAGCCTAGTATCATCTGATGGTAGAACAGATTTGTATGTTGTCAACAGGATAAACAAACCTCGTTGTATATTGCCTGCTTAGAAAATCTTCGAGTCCAAGGTTATATCTTTGATGTTCTACACCTGTAAGACATGAAAATGTGCCGCCGATATCTCGAGCAGAATACAGACTTTTGTTATTCGATTTCTCCACTATATCTCAGGGCTTGTTGGCCGCGAGTCATACCAAATGTCGAACTGTGGAGTAGGACTGGTCAGAGAAGATTGAATCTTGATACGATGCAATGGAAATGGCTCAGGATTCGCTAAACATTGACAAAACCAAAGCAGCTCCTTGAATGCAATTCTCATGATCCAAGGTAAGTTCGAAGGCTATGAACAACATGGAGGTAAACTGTACTTAGTGAAACTTAGTCCCTTAAAATTCTAACGTAGATAAAAAGTTAAAGCCACATGCTGCTTAACCACGATAGAAGGAAGAAATCTGTTGCTGCACTAACTCATAAATAGGGACAGAAATTGCAAATAATTAATGCGACACCTTCGCATCAGAATGTTCTTTTATATTAACAAAGTGCAAAACATGTTAAAACTGTACCATCTTATCTCAGACATGCAAGCAAACCCCTTGCCACTAAAATGTTGGAATACTTTAAATTTTCAAACCCCACCTAAGGGATGAAGTATCAACTTTAATCCAACAAAATTAAAAATATTCATAAATGGAACACAATTCAATTATATATGAAAAAGTCCTTTAGAAGCAATTCTATTTGACATACGAAATCCCCCAGCAATTTAATTTCACTTCAAAATTTAAAAAAAACAATTTGTTATAATAAAAACACTTAGGCAGCAAAAATCCCCCACTATATACCCAATAAAATACATTTCATTGAATAAATCATCAAGGAATTTGCAGTTATCCATATTTACAAACGATAATCACACGTCCTTGCGTTTTCTTTTTTACTTTGTTTTGCTGGGGTCAGATTGTATGTAGAGGATTTAGAACAATTGCATTTACATATCCCACAGGACTCGAGTTCGCAGGGCATAAGACCGTGATTTAATATTTATTCAAATGACACTTAAACAAAATGTTTACGCATTGTAGATACTTATCTCTAAGGACTTTAAGGACTCGTCGCCGCCGCCGCTGCCGTTGCATAAAATTTACCAAAAACAAATATAAAATAATGAAATCCTGGCAGGAATTTTTGTGCAAAACTGCCCAAATGGTGTTTCTGCAGTTAATATGCCCTCGAATGAAATTCAGGACCAGCAGAGCCAGGATTCGAGTGTGTTTTTTGTATTATACGGGTCTTTTGTGTATTTTGTGAATATAAATGTACAAATGTTTAAAGGGAGTGTGGATGTGAATAATTGTTGTACTTTTTGTGTTTTGTTTTTTTTTATTTTATGATTTTTTAGTAAAATTTTATAAATTTAGCACACACGGCTGAAGAGTATATTTTATAAAGTGTGAAATATCTGTTTTTTTTTTTTATAAAGTTGTTTGTAAATTTACAAACTTTACACCTTAAGGCTTGATAGACAGAAAGATACATTGAAATGTAGTAGAAGAATCTAAATCAGTAAACAAAAAAATAAATAACGATTCATCAAGCTATGAACTTCGACCGGAATATTTTTAAATTAAGCTACGTATTTTTACTCGCAAAATTAATGTTTTACAAAATTAATACTATATAAGTTAATTTAAATTTAAAAAATAAAATAAATTTTCGATCCAAACTACTCTGTTAGATAGAGATTGTAGCTTTTAAAAATTAGTAACTTGGTGTAATAGTTTTTAGTTCAATAGGATGTGGTTTTATGTGATAATTTTTTTATTTATAATTTTAATGAATAATGGATAATATTTTTTTAAAAATTAAAAACAAAAAATTAGCAAATGCACAAATGAGACACTTTGAAGAAAAACCAAAATTTGTGTGTTCCATTTAAAATATTTACTTCCAAATGTTATATTTAATAAAAAAAATAAAGTGAGAGGTTATAAATATATATATTTTGTTTATATTTAAAATTTAGACAAATGGAAAAGAAAGTGACATAGTCTAAAATAAACAAAAAAAAAAAAAAAACACAAATGATAATAGAATTTAATTTATTTTATTAAATATATGAATGCCGTGTGTGTAAATGTGATTTTAATAAAAATGTTTTTATTTAACAAACAAACAAAAAATTATTGAATTATATAAATTTATCGATTTTTTTTGTCTTTGTTTTGTTTCTTATGAGTTTTTTTTTTTATTTTTTGTTTATTGATTTTTTAATTTATTTTTTGTGTATTTATTTAACAACTTACCAAAGAAAGCCAAAGATTGGTTATAAGAAGTTGATTCTTCTCGTCCTACAACATAATCATGACAAAACAAAATTAAATTAAAACGAAAAATATAAAAAAAGAAAAAAAAAAACAGAGCAATAACAGATATCAACAACGAGAAACAACATTATATTATATTTTATTTTTTTTTTAGTTTAATTTAATAAATTATTTAACTATGTATAAGAATATTATTTTAAATGATTTTTTTTTTGCTAAAAATATTTAAGGCTGATTTTTATTGGTTTTTTAAATTGATTTTTTTTGTTGGTCAAAGCATAAACATCAATAGCTTTTTTTTTATAAATTAGAAAAGCGTTTATTTTTAAGCATTTATTATAATGATCGTTATATAGAGAATGATCAATTTCGATTGTGGTTTGTGGCAATGATTAATATTTAGTCAGAATTTTTGCGTAATTTATATATAAAATTTAATAAAGAAAAAGGGAATAATCAGGATACCTAACGATTAAAATATACCATAGTACTTTTCACACCATAATATTCTATTTACAGGCCCACCCGTATTAATCTGTGGATGGAATTGATATCGGAAATTGTTGACATTCTCACGGAGTTACCTAGTTTTGATTAAGTTCAAATATATAAAATGACCTAGTAGGTTTTCATGTCTCTTATTGGGCGTTTTCATCCGGACAATCACTCAACCAGCGCGATTCAAAACCATGTACACTGTGATAAGCTAGGCAGCTTGTTGACTGTTGCTGAAATAGTACTCGTAGCCAATGCGATTGAGTGATCATCCGGCCCCTTCACAATAAACTTCCGACAAAGCCCTCAGTCTGCTAGCCCGGAATTTAAGGAGTCAAATAGTGGGTGCGACACAAAAGTAACCGAAGTTTGTCCTAAAGCCATTTCGTCGCTTTGATAAAAGCGATCAAGTATTTGATCTTCATTTCCGAGAGTTCGTTAAAGTCGTCAAAAATGCCCTTCTTAATAATTGTGCTCTAAATTTGGCCAGAGAAGGGTATTTCCTTTTCCCGTTTGTCCCCACAGCTATACGACAGTGAGTGTTGCCAGGAAAGCCTAGCTTCGCTCCATGCTATCATATTGGTCAGTTTCCACTACAAGAAGCTACGATCCTGACAATGTCTTGCTTGGGTCTGCATATCAGACAAAGTGTTCGGGCCAAATATTTCTAGATAAAATGCAGTTAGTAAGGTTCTCAAAAACCTACTTCCTTTTATGTGCATTTTTCATCAAAAATTTAAAATCGTACTTTTTAACAATCACTTTTGACATCACAGCAGGGAATTTAATTAAAATTGTTAGAAGCGTTTTTGAAAAAAATTTACAAAAAAAAAATAAGAAAGTTGTTGTTGGCAACTACCCATGTTAGGTGAGCTAAAACAAAATGATCTATACCAAATTCGGAGCAAATCATTCAAGGAACTAGTACGGTCTAGAACGCTAAAAAACGCACGATTTTTGGGAATTTTTTTCTCGGAAACCTTTTTAGGTAATAACATAATTTTTTTTTAAATAATAACCAATACATGCGTCAACAGTACAAAAAATTTTTTTTTTTAATTTTCAAATTTTTGCCGAATTAGAGAGGCGCCAACGTCGACTCATCAAAAAATACATTGTCCCATTGCGGACAGTTAATCTCAGGATTGGCTGGACTGAAATAAAAAAAAAACAAAGTGGGTTATTTAAAAGCAAGGTTTCTTACGAGACAATTTACCACAATTTGTTTAAAAAGTAAAAAAAAAAAAACAAAAAAATGTCAAGGTTTGAAAAAAAAAAAATTTGTTTGGTAATTTTTTTGGCCATTTTTAGGTCACTCAATACTTAGGTCACTCATAACTTTTTGGTCAAATTGTCTTAAAAAAACATAAAAACAATCAAGTTGCAACAAGTTTTTTGAAAATCGGTTCAGTGGATCCGTAGATCAACTATTCGCAATGGAACAATGTGTTTTTTGATAAGTCAACGTTGGCGCCCTCTATAATTCGGCCAAAATTCGTAAAAAAAGAATTGTGTTGTACTCTTGACGCATGTATTAAATATTGAAAAAAAAAAATTAGGTTATTACCTAATAAAGTTTCCGAGAAAAAAATTCCCAAAAATCGTGCGTTTGTTTGGAGTTCTATAGACTGCACTAGTACCTTAAGGATTATTCACATGAAAGCAAGGAATTTATAAATTTAAATTCTTCACAAAAACTAGACAAAGTCGTAGAAAAATAAATAAAATTTATATTTAGATAATAAAATTTGCATTTACTTGGATTGCTAAAATAAGAGAAATTCGAGAAAATTAATTTCAATCTGATTGTTATGAACTGTCAAACTAGATTCGCGTTCCATATACCTACCTTCCACTGCAGCGAATGAATTTTCGCGCTTAACCAACCTAAATATGATTCTTGGTTTTATTTGTTTGTTTGCTTTAAACGTCATTCACAATGCACGGCTGGATATAAACGTTCTTGATCTCATGTAAAATTACATTTAAACTTAATAACCGAATAAAGATGTTCATAGATGAAATTAAGGACTATTCACATGAGACCGCCCATCGACCGACGAATGAACTAACATGTGTCCATTTTGACATTTCGTTAACATAATATTCCGTTGCGAATGACAAATCAAACAAAAACGAGAATGATTTTGAGGTAAGTCGGGCACGAATAATTCATTTATTGCCATGTGGATGGTATGTGGAACGCGAATAGAGTTTGGAAATTTGTACAAATTTGGACCATTTCGTCTAGTTTTTGTGAATAATATAAAATAATGGGTTGGGTACGAAATCCCTCATCACGAAATCCTAAATCACTCGAATCAATGAGAAGCAACGAGAACGAAGTTCCCTGCTATTGTACTGGAATATTCAATACGAAGAAGACCGCTCTGATTTCGTTAATTTTTAACGAGCTCTGATTGGCTTAAATCTGAAGAGAAGTCCAAAAAAAAGTATAAGTTGAAGTCTTGAAAGTATCTTATAAAAAAAATTAAAAATTACAAAAAAAAAATGTCCAAAAGTTTAAAAAAAAATTATGTAATACATCACTCCCTAGATCACGAATATGCAATTTTTAACTCGCTAATATGCCTAGTTTAGCCAGAAATCACGTTTGAAAATGTCAACTTTGGGGGGTCTACGGAGCTCCGTTTAGCCGCAAATCGCATTTAAAGATAAACATTTGTTTTTCGTTACTTGCGATACGTGGATTGAAAGGTGGCACTCCCTAGATCACGAATATGCAAATCACGTTTAAAAATACATTGCGTGGCCCGCTCCGCGATACTCAAGGATTTTAAGTTCCTTTTTTGGGGACACACCCGCTCACGAGACTTCATCGCTCCGCTTAGGGTATGTTAAGTCGCCTGGAAGGCGCCAATGTAAACAGTTTTTTTGATTAAAAGTACCTTGGGTGGCAAATTTTTGTCAAGAAATATTTTTGAGGAAAAAAACAAATGATTCAAATTAGCTTTTTTGGCCTTTAGTCCACAAAAATTGGCGTTTCGTCCGGGTTATCTCACATGGACTCATCAGTTGACTTGTGAGGACCTTGTCAATACGCAATTTTTGTTAAGTTCAGTTCAACTTATATGAATTTTTTGACAAAAATCCAATGTGAACTATATCCAACAAAGATTAGAATTGTAATCATTAATGTTGGAATTTTTTTTTGCCCGTGGCCTGGCATTGAATATTTATATGAAGGTTTTTTATAATACAAACTCTATATACTACTGAAATAAATCAGCCAAGTAGAAGACTTAGCACTATTATTGGTCCTCACAAGTCAACTGATGAGTCCATGTGAGATAACCCGGACGAAACGCCAATTTTTGTGGACTAAAGGCCAAAAAAGCTAATTTGAATCAATAATTCAACAAGTCCAATAATAGTGCTAAGTCTTCTACTTGGCTGATTTATTTCAGTAGTATATAGAGTTTGTATTATAAAAAACCTTCATAGAAAAAAACAAATGTCCAGAAAAAATTTAGGAAAAATCAAAATTTCTTCAAAAAAAAAATTGTTGAAAAAAAAATTTATTGGAAAAAAGTTTTTTGAAAAAATATTTTTGACAAAATGTCCAAAAATATTTTTGGCAAAAGTTCAAAAATATTTTGGTCAAATGTCCTTGGCCAAACCATTGAAAATCATCTTAAAGATGGAGGAGGTTTACCTCCTCGGAGTTCTAACAAGAACTGAATTTTTCCCAAACCAACAGTTCCATAAATACTTTCCATTTATTTAAAAATTAATCAAAATAAAATATTTAATTAATAGTACTAAAAGAGTATTGAAAATCCCGCCAAATATTTCTAAAAATATCTGTCGGCGGGATTTTTATATTTATTTTCGGTGGGATTTCGTTACTCTCCCGTTTCAAATCCCATTTGTTCTTTTATTCGTCGGTCATTGGTCGCTCTCATGTGAATAGCCCTTTAGAAGAATGTTCAAATGCATAAAATTAATTAATTAATTTACCGTCTGATTTCTGGAAAAAATATGAATTTATGAAAATCGATACTACTAAAGTAGTTGTTTTAGCCATTTAAAAAATAATTAAGTGGTTTTGAAGAATTTTCTCTAAAAAGAGAGTTCTTAGTCTAGCAATTCGAGTGACACAGTGGTGCATTTTTTTTTTTACATTTTCTATAAATAGTCCTTAAATAGACGGAATATGAAATGATATACATACTCGTATATCTAGCTTAGCTGGAACTTGTATCTATCCGAATTGGATTAGTTCCAAAGAAAATTGAAAAAAAAACCGATATCGTTGGCTTAATGAAATCTTTGACCTAAGTTTCTGTTCATAACATCAAAGGCGAAATATATTAAACCACACAAACTAAGAGTTACGGTGAAATATGTAGTTTTTCTTTTTTGTTTTGTATAAAGAAGATACATACAGACATACATAAGTAGACGGTCGTTAATTATTAACGAGTACTCTTAAGTAAAAGTTTGTTATTGTTCTTGTTCAACTTATCATCCAAGGTTTAAGGAAATAGCTTACTGAATAATTAAGAGCTACTTTTGCAATTTATTTTGAATACTCGTTCGTACACTAGTGTGATTAATTA
The DNA here is from genome assembly GCA_911387755.1 of Chrysotoxum bicinctum. Classification (NCBI taxonomy): domain Eukaryota; kingdom Metazoa; phylum Arthropoda; class Insecta; order Diptera; family Syrphidae; genus Chrysotoxum; species Chrysotoxum bicinctum. The sequence continues at coordinate 9,928,203 of OU426988.1, forward strand.
TTTCTTTTTGTTTTTTGTTTTAACAATTTAATAAGTTAGCCTTCTGAAATAAAATAAAAAAAAATGAAAGTACTTTGATTTTGTAATCAAAGAACAAAGGAAACACTCTGGAATAAAAGTATCCTTGTTTCAAATTGATTACACCAACTTACAAGCAAATTAGTTTCCATTAAGCATTTGATCTGTTTTCTTGGACAATTGTTGCTTGATTGAAAGACTAATCACAAAGCAAAGAGTTAAGTGTTTTTTGGAACCATATCGAGGGTACCAATGAAACGAACCACTTGTTCTAAACTCTGAAATTCGCAGCGGGGGCTTAATTTAGTATAAATAGTACTCTTGTCAATAGTGAACTGATGGTTTATCTCACCGAACGGTGGAACAAATCTTTACATCGTTGTGGTGAAAGTAATATTATTGCACTTGATATTTCAAAAGCATTTGATCGAGTCTGGCATCAAGCTCTTTTGTCGAAAATGCATGCTTTCGAGTTCGATGATTATCTTCTTCGACGGATTAGGAATTATTTTTCGATCAGTTCAATACGAGTATTGCTGGACGGATTTAAGACTGATACTCAGAAAATAAACTTTGGTGTGCCCCAGGGCTCCGTTTTATCTCCGACACAATTTCTCATTTTCATTAATGTTCTTCGCTCTGAATATTCAAGTGTTTTACAACTCTACCCTTCAGATGAGGCTCTTTAGCGGCGACGTATGATAGATAAGCTCTTTAAATTTTGATCTTGTAAAATGGGGAATAAGAAACTGCGTAGAATTAAATGCTTCGAAAACTCATTGCTGTATCTTGCCGCTAAGGCGAAACCTACTCCCTCTGTTACTGTCTACGAGTGAGATTTCTATCGAGGGAACTGCCAAACTATCAATCCTCGGTATCTGTAATACCAACCACGTTCTGTGGAATGAGAAAGAAATTTGTCTCCCCTTCTGATCTGGATATAATATTATAATATGTAAGACTGATATCGGTCCAAAATTGGAGTACAACTCTCATATCTGGACTAATGCTTCTTACACTCGGCAGCATTGAAAAACTTACGTTTCTTGAACACAGTCGTAATGTTTCTGCTCTCTCGTTATTTTATCGTTTCTTTAAAAAACAGTGCGCTTTAGTGAAATATACAGTTGCGATCCTCCCATTAAACAATTTTGAATACTCGTTTAGTTGGTACGTCCTAACTTCGGAAGGACTCTCAAAGATATTTCTTTCTTTAGCCAGACATACAAAGCCGTAGACGTCCTATCTCGGCGTATGGTTCGATTGTGTAGTGGCCTGCACTCAACAAAACGTACATTTTTCCAGACAGCCAGGCAGCTTTTAAAGCCATTGATTCGGATTTGGCATCATCGAAATTAGTCCAGCAATGCCGGGAAGAGCTTGCGAACCTGAACATTAACTCATCTGGATTCCGTATCACAGTGGAATAGAGGGAAATAAACCAACTGGCGAGCTAGCCAGGTAAGGATCAGCCCTTCATTAACTTCACGCCCGCGCTGTGTTGAAACATTTAAAGGGTAATCATAATCCCTTGAGCGCGGGTAGATTATAAAAAAAAAAAAAAACTTGTAGAAATAGTTAACATTCCTTTTGGTGTTTTGAAGGGCGAAATCTTCGTAATTTTTTTCACCAACTAACTGCGTTGAGGGTCATCATATAATAGGTCCTGAACAAATGACCTAAAATGCAGATGCGGTCTCAGGGTATTTTTACACTGAATGTCGTAGTTATAGGGATCAGCAGGAAAAGGGAAACAGTCATTTACTCTTTTTCTCTGGGCCGAATGAGAGTCGGAAAATTATTCCACGAAGACCTTCACGAGCTATGTGAACTGAAGGCTTGGCTTCTTTTCTTAACACTACCAAATGGTTCTGAACGAATCTCAAAAACTTCTGTAACGCTCAATCCCCGATCCTAAGACCACCAGCTATAGCGACCTTCAGATAGAGGAGTGCTCATTTTACACGGTAACATATTAAGGGTAGTCTCAACCCCTTAAGCCCGGAGGAATACATGTGTAATTGGACACTTTCTTCTATCCAAAAACTTCACGTACTATCTTCTATTAAATAATTTAATGGAAAATCTATTTAAAAATGTCGTTTTCAAAAATTCGGAACTTTAAAGCGAATTCTTTTTCTATTTATTTTAATTAAACAAAAAAAAAACATCAACATGGATTAATTATCTCAAAAGCACTCTCGACAATCGAATGACTTTTCTATAAATTTGGCCACAAATTATTTTTATTTTTATTATTTTCCTTATGTTTCCTCTATTTTCGCCATGGTATATTTTAATATCCATTGTTTTATATGTATACGAAGATTTATATATTATTTTGCCTCTTATATCCAGTTCCTATTTACAATCAGTTAAATGTCCCTTAAAATATTTTTTTAATTCTCTCGACTCCACCCGAACAGAAATAAGCGTCTTTTCGACTCGATGTCCCTCCCATTCATTGCCAAAGTTGAATATTTATCATTTCCGACAGGACACAAAAACAGAATAGAAAAACCAAAAGGTAGGGAGCTTTATATAGAGGTTGCTGCTAAGCATGACTTTCCCTTAGTTAAATGAGGACACGGGGTCTAGATTTTCCGGTGGGAGTACCGAAATGTCAGTTACCGGAAAACCTTGAATCCCCACAGTGGTAACTCCCAAATTGCTGATTAAATTAGATTAATTCATCCCTAGCATACGGGTATCCCTACCAACCATTACTGATGGGTCTTATTTCGAACATTTGGACAGAGTGCAATTAGAAAACAAGGAAGCAGCTTTTGATCTGGTTGAGGTTGTGTCCCTAATGGATCCATTAAAGGTGCATTTCAAGGTGCAGTCAGGGTATATAAGTCTTTATAAAATGCAGAATAGATATGTTTTTTTGTTGAAACTGAAAGAAGACCAAACCAAGACCGCTCGACGACAACGACGTAGACGGGCGTCTAGTCTTAATGGCATTTTTGGTTCGACGAGAATCCTCGGCAGATTTCACAAAATGATAAATCAAACTGACCTTTCGTTTAGTCGTTTATTATATCCCATTTCAATCCTTCCGCAGGGATATTTTTTCAATATCTATCTGCCAACACTAATGTGAGTAGAATCCGTTAAAAAAAAAAAAACAATCAAACAAGCAAACGTACGTGTTGGAAAAACCTTAAAAAGTGCCGATGGTTTTTGAGAAACTTCAAAAAGTACCTTTCCCTGATATGAAATATTACTTTTATGAATTGGTTAAATCACGCATTTCATAGTCAAGGTTGCAAAGTTGCAGTTCTGGTTGTAATTTAAAATCATCTATTTAATGTGGTTAATTTTTTGTATGTGCTTGATTGCAAATAATAAGCTCTAAGCTGCTTTTAAGGCACTTAAATTACAACCTATCGAGATTTAGTTGAATATGAGAAGTCATTTGTAGAAGAAATTGTCTTGAAGAACTTACTGCCGCCGGTACGTTTATACTGAGAAATAGGAACTTCTGATCACAGTTTAAATAGCGTTTAAAATAAAAATAGAAAAAGAAGATGCCCTAAGAGCCTTCCTTGCGGGACCCAGGTTTTAACCTATTTAGAGTTAGTAAAATATTTTTATTTTACAAGATAACTGAAGGTGGCAAGTATTAGTTTATGAGACATTTTGCGAAAAGACTTTTCTTAAATCAGCATTATTGATTTCCTTGCTATTAGGGATAGGGTATGAATTTTTTATTATGATGAATTCACTCATTTTGGATTAAATAAGAGTGGACGGTTATATGCGGCGAATATGCTGCAAGATAAATAAGATCATCACAAGTCTAGGTCAACAAAATCAAGGAGTCTCGCCAAGCAAATGGATGCGTGTTTTAACACTGGGAGAAAACGACACACACACACGAAACGACGAAGGTTTCCAAGTCACTGAGGCACAGTGAATAGCAGATGTACTCGTATACATGGCCGATTAACGAACAGGCGAAGCAGGGAAGTAGGTATAGGTAAGTAGAAATAGTGACCACTGGCAATCTAGCTCTGTACACCATTTAGTGGTGAAGTAGGTTTACCTGTGAAATTATTTGAGCTTTAATTGAATTTAAAATAGGATGAAAAAAGTTTTGTATGTGTCTTATTTTTGTGGTTTGGTTAAGTACTATTATCAAGAATCGGATAAGTAACTCAATCGGACCACCATCCATATCCAAAACCACCTGAATTATGCTAAACTAGGCAACTAGTTGACTGGTGCTGGAGCGGGAACTAATCTGATCATCTGGACACTGAGCACCATTAATCCCCGTCAAACCTGCTTGCTCGCCGTCTAAGGAACCAAACTGAGAGCACTTTGTAGAAGCAACTAAAGTTTTTCCTCGTCGTGTTGAGAAAAAAGAGATCAACCCTTTGATCTTTATTTCCGAAAGATGTTCCATGTCAAAAAATAAGCATCTGAATGATTGTGCTCCAATTTTGGCCTGAGTAGGTCATTTGCAGAGTAAATGGATGACAGTTTCCCTTTTCTGCTGATCCTTACAGTTACGACAATTAGTATTGTGGGGAATGCCTAGCTTCGCAGCATGCTCCCCTATTGGCCAGTGTCCGCTACAGGTAGCAACGAACCTGACAATGTTTTGCCTGGGTCTGCATATCAGATCAAGTGTTCGGGGTTTGTTATAGGAGGGCCAAATAGTCCCTGATAACATACAGCCAACTAATTGTCTGTGGAAATAGACGTATTCTGGTTCTTGTTGGGATCTTGTTTGAGTAGATGGCCAGAAATTCAGCTTGAAAAATACTAGAAAAGAAGGGTAGCCTGGACATTTAAAGAGACTCAGAAAAGATTCCTGAAACAAAATCACACTTCATATTCGAGCCATCACTTAAAATAGTTCTGTGAAAACATCATCTCAGTTCTTCCTGGATGAAAACTCTCTGCAAGATACTAGATACTGAATGTGTAAATCAAGTGGTAAGAGGTGCAGGAAAACGCTTAAGTCATCAGCTGACCAAGATCTTAGAGCCTCTGCTGTAGTGCCAAAGCTACCAGTTCTTTGAACCTTCTTCAGTTTATCGATCGAATATGCTATAAGTAAGGGGCACACAATCGAACAGTGAGGATCGGTCGTACCTCCACAGGATCAGCTTCGACTGGAGACCCCAATTTTTTGCTTAAAGTTTTGCTCGTACCAAACTCCTTCACACCTTAGTCTTAAGTAAGTCTTAATAATGTTAACAGTTGGTCATAGGGATGATTTGACAAAGATCGAAGAGAGAAAAGATATGTACAGGTAAATGGTTCTCAAGCTGCCAAAAAAAAAACTTTTTTCAATTTGCAACTGCACCTCTCATACTACCAGTGAACCCACTACTGACGATTAATTGCATTCAGCGCGTGTAAAACAAAAGTTCTACGATTACTCCCACAAACTGTTCCATGTCGAAATTTGCCATTTTTATGATGATAGCCATAAATTTAATTCACCAATTTGGAATTTCCTTTTCCATATAAATTATAAAAATCTGTGAAATTAAAGAAGAAGAAGGAGAAGTGGAAAAAGGATATTAATAGCTAAATTGAGTTATGCCCATTAATTTAAGTTATAAAAGTTTGGCATTAAAATCTCATTTGCAATGACTTCGATATGTGTAGCTCATAATCTCCAACGCTGTGCTGTCATGCCGTTATCTATTCTTTCCCTTTTTCTAAAGAACCTACCGTCTAATGTAACCTACATACAATTTGGAAGGAAGGAGTTTTTCATCAGTCTTGACGATGAGGACTCCAAGGACGACCGACAGAGACACGATATCAGATGACAGCAACAAATCAGTGATAAGTATGAAAAAAGTTTTAAATTGCAAACTCCCCATATGAAGAATTTACATGGAAAAATGCGCGGGTAACACGCTATGGCATACGCTATCTCCAGTCTTCCCATCAGCTCACCACCCTCTTTCCACCTTTACACCTTCCTCTGTATAAAGGATATGTGGTGTGATAGCTATAAATTCACGATTAAAAATGCATTAAGATACATTTTTACGAGCCACTTCTGTGCAAGGGTGTACCCTTTATAATTCGGAAACAAGCTCGTAAATAGTTACGATAACGCTGCCACGCCACTGCGTTCTCTATCGCTGATGACAGCTAAGAGTCCTTGTCATCAGGATACCTGCTTGTAATCACAGTGAACCTCAACCGCCATGTCACGTAAAGAGTAGTGATTTTTGATTTCTCCTCTACTCTACTTCCCCCTCGTTGAATAGAGTTCAGTGTTCAAAGTTCAGGAGGAAAAGTCCTTTACAGTAAAAAAAAAAAAAAAAAAAAAACAGTATCCTCATCATCATTGACAATTTAGTGTAATAAATGAAAGTCGATAGGGAACTTAAGAATTTTCACCATCAACGTTTTAGTTCAGGTGTATGAAGAGATGGCCAAGGGGGTGTGGTTAAATAAGCTCTCTTCGATTTTATGCTCGAAAGTTAAGCATAACCGTCACCGAAGCGAAGCAAACGTCGATCATAAAAAATAATTAAAATGCAATTAAAAATGAATTATATTTTTTTCGTCGTTTATGATTTTTGTCTTTTGGTATTTTTTTTTTTCTTTTTTCAAATATATATTCTTTGGAGAAAGAGAATCTTTTTTTTAATGAAATATAAGTTTTTTTTTCTTGACTTGAGTGTAGAGTTGGAATGGCATCAGTTCAGGGTAAATGGTTGAAGCATTAGTTGGGATACTTTAAGTGTTCAATGGTTTCCTGGGCACTGAGAAGATTATTTTAAATTACATGAGCTAATCGTGCGTAGAATGCTTGCGATATGAGATTTGAATCAGATACAAAATTTAAATGCAAAATAGGGCGAAGGTTTTAAATTTTAATTTTTGGTCTAGAGAGAATTTTTAAGTTTTGCAAAATCGTGAATCGTTATTCATATTAATTCGACTGAGAAGGCAGTTACTGTGTCGTGGTGCGAAGGCTTAACTAGCTATTTTGGGATAACTCCAAATCGGTTGAAAAGCTTAGGAGCGAAAAACCAGGAACTGCCCTCCATAATCCAGGGTGTAAGGTGGCCAGTGCCCACTGAACGGTTTGCAGCCAAGGAATGACCTCTTTGAAACCAGGTCGAGTCAAAGAGTAAGCTAGATCTTACGATATTACGAGTATGCGAAGCTCGGTCATGGCGGTCCCCAATATTTCTCTAGCTTGTTGTGCGAACAATATGCCTAAAAATTAGACAACAAAAAAAAATACACTATAACGCGGGCTGTTAGTTACCGCAAGCGAATACGCAGAACGTATGTGGAAAGACCTTCGTGCTGAAGATCAAAGACCAAAGGTACCTGAAGAGGATGCCTCACGGAAACTCACAAAACAGGGCAGCAGGTGGAGCATCGACCTTTAGTCAAGAGAGAATACTACACAGACAAGAAGAAGGCTTAACTCAGAATGCAGCGTCTACCTCTAGTCAAAGGAGAATACCTCTTAGAAAAGTGAATAACGCTACTTAGGTCACAGTATCCACTTGCACAGGGAGAAAACCTCCTAAATGTGGATTACCCATTTTTAGGACTTGGGCCACGAATAAACTCCTCTCCTAAGGCAAGAAGCAATGAAACCTATTCCGATGGCAACATCACCCACGAGACTAAGGGTTAAACCCGTCGAACAAATGCACTCTTATGCGAGTGCGACCCTGAGCATCAAAATTGCTATTCTGCCGAAGGGATACCCATAGGTCGCCTTGAACACCGAGGATTTATCGGCATTCGAGGAGGCAATCATTGAGGAGGTCTCTTTGGGCTTGAAGCATAAACTGAAGATTAATGAACTCCACTTCAGATTGCACTGGGTCCGAACAGTAGATTAGCTAAGAGAGATTGTATCCAGAAAGAGCACTTGGAAGGGCGTCGAATTGAATACACGCATGGGTCATGAAATCCCGAAAATGCACAACATCACGATGTTCTTGCCAAGAAGTATAGGACAAGAAGACAAAAAGTCTTTGGCAGTTGTGCAAGCCGAAAATGAGAAACTAAACGTCCAAACCTGGAAAGTTGTGAAAAGTTCGGCTGAAGGTAATGGATACCGCTGATCAGTATTCACGTCGATTTGGTTGAGTAAATTGTGAAAGCAAACCATCTGCTTCACTACAAATTCAGGAAAAATAATGTTTATTGTGTCCGGAAAACAATTCATCCAATCATTTCTTGCGAACCATGCAAGATGAGAGATCCCTGGAAACGGCAATCGTAGAAAGCACCCAACTTCACCAACCTATCCCAGCACCAACTCCTTCAACCGTACAAATCCCTCAAACGCCACCCCTCATATTACCTGCAAGACACCAATCTCCCAGCCAGGAGAAGACAGCATCGAGTCCATTAGACAATTCTATAGAGGGCAAAGACTGTAGACCCTATTTCCTAATAGAAGACGATGCCAACACACGCGCCAAGCGAAGGCTGCATCAGCAGTCCAGCACTACGGACAACTTAGAGTTAGCACTGATCGAGGAACCCTGGACTTAAAGGGGTCAGAAAAAAGGGTTGACAAGTAAAACTTAAATGGGACTACCCCAGTACTTGCATAGGAGTTGTATACGTCTTTTAGAATTTACAACGAGCGATCTGGGCCAAATAAACATCGAAGGAGGTATCCGGACAATGGTTCTAGCGGCATCCTACTTCGCTGGTGATGAGGCCAGAAGTACAGAAGCTCGTGGATGGCTGCAATCAAAGAAAGCTACCAGTAATGACAGGATGTACCCCAAAGCCCAACACGGACACGTAGCACGGACATTAACAAAAGGCGTGAGTATACCTTTTAGACTTTATGCTGGTACAAAATCTAGACATATTTAATGTAGGGAATATCCCCAGTTTTGTAACTGAACTAGAAAAGAAGTCTTAAAAACTTTCCGTACCAATGGGGCAGCCTATCAGCATCTTCCCAGCCTAGGCACCCGGCGGCGCGCCATAGCGAAATGTGTGGATCGAGATCTTGAAAGAAACTATCCTAGCAAGAACATTTCCATCATGTCACATAGGTTAGGTTAGGTTAAAGTGGCTGTCATTAAAGCGTCTGACACACTTAGACCAGTAGAGGTCCATTGTGATACCACGATCTAATAGGGAACAAAAAGGTTTCCTATACTAGTTAAAACCATTTGGAGCTTCTGATGAAGCGAAGGAGACTTTGAATGTCTGTGTTTATAAGATCGCTTGGTTCATTACAGAAATATTCTCCTAGATGAAGTTTACGTCTGTAAGAGAGAGCAGGGCATGTACAAAGAAGGTGTGGGATTGTTTCCTCTTCCTCCTCGTCCAAGCAACTCCTGTAAAAATCGTTTGATAGTACACCGAGTCGTGCGGCAAGTCTACTTATGAGACAGTGTCCAGTTATGACACCTATTACTGAGCTGATCTGAGATCTACTGAGGGACAATAGACATTTTGACCGTTTCAACTCCAGTTTAGGCCAGATTTGTTTGGTCGCCATACAAGTGGTAGTGTTAAGCCATCTTGTGTTTGATTGTTCCAGATCAATTCGTTTCAGCATAAGTTTATTTGTAGCTATAGGTATACCTATATTTACCTTATCGGGCAAGATAGGCATTTCCGTTCCAATTCTGGCGAGTTCGTCGGCCTTGCAATTCCCTGGAATGTCCCTGTGACCCGGCACACAGAATATGTGAATATTAAACTGTTTGGCCATCTCCATCAGAGACGATCGACAGTCTTGGGCTGTAGTAATGGAGTTTAAAGAAACTGATGCGAGGGATTTCAAAGCAGCCTGACTATCTGAGAAGATGCGGATATCCGTGCTAGATATCACGTTTTTTGTAAGCCAAGACAGTACTTCTTTTCATGTCACATAGCCAAGGCTAATATAACATCAGATCTAAATTAGTCTGGGTGTGCATGTGCATAAACAGGCTTAACGAACTTGGCAAAATGAACATGGGTCACACTTCATTCGATATCTGGTCACATGGGTGTTTATGGAAACGAAGAGGTAGACTCGTATATGACTCCAACTCTTCACAAAATATTATTGGTTCTGTTAAAATTCCTAAGGCTTTATTGCCTATCGGTATGATTAGTGAAGGAACAGAAAAATCTCGAAATAAAGATTTCAAATCCTATAGAGAATTTTTCGCCAGGAAAACATCAAGAATTGATAAAGGTTTTGGGCATTGGCCCCAGTGTTCGATGTAGTTAGAGGAGTTCAGGGCCAATTTTTTCATTTCAATAATTATTAAGGATTCAAAGATTCGGTTTGAAGAACCTTTTATCAACGAACAGACTGACAACGCACAGTCTTAACCACTAAGAGATAAAGACATGACATTCAACCGGACAAAGCCATTTAGCAACTAGATTTTTGAAATGTTAAAAGAGAAAGCAGAAAATACATTTTTGAATACCCAGATTTAAAAAAAAAACCAAGTACGTTTGAAAAATTTTACTGTTCGGAGTGAAGTGTTGAAAAATGAACATTACAACAGTACACCAATTTTCTCAACTTTCGAGTGAATAGTAACAATTTCTCAAGGTGACAATATTGTACTGTTTAACTTGTGGTGGAAATCAAAACTGCTCTAAATTTTTCCCATAAACCAACAACCAATAACATTGAAACTTATTTTATAAAAGTTAAAAAAAACGCCAAAAAGTTCACTTAATTCGCTTTTCTTATAGCACATCAGAAATAACTCAAAAAAAAATTTACCATATTTCAATAAAGGTCTTTCAAGCGTGCAAATATCCAATTCAAACCACAAAGATATGATAATTTGTTGCCATCATTTTCTCCAACTGGAAAACCTATTAATGTCAAAACAACATGAAACCTTGAAGGAAACCAGCAGATAGCCCATACCTCCCTCAATGTAAATAAACGTAACAACTAATCAACGTTATAAATCTTAGCTAATATTCGATATTGTATATACAAACAAAAACAAAGAAAACTTATTCAGCTGAAACTGAATAACCCTCAAACACACTAACATAAGGTTAGGCAACATTTATTTTTATGCCCAAACCACAATCCAATTGAAACTTATTCATCTCTCTCTCTCTCTCTCTCACTCTTAAACAAAAAACCTTATTCAATCTGCTAAAAGTAGCAATATAGAGAGTGATATATATCTACAATCATAACCCGGATCTACCACCCGTCGCCATTGACGACGAAGACCACGACGCCACCAGAAACAAAACTGAGCATTATAGTCGAACTTTTTCTGGTCTCGTAAAATCTATAACAATGAAGTTATTTCTATAAGATGGTTGAATCCTAGCAGATATTCACTATGCTTGTACCCGCTTTCTCTCTCCTCCTCCCTGCAAAGTTGTGGGGTGTCCTTAAGGATTGAGTCATATAATGAGCCTATAACTTGGTCGTTTTTATTTCTAATTGAATCTCAAGCATGGATTTTTCTAAGGACTTTTAAGGACTTTTTTCATTTAGCTGACGAAAAAAAAAAGACAAAAGATACAAAGAGACACACAAAAAGATACTCTAATCAAAGTCAAACATAAAAATCTCATTCTCAATTTTTTTTTCTTTTGACACTCTCTCTGCCACACAACAGCGAAATTGATCATTTTCTTCTCTTTTTTTTATCTATGATTTCCTTATTTTGATTTATACTCGTATATTTATTTTTATCTTTAATGTTACCCGCATATAAATTTACCCATATTTATTGTGATTTTTATATTTAATATTTTTTTTTCTAGATTTTTTTTTAGTTAGATTTGGTTCAGTTTGTTCGCATTTATATATATTTTTTTTTTTTTGATATAAGAAAATAAATAATAAATAAAATAAATTAGTTTTCACATGCAGATATTTATCGCGAATATATGACATGTACCCAGCATAAAATTGGCGACACACACAAATTGTTTTTTTTATATATAAATATTTAATATGAATTAATGGTGCAGGCAACAATTTTGTGAATAATTTTTATTCATTTTTTTTTATTATTTTTACAGTGGGAGCACAGAAAAATAAACAATCATTTTATTCCACCTTACTAACACAATTAAAAAAAAAACGTAAATACAAGAAGAGCGGTATAATTTGTATATATCGTTAAATTTAAATTTTTTTATATATAAACTAATAAACAAAAAAACAGACAAGAAGAGAGATATGAGATATATTTATATATTTTGCTGCTTTTTTGGCAAGCAAAGCTAATTTTTTATCTCGATTTTTTTTTATTTAGTACGTTGTTTTAAAAAAGAATATTTTTATCAAAAACATAAAAAAGGTTTAAATTTAACTAAAAGTTTATAAAAAAAAATTATATACGAAAATGTGGCAATTCAGGTAAGAATCTGAAATTTGTGAGAGCAAAGACTCAAGTCTTCAATGTCTCTGGAAATAGTTGGTAAATTAAGTAGAGTTTTAATGACTAATTTATTTCTTAAAAATATGAACTAACAATTTTTAGTAAAAGTTTCTTAAGCCTAAATTGATATGGCTTATGGGTATGTAATGAGTCGAATAATTTAATTAAAACACCCTCAAGCGCAACTGGAAGGCTATGGTCAATATTCAAAGTGAAACTTGAGGCAAATGTAAACCCTGAAACTATTTTGAAGTTTGAAGAATATTGATGGTGTATGTTTAAGGCTTTAAAGTTATCATAAGTTTCAACTTTCAAGTAATAAATGATAGTCATCCCTTGACCAATAGAGGATGATTAATTGAAAATTGCAAAAACTAAACGTTTGTATTTATTTATTAGTGAGAACTTCACCTCAGAGAGATGGAAGGAATTTGAGGAAATTAAGAACAAGTCGATTATTATTTATGAATAAGATTGATTTTGAAAGAACAGATTAAGGCGAGACATCGATAGCATGAGCTAGTGTACCTGAATTAGGTGATCAGATTGTTCTACTGTCGTGAATTAACGCCAAGGAAAATAAGACAGACTTTCAAAAATGTAGCATATTTCGCTTTTGAAAAATATTATAGGTAAAGCTAAGTTGAAACAGGTGACATTGTGGTCATAAGAAACTATTGACGTTCAAACACAAATCCTCTGTTCCGGATTGTATACGTCCCATTGTTCTGAAGAGATGTTCTAATAATCTCTTTCTGAGTGAATGGAAAACAGCATTTGGCCAACCTGTCCCTAAAAAAGGCGAATATTTTGTCCAATTGGACTTATGTGCAACAGGTTGAAATTAGTAATGGGGGCACCTACCCAGATATGAAAATTATACTCAAATTTTGGGCCGACGAATACCGTAAAGATGGTAGCCAAATCCGAAGGGAGAACGAATTTCTTGCATCTTGAAAAAAAACCTACGTATTTTGCTGCATATTTAGCTACGTCGAGTATATGATCATTCCATAAGAGATGGTCATCAACACACCAACCGGCTATTTTTCAGTTTCTTTGATGCAAGTGTTATCCATAGATAGTGGCTTGGCCGACAGAAGACAGCTTTGTGTTTTCGAAGTATTAAATTCCACGCGGTTGCCACTTACTTTAGATGGCGCTCACAGTCCAGGGTGGACTAAGGCCTCAACCAACAAGCCCCTCCAGCTAGCTCGGTCCCTAGCTAGCTGCCTCCAGTTACGCACTCCAAGTTGGTTGAGGTCGCTCTCCACTTGTGCGCGCCACCTGATGTGGAATGTCCGGACGCGGTTGCCACTACTCCATTGTAAAATGCTGTCAAGATCAGAATCTAATGAGCTTAGCATAAGCTGACGTTTCAGTTCCACAACCTGCTCTTTGCAGGATTGTAAGTCTGGAAACGAATATGAAAAGCTGAAGATGCTATCATCAGCGAAACAATGAAGTGGATTAGAAGTTTCGGATAAGAGATCATTTACGAAGATAAAGGAAGAGTGTCGGTGACAAAACGGAACCCTGTGGCACGCCATTGACTATCAAACTTAAAACCGTCCAAAACAACTCGAACTGAACGGTTAGAAAGGTAATTTCTAATCCAACGAATCATCGATACCAAATCAACACATTTTCAAATAAAAGGCCTTCGTGCCAAACAGTATCAAATGCCTTAGAAATATCAAGTGCAATTACCTTTGTTTCTTCAAAATGAAGTGAGGATTGGTTCCACTTTTCGGTGAGATAAGCTATCTGATCACCAGTGAACATATTGCTACAAAAGTCGTAATGTCGGTCACTAAAGAGTATTCGTTCTTCGAGATATTTCTTAAGCTGATTGCTGATCAGCGTTTCCATGACCTGGGAAACTAAGAACGCTAGTACAATTAGTCGGTAGTTTGAGGGGGAAAGCGGCTGAGCGAATTCCGTTTTCCATCTACTCGGGAAGATACCTAAGGAGTATGATAGATCGAATAGTCTATGCAATTGTTTTGCCAGCGAAGAAGAACACAATCTTCAGAACTAAATGGAATATAATAATCTGGACCAGTGGATTTATGTATTAAATTTAAATATCTTTAAAGAATATTGCGACTGTACGAGTACGAAAGAAGATTTGTGCGATAGAACCATTTACGCTCTCAAGTACCAGGAGGAGTCATAACACTGTGTGTCAAAGTCGAATTAGCATCAAACTGCATTGCAAGCAAACTAGCTTTTTCTTTCGAGCTGACAAAAGGATTGATATTTTGAACGAATGTTGGAACCGATGGCCTAGAAGAACTTTTAAGATTTTTTTTACAAAAGACCAAAAGAATGCTTTACATCTTCTATCGGCTTGAAAAAGGAACAACTTTCGAATAATTATGGGTTTACTTATTAATCACAGAAAACTGAGAAAGCACCTCAATATTCTGGGCCTGCTGAGCGTGTGACATGCAGATTTTGCAATGCTCATGAAGAAGCACCTGAACACATATTATGTACATGTGATACACCTGGGAAAAGCTGTTGCCCCAGACGAAATACCCTCAGAGTTTTGGAAAAAGATGGGTGACATCGGGTTTAGATGGCTCATGATTCTTGTCTCCAAACTTATACGAGGTGATCGCATGCCTAATCAATGGAGGGAAAGTTACCTTCTTCCAATTTATAAAGGAAAGGGTGATACTCGAAGCTGTGATAATTACCGTTCGATTAAGCTGATGTCACACACCATGAAGATCGTTGAGCGAGTCTTGGGTAGCCGACTGCGAAAAATAATTAGGCTATCTGATGACCAGTGCGGGTTTGTCGGTGGTAAGTCAACCACGGATGCAATCCAGAGTATAAGAATAATTATGGAAAAGCATCGGGATTCTTTGGAGGATTTGCATGTCGTATTGGTTGATTTTGAAAAAGCATTCGATCGGCAACCACGAGATCTAATATGGGTGGCCCTCAGGCAACGAGGAGTTCCAGAAACCTATGTGCGGATAATTATGGACATGTATGATGGAGCAGTTACTAAAGTAAGATGCGCATCTGGAGTCACCGAAGAATTCGAAATCACAGTAGGTGTACACCAGGGAAGTGTCTTGAGTCCCCTGCTCTTTATTACAGTTCTTGATTACCTGCTTGAAGGCAAAGTGACGGATCCAAAAGTACATCAGTTATTCTTTGTTGACGATGGAGCCATCATAAGTGAAGACCCGATATCCCTACAACGAGCACTTGACGTATGGGTGGATGTTCTAGAAGGAAGTGGGTACCGCATAAGCACGAAAAAGACAGAATACCTATGCTGCCCATTTTCTGATCCACACAGGCCTATTCCAGACATTTATTTGAATGGAGTAGTGCTTCCCAAGTGTGAAAAGTTTAAATATCTGGGGTCTATGATAAATAACGAAGCTACTTGTGATGACGATATCAATCATCGCGTAAGCGTAGGGTGGATGAAGTGGCGGGAAAATTCTGCTATCTTCTGTGACCGAAAAATGCCCCCTAAGCTGAAAGGAAAGGTCTACACTTCAATTGTGCGTCCAGCACTCACATACGGTTCACAATGTTGGACAATGTACAAAAAGTATGAGAGTAAGCTAACGGCAGCTGAGATGAAGATGCTTCGTATGACAGCAGGAGTTACAAAGCTTGATCGAATTAGAAGTACGAAGATCCGAGGAAGCCTTCATGTTAAGAATACCATTTCCCAAAAAATTGAACACGACCGACTCAGTTGGTATTGCCATGTTCAAAAGAGAGATCCTGAGAACCCCGTCAAAAAGGCAATATCATACAACGTTCCAATTCGGAATAAAAAGAAAGGTAGGCCTAAACACTCCTGGTACAAACAAATGCAAAAACACCAGCATTCAGTTGGCCTCAGAAATGGAACAATACAAAACCGGGAAGCTTGCCGCCGATTTCTGAGGTCAACCCGGCGAACCCCACAGGCGGATCACTAGTGTGAAGCAGATACGTGGGAGAGTTATGATCCCCTCGACATCGAGATCATAACAGTGCCGAAGCAAAGGAAGAAAAAAAAAATACACCTGGGACGTCAGAGTGAACTAGAATCGCTGAAAGTAATCTATATACGAGGGTAGGTCAATAAGTCCCTTAAAATTAAAAAAAAACTGCATCTCTAACCCAAATCCATTATTTTATTTATCAAGAAGCATCTTTTGCAAAAGAGCGCACCCAAATTTTCAGGCAGATTTGTCAAAAAGTCGTGTTGTGGCATCCATTTTATAGAGGTGTCTGCGAGCATTTTCACTAAAATGGAAAAAAGTTCATTTCCAGGGCTCATTAAAAACTACTTTTTTACGAGAAAAAACCATCACACAATCCAAGGAATCTCCATTATCGATTGCCAACATTCATCACTGGTTTACTCAATTTCGGTGCAGTGGTTCCAGCACAAGTGACGCCGAACGTCATGAGAGCCCAATTGAGGTCACCAGACACATACATAAATTGTCGATAAATCCAGAGTTTGGTAATGGCCGATCGGGGATTGAATGTGCGCGAGTTTGAAGACGTCTCAGGCTTATTAAATGGATCAGTGATTTCGGTTTTACACACAAATATTTGGACATGGAAAATATTTCCGCAAGATGGGTTCCGAGTTTACTCACAATCGACAAAAAAAATAATCATTTGCCAACTTCAAAGGAGTGTTTGCCGATTATCAAAATAATTCGGATCTGATCCGGTGACTCGAACCCGAAGACGGTCAGCAATCAAGGTAATGGTGA
Organism: Chrysotoxum bicinctum; assembly: GCA_911387755.1. NCBI lineage: Eukaryota > Metazoa > Arthropoda > Insecta > Diptera > Syrphidae > Chrysotoxum > Chrysotoxum bicinctum. The sequence continues at coordinate 9,945,331 of OU426988.1, forward strand.
CAGTTTTGTGGCATTCACAACGATTACCTGGAAGAGGGTAAAACTATAGCAGGCGCATATTACGTCGTGCTGCATGATTTGTAGCAAAAACAGAGGACCACGCAACGTCACACAAGTCCCCAGTCACAATAGCAAATGTGCACGCACTCCTCCCTCATCCAGCATATTACCCAGAATTAGTTCCCTGGTAACAATTTTATGTTTTCGAACATGAGAAATGGCTCGGAGGTAAGAGCCCTTCATTGAAAAAAAAAACGCTTATTTTGGAGGGATCAAGAAATCGTAATATTTTGGGGGTATCAAAAATTTGAGAAATCTTGGGTTAAGTGTATCAAAGATACTATGTTGAGAAATGAAATGTTTTTAAATCGAAGAGTGTTCGTTAATTTATTTTTCAGGGACCCACCCTCGTTAGTTTGACGAAACAATGGGATTCAAAACGTTTCAAGCGTAAGGGTTCGGAAAAATGAATTACCTCAGACTCGACATTTATACGACCCTCGACGAATTGGTATCTTCATAGATAAATTTCGTGATGCTAAGTGACAAAATAAATGTATCAAAACTTGATGAATTATTCACTTCTTCCTTTAAGTGAAATTCGAAGAAATTTTCTCAATTTTTTGTCCACTTATCTAGGAAGCACGTAATTCAAAAGGTTGCATAATTACAAGGAATATAGAGTGTGCAGTGATATTGTGAATCAAAGTCAAAATCCACAGCAAATACTGACTTTTTCTGGATGCATAGCAATTTAGCAATCTCGGATGGATTGTAATCCTACGAAAATTCGACTATTTTGCTCGCTGGTGAACCCATTCATCCAGAAATAAGCTTCTTCGTTGAATATGATTTTTCGACTGAAATTGGGGCAAGTTCCAACTTGTAAAGAGAGACTAATTAGCGAACATCCGTCGTAGTCAAAGGTCGTGAACTCTAAACTCCTAGGCCATTTAAAGTTTGTACTTCATTGAAAAAAAAAAAACGCTTATTTTGGAGGGATCAAGAAATCGTAATATTTTGGGGGTATCAAAAATTTGAGAAATCTTGGGTTAAGTGTATCAAAGATACTATGTTGAGAAATGAAATGTTTTCAAATCGAAGAGTGTTCCTTAATTTATTTTTCCGGGACCCACCCTCGTTAGTTTGACGAAACAATGGGATTCAAAACGTTTCAAGCGTAAGGGTTCGGAAAAATGAATTATCTCAGACTTGACATTCATACGACCCTGGACGAATTGGTATCTTCATAGATAAATTTCGTGATGCTAAGTGACAAAATAAATGTATCAGAACTTGATGGATTATTCACTTCTTCTTTTAAGTGAAATTCGAAGAAATTTTCTCAATTTTTTGTCAACTTATCTAGGAAGCACGTAAAAACTCTCAACACAGTTGATCAACTTGAGAGTTGGATTCAACTGGAGAGTTGAAACGCAAGTTGAAATTTCTTTTTCTTCACAATTTTTTTCTCAACTCCCGAGTTGAAAATCTAAAGTTGATCAACTTCTGATTTGAAAAATATCCCTGGGATATTTGTTGTGACAAGTGACAAGCTGTCACTTTCAAAATTAAATTTTAATTTATTCGGTCAATCTAATTGAATTTTTGTGTGAAATTTGTGATGAATGATTTTCTCTTCGATCTACTTAGGGATAAAAATAAGTTGTTACCAATCGCGAACGGATGTTTGTCATGGATGTTGCCGTTTCCCCAAAGATACATGGTAAATTTGTGTCAGCTAAATCAGCAAATCTGGGAATTTCGGGAGCAGGTTCTATAATTTTCCTTCAATTGCTTTGTTGTGAATAACAGCGCAATCGATGATGATGAGATTTGCCGTCTCTATTTTCCACATAATGTCGGAAGCCAACACGGGAAATCTGCTTTTCCAAACGCCATATGAACGCTCAACTCAATCGCGAGTGCCTATTTGCAATTCTTTGTACAAATTCTCATCAGCGTTTGTTACAATGGTGATAAAGTGATTTTTGTGATTGGCCACGAGATTAATTTAAAGGGGAACTTAGGTTTTAATTCAAAACTATTACCGTCTCGCGTTGCAAGGAATAGAATCCTTTATTAATTCTATCAACATCATTGCTGTCGGTTTTGAAAAACGAAAACAATAATTGAAGTCACGGTCGTCCCACTCTTCAACTCCAATGAGCGGCAACATTCACTGCTCGACGAAGTTGAAGTCCAATTTTCCCAAAAATAATTGCTGCGGAAAATTATGCCAATATTTTTTTTTTTTTGTTGTGAAAACTCAATTAAAAAAACTTTTGAAGCAAAATGCATGTATTTTATTAAAAAAAAAACAATGTTTCATGTCAACTCTCACTTTTTCTCTCTCAACTTCTAGTATTTTCGGAAGTTGAGAAAACCAGAAGTTGATCAACTCGAGAGTTGAGAATCGAAAGTTGAAACTGTCAACTTTGAGTGAAGAAAAACAAAATCACAAGTTGAGAACAAAAATCCTAAAGTTGAGGTCAACTTCTAGTGAAGAAAACGGCCCTTAGTGTTCCAAGATGGGCTATTTATTTTCATCCCTTTCTTAGAAAAAATGTTTGGGGATCTATCTTAGGCGAAAAAATGCAATTCACAGAAATGTCTTATATTTTTTTTTTCGCACAAAATCGGTAAGTCATTTATTTTCTAGGAAATAACATAAAATTGAAGGGATCACACCAGCGACCACTTTAAAAAAAATCACTGTTATATTTTCGGTCAACGAACAGTGCTTTGATATCCGAGATCCATAATTCATTCATAATTCAAATTCATAAATCCCAGTAGAGGAAGCGATCCCACCAAAAGGCATCAAATTTCGGTTGCATACTCTATGCACTTCGGTTGCCAATTCAAATTTCGAAATTGATCGTACAAAATATCCATTGTTGCATAGGTTGTGTGGAACGTATCGCCATCCTATTGAAACCAAATGTCGTCAGTGCCCATATCATCCAATTCGGGCCAAATGAAATTGGTTACCATCAACTAACATCGCTCGCCTTTGACGGTGACACTTGGCTTACACTTCTCGAGGATGATGTCACCAGCCAAAAATCCACAGCAAATAGTGACTTTTTCTGGATGCATAGCAATTTAGCAATCTCGGATGGATTGTAATCCTACGAAAATTCGACTATTTTGCTCGCTGGTGAACCCATTCATCCAGAAATTAGCTTCTTCGTTGAATATGATTTTTCGACTGAAATTGGGTCAAGTTGCAACTTGTAAAGAGAGACCAATTAGCGAACATCCGTCGTAGTCAATGGTCGTGAACTCTAAACTCTTAGGCCATTTAAAGTTTGTACGCAAAGGCCAAAGAAATGACGCCAACTCGGTAGATGTGGCTTCAACAATATGGCCGCAATATCATCTGTCAAAGTTCAAGAATCCCTCCCGGAAAAACTTTTTATGGCAATGCATTGGCTGATGAAGCAGGAGAAGCCGCAAGAAGGTTTGAGCCGTCTACAGAATTACCAAAGTCCACAGCTCTAAATACCAGCAATATCTGCTAGTTTCAGATGAGGACCAGTTCAAAAAATTAAAGGAGCAGTTTTTTGTGATTTTAAACCGTTGTTCGCCAGTGAGACTCGTCCACAATAACAAATTCCCGAATACGCACTATTTCTTCCATTGGAGGAAGCCTGAAGAACATCTAGAGTGTGGGACTCGATGGTATCCTCGCAGAGCTTTTACGAGCAGCACTAACAACCAATCGAATCGGGAAAGCAAATGAAGCGGTAGGAATGCTCTCCAAAATATTGAGATTTCACAATTCCGGAGGTATTTTGGAATTCTTTTAGTTTGAATAAAATTATGTAATGATTGAGTTGATCAATGTCTGAGAAGAACCAGTGTGAACGCAGTCACATTTTACTTCCATTTTTTAATTTATTAGAACATTTTTTATGGAAAAAGGGAAGGAGGTTAGTTACTGTTCATTTTCTTCTTTCAAACCCATGCTTTTGTTCACATATTACATGTTCGAAAAGCTTTGGAATAAAGAGTAATTTCTTGATTAAACAGGGGTGGAGCTCAACTAAGATCTCTACACTTTTTCAATAGAATTAGGAGTATTCCACCTGTGTCCAGATAAGTTATCATTATAATTTAATGCTGAAAAATTTCGTTAGATTTTAAAATCCTGTAATATTCAAGCAAAGATTAACTAGAAAGACCTGCTGTTAAATCGATCCCTACAATTCGAATGAATCACAACTAAGTATGTCCGTATAAGGAATAAAAAGGAAACCGTTGAAATAGTCAATAGTCGGAAATTTCAAAGCAAGTTAAACATTTTAAGACCCAAGATTCTAAAATTCAGAAGTGGAGTCAACTGACTTTCTTCTACATCGTTTAAAGATTAAAGAGTTGCCATATACAAAAACAAAAAAAATAAACAACAAAAATTTAAATTACAAAATAAATTAAACAGGAATTAATTCAACGTAGATTTTTTATACCGTTATTTAGTTGTTTAAATTGTTTTTTTGCCTTTAAGTTTTTTTTTTTTTTGTTCATTTTGTTACAAAAACAACAAAAATATCACACATAATTGATTAATTCAGAATTTCGCAGAAGAATTAAGCGACAAAAATTTTATAATATTTACTATTTTGACAAATAACAAAAATACGAAAAACCATATATAATATGTGTATAGTAAGTTTGTAATTATGATGTAAGCTATATATATATATAATTTTTTTTTTTTAATTTTAAGACAACAAAAGGGTCGCTCTTCGGATTCGGGTACATGTCACTTACCAAATTTAACCACGCGTTCGTGGTAAGAATCTGATTCTTTTCGTCCTAAAAAAATATACACAATATTATAAATTTACGTTCGAAGAAGAAGGAGTTATAGTATTATTATTTTGTCTGCTATTTCACAGTTATTTTTTCATTTTATATTTTGCAAAAATTTGTTATAAGACTTTTTCATATATTTTATGATTAATTTATATATACTCTCATCTTTGCCTTTCCTACTTAAAAAATTTCATTTTTTTTTGTTAATTATAAGTTAGTAATGATAAATAAAATAAAAATATAATAATAAATACAGATAAATTGGGAACACGAACTTACCACATCAATTATTTGCTGCAGTGTTAAACCAAATTTTACCTCAAGTGGTTCTGATTCATTTGCTACGGGGCGTTCTAGGGTATTATAGTTAGATAGTAGGTGATTTAGTAAGCGTTTTTCGTGTGGGCCTTGGCAGCTTTCTATAAATAAAAAAAAAAAAATGTTTTGATTATAGGGTATGTTTCTGGGTTTTTTTTTTTAATTTTTTAAAAGCAAACAAAATTATAAAACTGATTTCTTGTAAACAGTTTTTTCTGGTTTTCAAAACAGATACAGTAGGTACTATACACACTTTAATCGTGAGAAACTGCACGGTGAAATCTCACTGTGATCAGCCATCAGACCATACGCAGAAGTTCGATTAACCGATTAGATTTTCCAAGAAGAAGAAGAAAGGGTTGTACCAAAGTGATTGAAATTGTGATAGTGGGCCAACTTAGAGGATGATCTATAAAATTGGCTTGAACGAAAGTATGCCCTTCAAGAGGAAACTAAGCCCTATCTGTTTTATACTCGAAATAGGCAATCGTAGATGAAATTCTGCTAGACGTTTATTTAGTGATTGCTTCAAGCTTCTTACTGATGAGTCTAGCTGATTCGATCTTACCAGTGTGACTTCAGGTCCGCAAAAAGTCACAAAAGAAATGTTTACATTGCCTTCACCCTTGAAGAAGACCGATGAATGATATCCATATCCTTTTCCGACAGTCATTTTATTAACATCAAAAATCAAAGCTTCTACCGAAACCTAAGAAAACACTGAATCTAAAGGCAAGCTGCGTCTATATTGTGCTTGAGTATAAAACACTCAAAGAAACGTGTACTTTAACGCCTCAGATAAAATATTAATGTTTTGTTTAAATTTACTACTCCAGAATCGTAACTATCAACATTTGAATTTTTGTATACAATTCTTCGGAATTGCGAATTAGATTTTTGTGTGTTCTTTTGATTTTATATGTACTCGTACTATTTTCAAATATTATAATAAATTTGCATTTACAAAATAAAGGGAAAGAGTAACTGCCGTAAATAAATAGCGACGACGACATTTAAGGCAATCATATTTTTACCAAGATTAGTGTGTAAGATTACCATTTTTCAAAGGCAATTGTACACAAGTAAATTTGTTATGGATTTACGTTTTCAATGTTAGGCAAATTGTCTTGAAACTAAGTAAGCTCAAAATTGTCTTAAGACTGTAATTAATTTACCACAATTTAAGTTTATTTTACACCGATTTTTCTTCAAGTGTAAATGCGGTACACATGTGCTAACACAATTGGAAATATTTTGAATCATAATTCAACAAGTAAAAAAAAAAAAAACAATTTTGCTAAAAAGCTTCTACTTGGTTGATTTATTTCAGTAATATATAGAAATATAGGTGCGTCACTGGTTTGATAGACTCAAGAACCATCGTCAAGCATTGAAAGAAAATGAAGTAGTTCTTTAAGATCTCCTTGATTTTTCCAAGCCATTTGACTCAGTTATTCACAGCAACATTTCATATTTATACACATGAAATACAGTTGTATCTCGGCTGCGGACTTATTGAAGATTATTCTGACCTAATAAATGCTGATTATCGAGCTTGGCACATATTAATGAACTGACAATTCGTCGCCTTAGTGACACAAGAACGTAACTACATTTTTTACGGTTTTGGACTGGGTATGCTACATTTCTTAAAATATAGCATTCTATATTGTGACAAAAAATTGTACCTCTTGGTGAAGTAGCTTAGAAGTTACCACTTGCCGTATCAACATTTTTTTTTAAATAATTCGAAGCAAACAAACGTATGCGGCGTTACGTTTCTATGACCAAAATTCTAGAAATTTGAATGAAGATACGTTTCTATAGAAATAAGCTCTAACCGTATGACCTGCACGTGTACTTCAAATTCAACAACTAATTGTCATGTCATCAATTAAGATTTGATTGAGCTTTTGTTGATATTGAAGTCGATACAGTTAACAGCGTTGGTGAAGAGAACGATGCTACACCGGAAAGAAAGCGAAAGCTTGATCCCAAACCGTGGAAAAATAATATTCAAAAGGCTTTATTTCAATCGGGTAAGAAGTCATATGTGTCAATCAGTTGGAAAAGAGTCAAAGCGCAAAGTGTACAACCCAAATACTGTTCAAAATGCCCCAGAAAGTGTAACACTTATTTTGACGAAGAGGCAAGGCATTATTGGCATACAACTTTCTGGGAAAAGCTAAGAGACACAAAAAAAACAGATACAATATCTTACTTCGTTTATCGAAGAAAATTAAAAATAATTAAAAATGGTCTACAAATTCAAAGGTTTTTCAACGTTACATTCAACGTTTCTGAAAAATTTTTGAGAAATATAGTAAGAAATAAATTAGACTGTGAGTAGGTCGCACGACTGGGTAGTACAACTGGGTCGTACGACTGAGTAGTACAACTGGGTCGTACGACTGGGTAATACGACTGGGTCGTACAACTGGTCGTACAACTTGGTAGCAAGACTGGGTCGTACAACTGGGTCGTACAACTGGGCCGTACGACTGGGCCGTACGACTGGGTCACACGACTGGGTCGCACGACTGTTCTATGACAGTATTAACCCAACTAAATCAAAGTGTTGGGTCATAATTGAAAGATTTTGGACCTAACTTAATATCCACAAATTTCAATGGATTCTGTTGGGAATCTTTGTGTAGCACATAGTCGCCAAGGGCTTTGGAGTGTTACGAACGCCCTTGGTCTATGACGTACAATGCTTGAGAAGAGTTTAATTCTTCTGATTTAAAATATGCATGCAAAAGAAAGCTTAGAGTTGTCTTTAACGATAGTATTAGATACTCGTACATCTATGTTCTAAGTAGATAAAATGAATTACAAGGGCTTCTTCACAAAGGTCTATCCAGCTGATTCAACCTGAACACGTCTTCCTGATATACATGCGAGCGCCAAATTTGTGTTTACGCTACAACAATGCAAATTTCAAACGACAGTTGCGAAAATTGTTATCAGCATGTTGGAAACTTTACCCCCTGCCTTTCCTCTTTCTTTATAATCCATTCTTTATCCACCTTTTCCTTCTATCTTTTTTAATTTTAATTTATTTTTTTTTTCCTTCAATGCAGGTGCCGCGCATAGAAATCAGCAAATTTAGTAGGCTTAACTTAAACGACAGAAAACAGCATTTTAGAACCTTGTATTTAAAGAGGTTTTCGGACTCAGAATTAAATCAGTTTATGTAAGAAACGAGTATGAACACCTGAGAGAACTGGAGTCAACGGAAGACAAAAGTTCATAAATGACTATGAAAAAAAAAAAGAAACGGAGATAAAACGGAGCCGTGTGGGACACCAACATTTCCTTTTATGAATATCAGATTGGATCGAAAATCGGATATTGCTTTCTAAAATAAAATATTTCGATGAACTTGATGTCTTTCAAAATCTTCTTCTTGAAATTATACTTCTTTGACATTGCTAAAACATTTTTGAAGATCAAGAGTGAATATTGCTGAAGTTGTGAGTCATTTTAGAACTACTTTCAAACATTTGTTGAGAAGACCATTTAACATTTTTGTTTTGCTACTTTTTTCCACAACCTTATGTGAAGTTTCAGCCTTCTGCAAAGATTTCTATGATATATGAAAACATGCTATTACTTTTGATGAGAGAAATAAAGACATCTCATTGAAATCCATTGAACAAATAGAAAGTGATGACCGATCTTGTACTCGTATCTTGATCAGATAACAAGACAATCTTAAAAATGAAGAAATCGCCATATTGACAACACTGAGCTATGTTGGTTCGGCCCTGAAATTTAAGTTTTTATCATACTCCCAGTAGATACGATACCGATATTTACTTTTAATGAGCATATTCATTCAGTGTTTTGTCAACTACCAATTAAGTCAAAATTCTCTAAAGAAAGATTTTAATTAAAAAGACAAAATATTTAACAATTTTTCTAAGAAAATTATCAAAATATTTATTAACAATTATTTCAAGCTGAATTGCCAATTAACCTTCCTTAATTATATTTACTATTTTCATGTTATTTTAAAGTGTCAACATAATTATGAATTTTAGTCAAAAAAAAAAAGTTCATTATTAGTTAAACTGACACTTGGACAAGCAAACGCAAATCTGCTCTTATAAATTTACGTCGTAACATCTACTACATTGACCTAGATTTCAAGACTAAACGGAAAAAAAAATTAAGTAGGTCTTAACTATTCAAATACGAGTACTTATTATTTTTTTTTTTGGCAAAGTGTTTCGGCAGAATCATTTATATTCAACCAAGCAGTACTGTTCCGCCTTGAAAAAGAACAAAAAACAAAAAAAACAAACAGTTTAGATTACATTTGGGAATCGTCCATCGTCCTTATTCGCTAGAATTGCACTTGAAAACAACGTGTGTCCTTATTTGCTAAATACACACACACACACATCATCTTAGTCGGCACTCGCTCCTTACACGTTATTATGTTATTATGCCCCCCGAAATGTCCTTGCAGTTGTTTAATTTCCACTAAAAACGGCTCAAAAGTAAACATAGGTCTCGAAGAGCTTTGCATCAGATCTAGTGACGCCTCCCTGGGGGCCAGGCTGGTAAATTGCAGCTATACTCTTCTTTTTAAGCAGATCTACTATCTATGAAATTAAGCTGTCCTTAAGTAAAGAAGAAAGAAAAAAACAACAACGAGGAAAGAATTCCCCATGAAACAGATGTGTTTACCATCCACTTAGCTGTGAGCCGAAGAACGTTTTTTAATCATATGCAAACAGGCGCGTAATTGCACTATGCCAACACAAATTATAAACCAAATATAAGCTCCATAGATTTGTCTTTTCCTTTAGTTGAGCATAGCATTGGAATGGAAGGTTTTTTAACAAACTGCAATGTGCTACACAACTTCTGCCTGATTCCTTTGTGAATATATGTATGTAGACGATGCCTAGGCGCTAAACACTTGCACACTTTCAAGGTGAGGTTCTTTTCAAATTCCTATGGAGCACAAGGATTCCCATTTATTACCGTGACATCTCTGAATGGGTCTTGGAGATAAATCCCCATGGATTGCATTTTATAAGGCAACTTTGAGATAGTGTAAAAAGTTTAAATTGACGATGATGTTGAGGATAGAAGAAGCAGCAGTGCCAAGATGTATGATTTTATTTATTTTTTCTTTAATTGGAGTTTTAAGAAAATATCCCACAGATCATGAATCATAGCTCCACATGCAACTTAGGTGCGTCTATCTCTTCACTACCAGGGCAATATAAGACGGATCCAATCAAGGAACACACCAAGCAAACGTTGCATGGATTACCCTGCTTCTACGGGCCTGGATTGTGTGAAGGCAGCTCGTGGTGAGGTTGAGAGAATTAGGAGGCTTTCGGGAAACATCCTGGGCACCAGCTCTACATGCAACCTAAATACGTCTTGCTCCTTCCAATCAGGTCACTGCATTGGAAACAGAATTCATAACAGTGACATAACTGACATGACAGTCATGGAGAATGTAACCTTGCAACGCATCGCAGGGCCTTCAGTGCGACGCAAGATGAAGTGACTCCTCAGGAATTCAAAATTTCGACGCCAAAAAAGACAAAAACGGAACGATGCGAGGACTGTCCGGTCCCAAGCTAACAAAAATCCTGAAACCTTAACGGTTAAGGAACGGCTGGCTCTAAACAACTGTTTTAGGTATATGTTTACTGACATGCTAAAAATAGAAGATAGTTTGTTGTCAAAAGCGCCAAAGTAGCCTTCTATCGCAATGGTCTTTAACAAGGAGCTGCCAAATCCCCAATTCTATTCAACATTTCCACCGGGGGCTCCATGCAACGGAGTCCTACGTTGCATGCAGCCCCCAGGGATAAGAAAAAGACCTGTCTTTTAAGCGGATTTATACCGCCTAATGCATTTCAATTCTTAGACAGTCGAGAACTGATCCAGGATAGGACGGCGGATAGGCTTACGTATCACGTGGGCCGTCGAACAATGGTAGGCGCATCCGTTCAATCGGGACTGAAGAGACTGAAGGGTTTAATATAGGAGAACTACATTTTAACTCAAATCCAACTACACGTTGACCGATTAATGAGTGTTCGCCGCAATAAAATATACAAATTTTATAGGCAGATTATCGGGATATTTCCCAAAAAGTTAATTTACTTTAAAAAAAAAAAACATTACAACGAACCAACAAACTCTACAAAATTAATAAACGAAAAATAGCACCCTTAAAATCAACCATATTTATTTGCTTGCAAAAACCAATTCCAAAAATAAACTTCTACTACAAACAATTCGTAAAACCTCTTCTTCACATACATACGTATGCATTATCCTGTGTTAAAATTTTGCCGAATTTTCATTGCGAAAATAAGAAAACAAGGAAAACCCCTTCAGATCATAATTGAAAAATTATTATTCTGATTCGTGACCCATTTGTGAAATCTTGCACTTTAGCACGCAACGCTTCCACCAGACCGGCAGCAGCAATGGCTCTGTAGTAATATGTATCAAGTTGAAAGCTGTGAAATACAATTTCCAGCACGCATTAACGGAAATGGTTCTTTTTTAAGTACCGAGTGGTAGCTATAGCCACTACTTGGTCGAAATGGCTATCGCTCAATGAGGAAACCCTCAAACAAAAGAACCAGCCAGAGAACCATTATGCTTTCTAGTAGAAAGTATTGGTTTTGTGGATTGTTGGGTAGAGGAGGCAGACGGGGTTGGGCTGGGAGCTCCGTGCTGTGGCTAACTCCCAGACAGATGTTGAATAAACCATTTACTACAACTTTGTTCGTGTTGAAGCGTTTTATTTGAATCAAGTTGCTGCTGATTACATGGCCTGACGAACGTTGCGTTCTTGCGGAATGATTGAGTTGATGAAAAAGACATTAACCAAAAACTGTGGGAATTCTGGGTGATGTGGTATTTTCGGGAAGATTACTTTGGGCAAGAATGCGGCTTTTTTAGAATGACCATCAACCACTGGCGGGTTTCAAAAATGTATTATAGGTAACTTGAGGCTGAAAAAATCCATATATTTTTAAGAGGTCTTTTGATTTTAGTCACGTTTTAGAAGTTCAAGTTAATCATCTTAGATATGACAGGGATGTTATAAAATTAAAATACATTTTGTGGCTTGACAGCTTGTGGGGTACCACGGTCTATACAGACTCATGTTTGTGTTTAAAACTCTTAAACAACGGGAAACCCAGACTTCCGCTGAATATGAACAAACGTATGGCAGATTTTAAAGTCTCTCCAAAACCAGTTGCTGTCCCCGAAATGTGTTTTTTTTGGGGCGTTTTAAGTTGAGATATAGTCACCTTTCTGTTGAGATATAGTCACTTTTCTAAAGTTTTGTACTTTTAGAAGAAGGCGGGAAATCAATAAACGGAAGAAACAATCAGCATTCCAATGGACATACAATCTTCTTTAAATGCCTTTCTGTTTCGCTGATTTCCAAACAAACCTTAGAATAAAAATAAAGAATTAAATATTCTTAGAATGCAATGCAGCACTTAAAGGTGGAAAAGCTAAATCAGAGTTAGTAAACGTCACTTAACACAAATTTTGTTTCAGTAATGACAATTTTTACCTGTTCTTCAAACACCGGGAAGCACTCTATAATGGAAGGTTTGGAACGGCCGATTACTTACCCCAGTAATTGGACAAATTAGTTAAATATAGTGCACTTGGTCTTAACGCCTGCCTTGCGAACGAACTGTTTCGGACGAGGTTGAAGAAGTGACATGATAGCGCATCACCTTGCCGTAACGCTGTACTGTGCATCTTTGGAAAAGTTCGTAAGACCTATTCCATACTTGTGCATTGGGCCGCGGATTTTCAAATATCACGCGGCATAGTTGGATCTGTTTTCCAGAGATCCCGAGTTCACTTGTTGCCATATATGTGTTGAGTCTCAAATTTGTTGGTTTCCCAGGATTTGTCTTAATGTGAAGATTTGGTCTATGTACGATCTGTCAGGCGGAACTCACACCAGTACTTCCCTATTAATGTGATCGATATCAGGTGCTCAAACATTATTTTGAATAGTATCTTCTATGTTTGAGTGAAAAAACAACAACTTCTTTAAATCAAACTTCACATCTTTCGAAAGCCCCACAAAAATGTGAATCAAAAAGATTCTCTCAGAAAATCCATATACATACCTACTTTAACGCTGAAGTACAAAAAAGTTTATTAAAAATGCATTCTTATCATCAGAAAGCTATTGAGTTTCATTGAAAAAGATGAAAATTAAAATGCTTGTCATGAAATTCTAAAACTGTATTGTACTCAAGCAGCCCAATGCCCAAAACTTAAGGACTCAAGACTGAACGATTCACAAAAAAAAATCATAATACAAATTAATTCAAAAAGAAAACCTCCACAAAATGCCTCCATCCATTAAAATGTTTAGTGGCTCTTTATTATTCAAAAAATAACAAACAAAAAATTTAGGCCACATGTCTGAAACAGAACCAGAACCACACGACCAAGAGGAAGAGTATAGAAGAATTGAGTGAGCAGTTTCATACAAATATCCTTACAACCTGTGACTATACGAATTCACGAATTCATACACAAAAGTGGCATAGGAAAAAAATTGTTTTGTTTGTATAAAAAATTATTATATACATAGTTATCCTGCCTGGCTCAACAGACAATATAATATCCCACCCGGCACCGTTTGACTGTTTTTTTCTTGTGGTAGAAAAATATAATCAAAAGCAGCGGCAGAAGAAAAAACATAATCGGAAATAATTGCGGAAGTTGCCACAAAAGATGTCACAAGAAATTAAACTTGAAAGCGTGCAAGCACTTTAGCTGCCAACAGATTGTCACTATGAACATTTTATATGAATTCACGTATATTTATACAAATTTCACTAAAACACACACGGGGCTCAGAGCAGAGCCTTCTACCTCTCTACCACTATACTTAAAAACAACAAAAAAAGCTACAACATTCCAAGAGCAGTAGGGTAGGTATAGTGTTGTGATAGATGGAGGAATCTCGATGAATTAAAACGGAAATGAAAGAGGTGTTGAAACTTCTGCACAAACAAAACGATGAGTTGTCGTCGGCCTCGTCATCACCGGCGAAGAGTCAACCCGCCAGAAAAGAACACATATTTTATGATTTATTTCTATCCAATTCCAACACACTCCCTTATGAATGTATGAAAGCTCGAGAGGCAATGAGAATCACTCACTGTGGTGCATAATGAATTCAAATCTGGCATAGTTTGATAAAAAAAAGTGGAGTCTACAAGGAAGAAACAATATTCCATTAATTCTTCATGCCTAGATAAATAATATGTTGTATGTGTATTGTATGTGTATTGTATGTGTATTGCATTTGTATTGTATGTGTATTGTATGTGTATTGTATGTGTATTGCATGTGTATTGTATGTGTATTGTATGTGTATTGTATGTGTATTGTATGTGCATTGTATTTGTATTGAATGTGTATTGTATGTGTATTGTATGTGTATTGTATGTGTATTGTATTTGTATTGTATTTGTATTGTATTTGTATTGTATTTGTATTGTATTTGTATTGTATTTGTATTGTATTTGTATTGTATTTGTATTGTATTTGTATTGTATTTGTATTGTATTTGTATTGTATTTGTATTGTATTTGTATTGTATTTGTATTGTATTTGTATTGTATTTGTATTGTATTTGTATTGTATTTGTATTGTATTTGTATTGTATTTGTATTGTATTTGTATTGTATTTGTATTGTATTTGTATTGTATTTGTATTGTATTTGTATTGTATTTGTATTGTATTTGTATTGTATTTGTATTGTATTTGTATTGTATTTGTATTGTATTTGTATTGTATTTGTATTGTATTTGTATTGTATTTGTATTGTATTTGTATTGTATTTGTGTTGTATTTGTATTGTATTTGTATTGTATTTGTATTGTATTTGTATTGTATTTGTATTGTATTTGTATTGTATTTGTATTGTATTTGTATTGTATTTGTATTGTATTTGTATTGTATTTGTATTGTATTTGTATTGTATTTGTATTGTATTTGTATTGTATTTGTATTGTATTTGTATTGTATTTGTATTGTATTTGTATTGTATTTGTATTGTATTTGTATTGTATTTGTATTGTATTTGTATTGTATTTGTATTGTATTTGTATTGTATTTGTATTGTATTTGTATTGTATTTGTATTGTATTTGTATTGTATTTGTATTGTATTTGTATTGTATTTGTATTGTATTTGTATTGTATTTGTATTGTATTTGTATTGTATTTGTATTGTATTTGTATTGTATTTGTATTGTATTTGTATTGTATTTGTATTGTATTTGTATTGTATTTGTATTGTAGTTGTATTGGATTTGTATTGTATTTGTATTGTATTTGTATTGTATTTGTATTGTATTTGTATTGTATTTGTATTGTATTTGTATTGTATTTGTATTGTATTTGTATTGTATTTGTATTGTATTTGTATTGTATTTGTATTGTATTTGTATTGTATTTGTATTGTATTTGTATTGTATTTGTATTGTATTTGTATTGTATTTGTATTGTATTTGTATTGTATTTGTATTGTATTTGTATTGTATTTGTATTGTATTTGTATTGTATTTGTATTGTATTTGTATTGTATTTGTATTGTATTTGTATTGTATTTGTATTGTATTTGTATTGTATTTGTATTGTATTTGTATTGTATTTGTATTATATTTGTATTATATTTGTATTGTATTTGTATTGTATTTGTATTGTATTTGTATTGTATTTGTATTGTATTTGTATTGTATTTGTATTGTATTTGTATTGTATTTGTATTGTATTTGTATTGTATTTGTATTGTATTTGTATTGTATTTGTATTGTATTTGTATTGTATTTGTATTGTATTTGTATTGTATTTGTATTGTATTTGTATTGTATTTGTATTGTATTTGTATTGTATTTGTATTGTATTTGTATTGTATTTGTATTGTATTTGTATTGTATTTGTATTGTATTTGTATTGTATTTGTATTGTATTTGTATTGTATTTGTATTGTATTTGTATTGTATTTGTATTGTATTTGTATTGTATTTGTATTGTATTTGTATTGTATTTGTATTGTATTTGTATTGTATTTGTATTGTATTTGTATTGTATTTGTATTGTATTTGTATTGTATGTTGTGTATATCGGGAGGAATGAAGAACACGATGCTTCCAGTTTCACTTCTCTTTATTAACTCAACTTAAAACTAGCTTACAACTAACATCAATTGTATTTAATATACTTATCTCTATTAGAGAGAGAAATGTTACTTATTGAATTGTTAATCCTAGCTCAGAACAGTGTGTACCACAAGTGCAGCTACAGCCAATATAATTATTGGGTAAACAGTTCAATATACATATAACACTTCTTTCCCCTTAAAAAAGTTAAATTTCCCTTAAAAAAACTCATTAAATTTATTGACATTTAGAATTTAATCCATTATTATTCTTTTTCTTTTTATTCTTTATAAATTCATAGCTATTATGTATAAGATACATATTTATTTTAATTGACAAAATATAAATTAGGTTTTTTTTTGTTTCATTTGAATTATTCTTTTAGACCTTCTTAATTTTTCCAAATCTTCAACTGTTTCTTCACTGAATCTTTTACGCCTCTTAGGTTTTATTTCTTGTAATTCTTTTTCTTTAGTACCTAAATCATTATAAATAGTTGGTTTATTAGCAAAAGTTAGTCTTTTTATAATTCCTTTTTTCAACTGATTAACATGAGCTGTTCTTTTGACTTCATTTACTTTAATTTCATATACAAATTTACTTATTTATTTAATAATTATGGCTGGAAGCCATTTAACTCCCGCATTGGAATTATTAAGATACAAAATGGATTCATTTTCTTCAAATATAATATTTTTATTTTTATATCTAACGTTATGTTTTCTTGTACATTCTTTTCTTTGTTTAACTGGTGTATCTACCTTAGCATGTTCCTTTTTCTCTACAAGATAATCTAACAAAGTCCTCGTTTTATAAGAAAAAATTGCAGCTGATGGAGAACGATCGGTTACTGTACATGGAGTGTTGCGGTATCTAAACAAATAATTTTCAATTTTTTCCAACATTGATAGTTTTGACATGTTTATGTCATTCAAGTACTTTTTCATACCCTTTTTAAAAGTTTGTACCGCCCTTTCTGCCAAACCATTAGACTGTGGGTGGTAGGGAGGACTGTGGATCAGCTCTATGCCATTTGCATCACAAAAACGTTTGAATAAACTTGATGAAAATGGCGGTCCACTGTCCGTTACTATTTTCGATGGTATCCCAAAAATCGCAAAATTGGACCTCAATTTCGATGCGACACTATTTGCATCAGTTTTGTGCATCATAAAAACTTCTATCCACTTCGAAAAATCATCTACCAAAATAAGAAATTGCTGCCCTTCTAAATATGCAAAATCTAAATGAACTCGCTCATACGGCGAAGTTGTTGCATTCCATGACCCTAAAGGAACCTTTCTCGTATGATTCTGAAATGTCAGACATGTGTTGCACTGCTTAGCAAAGCTCTCTAAATCTTTGTCCAAGGATACCCACCACACATACGATCTTGCCAGCTTTTTCATCCTTACGATGCCCATATGACCTTCATGAATTAGTTTTAAAACGTCCCCCTGAAGCTTTTCTGGAATAACTAACCTATTCCCATAAAACAGACAGCCTTCTTCAATTTCTAATTCATTTCGTTTTCCCAAAAAACTTTTGTCTATCATGCTACAGTCACCCTTCCAATCACGTTTACAGCATTCCACAACTAAACTCAAAAATTTATCTTCTCTAGTATATTTTGCAACCATTTTAATATTCAACGGAAAACTACCCTCTTCAATTATACTCCCAATAACACCTGGTTCAATTTCCAATTCATTTGTCAATGGTAAACGGGATAAAGCGTCAGCATTTGCCAACAACTTACCTTTTCTATAAACAATTTTGTAATTGTACATTCCCATAAAAATAATCCATCTTTGGAGTCTTGCTGCAGCAACTGGTGGAGTACACTTTGAAGGATTAAAAATTTCCCTTAAAGGCTGGTGATCACTAACAATAGTGAACTCTCTGCCATATACATATTTGTGAAACTTTTTTATAGCGAAAACAATAGCTAAAGCTTCACGGTGTAACTGAGAGTAATTCCTTTCAGCCTTACTCAATGTAGTACTTGCAAAAAGGACTGGCATTTCTACACCCTTCACCAAATGGGACAAAACTGCACCAACTCCATATGGACTTGCATCGCAAGAAATCACAATAGGTAATTTCTCATCATAATGCACAAGTAAATCATTTTTCACCAAATATCCTTTACTCTCTTCGAATTCTTTTTGACATTCTAAGGTCCATTCAAAGCAATTAGATTTTTTTAATAACCCATACATATTTTTTAATTTTCTGGATAAATTTGGTATGAATTTACCATAAAAATTAACAAGTCCTAAATATGACTGCAACTGCTGAAGATTTTCTGGCTTGGGCGCTTCTATTATTGCTTTAACCTTTTCTGGATTCGGTTTAATTCCTTCCACACTTATTATGTGCCCTAAATATCTCACACTTTTCTCAAAAAATTTGCATTTCTTCTCATTAATCCGCACATTATGCTCATTCAACCTTTCCAAAACTATAAGCAGATTTTGTTTGCAATCATCAACACTTTTTCCACCGACAATAATATCGTCGATATAACATTGTACGTTTTCAATTCCCGTCAAAATCTTATCCATGGTGGACTGAAAAATTGCAGGTGCACAACTGATCCCATATGTGAGCCTTTGACATTCAAACAAACCTTTATCAGTGACTATTGTCAATAGAGGCTTTGAAGCCTCTGAAAGTCTGATTTGCTGATAAGCACCTGTTAGGTCCAGCAAACAAAAATATGAACAACTTCCCAAACTCGCAAAAATATCATCCATTCTGGGAAAAGCATAATGATGTCTGTCAATGTATTTATTGATTGTAACTTTACAATCAACGCAAATTCGAATACTTCCATCTGATTTTGGAACAGCCACAATAGGAGAAGCCCAATTGCTTCTCATGACTGGTTTAATAATACCGGCCTCAACTAACCTATCCAACTCTTGATGTACCTTATCTTTCAATCCGTATGGCACGGTGTAAGGCTTAAAAAATATTGGTTTACTATTTTCCTTTATGAAAATTTCAGCCTCTACATTTTTAATTGCAGTGTTTGAATCTTTTTTAAACACGTTCGGAAACTTTTCTTTATAAAACTCAATCTCTCTTGGCACATCTAACGAACTAATCTGACCTTCATTAACCTCAAGCAACAAACACTTCCAATTTGGAATAAGTACATCCAACCAATCTCGACCTAAGAGTGGTACAAACGAACTTCGCGAATCAACTACAGTAAGATCAACTTTTTTAAGAATATTATAAAACTGAACCTCAACCTCGCAAATTCCAACTACCTTAACCTGTTCGCCCGTTATCACATGCAATCTCTTACTAACCTCACTTTCTCTATCCAATTTTATCTTTAGTTGTGAAAAATCATTTAAATTGATTATACTAGAACATGCACCGGTATCTAACTCCATTTTGACACAGTTTCCATTAATTTTAACATTAACATAAAGAGGCTTACCATATGCATCAACATTATAAATATTTCCTAGCCTTAAATTATGCAGATCATCAGCACACTCGTCGTCCTCTGCCTCTTCTACGTGATTCGCCTTTCCACCCATCGGTTTTTTACGCGCTTTGTTGCATGCAGAAGCGTAATGTCCCGTCTTTGAACAATTGTAGCATACAACTACGTGGCAATCCCTAGCTCTATGCCCCGGCTTGGAACACCTGAAGCACACTGCTCTTAAGCCACTGTCATTTCTTGTACCTTTAGATCGATTTCTAGATACACTTCGATACCTTCCCTGATGCGAATCACCTCCAAATGTCGAACTTTTTCCAGGTCTTTTGTCTCGTTTCCCATCAACTTTCCCTCGAATACTGTCAATTCTACTCTGCCCCGCAGTACTCATGTCTTTTACCTCTTTCTCAGTCATCTCAAAGGTAAGTGCTTTAGACTTTGCGTTATCCCAAGTCAACTTCTTTTCATTTAACAAAATCGTCCGTAGCCTGTCATTCCGTACCCCGCAAACCAACCTGTCTCGTAATGCATTTTCCAAGAACGTGCCAAAGTCACACTCCTGAGCAATAGACTTAATCGCAATAACGTACTCTGCAATGGATTCGTGAGCCTTTTGATTTCGCAAAAATAATTTATAGCGCTCTGCAATTACATTTTTCTTAGGTTGGAAATGGTTTCTTAGCTTTTGTAACATTTCATCATATTTGAGTTCCGTTGGCTTTGTAGGCGATGCCAACGATTTTAAAACTTTATAAAGCTCACCACCTCCAAGCGTAATAAAATAATCCACTTTAGTTTGGTCGTCAACTATTTTATTAAGCTTGAGCAATAGATCCATTCTATCTACCCATAGCTCAAAATCTTCACCAGGGAGATAAGTCTCCACTTGACCAATAATAGGTTGTCTCACATCCGTCATAATTTCTTTTCTATCGATTTTTGTATCAGTCATATAAATTACAAAAATTACTTAATAGCGGAATAAATAAAAAACTCAATCACGCGATCTTAATATCAATAAGAACTGTTAATCCTCGTCGCCAATCTGTTGTGTATATCGGGAGGAATGAAGAACACGATGCTTCCAGTTTCACTTCTCTTTATTAACTCAACTTAAAACTAGCTTACAACTAACATCAATTGTATTTAATATACTTATCTCTATTAGAGAGAGAAATGTTACTTATTGAATTGTTAATCCTAGCTCAGAACAGTGTGTACCACAAGTGCAGCTACAGCCAATATAATTATTGGGTAAACAGTTCAATATATAACAGTATTGTATTTGTATTGTATTTGTATTGTATGTATTTGTATTGTATTTGTATTGTATTTGTATTGTATTTGTATTGTATTTGTATTGTATTTGTATTGTATTTGTATTGTATTTGTATTGTATTTGTATTGTATTTGTATTGTATTTGTATTGTATTTGTATTGTATTTGTATTGTATTTGTATTCTATTTGTATTGTATTTGTATTGTATTTGTATTGTATTTGTATTGTATTTGTATTGTATTTGTATTGTATTTGTATTGTATTTGTATTGTATTTGTATTGTATTTGTATTGTATTTGTATTGTATTTGTATTGTATTTGTATTGTATTTGTATTGTATTGTATTGTATTTGTATTGTATTTGTATTGTATTTGTATTGTATTTGTATTGTATTTGTATTGTATTTGTATTGTATTTGTATTGTATTTGTATTGTATTTGTATTGTATTTGTATTGTATTTGTATTGTATTTGTATTGTATTTGTATTGTATTTGTATTGTATTTGTATTGTATTTGTATTGTATTTGTATTGTATTTGTATTGTATTTGTATTGTATTTGTATTGTAATTTGTATTGTATTTGTATTGTATTTGTATTGTATTTGTATTGTATTTGTATTGTATTTGTATTGTATTTGTATTGTATTTGTATTGTATTTGTATTGTATTTGTATTGTATTTGTGTTGTATTTGTATTGTATTTGTATTGTATTTGTATTGTATTTTGTATTGTATTTGTATTGTATTTGTATTGTATTTGTATTGTATTTGTATTGTATTTGTATTGTATTTGTATTGTATTTGTATTGTATTTGTATTGTATTTGTATTGTATTTGTATTGTATTTGTATTGTATTTGTATTGTATTTGTATTGTATTTGTATTGTATTTGTATTGTATTTGTATTGTATTTGTATTGTATTTGTATTGTATTTGTATTGTATTTGTATTGTATTTGTATTGTATTTGTATTGTATTTGTATTGTATTTGTATTGTATTTGTATTGTATTTGTATTGTATTTGTATTGTATTTGTATTGTATTTGTATTGTATTTGTATTGTATTTGTATTGTATTTGTATTGTATTTGTATTGTATTTGTATTTGTTTTGTATTTGTATTGTATTTGTATTGTATTTGTATTGTATTTGTATTGTATTTGTATTGTATTTGTATTGTATTTGTATTGTATTTGTATTTGTATTGTATTGTATTTGTATTGTATTTGTATTGTATTTGTATTGTATTTGTATTGTATTTGTATTGTATTTGTATTGTATTTGTATTGTATTTGTATTGTATTTGTATTGTATTTGTATTGTATTTGTATTGTATTTGTATTGTATTTGTATTGTATTTGTATTGTATTTGTATTGTATTTGTATTGTATTTGTATTGTATTTGTATTATATTTGTATTGTATTTGTATTGTATTTGTATTGTATTTGTATTGTATTTGTGTTGTATTTGTATTGTATTTGTATTGTATTTGTATTGTATTTGTATTGTATTTGTATTGTATTTGTATTGTAATTTGTATTGTATTTGTATTGTATTTGTATTGTATTTGTATTGTATTTGTATTGTATTTGTATTGTATTTGTATTGTATTTGTATTGTATTTGTATTGTATTTGTATTGTATTTGTATTGTATTTGTATTGTATTTGTATTGTATTTGTATTGTATTTGTATTGTATTTGTATTGTATTTGTATTGTATTTGTATTGTATTTGTATTGTATTTGTATTGTATTTGTATTGTATTTGTATTGTATTTGTATTGTATTTGTATTGTATTTGTATTGTATTTGTATTGTATTTGTGTTGTATTTGTATTGTATTTGTATTGTATTTGTATTGTATTTGTATTGTATTTGTATTGTATTTGTATTGTATTTGTATTGTATTTGTATTGTATTTGTATTGTATTTGTATTGTATTTGTATTGTATTTGTATTGTATTTGTATTGTATTTGTATTGTATTTGTATTGTATTTGTATTGTATTTGTATTGTATTTGTATTGTATTTGTATTGTATTTGTATTGTATTTGTATTGTATTTGTATTGTATTTGTATTGTATTTGTATTGTATTTGTATTGTATTTGTATTGTATTTGTATTGCATTTGTATTGTATTTGTATTGATCTGCACAAAATAAATGCTGGTGTTGCCCAAGTTTCCGTTTTGTCCTCGACTCTCTGCCTTATTTTTATAAATGATCTCTTGTTTGAAACCTCTAATCAACTTCATTGTTTTTTTCGAAGATTCCACTCTTTTTACTTGTTTTTATTAATGATTTCATTCTAATCTATTCAACAGACACCTAAGAAGCATTTGTGCACCTTGATTTTTGGAGTTCGGCAGTATATTGCAGTAACTCATTTCTGAAAATCCAACTACATAACTCATTTGAACTCATTTAAAAGTCTATTATTTTTCTATTAGTGACTGTCAAAAAATAAAAAAAAAAAATAAAATATTCTTTCAAGAACTGTCAACTTTACACGAAATTCAATTCCACGCAGAGTTCATTGGGGGTGTAACGTTCTATCCAGATACTCAAAGGCTCAGATGACTAGCAGCCCGAGGGTTTAATAACTTTATTCACCACCATTGCTGCCGCCCACTTGGTTATGTGTGTGTGTGTTCTTTATATTTTTATTCCTGCCACTTGGTGTTGTTCCTTTGTTCGTAGTACAAATGGGGAAACGAGGAAAGACTGTTGGAAATGTGGATAAATGACTCGAGGAAAGGGTAAACAATTTAGCTTTAAGCCAAGTTATATTCTTGAAATAAATTCGTTACCAATACACGTACTCTTCCGCAGTTCTAGAAAATATTTAATGAGGCAAGTTTATGGTAGATATCCTCCTATACTTCATATATCTATATAAAGCAATGGAATAGAGGTCTTGAAAATTTATTGAAATACGAGTTGGTTATACCTATACACATAGGGAACGAGCCGGCCTATTTGTGGTAAAATGTTACAATTATTCAGATTAGATTTTGCTCTAATTGCATTTAAAGGTTTCATTATAATGCGACTGTATTTGATGTTTTTATTCTCGGTGGTTTTCATCGTTTCGTTTTCGCTGTTAGAAAGGATATTTCTAAACGAACACGAACATGAGGTTGTCAGCCTCAGCACCTTCTGAAATTTTATTTCATGTACAATTTAATATTAATTCCATTTTGTATTTTGCGGCGGAATGAGTTGAGTTGTAAGGAATGAAATTATATTAATTGGATGACATAATGTTCACATAGAGACCGAGGGAGATATACGGAGAACGACACACAAAAGTGGTTCTATTTCCTAATTATCCGGCTCGAAGGACCAAACTTTCCAGCTAAATTCAACTTAAACAGTGGGTACTGTGATGGAGTGAGCTTTTGGTTTACTTTTGGGTTGATTAATATGACATTGGATGATTGGAAAGTATTTAGTAATGGCTTGTTTACACTTAAGGTAGGATTCAATTGGTTATTAATAATATTTTGATCGTAGCTACACAGCCAGAGACCCCACAAGCTATTTATTTTCTCAATAAATAATACTTGTTTGATTAATATAACGAATCAGAACTAAAATAATCAGAGAGTTGATTGTAGACTTGGGGCGTATTATAACGAGTCATTAAAAGATAAATCTGTTCGGCAATATAATACAAAGTGTAAGCAAGCGATAAATTTGGCAAGCTTAGGTAAAATTATCGTGGAGTTATTTTAAAATTAGGAGTAGTGGTTTGGTTAACTAAATCCATACAAACAACTTAAAGCTAATGGATGACAAAAACATGGGGGTTCGTGAATAGAAACATATAGGAACAATCCTGCCCACTAAACTCATGGGCGAAATTATCCTTGCATCGGAGTAAGGCCCGAGATAACACCTGAAACATATTTTCAGCCACTTTAGATCCCGAGTTTACTCAACGAATTAAGTGAGCTGAGATTTAAGATTAACAGAACTGATATTTTTGATGAGGTGCGCCAATATGAAATCTATTGCAATCAAAGGGCGATACGAAAAGGGCCATTTAATGCCGCATTCAATAGTATTCATCGTCAGGAGTTCTACGAAAAAATGGTCAGACTGGAGATCGCAAAAGAATTGATCCAGCTGTGTCGAGTGATATTAGAATATACGAACTAGGAAATAGCTGAAGCGAACTACTCGGAACATATATGTACAGGTTCTTAACGAGAGTCCTTCAATCTCGTTCTGGAGCAAATACGGTCCAGGGCAGGCGATAACAACGAGAGCACTTTATTCAACAAATCTGCACAACAGCGAAGATATCGACATCATCGGGCCTTCCCAACGGTATGTTACAGAGTCATTCATTAGAGATCAGGCGAAACTTGTTCGTCTCAAAGTTAACGAGGACAATAAGATCTGACGAAAAATAACCCAATGACAAATGACTTATCACGAGCAAGATGAAATACGCGATCTACAAAACCCTTATATGTACTACCAGCCCTGCTTTATGACGCTGATTGTTGGGCAGAAAGCGAGTGCTAATACTGAGATCTTTCGATAAAAAAAAAATCGTGACCGGATATTTGGTGCTGTCCTGTGCGAGGAGGGTATATTAAGAAGAACTTAGCTAGGCCACGCATTTAAAAACCATTTCACGGTTCTCAAGCAAAACTGAAGCAGTTTCTCAAATTCTGTATGAGCTTGATGACTTCCGACCAACCGTTTCCAATTGGATGCGAGAGCCTTCTGCATGCTGATATACTAGCTCACCTATGCCACATCAATGTCACCACTAATCGCTGTCCGAAATGTAAAAACCTACATCAACAGACTCTTTCAATTCTACCTGAAATGGGGCATCTAGATCAAAACTTCCAAATCAGAACTTTTTTGCTTCAAAAGACATTCAACTGGTAGAGGCATTCGCACCGCCAAACGTCAAGTACCTGGGAGTGAACTTCAACGAGTTCCTAAAGTTGAACCAGCACTTAAGAAAAGTTCTGGAAAAGGCCAGCTGGACCTTCAGCCGTCTACACCCATTGCTGTAAAGAAGATCAGGGGCCAAATTACCGCATCAGTTATCGAGTAATACGTGACTGAATTATGTGAGTTTAGCATTACCGCTTACGTTATCGAGCAATAAATTACTCCAATTTGACATTTTCATTAGATCACTGATGGGACTCACTCACTCGTCACTGAAGCGGTGATTCGGCCCCAGGTCTTAGCCAACCGACAAAGATATTAGCTTCTGATACCATTCCTTCCCAGTCTGGTTTGCAATTTCGAGGCAGCTATGAAGGAACTTCAACTATTCGAAAGGAAAATACTGAGGATCTACACTAGCCTATACTTCGACCGTCAACGAAGCGAATTTAATCCCACTGGACAAATATCTAGTTCATTCAACGAAGAACGTAATGCGGATCATCATCGATCACCCGAATCAGCTTATGAGAAGGATAACCACAGAACAATGACTTCCCGACCGAGGGACCTCAGTGCGATGGAGACGAGGAAGTAGTCTCTTTCTACGCTGACATTGGGTCAACCTACCACAGCGGCTAAGCGTCATTCCTGCCCACAACCTACAAAAATCACCACTGACAACCAGTAATGAACACCCTGAAGACAATACAGTCAACCGACCGACCGCTTGACACGCATCCCATAATAGATAAATGGATGATAGGAGCTTATAACAATTTATTTAAAAAACTTGATTTAATAGATATAAAGTTAAAGAATGAATTTCTTGTATTTTGGCAAAGTATATCTGCACGAACATTCGCATCGCATGTGAATCACTCTGTATACAAAAAATTAATGCAAACAAAATTGAACCAGACCAACTTTCTCTGCACGGTTTGATATCGCTTGGGTCTGATATCGCAAACTTTCAGTGAACAAATAAAGAAACACAACAAAACAAAATAATTTCCTGGAAGAAAAATTATCTGAGTCCAACAACAACAACAACAAAAAACATAAGCCACCGTCTTATTCATGGATTTATAATCGAAAAGATAAGAACGGCCTCGGAATAAGGGTGCAATATGTGTTCATCTGGTATCACAACTCACATGGAGTATACTAAGGTCTGCAGCATAAATCGACGAGAAGATTGTGATTTTTTTAGTTTGCTTGAATATTTTGATGTGACAACACAATGTGTTTTTTGATTATCTTGTACTTTTGTATCTTCCTACCCTTTTGCATCGGAAATTTCACCAGCTCAGAGTGTTACAGTAGGTTTATGACAAATTGTTGTAAGGGATATCATTTAATTGACGGCGAATGCATACCAATTTGCGAAGGCGGTTGCAACGAGACGGAAGTTTGTCTAAGACCAAATATCTGTGGACTTCTAGATTCTGTATTAATTTTAGTGGAGTAAGTAATTTTGATTTACACCAGTCAGACATTAGACCAATCAAATTAATTTTGAACACTTTTAAAACTTGCTGAAGTTAGGACTGGGAGTGTTGAATAATGTCTTGTGATGAATTGCAAAATAGTGATGTACTGTTCAACTCTCGGTTGTTCGTCCGGTGCGAAATATTGTTTTATACAAAAATTCTCTACTAACTCTACTTTTAAACTACGATATGGTTCATCGAATCGATAAATTATACCAACATAGAAATATTATCAGTGAAAAAAAGAATTCAGAATTAACATCTAGCTAGTGTGAAATAGTGCGAAAAAGTTGTAAAAATGGTGTCTGATGGTTCCGACTTCGTTGAGTGTCGAAAGCTGAAGATTGCTAAACAAACCGATAAGGAACAAACTTCAGACAACGAACGACTGATTCACAATGCAACGAGCGAAAAAGCGATAAAAGAGTGATAAACTTCAAGTAGTAGATTTTCTTTCCGACGACGAGAAGAGTGAATGAAGGTTTGTTTTCCTTCTATCCATGCACAAAGGAAGCAAGGAATAGACCTTGGAGAAGCACCTGATAATGCTAATTCACTAAATATTTATAATGCTACGAGTATAGAAAAATACAGGAAAAACAACAACATTATAGTAATTGGTGGACATATCGATTTAAATGAAGAATGAACGAATTCTCATAAGATTATATTCAATTGATTGAGTTCAAATGAACGAGGACAAAATGATTGCAATCTTTTTAATTTTGAATAAACAGTGATTCCAGAATTTGAAAACAATCTTTTAATCAGCTCATCATGGTTTTACAATTCATTACAAGATTGAACCAAGGTTCAAAATTGTTGAAATTTGTTTCAGCTTAAAACCTTTATGGAATATTTTTTTCAATTCACAATGAACCCAGGTTTTGATTTTTTTTAATTCCTCTAAGATGCATTTATTAAAAAATTATTTCAACTTTCTTTTATAGGCGAAGACGGTGCGCTAGCAAGCTAAGTGATGGAGAAAATTACTGCGATAAGTGCTACCCAACGCATTTATTAATCAATGATACCTGCCAACCTTACTGCCATCAAATTTGTACCAATGGATTTTGTGATTCAACAGGCGAAGTATGTAAATGTAATCCAGGTTATCAAACGAATCCTATAACCAATACTTGTGAACCGATTAATTCAATTCAACGTCAACCAAATTGTGTCAACGAAAGTAGTTGTCAGAATTTGACAAGCTTAACCAGTGCAACAAATGTCATTCCAAACTGTCAAAATGACGGGTGCATAGATGGAATTTGTATTGATGGGGTATGTCAAAATCTAGGTTTTTCAAACACTA
Organism: Chrysotoxum bicinctum; assembly: GCA_911387755.1. Classification (NCBI taxonomy): domain Eukaryota; kingdom Metazoa; phylum Arthropoda; class Insecta; order Diptera; family Syrphidae; genus Chrysotoxum; species Chrysotoxum bicinctum. The sequence goes on from OU426988.1 coordinate 9,974,151, forward strand.
GCATTCCGACACCAGATTTCAAAGTGAACTGTCAAAATGATTGCTCGGGAGGAATTTGCATTAATGGAATTTGTCAAAATCAAGAAGTAACCAGCATAGTGCCGAATTCTCCAAAGGACGGAGAGTTCGTAATTTCAACAACTGATATCCCTTTGAACTGTCAGAATGGCTGCAACGATGGAATTTGCATCGAAGGAATTTGTCAAAATCATGATGAAAATTCCACAATCTCACCATCATCAATAGATGTCACCTCGAACTGCCAAAACGGCTGTTGGGGTGGAATGTGCCATAATGGAATTTGTCAATGTAAGGACGAATTGATACTAAATGAGGAAACAAACGACTGCATTATGCCATGTGAGAAAACCTGCAAAAATGGTATTTGCAATCAGGACAGGACATGCGAATGCAGCCAGGGTTATATTCTGCAAAACCACTCTGGTTGTGTTCCGCAATGTGATCGGGAGTGTGTCAATAGTGTTTGCGTAGCTCCGACTCATTGTGAATGCATCGAAGGTGATATTTCCAGATTTAATTTTTCGTCAGCTCTTGAATGTCTTACCACGTGTGAAGATGTCGACGGTAAAAATGGCTGCCTAAATGGCACTTGTGTGGCAGTTAACAAATGTGAGTGCCATGACGGTTTCTTTCAAAAACCCGACGATCGTTTTGAATGTGTTGCTAGTTTGGTTGACATAAGTGAATTGCAGAGGAAGTTTTCACTCTCAATGGGGATCAGTATTGTCATATTAACGTTGCTGATTATAATTTCGTTTGTATGTTTTGCACGTAAGAGAATGAGACTTGTCTACTATAATGTTAATGAAACTGGTGAGTGAAGGGTTTTTTTCTGTATACGAAAATTATTTAATTTATGTTTTCTTTTTCTTTTCTTTTTTTAAGAAAAATCTAATTCAACTGTTGTGTTCCAGAACTATGGACAACGAGAGTGTGTTCTATAAGCTTTAGATTAAGGTTCTTGTATAAGAAATTATTGTTCAAAAAAAAAAAAAAAAACCAAGAATATTTGTACTTAAAATAAAAATATGAAACATATTTTTAAAAATCTAAGGAATTCACAATTATTAACAAAAATGAATTTAAAAATAAATTTCCTATATTTTGAAAAGTCATTTTTACGATTTGTGTTTGTGAAGCAGCTAAGCCTGTGGACAAAATTTGGCTCACTTTGAAACAATTGCAAAATTGAAATAAAGGAAAATTCTTTGTGGAAAGGTTCATAACTATTATTAAAACAAAAGAATTTTTCATTTATAGAATTTACAAATAGAATGGAACCAGCGACTTAGCACACCTGCAAATTATAGTAGGGAGAAGTAAGAGCTTAACATTTAAACTTATTGATGATCTTAGAAAACAACTTATTTGGTCAAAAACACAAGTATCTAGAGTTCAGAATAGGGAGTTAATTCCTTAAGGTACAAAACCATACTTAAAAAGTTAGTTAAAATAAGAAGAGCATTAAGTATCATAGAATATTTACAAGGTAAGCCAAGAATCTTAATCATTATTGATTACGTTTTCTTTGATTTTGAGATTTAAAGTTTTTTTTAATAATTTAGGCCTTTGTTTAATGAAAAGAAATTGTTCAACAATTCAACTTAAAAGAATTTTAAAATAGATGTGTGAATTTGCAGATTATGAAATTATAGAATTTTAAAATACCGACTTAGTCAAAACAAAATAAAAAACAATACAATACATTTGATTCATTTATTGAGCTTTAGAATAACAACCCAAGAAAAAAAATGTTTGACTCATTTTTAAAATATGGAATTTAAAAAAAAAGGAAGTTCTAAAAATATATTTGAATGTTTTTAGATGCTTCTAATTCGTGCATAATATTTCAGGACTTGGTTTTTTTAAGGTAGCAAGTTTTACATAAATATTTTTGAATTTGGCGCCTATATATCCATACCATGGTAAGCAGAGGTACCATATGGGCCACCAGGTGTCGACACATGTCGACACTTAGACACATGAGACATAAACCACCAGATGTCGACACATGAGCCATGACTCAAGGAAAACTATAAACGCGTTTTTTCTCGAAACCACGTTTTTCCAACTGTTGGCCACGATTACTTTAAAACTACTTGACGGATCGTCATAATTTTTTGTTTGTTTTAAAGCTTATTAAATGGAGTCTGGACTAAAATCAGGCTGATATATCAAAAACTTTTTTTTGTACAGCGCTCAGAAGAGCGAAAAAAAGAGTGGAAAAAACGAACACTAAAATTCAAGCGTCCCCATTTTTTCAATTTTTGACTTTGAGCAATTATTTGCTATTTTCAGCTATCTAAGTGGCTTAGTTTGGGAAATAATTAAGTTTAATGTTTTTGAAAAATAAAACTTTTTTTACTACACAAAAATTTAATACTTCACAAAAATGCTTTTTTCAGCTTTCTAAGTGGCTTGGTAGACCCAATGAACTTATTACATTAAGTGAGTGTTGTAAGTTCGTAGATCCAATGAACTTGGTACATTAAGTGAGTTTTGTTAGTTCATAGATCCAATGAACTTGGTACATTAAGTGAGTGTTGTTAGTTGGTAGATCCAATGAACTTGGTACATTAAGAGTGTTGTTAGTTCATAGATCCAATGAACTTGGTACACTAAGAGTGTTGTTAGTTCGTAGATCCAATGAACTTGGTACATTAAGAGTGTTGTTAGTTCGTAAAGCCAATGAACTTGGTACATTGGGTGAGTGTTGTTTTTTTTTTTTTTTTTTTATAATCTACCCGCGCTCAAGGGATTATGATTACCCTTTAAATGTTTCAACACAGCGCGGGCGTGAAGTTAATGAAGAGAAAGAAGGATAGGAAAGATGTGTGGCACGATGTTCTGAGACTGTTGGTGGTTGTCTCAGATATTTTTATCTCCAGGGATGGCGGCTCAGCTAAAGCGGAGAAATGCCGTGTCTTATTTCTATGTCGCTTATAATTCACATTATTTTATTCGTGTTCATCGTGAGTGTTGTTAGTTCGTTCGTTCAGTCAATTGAATATCAATTTCATTTCATTTCAATTCATATTTTTGAATACGGTCAATACTTAATGGGGGCTATCGTGAACAAAATTTCCCTTGGAATTTTCCCCATCTTCGAAAATTGGAAAGGTCAATACTTCTGCACTGTTCATTGTAAGCTGGCGACTGGCCTTTTTAAATGCGAGCCAAAGTCAATATGAAACTTAATTCCCAATATCAATAAATTCAAAGGGAAACTTTCGACATTATTCGAGATGTCAATTTTGAAAGTTGGGAACAATTCCCAGGGAAATTTTATTCACGATAATATTTTAATACGCAAGTCCAGACTCCAACTACACTCTTCTATTTAATAAAAAAAAAACCTTTGATTTTTTTAATTTTCGATCATTTTTGCAGGAGCTAGAGTTGCCAACAGCGAACAACTTTTTTTTATGAAGCTGAAGATCGCTGCATCGAAATTTATGTTTTCATTTAGGATAGCAGATCTCGATAAGTATCAAAGATATTGGAATATTTTAAACGCCAAAATGTTGGGCGCAAATTTTCCTAGGGGCGATGTCCGTTACATTTTTTAAATTGTATCTCGTTATATTTTATTTTAGTGAGTTTTAAAACTTTTAAGACAAAAAATTTTTAGGAGAGGATATAGACCGCAATAATTTTTTTAGAAATAAAATAAATATGACCCAATGTAGAATATACGTTTCTCTAGGGGCGATGTTTCTCCTTTTTTTATTTTTTTTTATAAACTTATTTAACCATGAAGCTAACAAAAAAAAAAACAAAAAGTTTGGACCCTTATAACTTTGGATAGACTAATCGTAGGTAAAAAATCGGTACATGAAAAAATTAGAATTTCCAAACTCTAGGGGCGATGTTTTTTCTTTTTTTTATTTTTTTGTCCATTAAAGTTTTTTAAACATGAAAGTTAAAAAAAAAAAAAAAGTTTAGACCCTTATAACTTTGGATCACCTAATCGTAGGTAACGGGTGATTTTTTAAGAGCTTGAGAACTTTTTAAAAAAAAAAAACGCATAAAATTTGCAAAATCTCATCGATTCTTCATTTGAAACGTTAGATTGGTCCATGACATTTACTTTTTGAAGATAATTTCATTTAAATGTTGACCGCGGCTGCGTCTTAGGTGGTCCATTCGGAAAGTCCAATTTTGGGTAACTTTTTCGAGCATTTCGGCCGGAATAGCCCGAATTTCTTCGGAAATGTTGTCTTCCAAAGCTGGAATAGTTGCTGGCTTATTTGTGTAGACTTTAGACTTGACGTAGCCCCACAAAAAATAGTCTAAAGGCGTCAAATCGCATGATCTTGGTGGCCAACTTACCGGTCCATTCCTTGAGATGAATTGTTCTCCGAAGTTTTCCCTCAAAATGGCCATAGAATCGCGAGCTGTGTGGCATGTAGCGCCATCTTGTTGAAACCACATGTCAACCAAGTTCAGTTCTTCCATTTTTGGCAACAAAAAGTTTGTTAGCATTGAACGATAGCGATCGCCATTCACCGTAACGTTGCGTCCAACAGCATCTTTGAAAAAATACGGTCCAATGATTCCACCAGCGTACAAACCACACCAGACAGTGCATTTTTCGGGATGCATGGGCAGTTCTTGAACGGCTTCTGGTTGCTCTTCACTCCAAATGCGGCAATTTTTCTTATTTACGTAGCCATTCAACCAGAAATGAGCCTCATCGCTGAACAAAATTTGTCGATAAAAAAGCGGATTTTCTGCCAACTTTTCTAGGGCCCATTCACTGAAAATTCGACGTTGTGGCAGATCGTTCGGCTTCAGTTCTTGCACGAGCTGTATTTTATACGGTTTTACACCAAGATCTTTGCGTAAAATCTTCCATGTGGTCGAATAACACAAACCCAATTGCTGCGAACGGCGACGAATCGACATTTCACGGTCTTCAGCAACACTCTCAGAAACAGACGCAATATTCTCTTCTGTACGCACTGTACGCATTCGTGTGGTTGGTTTAATGTCCAATAAAGTAAACTGAGTGCGAAACTTGGTCACAATCGCATTAATTGTTTGCTCACTTGGTCGATTATGTAGACCATAAATCGGACGTAAAGCGCGAAACACATTTCGAACCGAACACTGATTTTGGTAATAAAATTCAATGATTTGCAAGCGTTGCTCGTTAGTAAGTCTATTCATGATGAAATGTCAAAGCATACTGAGCATCTTTCTCTTTGACACCATGTCTGAAATCCCGCGTGATCTGTCAAATACTAATGCATGAAAATCCTAACCTCAAAAAAATCACCCGTTATAAGAACGGTACATGAAAAAATTAGAATTTAATAGCTCAACACCATCCTTTTTTGGTTTAGCTAAACTAAAAGCAATAAATATTTTTCAATTCAAATTTGTTAAACATATCTCATAATATCTATCTAATTATTATAATAGTTATTCTATAAAGTATATTCACTCTGGAATTTTCTTTTTCTTTGTCTTTGCTGAAATTTTGTTTTCGTTTGTATAACAATTAATCTTTTCTTTATATAATTCCAATTTTGTATAATTATTATCAGAATTATTAAAACTTGAATCGAAAAAATAAAAATTCTTATGAAATAAATATTATAATTTTGATAATATACAATTATTAATATAATGCAATAAAAAATATAAAAATATTACAAATAACCAACATCTTAACTAACTAACACAAAACGTAGATATCTATTTTCCTTTTTGTTGTAATTTGTTGCTAGACAACAAATGACTCAAGAACATGAAATAAAACAAAAAGAAAAAACATCGCCTTTAGAGTTTGGAAATTCTAATTTTTTCATGTACCGTTCTTATACATACGATTAGGTGATCCAAAGTTATAAGGGTCTAAACTTTGTTTTTTTATAACTTTCATGTTTAAAAAAATTTAATAAACAAAAAAATAAAAGAAAAAGAAAAAACATCGCTCCTAGAGTTTGGAAATTCTAATTTTTTCATGTACCGTTCTTATACCTACGATTAGTTGATCCAAAGTTATAAGGGTCTAATTTTTTTTTTTTTTTAACTTTCATGTTTAAAAAACTTTAATAGACAAAAAAATAAAAAAAAAGAAAAAACATCGCCCCTAGAGTTTGGAAATTCTAATTTTTTCATGTACCGATTTTTTACCTACGATTAGTCTATCCAAAGTTATAAGGGTCCAAACTTTTTGTTTTTTTTTGTTAGTTTCATGGTTAAATCATGGTTAAATAAGCTTAATAAAAAAAAAAATAAAAAAAGGAGAAACATCGCCCCTAGAGAAACGTATATTCTACATTGGGTCATATTTATTTTATTTCTAAAAAAATTATTGCGGTCTATATCCTCTCCTAAAAATTTTGTTGTCTTAAAAGTTTTAAAACTCACTAAAATAAAATATAACGAGATACAATTTAAAAAATGTAAAGGACATCGCCCCTAGGAAAATTTGCGCCCAACATTTTGGCGTTTAAAATATTCCAATATCTTTGATACTTATCGAGATCTGCTATCCTAAATGAAAACATAAATTTCGATGTAGCGATCTTCAGCTTCATTTTTTTTTGAGGTGGTCTCGTTCCGAGGCGCATTGGTTTTTAACGGCCCGGTGTTTTTTGATGAAAAAATTATTTTTTGTACTTAATATGATAATAAAAAAGCAAAACAAAATTGAATGGATTATAGCATTCCTTCCATGAAAAAAAAATCACTGAAAAAGGAGAAACTGCCCTTAAATCGAAAGGGTGCCATATGTAGCAACTAAGTTGGTAATCAATATGAAAACATAATTATGTCGACTTCGGACTTATAGACTTTGCAGTTTCTCGTAATAATCTAAGAATTCACAAAGCAATCCAGTTATCTCAAATTGGTAACATCCACAAACAAATCGACCTCGATCATATGCTAAATGTCACTAAGCCCGTATTTGACATACATACATTTGGCGATTAAAGCATCAACTCAGACCGTTTTATAGTTGCGCCAAGATTCAGATTAGGAATGTCGAACGAAAAAAATTTCGAACCACTCGGAAGAAGGAATTCTATGTTGGACGCCTTGCATTTATTCACCTACAACAGATACCAATATAATCGGTCGTCCTAGAATCCTGATATCATGAGCAGGCGGCCGAGACCACCATGGTATGTTTCCAACTCTCCCAGAAGAGGTAAAGATACTCGTGGTACCCTGAAAAATGCGTTCAATTACTAAAAATTACAAAAGATGCACATGCAAATATGCTGCAGCGAGAAAAGAGTATCGACCAAGAAGTAGAAGATATTCTGCGTAGCAAGAAGAGTCTTACGACCGCTTCTTTTCGAAGCAGCGAAGTGACCAAACCACAGAAATTAGTAGATATTTTTAATTAGCTTTCCAAGCAGACTATTAAAAGGCATCATCTAAAGGGAGTAATAGCAGCCAGTAAGTAAAAGGTAGATTTAGATATAAAAAAAAAGCTCAATGACAACAAGTTCGCAGAATATGATAGCTGATCCGCAAAATTCTTTCCTGCATTTTTATAAATTATTTAAATTACTGAATATGTTTTATGTTAAGGTTTGATCTAAAAATTCGCTCAATTTTACCACAAAAACAGGGACAACATTTTGGCACAGTAGAGATAAGGAGTAACCTTCACTTAAAAATGAAGCCGACTATCTCAATTTCGAGTAAAGTCATTTCGGAACGATAAATGCCCCAAATTGGCAAAGTTTCGTGTGAAGCCTAAACCACACACACTCTGATTTCATAAAAATTTCAACGAAGAGTTAAAAAAAAAAAAAAACAAAAATACGATAAGCAATTCTTCAAATAAAATTATCTTTTACCCAATAAAAATAACCATAGTTCTGCATGGAATTTGTTTTTTAATCTCAACAAACAAAATTTTGGCATTTTTGAATTTAGTTTGCTTGAATATTTTAACGCGACACAACATGAATAACATTTTCTTAATTTTCTTCTGTTTTATCTTACAAACGTTCTACATCGGAAACTTGATTGATGGATTTAAGTGTTTCAAATCGAAAGAACCTACAAAATTTGAAAATTGTTGCGAAGGATACCAAAAAATTAACAACGAATGCATTCCAATTTGCAAAGACGGTTGTCCCAGGTCAAAAATTTGTCTAGAACCGGATGTCTGCGGATGTGAGGATAATACTCTCGATCACAGTGACAACAATAGGTACACAAATGTTGGGTGACGTAATTTCTTTTCTAAGAACACCATTTATTCGTGAAACGAAAATTTTACGGCTTATTGGATCCTATCAGATAAATAGGGCTAAGTTGCGGGACCTTCGTAAAATCCGCGATATATTGAAAAATGTGAATCACTCTTTATCTCATTCTAAATCTCAAGATTAATGTAGAAGGCAGTTTTTTAACTAAGAAACATCGCTTAAAAATTCAACAAGTGTCTTATTAAATTAACAATGTGCAATTTTCGATATATGCTTGGAGAAAACTCAGAAACTAGCAGGTTTTCCATAATATTCATGGTAAAACTTTTTCTATAAATATCGTAGTTGACTTAAAAAGATATCGTGTTATTTCAACAAAAATATCTTGTAATTACAAAAATTTACAGGATTTTGAATTAATATCAGTATTGATTTCGTCTTATATTCGTCTTTTTTCACGGCTTGATGCCATTTTAATTGATATGTTTCCCAATTTTTGGGTGGAGAAGAGTGGATTCACAACTGATTTGGTCTGATCTTAGACTCTCAGGGAATCGTCTGATTTACTCACAGCTTGGCTGGTATTTTTGAAAATTATCTCCATGAAGACAAATTGAAATACCGATGATTTTAGTAGTTCTTTCAGTTTTACTAGATATACTGTTGACTTAACGTTCCATATATAATGAAATTAACCTGATCCGCAGGTAACTATGTAATTGCTGTAATGTTGAAAAGAATCGCGAACTCAAATTTGGATTTGTGGAAGCTTATAGTACAGTAAATAACCTGTTAATATCTCTTAAATTTAGCTTCGTATTTAACTTAGCAGTGTGTCTGGTTAATTTAACCGATTTTCAAGTTAATTATCTAAAATTACATCTAAGTGCACTAAATGAAACTTCAATTAACATGAAAATAATGTTGATTTTACATTATAAAACAGAGCTAGGTAAGACATTCCACATTCGTGTAGTAAGGATTAAGAAAGGTTCTCTATACTTCACAGTACGTTCGAAACTAGGCTCCAGGGTAAACTGATAAACATTCCTAGAGGTACAAATATTACGGTGGAAATCTCCAGGGTTTATCAATGCGACTGGGTGTTTCACTGTGTTAATTGAAAATGCATCAAATCTTTGATGTACAACTATTAATTTTTCGCTGAGGTTCACTATTATTCGGTCCACGCTGAAGGAGGGTGGAAGTTGATTTTGCTTTGATCATAAAGGAAAGTGCTTTTAGACGATGAATCTTTGACCTAAAGATCTTTAGAAGATTTCCATTTTCTGAGGATTTAAAATTGGCTATTGAAAAATCGTGAGTATTTGGCTCCAAGTGCTCAGTTGTATCACAAATACTGTTTCCACAGATACTGCATTTAAGGTTTTCATAGGCTTCTCATATTAGTTTCGAATTTTCGATGAAGCGCTCATGATTATATTTGAAGACACAAGATTTTAGCACTTAAAAACCGACGAATTTCCTTCACGAGATAGTTTTTTGAATCATCGATATCGATGTACGTGTACTTGTACAGCAAGCTATGTTAATTAGACAAGCGAAGGTGTGGTTCAGCTTTATAGTGAGGCTAGCGATCACTTGTTTACAAGAAATCTAACTCCATCATCGAGGTATTAAATATCTTGAGATTTCAAGTTAGTTACCAGAAAATTTATTCGAAAATTTGAGGTCGGAGAATATTTTAGCATTCATTTTTAATAATGCCGAAAGATATCTTTGCTGTAATGGGTGAATCAGTTGCAAAGCTTCACTGATAACGCAATAGAACGTCCCTCTTCGAGGCCAACTACTGCAGATTTGCGACCTGTGGATACATTTGCTATCAAATTTTACGATTACGAAAAACAACTTTTTTTGTTCTTCAAACTACTTTCCTCAGATTGACAACAAAATTGAAGGTGATATGTAGAAGTAGTTTTGAGATTGTTACCGCCTTCCTTTTTAAACAAAAATAATTGTAAATTTTTTAAAGAAACAAATTTAACGTGTGATCTCAATGTTGAAAATTTGACAATCAGAACTCAAGTTATAATTTTCTAACCCCAACAGTACTACTCTTTTCTGCAGATTTTGAATATGCTACCTTTTAAAAAAATGGGTGAATACTCAATTCTATTCAGTTGAAAATGTATTTGTTTCAAGATCTTGAAAACCAATAATAAACTTGCAAATGTCAATTAAAAATTTTAATGTTAAATTTCTTTCAAGGTGTGTCATGTGCTTTGGTCTTTATTCTAATTCATCAGTTCAACATACATGCGTCAAATGTAAACCAACATATGATTTCGTTACTGACGACTACTGTGAACCAATTTGTGATCAAGAATGCAATAATGGCTTCTGCTTTTCACCAGGCATTTGTAAATGTCATCCGGGTTATCAAGAGAATCCCAAAACTCAGAAATGTGAATCGATTCACAATTCATTTGCTTTCGAAGATTGTTTGAAAAATAATAACTGCCAGAATGTCTCAACTTCAACCACAGTACAGAGATCTAAAAGTGAATTGAAAATTTCAACAACAGATGCTACTTCGAACTGTCAAAATGACTGTGGGAATGGAATTTGCATTAACGGATTATGTCAAGAGCACACTTCTTTGACTGAACAAAATACTACGATTTCAACAACACAAGTATCAATAAACTGTCAAAATGAGTGTGTGGGAGGAATTTGCACAATTTGTCCAAAACAAGAATCAACTACAGAGCAGATTTCTACAACAGATGAATTTTTCAACTCTTCAACAACAAATGTCATTTCGAAATGTCAAAATGGAATTTACAACGAAGAGAAAATATGCAAATGCAATCATGGTTATATTCTTAAAAGTGGCTCCTGGTGTGTTCCGCAATGTGATCGAGAATGTGTGAATAGTATTTGCGTAGAAGATCATAAAACTGACTGCCTAAATGGTACTTGTGTGACAATTAACAAATGTCAGTGTCTTGAAGGTTTCTTTCCAAAGCCTGGTAACCCTTTTGAATGTGTTGTTTGTTCGGCAGCAGACATGGATTACTATCGTTGGAAATTGTTCAGCTCAATATGGATTATTTGCATATTAACGATGTCTACTCTGATTTTACTAGGATATCTAGTATATAAGCAAATGAAATGCGGCAGTTATAATGTTGATAAAGTTGGTAAGTAAAGCTTTATTAAGTTTGCACGAAAATTTTTATAAAATGTTTCTTTTATTTTTTTAGAAAAATGCCACGTTGTTTACGAGAACAATGGCCAATTAAAGTGTGACTTTTCATAAGAACTTACCTATCAATAAACTGTTTTTAACTTCAGACAGCTGTTCAAAACAAACATTGTTAATTGGTGTTTAAGAGTTGTCTAACTTAGGCACCGGAATCGGTTGACTCAACCTTGACTAAAATGACATTTAATTTAATTGAACAAGTATTTTTAGAACTAGTCTAACTAGACAACCAATTAAGGAAATAAAATTAATACATTTATCTTTAAGACTAAGATTTTATACGAGAAATTGATATTTAAAAAAAAAAGTTTAAACTCAACTCATTGACTAACACTCTTTACATTTTTAAATCTAATCATTTCCAAGAGATGTAGACAAATTTAAATTATACATGAATAATTTTTTCAAAGAGTCAGAAGTCTAGAGGCAATAAGGATGAGCAGTTAGCAGACCCCTGCTGTTACGAAAGATCACATGGTACTAGGTCCGTGTTGGCACTAAGAATCAACAGGCACTAGGCCCCTAAGCGGTACACAATTTCAACAGGTACTAAGGCCCTGTTGACATTAGGGATCTGAAGGGACTTGGCGTCTGGTATCACTTAAGATCATACAAGGCCCCTGCTGAAAATTATGATCAGCAGGTACTAGGCTTCTACAGGTACACAATTTCCGCCGCAGGTTGACATTAAGGATCATAAGGTTCTTGGCGACTGGTATCACTAAAGATCAGCAAGTACTAGGTCAGCTGTGGCACATAGTAACACTAGGTACAAGGCCCCTGTTGAAACTTATGATCAGCAGGTACTAAGCCCCGGGTGGCACTCAAGATTAGCTAGAACTAGGCAAATGGATGGCATTGAGAATTAGCAGATACTAGGGCAGTAGCGGTACAAAAATTCAGCAGGTAATAAGACCCTGTTGACACTAAGGATCAGCAGGTAATTGGCATCTGGTATCTCTTAAGATGAGAACTTCTATGCCCCTATAAGATCAGATGGGCACGTGGATGGCACTAAGAATCAGCATGTACTAAGCTTTTAGCGGTACTTAAATTCAGCAAGTATTAAGCACCTAATGACACTAAGGATCATCAGACTTAACACTCTGCAGCAGGAGCCCCTGGTGGACAAATAGGACAATTAACTTGGAATTATGATCCTTCACCACTGATGGTGGGAAGCCTAGTTGCACTAGGAGCAACTCTTGCTAAATTCTTATTGGTGCGGAATGAATTAATATAGAATCCATACAGAAAACCAAGGAGAACAGTGCTGTCTACTACGAAAGCAGAAGAAAGAAGCGTAGCAAAAATCTCTTCATAACGAGAAGTGTCAAATGTTTGACAGATACACTTAAAAACTTGGAAACAAATTGAATAGATTAAAACAAAGTGACTAAAAAAATGACGAAATGTACCTTCCATATACGAATCTCATATAGAAACTTTATGGAAATCATATTTTTCTATTTTTTCAAAAACCATTAAAGTATTAGGCTCAGCTTAGGTTAAAAAAAAAACCGGACAACCGTCATTCGCTTTAGGTCATTAAATAGGTTTTTGGTCGTTTTATAAAATCGTCTTTATTCTCATTTTCGACAACTGAAAACATCAAATTAGGAAAACCAAAACACGTTAAACAAACTCAAAACTACGTTAAGGACCAGATTTCGACGACTCTTTAATATTGAATTTGATTTCAAAAGCCACCACTTCATTACAAAATTCGTGTAAAGCTCACAATGGGCTATTCGGATGTCAAAACCATTTAAGTAGTTTTCTATGAAGCTTCCACATATTTGGCGTGTGTTCAGTATCCTGCTGACATGCGATCATAAACTCAATATAAAACGCTCGTTAGGTCTTCAAAAGGGAAACTTAAAAAAAAAAAAAAGAGAATTTTTTGAGTAAATTAAGCCTAGACAAACACGCAAGCCTTTTCAATTTTGTCGAATCTTCTAAAAGCACTGCTGCAAACCACCAACCTGAGCCTGCTTAACCTCAAACAAAGGCAACGAGGTACCTTTTGTTCGTTTGGTCGTTGTAGTGCATAGAGAACCCTATGCGAAAACATGCACTGCATGAATATATGCATGTGCTGTACGCATAACCTCGTTTATTCCCCTTTAATTACCCTGAAAAAGTTGAAAGCACATTTTGACGGCCAGACGAAGCTCTCGGTCAGGGATAATGACTAACATCATAAATGCTGTGCTGTTGAGGATTTTTTTTGTTTTTGTCCAGTATCACAAATTACTCACCTGCCCTCGGCCTCGACGAGCTTGAGCTGGGAGCAGCAAACTGACACTCCTTTAACAACATAGAGTTTAATTTGTATCAAAGATGATGATGACGATGTTGATGTTGATGATGACGACGACGACGACGACGACATAGGAGGTTTAAATAGAACTGAACTTATGTGTGCCTAAGCAATGGCAATAGCCGAAGCAAGGACTCTTTTCTTAACTAGCAATGAGGCTACATTTGTTTGGGCATATTTAATAGCTTTTTTTTTTTTTTTTTTTTTTTTTAGTTTCTACATAGAAAGAAAAAAATACCGTAAGGTGTGTACCCATTCCGAAAACAACTACAGGAGCGAATTTGTACGATGAAATATGACTATCAATTTTTGTAGCGATTTCTGCCAAAGGCCAACAAAAATTTACGTCTTGCATTCTAAGCTGGCATTTTTCACATACATATGTACATAAAGTTTTATACAATCGGAGCACAAAAACGGGGGTGTCAGATGACTCAGGAAAATCATACAGGGAAGAAGACAAGTCCCCAATTCATCAACTTACCAAATGTCATCAACGAAAAAGCAAATTATCAAAATAATTTATAAAAAGGCGCACCTGTTGTATACTAAATTCTCTCCGAAGATTTTAACAAGGTTTAGCATTTAAGTCTTAGGTTAACACTATGTACATAGGAATCCACAAAGGCAGCACTACGAAACACTTAGGTCGAATATCTCACAAAAAATCTTAACAGTACAGTATAAACAAGAATATTCGTAACTAAAGAATATTTCAGTCGGTGTACCACAAGGAAGTATCCTAGGACCAAACCTTTTTTAAATTTTTTATAGTTCCTGCTAAAATATCATATATTATATTCTAGTGTGGACAACAAGGACTTAGTTGTAATACAGCAATATTTTTCCCGATTAATGCTACGGGAAGGCCGCAAACAAAATTTCAATATGCACTTGATAAAGTAAGAGATTGGATACAAAGCTAAACTAGAGAGAGTATTTCAAGAAAGAAAAAGAGAAAAACTTAAATTGAAATAAACAAGAATAATGTTGCTTTCAGGTAACATTCAGACGTTTGCAAGGTCCATAGAAGGACATCAGGCCCATTCACTAAAGAATCTGTCAAATTTTCAATGAAAATTTCTACAAAATTTTCGACAGTTCTAAATTTTTCAACGTGAAGAATTAAGCGATCAATCTTTTTAGTCTTAGGCAATACATTCAATAAGTCAAATAATTCTATAACTGAAAGAGATCGAAAAGTTAGCGGGTCAAACAACATCCAAACAACTGGCTTATGAGTTAAATCAATTCACACCCGTGTTACTTGTTTCGATGGGAATTGTCATCAGTTCACCCTGGAGCCGTACTTTCAAATCTGTCAAATACAGATATTTCTTTTTTAGAGGAACAACATGATTATGGCATAATTTACCCGGCACGGTTTTTCCTTGTTATTTCAATATCCAAACATTCTAGACCAATGTTCATCGACACCTCCTTTCTCGTACCCCTAATTTTCCCATCGCCCGTGCTGTGTTTGACATTATAAGGGTCTCACAATAAACCGGAGGTAACTCAGTCACTAAACCAAGGCAAGAAGATTGGCAAGAAGATTGACTACTTTCAATCGATGAACGCCGTATTCCACCACATGGCAAATGAGAAATAGGATTAGCTTTAAAAAAATTAAGAACACCTGGATCAAATGATTAACATGCAAAGCTTTTCAAATTCTAGTTCTATTTCAAAATCTCAAAAAAAAAATAATTGAGTAAAATTCCAGGAAATTGTAAAGCTGACGAACTTGCAAAAAACGGAACAATCTTACCTTTGTTCGATAGCAAATCTAACATCGGTATACCCCTAGCTACTTGTAAACTTATGCTAAAACATGATACCATTAAGAAGGCTTACCATAGATGGACCAGCACTATAACTTGCCGGTCTACTAAACTGATTTGGCCATTGTTTGATGCTAAACGCTCAAAACAACTAATTTCTATTGGTAGATTGCATATTAGCTCCGTTATAGGTGTCCTTACTGGACACTTCCTAATAGGAAGACATGCTTTTCGTCTTGGAGTTCCTGCAAATGATTTTTGCAGAAGCTGCATGGACGAAGAAGAAGAGCAGTCAGTTCCTCACCTTCTATGTTCTTGTCCTGCCCTAGCGCAAAGATGTAGACTCCACTTGGGAGACTACTACTATAACGATCCTAGTCATCTAAATAATTCCGACATTCACTGCCTCAAACGCTTCATTGTTAGCTCAAAATGGTTTAACGAGTAAGGGTGATTTTTTTGAAATCCTTGTGGTATCACAACGGACCAAATATTGGTCTAAGTGTGTTGACCTTTTCCGGTCAGCAGCCACTTTAACCTAAATTTAACCTAACCTAACAACATGGGCACTATGTTCAACAATTCTATAGAACTAAACGTCTCTTTTGATGGAAGTGACTTCAAGGTAGTTACGGAGTTGCGTCTACGAATGACACCTTAGTGGATAACTAGGGAAGAACAACGCTGGCAAGTCGCTCCAATTTTGGCTTGGTAAAAACGAATTAGCTCAAAACTCCTCACGCGAAAGAGGAAGAGGAAGGGCATGCTCTACAAAACCCTTTCACTGCCTGCCCATTTAACGGAGCTCGTTCGACAGAATAATTCTTCTACGGATATTTGGCACTGTTGACTACCGGGCAACTGGAGGTTGGAAAGTTGAAGATTAAACCGAGAGCACTGTGACTTGTCCCAATATCTGCATGAAGTCTGAAGTAAAAACACATCGGCAACATTGACTCGGCCACATCTATCGAATGGACAACAACATTCCCAGGCATGAAGCTCTCCTTCTAGATGACTCGACGTAAGAGTGATAAAAGTTTTTGAACGTAGCTAAAAAATCTCGGTTATTTATAAAAAAAAAAAGAAAAGAAAGGGCACTACGGCGTATGAGTGCTATTTTCTACGTTACTTTTTAATAACGATGTATAAGTTTTATAGGGCAAGTAAAAAATTCGAAATCTAGATTTTGATCAGACTTGACATAACTATGATCGGGAAGACGAGACAAGTGGATCTCGCAATTCTTTATGTCTGTCTATCTTTACGACTATAGCCTAAACGGGTCAGCCGATTTTCTTTAAACTTGGTAGATAGAATTTTAATTTTTTTCCAAGTACAAGATTTTTTCTTAAACGCATTTTATTCAGTGTGTTTTTAGCTTAAACTACAAAAATGGTGGTTTTAGCCTTCTTAAATATGAATCTTATATTTTTCTCTAAAAGTCCACTTTTAAAGTTCTAAGACTCTTAAACATAAAAGATCCCGGGACCCAGTCGAATATTTTATTTCTCTAATTTTCGAAACTCCAAATCCAATTCGCATGTTTATGCATAAAATATAAACCCAGCGCCTTGTTTCTTCCCTCGAAACTAACTTCTACCCACCCATGTTTACACATCGTTTCGTTGGTTTTTTTTTAAGCATTTGTGCTACAGCAACATCAGAAGTCAAATCAAACTCAAAACAGGGGGTAGAGAGACACTGCTTCTATAATAATCTTCTATATTTTTGCATATGTGCAGCAAGTGAAGTCAAGTGCAGGTGCAAGTCGAGTGTGCATATGAGGTATATAAGTCAAGTGATGTCCTCCAAGTTTTCTTTCAAGTGCAGATCGGAGGAATGTCAAGGATAGCTTAAGGCTGAACGGAATACATTTATGTACATATTTACGAAAAACCATATCATACACATGCCAAGATGCTCTGATGAAGATGCACATCGAAGAAGAAGCTTTTAATTCTGCTCAAATTATACTTGGCAAAACTTAGTAACTTGATTATGCTGATATATGTATACGAACCTACTCCTCCACTCACAGAAGTGACTTAGTGTCAAAAACTAATTAAAGATTCAAACAAAAACCAGTACAGAGCTTACCGGATAGAAGCAGCAAAAAAAGGGAATATTTTGATTGTCGGAAGCAAATAATTTATGGAATAAATCAGAGCCTTCTGAATTCAGGTCACAAGTTGAATCGGAATTATATTGACTATAAATATGTAGATATACCCACTTTAACATTGAAATGGGTTTTGTGAACTAATTTCCACTCCGATCCGATCACTGGTTCATTAATTTTTCATCATTGATTGCTCCAACTTAAGGATACACCAACGGAAATATAAAAAACTTGAAACGTGTAACAGATATACAAACACATTCACATACCACTAAATGGCGCCCAACGCGGAGCGACCGAATGTTATTTTTCCGACCTTCAAACTAAATACAAATGCTACGTGGGTTCAAGCACTCAAAAGAAAAATATCCAGTTCTACAAAGCTCAAATCTTTTTCACTAAAAAAAACCTATATGGTGTTCCTTCTTTTATAATTATTGGCTATGCATAAGGTCCATAATGAATAAGGGAAGGAGTTCACCATCAAGACCAATGCGAAGGTCCACTTACTTTATTATTAATGTTTCGAGAACTGACACTCGCTCCCAGCCCATAAACAAACCTCTAAGGATTCAAGCACGAACAACGTACCCAGGGAAGGATAATGGAATGGAACGACTCCCCGATATGCCCCGATATGCATGTAAAGATAATGATTGTCAAGGCTTAAACGAGTCACGTTTTCATTTTGAATTGGCTCGGTTTTGCTTTGATGTGGTTAAAGCAACGAGTTTACTTTTAAATCGAATTTTTGGTTACCTACAAACAGGGTGTCATTGCCAGAAGTACTGTAGCACCAGTTCTGTCACACTCTACCGCTGTGCTTACATAAACTTTGAACAGGATTAAGTATGCAACATGGATTTTTGAATTATCGTGCATATAAATATGACTGACAGTATTTTCTATGATTTATTGCTCTGTTTCTGTCTAGAAATTAATAGCTTTGTGGTTATGTGGGCTTTTCTGTCATGTAAGTATTGGATGCTGGGGTAGAAACAACAATTAATGAGTACGATTTTGATTCGGGATGAATAATTATTCACAGGGAGGCCAACTCTACGGGATTGAATTTTGCTTAAATTAGCGAAAAAATACAAAATGGAGGCTTTTGAATTTTTGACATTTCAAATTCGTCATTTTAATACCTCGCATGCATTTAGTGAACTCTCAATTAAAATAAATTAAATTAAGTAAAGTTCATGTATCTAAAAAGCAAAGTAATGTTACGTAAGGTACTACGATTATTGTCGGAAATAAAAAGTACTAGAATAAGACAGAAAAATATTGTGGAACAGTAAAGAAATTGTGGGTGGTATTTATCATTTTTTCCAAGAGAACTTAACATTCAATTTAAGCCTAAAGAATATTGCTGAACATCGGGTTAGTACTTAAACTGTAGGTGGGGTTTCAATCCCCGTTGAAGGTTACTGCAAGATTATTCCAAAGATGAAATATCATCTGCAGTTCCAGTCAAGCTAAACTATTTATTGAACGTTATATGGGCAACTGCCAACTACATAATATAGAAAGCTAAAAACTAATAGCTATAGAAACTTGGAATAAATCTTAGGAACTGCTGGTGCACCAGTTGAGGGGTGGTCCCGTTGAAGTGACTTCCCGGCCACGTAAGCATATTTAGTTTTAAAAGAACAACAACTCCCGAATACGGAGGGATTAACTGTTGACGAACCAAGTAAACGAAATAAGGAGCTTCGTATCTGAACGTAGAATGAGATGTCCCTTAATGCATCTCTAGGGTGCTACAGAGTAGATATCGCCACAATCCATGAAAGGCGATGCGTCCCAAACGGCCGGGCAGAAGAAATCTAAACAACAGCTATACATAAAACGTAGACTGTTTCCGAGAACAAAAGCAGCATCTATGTATTTGGGTGTAGAAATGTGGTTGGAGGAAGAATAAGGCAGGAAGTCTTAAATTTCAATTACGTCAACGAAGGCTTCCTGACTAGGATCAAGGCTGAATTCACCAACTTGAACTTCATATTGGTAGATGAGCCCACAGAAAAAATTATTATGACACCAATGACAAACTCCACGAGGTCCTGAACAATAAGCAATTCTCTAGCTATGACAATGATACTCATCATCATCATCGGCTCGACAACCGGGTTCCGGTCCTGGCCTCTTTCAACAAATCTCTCCACCTATCCCGGTCTCTAGCCGACGCCATCCAGTTGCGCACCCCAAGGCTTCGGGCGTCCTGGTCTACGCCATCTCTCCAGCGCAAGCATGGTCTACCACGCTGTCGTCTACCATAGAATGTACCACAAAGAACTTTCCGAGCAGGTTCCTCTTCGCTCATGCGAGCTAGGTGCCCTGCCCACCGGAGTCTACCGAGCTTAATTTTTGTCACGATATCTGCTTCAAGGCAGATTGCGTACAGTTCATGATTGTACCGTCTCCGGAATCGTCCTTCCTCACATACGGGGCCAACAATTCTCCTTAAGACTTTTCTCTCGAACGCAGCTAAGAGGTCGGAGTGCCTTTTGCTAAGCACCCAAGTCTCGGATCCATATGTGAGTACTGGCAGGACCATGGTCCTGTACAGCAGCAGTTTTGAAGTTATGGTGAGATTTCTGGATTTGAAGAGCTTTGACAGACTATAGTAGGCTCTGTTGGATTTGAGAAGCCGCCCGCGTATTTCTTCTTCTATATTGTTATCGGCTGCTACTATTGACCCAGGGTATTTAAAGGATTGCACCATTCAAATTCGTGCTCCGCAACCTTGGTTGTTTGACCAACTGTTCCTCTCGCATTCGACGCCACCATGTACTTTGTTTTACCTTCACTAATGTGCAGGTCTATCAACACGTGGTCTATTTGGTTACGAGTGACTCCATCAGGTGATACCCAGGTGGCTTTGTAGGTATCTTTACGGGGGAACCTGGTACTCGCAACGACCATGTTTTTCGATGCTGCCAATTCTAAGACTCGAAGTCCATTGTCATTAGTGTTCTCATGCAATGATACTGACAATGATACTGTCTTACGGAATTTTCTAGGAGTCATCGAGATATGTACCTTGACCAACAAACCGTACATCAGATTGACCACACTGGGATGGACGCAAAAAACACTACTAGTTTTAAGAATAATCGAACGTTCCCAGGGGCAAACATTGACTGGGACCAACCCTTCATTGGTTGATATGCTGCTATGGATATCCTGATGAAATTTTAAACAATTAAATATTGTGAAGAAATAAGAAGACGGAGCGCCACAATCGAGTTCGATCAAGTCTCTAATAAGAAAATAAGAACCAGTGGAAAATATGGCCAAGAAGCCTTCAGAAATGCCTCTTCTGATGTGGTGGGCTTTATATGCTTATCACACCCAAGCCCCTGGTTTATAGATAAATACTGGCAAGCACATGGAGAACAACAAGAGGCATACAAAACGACACCTCACAGAAGGCCCTTCGAGAAGAACATGAGGAGAGATGAGCGCCGATGCAACAAAAATTAGCAAGAGAAGAGCTTGATCGAAGAAATGAAGAAATACTAGGAATGAAGTTCGACAGTTTAACGAAAAAATAAAAAGAAGATCTCAAGGCCTGATCTGTGAAGCTTAAAAGAGCGGTAAAAAGAGTATCGTAGTAGAATCGAAGTTGTTACGGAACTGCAATGATGATTCGAAGTCCCCTGTAAGACAGATTGTACCATTCAACCAAGACGATATAGACCACTATATCCACTTGATCTGGACGAAGTTAAGACATTCCTAGTTGGGAGCGTTGGTGTCCAGATGTCCAAAGCGACAGGCAATGACTTAGTCAGGAGTATGCATAAGCTCATTTATAAAATATTCCTGGAGAAGAGCATGTCCGATGATTGTATATTCTGTTTTCAAGAAAAGAGACCTTAATAATTGCGTCAACTACAGAGGTATTGCAAGCTTGCAGGATTTTTTTTTGGCCTAAAGCTGCTTGCCAATAACCTTCTAAGTCCATATCAGTGTCGCATTGAAACAGGAAAGTCCGTCCGTCGTCGGGCAGTATTCATATTGCGTCAGACCTCGGAACTAAACCTAAGAATATTGGACGAACACACACCATCGAATTCAAGCACGATTATTATAGATGCGAACTATATAGAGCAATGCAAACTTTTGGAATCACTGCCAAGCTCGTCCATCTTAGCAGAATGACGATGGAGAATGTACGCTGCTTCATCAAGGTCGACAAGGACTTTACCGATAACTTTGATGTCAATAAAGGTTTTAGGAAAAGTAATGGAGGTGCGACTGCGACTATTTAACATCGTTTTTGAAAGAACAGTCTAGCAGCGGCACAAGATCCACAAAAATCTGTCCAGTATCTCGCATATAATGACGATAATGACATAATCCGAAGATTAAAGCAGAATTTTAGTGAAACTTTTGTGAGTTTATGAGAAGGAAGGGAATAAATCGAACGTAACAGACAGTTACAAATTCAAGCTACTTAAAGACTTTACCAATTTTGTATGCCATAAACTCAACAACAACGATAAAAACGCTGCGATAAAACGAAAAATGACTAACTCTTGTCAATCACTATTGCTTCCAATTTGCATAATGGTTCGTAAGTTGGACCGACATGCAGACGGTCCCGGGTTCGATTCTACCTCTTCCGACGAAGAGACAAAGCCTTCAAGAATATATATCTTGTCATGGAAGGTGGTGCTCATCTCAGACGTTGAGACTCGGTAGAAAATTGTAGGTCTTTTCGATTCCTGGTAACAAACACACAGGAATGGGTGGCCGTGGCGCGATGGATGTGTGCTCGCCTGTGAACCTCATGATCACAGGTTCGATCCCTGCCGTCGTCTGTGTCGTTAAAAACCTTCTAAAATTGTCATCAATGGGTTGCTGGTTTACTCATTACATGTTGTTCAGGCATAACACTAACAACATGTAATTGAGTTAAACTAGTATGCCCAACAAGGATGAACACGAATAAAATAATGTGAATTATAAGCGACATAGAAATAAAGACACGGCATTCTCCGCTTTAGTTCAGCCGCCATCCCTGGAGATAAAATATCTGAGACAACAACCTTCAGTCTCAGAACATCGTGCCACACATCTTTCCTATCCTTCTTTCTCTTCCTTAACTTCACACCCGCGCTGTGTTCAAACATTTAAAGGGTAATTCTAATCCCTTGAGCGCGTGTAGATTATAAAAAAAAAAAAAAAAAAAAATAGTAGTGAGTCAGTAGGTCAGGGTTCTCTACGAGCTGCTGCACCACCAAATAAATGATTTATAATCACTGCTTCCTTGAGCTTTGAGAAATCAAACGAGTACCAGCCCCTTTTCAAGCAACAAACATCCCCACCCCTCTCCATATTTTATCTATCAAATGAGGTTGAAAAGGGTTCAGACTGTCTTGAGAACCACATCCGATTTTTGGTCCAGTCCGGAAAACCTTTAAATCCATCTCCCATGGGGACTGCTAGGTAAAGAAAACCTGCGACTCTGACAACACACATAAGACCCAAACCTCTTGGCATGCGAAACCGGACAGGTAGGGATCGAGCTGGTTGGAAGAAGCTGGCTGGTTGAGTTTGAGACCTTGCCTCACTACGGAACGCTAACCACCTGTTTTGTATCGCAAACATCTTATATCTGAAGGATACAAATATATTTAAAGTAGCTACTCTTGACTCGTCATAATCTCAAAGGGCATAAAATAAATTTATATTAAGATTCACTCACATATGACCGATTCAGCACATTTGCCAAAATATTTATTTCTGCTACAACAAGAAGCTATCCACAAGTATCTAGATACGTTCGGTATTTCATTGTAGGATTACTTTCGAACAGGTAAGATTTATTTTCAACAGATGTTTCACTTGAAATTTTGATTTCACGAGGGAATGCCTATCCTCCACAAAAAAAAAAAGGACGCATGAGAATTATTTTATTTTTCGCAGACTTTTGCCTCCTTAAAACTCTGTAATATGATTTTAAGTGTTTTCTTGTTTCCTGTTTCCTTCAAATTCTAATATCATGTACAACCAAGACCAAAAGAAAAAGACAAATTTGTGGATAGAAATTATGTAGATTATATTTGTCAAAGGCGGCACAGACGAACACCACCAAGAGTTATGAAAATTTCTCATCAAACTTACACCAAGTGCAAAAGGTGGTACCACATGGTGTGCGAGTATGATGGGGCTTTGTGTAAAATTTCCTATCGAATGTGTGCTTAATATATTCGCCTAAATATTTCATTAACATTGTTGTCAAATTTATGTATGAAAAAGCAAAGTTTTTTGTTCGTCACCGAAGAAGAAGAAACGAAATTGGTGTCGGAAGAAACTTAGCCACAGGAAGATAAATCCTTCAAATGAGAAGAATTCTAGGAAACAGATGGTTACCAAGAAATTTCAACTACCAAATGGAAAGCTCGAAAGAAATGTTGTATTTGCTTGAAGAATTTCCAAGATATTGTTCTATTACGAGTGTGTAGTAAAACTTAAATTGGCATTTAATTCGAAAGGTAGCAGTGCAGAAACAGAAACAATATAACAGTTTCTAGAAAAGGAAATCCACAAGCGTAGTGAGTAAAGAATAATTTCTTATAACCAAGATGTGGAACGTTTCCATGGCAAATTAGTATTTTTTTTCAGAGGAAGAATAATTTTATATAAAATACTTACAAACTGAAGGAAGGAACATATAAGAAGTTACCTGGAAGAAAAGAAGAAAATAAGAAGGTATTAATTAAATATACTCGTATTGATGACATGTGCTGTGGTTTTGTATTTCGGGAATTATGATTAAATAAATAAAACTTGTCTAAGTGCTTAAGGTCAACAAAATAAGTCTTACTTCTATGAAGAATATTAAAGCAAAGTCTAAGAATACTGTATTGAATTCCAAGTCATTGATTCGCCAAAGTGAAAAAAGGAACGTGATTTTTACTTTCTTCGATTTCTGAGCATAGAGAGGCCCCCATGCAAAGTAGACCTGGTTTTTTTGGCCTTCGCTTAATCTGATAATGAATGTACAATTAATATTAAAAAAATAGATAGAAGATTTTTCTCCCTTCATTCATTAGAATGGTTTATAGTGAATCTCAAAAAAAAAGTTCTTTTGCATTGGGCGCCATTTTTAATTTAATAAAGATTAGTTTTTGTTTAATAACTCGCTTATTTTTAAATTTTTACGAAAATCTTATTTAACAAAAATTGTTAAAAATTTAATTATCTGCAATTTTCATCATGATGATTTTTCCTATATGATTGATATTTGTCCACTTAATCCAGAAAATAAGATTGTAATAATTTTTTCTTCTTTGTTTTTAGTTAACCGCTTGAATAAACAATTTTTGAAATGCAATTACTTTCCTTATAGAGGCATTTGGCATTTGGAAATTTTTAGCTCCTGCCTGAAGCTACTTTCATGCAACTCACAGAAATTTGTAAAGATCAAGTTTGAGAAGAGTAGAGACATGTTTTCAAACATTATTTAGGTTTCTTCAGCGTAGAGTGAGATATGGAAATATTCTATAGCCATTTCTATAGCGTTAAAAGGAAAAATAAAAAGGAGAGCACCTTAATGGCTGCCCTGGGGGATCTCTAAGAAAAAAATTGCAGAAGGTAGACCTGAAGAAGAAATCCATCTAAAGAAGAAAGGTTCCAACCCAAGTGTCTATGGAAAATTTTGACAAAGGCCTTACTAAAATCGGAAAACTCAAAATTTTGAACGAAATGCAAATAAAAGTTTTGAAAGTATGTGAAAACTTATCAAAAGGACGATAGTTTTGTATGAAAGAGAGGTCTTTAACATCTGAGGGAATTCTCCTTGAGTAAGGGATAGATAAACTGAAGAATTTTTGAGAGGAATAGAAATTTGGAAGAACATTTTTAGCGAAATACTGCAAGAAGAACTCTAAATTTTGAAAGTGTGACAGGAGTTAAAGCGTGAAATTATGACAGTTTAGCAATTCGGAAGTTTAAAAAAGTGACGATTTGAATATTTGATAGCATGAAAGTGTAACAGTGCAAAAGTCTGACAGAAGTATTGGAACACATTGTGTGAAACTCACAAACCAACCCCAGCGGCATAATTTTCCAATAACTTCTTGCGTACGCAGACGATATTGACGTTATTGGAAAAACTGCCCAGAGCGCTCGGGAGTTTCGACAAAGAAGCAGTGAGAATTGGTAAAGCTATTAATAAGGGCAAAAGAAAATATGTGCTATCAACCAAGAGGGACACTCAACATTGAACAGAATTGAACATCGAAGTATCGGAACATTGGCCACCAATCATTTTAAGGTACATAGTTAATGACTTCGTCTAGCTCAGCTTCGCAACAAAACCTCCAAGCAGCACCAGCGCTGAAATCAAGCGGGGATAAATCTTGTCAATCGTTGTTTCTTTGGGTTCCAAAGGTAATAAGTAGAAGGGCCCTATCCCGAAGGTAAGTTTATAAAATTTGGCTGCTCTACAGCGCTGAAACATGGACGTTATCGAAACCAGATGAACACATCTTTCGCGTTTGGAGGAGATGATTTAACGACGAAATCCTTTAAAATGATAAGCGATAGAAGTATAACAGAAGCATTTGAATCTATCGAACACATCCACAATATTTCATGCTTTAATATTTTATCGCTATTTTTATAAGCCTTGTTTTGGTGAAATAGCCAGTTGCGGTCCTACACTTAAACTATTCAACCGTAATACTCGCACTTTAAGGAATGCTCATCAGTTTAATCTTCAGCTCAACTTCGGACATACTATGAAATAGAGATATTTTTTTTCAGCCGCACTACACGAATGTGGAATGCTCTACCCAGTGCAGTTGTAAAACACGGTATACAAAAAAAAATCAATTGAATACAATCTTTTGAGAATTCATGCATTCTTCTCATTCAATTGAATTCTTTCAAGTTTTACGTTCTTTTTCAAGTTCTTCCAATTAAAAATGCCCAATTTTCTAATACTGTAGGTTAGGGATTTCGAGTACAAGAGATTGTGAAGAATGCGGAAGAATACAAAGAGTAATTGGGTATTTCTGAAGTTTGGCATTGCGCAATTGTATAGCTGGAAGTATTGTCGTGCTCAGTTTATGTTGTCTTCGCTGTGACAGAAAAACATATGGAAATCGTTCACTCCTGTAAGTAAGTTTGTAAAGTTCAAACTGAAAGTGCTAAACGACCAGGTCATAGCCTCTGAGAATTTAAAATTTGTAAGTTGAGGCAATTATCTCTTATATTAGTTTAGGCAATCTGTGAAACAATAAACCTTTCCGCAAAACCAAGAACAAGAATAGAAACACACAATAAGGACGCAATGTTCATGTTTACTCCTTATTTTCCTTAAATACAACCAAGTTAGTACATCTACCCATCAGTCCCACACATAAACAAGAAAGGGTTTTACTAATGAAAAACTGTTGCAAACCAAAAACAAAATCACAAATAAGACGAGATGTTAAGTGGGAAAACAGCTAAAAAAAATGAATACAAATAAAACAAGAAAAACAAATTTTGTACTTTGCCATAAAGTTTGACATAATACTTTCAAGTCGACCCTCTCTCTGCCAACAACGAACGTCTATTGGGGAAACCTTGACATATTTTTTAATGTGATGTTGCTCCTTCAAAAATAGGGAATGTTATTTTCATGTACCTACACCATTTTTCTAACTATACACACTGTAAACTCTGTACACTGTACACACTTAAAATAGCAAGGACATTGCTGTTGTTCTGTGTGAAAAGTATTAGTTGTTGTTGTTGTTTTTTTTTTTTTTTTGTGGAATGATTATAATGGGAGTAGTGGATACTATAAAGCACCCACACTCGAATAAATACGAAAGACAAAAAAAAAGGAATTTTCTTGTTAAGCAAGCCAGGACTTGGGAATCTTTAAGGGAATGATTTTGTTTTTATTTTTTGTTTGCTTCAATTGCCATAAATTGCCAGTTTTGTTTTACTCTAATTAGTTTTTGTCAGATACAGAAGCTAAATTAAATTTTTCTCCATTTTATATTTGTTTCGCTCCATCTTCGGTGTGAGTTGAATTTCGTAAACAGTCTTGGGCAAAATTTGTCTGAAAATTCGTTTTGGAATTTATGACAACCTTAAGAGATCCAATTGAAAATTCAAAGTTCAAGGATTTAGTAAATTAATGTAATGTTAATTCAGTTTTTTTTTTTTTAATTTTTTTTTAGTGTCATGAGTTAGCAAAACCTCTCCAACAATATTGGAAAATTCTTAAGGTTAACTAGGTTTTTTTCGATATTTTGTTACCTCTCAAAACGGCATACTTAGCAAAAAGCATGTTTCCTGAACTAGCTGAACAATTTTCAAATAATTTGAACCACTATTCATACCTTTATTCAACATACTTCTATTAGAATACTGCCCGACAGTGTCTTGGCTGCCAAAGTCATATTATTCATTTCCGAAGGTTTTTGATGTCGTAAAAAAAAGCCTTGGAGAATTTTTCGGAACATAGACTTTCAAAATAAAATTTACCAAGCATAACATATTTTGAAATGGAGACCGAACACACATTCTCAGAATTCTATTTGCCGTGGTAAACCATCTGGAATGATCCATTTTGTCGAGGTTGTCCTTATATAGCTTTTTGTGACAATGATAATGACGTCACAAATCTTAAATAGATGTGACTGATCTGTGCTTAGATCTTTTATATTCGAGATATCTGGCAAATTACAGAAACCTGACATCATCTTCCGCAACTAAATTTAGGTGACATCACCTGCCGACAAAATGAAAATTTTTGCCAACTACTCGAAACAAACCTAGCACATTTGTGGACCCAGTGAATTTTTGGACAAGGTGGAGAAATCCATTTAACAGACTCTGCAGAAAAATTTGGAAGGACAGCAAAGTGGCTGATTGGACCGCAATTGTAAGATCCAATGAAGATAGCCATTTCCAAGCAAAAGAACTGATTTGAGTCACGTACTTCGTTCTCAAAAGGCTTTCATAACCAATCATCATAAACAACTGCATCAACTACTGCTATTTCTCCCAGAAGTGGAATTAGGCAAAACCGTGAAATTCCGGAAGATAGGCGATATGCAGTTTGGCTTTCAGGAAGTGGCAACACTGCATATTCTTACTGAAGTTCAATTCTGACGTCTATAATAACACTCGAACGTACTTAATAGTATATTTTTCAAAAACTATACACTTTAACAACTTGAATGAAAAAGCAATATGAACAATAGAGTATTAGCTTTCCAAAAAGCTGTAGCGGATCACTGTATTCAAGATCACACTTCGCTTTCATCATAAAATCACAATAAGTTTCAAAACAACACTCATTTCCTGGTGAAAATAATTAATATCACACAACGACCTATCTTGCCTCACTGTGCGACGCTCAAGGGTAGTGCTAAGGGCGGTCAACTTTGGGTTCTATCTCTTGCACCTTTTATTTACTTAATAAAAAAACCATATTAAGCCATCCAACGAACCTGCTAATACAGGTAGTCCAGTAAAGAGTGAATAAGCCTGGAATGCATTGTAGTAGACTTGAAGACCCTTCTTAAAATCTTCTCAAAACAAACAAACTTTCAGAAATGTTGTGCCTTGTCAGCAAATTGTCAGCAAGCGAAGAGGTAGATAAAAAGCAGATAAAAGAGTGACTATTTGAAATTTGAATTGTGGGGAGAGAAGGAGAGAAGATAAATTATATCCGAGAAAGTAGGAAAAATGGACAGCTTTATAAGAAAATAGCTGCAGCTTTTGAAGGAAGGTCCATTGTTTATGAAATTTAAATCATTGTCGAGCGCCTTAAAGAATTAAAGATCTTTACAATTGCAATTACGAGTATATAGTGTGGGCTACAAGAATCTTACAAAAATTCTTCACTTTTACTACCAAGAATTTTGAATGATCACGATTCATTTTTTGTTCACATAAACAAGAAATTAAAAATAATTGGCAAGATGAAAGAAACATCAAACGAAATCTTGATTCTGTTCAGTGCGAACGCTTCAATGAGATTTCGTAATCTTGTTGCTGAAATACGAGATTTTAATTCGGTGTGAAAAGCCTATTAGGGTACTTTAATACATTTTACAGATCCACAGTGCCTGTCATAGAACAGTCGTGCGACCCAGTCGTGCAACCCAGTCGTGCGACGGAGTCATGCGACCCAGTCGTGCGACCCAGTCGTGTGACCCAGTTGTACGACCTAGACGTACGACCCAGTCGCACGACCTAGTCGTTCGATTCAGTCGTACGACCCTAGTCGTACGACACACACACACAAGAATGACCCCCTTAACGATCACCGATGATTAGCGATCATGCTTTAAGATTGGTAAATGACTTTCCTTTATCAATTTTATATCACAATTTATTATTTGGAGTTAAAATTCAAAGTTATACACCAGACAAAAAAAAGATCAACTTGAATTGAGTTGTACGTTGATCAAATAACTTTTTATTTTAATGGTTTAATTCCATTTATATTCCATTTGTTTGCGTTCCAATTTTTTTCTGCTGTTAAGTGGAAAAGATGATATCCGTCAAGTGGCTGCCGCCAATGTTGATATACTCGTACATTTGTGGAAGTTTTTCGCATTTTCCATGACTCCGCAAGATTTCTGGTGATAGCTGTTTGTGTTCCATTATACCTGTGATAGAACAGTCGTGCGACCCAGTCGTTGTTTATTTAAATTTAAAATAACAAATTGTTCTATGAAACATAACAATCCCAAAATATAGAAATCAAAAACTCCGAATACCGAATACCAAAATCTCGAGTATTTCAAAAGCTCCAATAATCCCAAAGCCCTTACACTAAAATATCAATTCTTTTTTTGGGCGAAAAATAACAAAAGAAAAGTGTTTTTCAGTATGGACGGGTAGATTTTGATAGTTTTTCAGCGGCCATGTTGTTTTTATCTGTTGTCAATTTTTTACTTTTTTTCAGTCACTCAAAACAATTCAATGTGGTTAAGTATCAGAGCTAAGAGAGAAAGTCAATGTATGGTGTAGTTTGTAGACCCGCTGTATCATCGGTCCGTTTTTCTTTGAAAACTATGACAGCATTATCATCACGATCAACGGAGAGTATCACTGAACAGTGATATCCAAATATGTGGTTCGAATAGGACGACGACACGGGACACACAGCCAAATCCGGGGTAGCCATTTGCCCGTTGTCATTGATAGGTCTTTCAAATAAAACAACAAATCTGTTGATATCACCGAGTCCTTATTGGAAAAGCCGTTATAAGTGCTAATCCACTCAGTTCGTAGATACGTTTTTCCATTCAGACTTAAACAAACAACCTTTTGATTTTATTAAACCATAGTCAGCACAGCACTGTGTAGTACAGTAGTGTAGTACACAGTGTGTACAGCATTAACGTTTTAATGAATTTCTTCCAGGACTACACAGCAACTCCAAAAAAAAAAAAAAAAAAAAAACGTAGATGAGTAGCGACCCAAAAGTGACAACAAGGATTAAGTGTTTGATTCCTATAAAGTGATGTCGTACATTCTACAAGTGACTTTAAATAATTAATTTTGATGCTGAAAGTCGGGTCGGAAACTTGGGTCGCTAAATATTAAATATTCTAAAACTCGCATATTTTTCACTAAGGACGAAACTTCATAACAATTTCTCTATCTTTTTCTCGCTCTATGAACAAAACGGGATCCTTATTGTTTCTAATTTTTCTTTTCCATTCGACATTGAAAGAACAGAACCTCTTTTAAGTGCCTTCGCGAATAAGAAGGATGAGCTTTAACTTCTCATTTGTTTTCTCGTTTCGCATTTCGAGTGTTTTTTTTTATTTTTCTTTCCTATTTAAGAAAATCTTCTGCTTAAAGTTTTTCAATGTTTTGCTCCATTTTATCGTGTTTAAAATCAGTGGGAGCTCTGAGACCAAGGAACAATTATTAATGTGCTCTGGAGTAAAAAGGGTTTTCTTTGAATTTTAGATTTAGTAGCTTAATTATTGTAGTTTTGCTTTTTGTGCAAACAAAAAAAATAACACAGTTGAAGTTGGCTTAAACAAGGAGCAAAATTACATTAGAGGCATTAAGATTGAGTGAACATTATTCAACTTATATACAAAAACAACAAAAAAGTCTACTTGCTGTTAATTGTATTTTTGTTAATTACAAAACGGTGCAAGGAACATGAGTTTTCAGTTGGGGGGAGGGGGATGTTTACTTGTACCTAGAGAATTTCAAAAAGCATTCTCTATTGTTGAATAAAAGTTTTGTAAGTACAGGGTGCGAGGTGGGAAAGAGGTCTCCCCATTTACAATGTAATTGTTTTGTTTATGATGGAAATTCCTTTTCAAGGTTTTAAAATATTTAAAACTAGAACAGGGTTAGGTTCGGGATATTCATAACCTTTTGAGAAACAAAAACAAATTAAATTCACGACTGGGTTATTTTCAGGCCAAATCGCTAAGAATTCATAAAATTTAATATTTACTTAATAAAATTAATGAAACATATTTCGAAAGGTCGAGAGACCAGAAAACTGACGATGCAGATAAAGATATCGGCTTATGATAGATGTCCGCTTATGAGGAAAATTTAGAACCTTGAAAAAACACATTAGACACATCGTGAGGAAGTTTGTGGAAATGCGGCATGTAGTTTTTCACAGAACTCCGATATACTACATTATTTAGAATTTTGTATGATAAAACATAGGTGCTATCGAGAATAAAGTTTCCCTCGAAATGTTTCCCAACTTTTAAGATTGTCAACTTGAGTAATGTCGAAAGTTTCCCTTGGGATTTGTTGATATCGGGAATTAAGTTTCATAGTGACTCTTATTTCTTATTATTGGCTCTCATTTCAAAAGGCCAGTACAATGATAAACTGACCGGATAACTTCAAAACACTAAAAATAGTATTTTTGGAGAGCAACATGGGGTTTTCGAAATATTGAGTTTTCAAAAGAACATTTTGAATTTTTTTTTAAAAATCCAAAAAAAAAATTTTGAAAATTTGAATACACAGTAATATTGAAACTACTAGGACACCTTGACATAAAAAAATGATCAAAATCGGTCATATCGTTTTGAGAAACTCAAAAACAAAAAGAATAGTTCCAAGGGGGGTACAAAAAAAATTATTTTTTTGGAAATTTTTTTCATCCATTACCTAGGTTTAACTAAAATAAATTTTATGAATTTTTTTTAAGAAAATCTGTGCGACAGTTTTTGAGAAAAAAAAATATTTATAAAATTTCGAAAAAAAATCGTATAGCCGGTATCGTTATTTTTGGTCATAAAAAAAAAGAAACGTACGGGGAAAAACAGACAGACAGGCAGAATTTCGTGGCCCACTTTTTTCGTCTTCGCTATCATCGTAATGTCAACTTTAATCAAAATCTCGAGTTCGATTTTTTATGAATGCATAATTTGCCTTAAAGGGCCTATAAGTCATAAGTAAAAAAGAGTATTGATAGACGATGATTTCAGGAAAGCAACTAATTCAACTAGCGGCTGTTCTAATGCTTCTTGCTTAGAAAACATACAGGAACCAGAATATAAGCGCGCTCCATACTTGAATGCATTTCTAAAACTGTTTCTACATAAAGTCATGAGTTGATGAGTTGAGTTGAAGAGAAAGAAAAAATTGTTTATTATAATATAATAATATTATACACTGATATTTCATCTTCAACCCTTCCAGTGAAGGATTTCAGCAAACAATTAAATTCCACTCCGTTAATAGATCAATCTCATTGGCATCCCTGTTAGAATATAAACGACCAAAAAGTAAGGGGAACAAAATTTTTCCTGTGGTCTAGAACAAGTTGTGGCCAACGCTTGCTGTCCTTTGAACGTTTTTATGTTTATATTACGTCACGTAATATGCTTTGTTAAGTGCGGGCTATTACAAAATCATTAAAGTCTGTTGTAAATGAACTCAAAATAATGCAAATACTGCAAAGGAACCCAAAGAATGAATGAATTCTCAAAAGATTGCAATGAATTGATTGCGTTTAAACGAATAGGGAAAAATGATTGCAATTTTTTATTGACAAATGATTAGTGATTTCAGTCGAGTGAAGTCAATAAAAGGAATCTTTTTATTGAAATAAATAAAGGTTGAATTCGTGAAATATTGCACTCATGGAAGATTGTATTCATGAAAGATTGCATTCATTTACAACCATGATAGAAAGTCTATGAGAGACTTCTTTATCATATTTAGTTTCCAGTTCAATCCAGGAACGAGGATCACACCCAGAAGTCTTGCACAGGAAGACAAAGAAAGAATTTAGCTGTCGATTCGGAGTAGAGTGAGGTATTACCCTACTGAAGTTTTTCGTTCACGTTTGCATTACCTGTCAAATAGCTCCAATCATTCTATAGCTGATTAAGTAATCTACACCGAAGTGAAAGAGTGATTTAAGAAATAATTCGGTAAACATGTTTAAAAGTTGCCGTTTAACAATCGACCATCTGTCGCATTTCTATTCTGGATTTTTTACTTGAGGTTGTATGATTCGCCTTGAATATTTTCGATGACAGGCTATCACACAATTATTCGTTTTTCTTTCCAAAAAAGCTTTAACAGCAGGCCGCTGCCTGATGTCTATGCAATCGAGGTAGATAGATCATTTTTCATTTTATTGATTAAAATACATTTCTGCATGTCGGTGGTTAAAAAACACAAATTATTGCAATTCTCCAAAAGTACTCCGCAGAAATCACAAACCCCAATTATTTCGACAGATACTAATACCAGCAACAGAATGAACCCCTAGTTTATAACCAGCATGCACGGTAATCAATGAGCAAACCATTTTTAACCAATGTTTACTTGTTAAATCGTTCCGTTTCAATCTACAGACCCCCATTTTAGCCTAATTCGATGGCAAAAGCGATTGGCAAATGTTTCAATGAAGATGATACCTTTTAAGCTCTTTAAGATCCAACTGTTGCAAACTCCACTGATCCCCCTATGCACTTGATTAAACAAATCCCCATCTAATTCGAAATCACTTTATCGCTTAAACAATTCTAAATGCACCACCATCACACAGAGAGAGAGTCATTTCAGCTGCCAAATTAAATACAAACTTCTGATATATCAGCTACACCTCCCCCCCATATTTATAAGATGTCCTTAGATTTTACATCATTGGAAACAATACAACAGAACACAAACAAATAAACCAACCCACATGATGTCCATGCGAGGTCACTTAGACGTGGGTATATTTGTCTTTCGCAGAAACCAGAAGCACATGTACTCGCATATACGAGTAAATGGAACCCGCACCACATCACATTGCCGCCTCCACTTAATGACAAAACAGGCTAAAAGGAACAACATCCGGATGTTTTGCGTCCGAAAGGAGAAATCTTGGAATGTGAAAACAGTACACACTCACACTACTTGTCTAAGCCCAGATGCCAACTGCATCTTCTTGGTAGTGCTGTCCTGGCACACATCCAGTATCAGCAAGTATGTAATTCTCCCTCGGTAAGGTATCACCATGACAAAGGATCCCACTCTGTGAGCAGCCTGGTCTGGAAGCTAAGGGTAGAGTTAGTGCGTCGAAACCAGCAGGAGCTGGGGCAGTTGTACGAGTATTTTGTGCTAGAAGTGTCCTTATGTTCTCCTGTTTCCCTGCTTCGTTGTTGTTATTGTTCTGAGATATTTTTTTGTCTTTTTTGCGTTGTGCTTGGTCCGACACCGACTTCCTTTTCTTTCGTTTTTTATGTCCTGTGTCGCCTTGGTCCTTCTGTGAACAAGAATCCTCGAATTATGTTGTCGACTTGTTGTCTAGATGGAAATTGTTTTGTTTGCAAGTATTGTACCAGCGAATGTTTTGTTGATTTTACTGCGGTGACGACCCGCACTTCATCCTTTTTGATTTTTCGTGCACCAAAGGATCTATACGTTTATACTATTTTTTCTTATTTTTTTTTCCTACTCAAAGTCATACTTATATACAACCACTGCATACATACATCCTAGGGATATATAAAGTTCTGGTTGTTACTTTCGAGGTGCCCGGATGGATGATGGTTGATGACGATGTTACTATTACTGCAGCACAATCACTGCCGCAATAACTATAGGGTTATGCTAGAACTTGTGCACGGATTGTATCGTGTGGTGATGAAAATAATTTCACCCCACTTGGTCTGGTTGTGCTCAGCACACAGTGCGAAGCACAGTATACTGACATTGTCATCACAGTCACGCTCTAGGGGTATAGTTCCAATTTTCTCTACACATATTTTCTCTCTCTCCTTTGAAATAAAAAGAATTTTTCTGCACATTCTCGCACAGTAGACAACAGTCGTATAAAACAGAAAAAATGACAAAATATTATCCTTTTTGAGTGGAGAAGAGTTTCGTCAAAACAAGTGCAGCAACGAAAGCCCATTTTTGTTTTTTTATTTTTTGTTTGAGAAAATCCACGAAGTCCTGTCACGTCAACCTCAGAACCACGGTAGACATTTTGGTAGGTTATTTTATTGCTGGCAAAACTGGGCCGTTTAAAGACACGCACACCTAGGGCGCTAGGAATGAAAACAAATTCGTATTTTTAAAGTAAAACCTATTTGGAGATCTCATTTTGAAATAGAAGAATAAACAATTTACTTAACCTCCAGATTTTAACATTTTTTCTGTTCTTGAGAAATACTTATTTTAAAGGAAAATTTAGTATGTTCCACAAATGTTTGCAACCTATTTTCTCAAGATCGCAGAATGCAATCAATACAAGTGAATTAATAATAAATAATTTCTATCATGTCTGTTCTGTTCGCGAATACAAGGAAATCGAAAGTGAATAGGTTCCACATCCATTCACACTCTTAATTAAGTGATACAAAAAAGTGAATTTAAAGAATTTTAAAATATTTAAATTTGCGGTAGGAACTTATCTACTCACCGATTATGTATTTGAAATTTAATACGATCCACAGTTTTTTATATGACATATTTTTGATTTTAAACGAATGATATAGATGAAATCTATATCATTAACAAGATTTTTTAATATATACTTTTTTTTATTTAGAAGTTATTTCCTCAACAATTCATTCAGTGAAACTTGATTTCACAGCATGTGTACAAGAATAAATAGATTATGAATACATTACACAATTTTTATTATTTTATAAGATTTCACTATTGCAATTCTAAACAATTTTAAATTAACATGGGGATGTTTGGTATTTGTCGATAAATTTATTTTTTGTTTTCAAAAGTTTGAATGATTTCAAATTTCACATCTACATTTTTCTAGGGAAAAAATCAATTCTGCTTTACAAGAATACATTCAATTTGAACCAAAATTAATTGACTGTAAAAATTCAAACTTTTCACATTTCCTAGAATTTTTCTTGTGAACACATGATCAGAAATCGAAGATATGAAGATATGGCGTGTAAATGATTGTGGAACGCATTAATTTTTCCATTCCACGAGAAGCAATCGCGAGTGAATTAGTAGTTACAAATTAAATTTTTCTACACGCCTTTTACTTTTCCTGTGAATTTACATAGCCATATATTTTTTATCAAATGATTCGTATATGATTGTGGAACGCATTCAGTTTACATTTTTTAAAGTGAATTTCATTGACAAAACTCGTTATTTTCACACTTCATAAACTATTTACTTTTAGCTTTATAACCAGAGTTTAAACAAATTTTAAGTTAATGATTTGTGGAACGAATTCAATTTTCACTTCACTTCACTTTACTTCACTTCACTTCACGAAAGACAAAATAACGAAATTCAAACACTTCCTTGACATTTCCTGTGTTAACGCTTACCCAGAAATTGAAAATATGGCCTGGTAAATGTTTATGGAATATATTCACTTTTTAATTTTATAAGTGAAAACTTTCTTTTCATGACCGAAATTTGAATAAATGATGTAAAAAAGGATTAATTAATTGATTTGACAATATCCAAGCTTTTCAACATTCCATAGATTTTCTCCCTATGGTCAGCAATTTGGACAGAATTTGAATTTGAATTTTACATTTCACAAGGGAAGGGTTTTTTCTTGCAGTAGAAATATCATCAAATAATGAGATTGAAAAAATCCAAATATGACTGGTCGACGTGAAATTCCCAATTTTCCACAGCTTTTTAAAAGAAATTCGCAAAACAATTGACAACTGATTAAACAAATAATGTATACATTATATTTGCATTCCAAGGCCTCATTTTTAAGGAAAAAATTGTTATTGACTATCAAATGTATTCGTTTGTTTCTTAACTTCGCGTTAGGATTTTCACTTGAAAAATTATAAATTGGCCACATGAAAACATTGTGGATTCCATTTATTTTTCATTTCACAAAAAGTGAGTACTAAGCTTTCTTCAAAATCAAATGGATTACAAAATGTTAAAATCATTTCATGCTATTTTGTAGCTGCTAAAAACTGACATGAGAAATATTGTGGATCCTTGAAATTGTTCATTCCACAGAAACTTTCATGCGAATTTTGACATTTTGAGTTTTTTTTTTTCGTGAAACTGCACAATGAAAACATCATGCGAAAAGTCTCTGTGGTAACCAACCTATTTCGATCTTAGAAATCCCAAAAATTATTTTTTTCGTTTATATTTTTGAAGCAAATTGGAAAATGTTTGTATGATATTTTGAAATGATAAAGCCTGGTAATTAACTGCCGGGAAATTGAAAATAAATACATTCCACAATCTTCTAATAGCAATATAATATTAATTCATGAGAATAAGATAACACAACCAATCCTCACTTAATGTGGAAAATTTAAATATTTGACAATCAAATAGCTTTCGTTTAAAATTTAGTATGTGGAATGTAAATTTAAAAAAAATCACGTGACGATTTCGTATGAACTTTGTTCACTAGGGTTGAAAAATAAATACTCG
Organism: Chrysotoxum bicinctum; assembly: GCA_911387755.1. Taxonomy (NCBI): domain Eukaryota; kingdom Metazoa; phylum Arthropoda; class Insecta; order Diptera; family Syrphidae; genus Chrysotoxum; species Chrysotoxum bicinctum. The sequence continues at coordinate 10,012,699 of OU426988.1, forward strand.
TATGTAGAAAAAAAAAAGTTTAAAATTTGGAGCGCAAAGTCTAGTGGAACATATTATTTTTCACGAATGGAAATAGAAAATTTCACCTAACTTAGACACTGGAACTAGTCATTAAATAGAAATATAATTCAGCAGAATGTATGTTATGCTCCAATTTTGTGTTTATCTTTTTTCTTTAATTGTGTATATTGTTCGAGTGGCAATTAAATTATCGAAAATCCACATTCTATGCATTCCACACTCTTTTTTAACAAATATTATTTAAATGACGGATGACAAGAGTGATATTTTTTACAAGCCTGTGAATGTATTTAAATATGCCGTGAAAAGGATTATGGAACGTTTTCATTATTTTTAATCATCATTCCACAGTATTCCACTAGGGCGCAGAATTTCTTCAAGCCGACCCGAACTGCCAACTCCCCTATCTACTGCACTCCAGGTGATTAACTAAGTTTGAAATATGAGTGTAACGGCCAAGATGGTGTTGGCTTAAAAAATAAATATAAAAGAGGGTGCTTTAAGGATCTGTTTTCCTGCAATAAAATTTAATTGACAAGACATTTTAGCATTTTTTTATTTTTTTTTTGTTACAACAAGGAAACAACTTTAGTCTAAGTGTCGTTGATAATGTTTTGCCATCAGATGATAGAGTCCTTAAAGTTTATTTAGAAATTGTTATCTTTTCCGAGTGTGTTTGTTTTTTTTTTTAGGTAAATTTAAATTGCCATAGGGACACTTTTGTGTTTCGAAAAATTATTAGGTACTTTCCTTCCAAAATGTGGATTTGTGGGTTAAAATAAACGAAGACGGTAAAAATTCAAAACGAAATTCAGCCATTAAATGTTTCTTAATGGGCTCCGATTAATGGTAAGGTAGTTATTTTTTTTTTATTTTACATTTTTGTTTGGGAAGCACGTGGCGCTATTAATTTTTTTTTTTTTTTTTTGAAGATTTAAGTGGTTTAGAGAAATGTTATTTGGAGGGTTTTGTATTATTGTTTTTTTATTTTGTTGATTCATGTGGTAAAAGCTTGTTGTGGAGTGTCCTTATGAATGCCACTTAAGGGGGCAATAATCAACACATGTATTTGCATGTCATTTATATAGACGAAGAAGAAAAAGCAAATGGCAAGGGCTTGTTTCTCAAGAGAGGATTAGTCAGTTATAAATTGACTATTTATATTTTTTAGGCAATAATATTTCGAGTTTTTCTGTTAAATTGTCTGTAAATGTTTGTGAAGAAAGTGGATTAAGAAATAAATTCAGGAAAATGAATAATTTGTTGCAGTTGTGTATATTTAATTTTCAAAGCAATTTAGTAGAAACAAAATTTTAATTTGTCATTTTGCAGCAAGGAGAATACGAGTATAAAGGAATGTTGCGACAGGTGTTTTGTTTCATCATCACAATCTGTTATAAGAAGCTTACAGTGTAGGCGGAGACTTACAGTATGAGGCTCATCATAAGTACAAGTGTAACTTTGTAAAACCCCAAACAAGGATGAACTAAAAATGGGAAATAATAAAAATCTGTTTCTCCAGCTTTTGTTTCAATTTTTATTAATTTCACTAAGTCATTTATGCTGAGGCTATTTGAATTTACATATTTCAACGTTGGAGTGTTCATTGCAAACTAATTTCGCTTCAGGGTCTGTCTATTGCCGCTTATACCAATGTGTCCAGTTATCCTAAGATTCATACAAAGCCACTTCGCAACGTTAAAAAAATATTTTCAGGGGTCCTGCTTCTTGCGAGGAAATGACAAATCTACCCAAAGTATCTCTTGCCAAGAAAAGTTCCCATTATCTCAGCCTTTCGGGTTCTTAGAACACTGTAGGTTCCCCAATTCTTGTTGACAAAACGGACATAGGAATGGTTGTGAATTGTAAATCACTAGATTCAGGTTCTCAGCGAGCTGCTGTACCTCTTGTTTTTGTGGGTTATCCCATCGAATTATTCAACCTCCTTTTCAAGTCTTAAACAAAGAACTGGACCTCCAAGATTGAAGGTTGTGTTTAAGTTATGAGATGGACATGAGAGGCCTCGGAAAATGACTGATTAACAGATTAAGCTCAAATCGCAATAGGACCTATAGCGCCAACTTAGAACGACAGGACTTATGAGTGTCTACTGAAACGTCAAGACACACATCGTCAACTCAGTACACTCTTAAAAAAAAATTTTAAAGTCAAACTCAAGCCCTTTTGCATGACAGTCCTTGAAAGTACGGGTGAATTCTCCAACATGGTATTAAAGACGTATTGTATTATACTCACAACCCAATTTTTAGGGCACGATCTTTCAAGACTCTGAATAATATTTTCATACCTTGACAATATCGATCCATTATCAGAAGTCAGCTAACAGATTTCATCGATGCGTCTGCACGTGTAAAAGTGTATAATATTGGACTTGTGAAAAACAAGAGCAAATTTAAATTTAAACCATCAAATACATTGAATCGACCAGAACATCAGAGCAACAGCTTAAATTATTTAGAATTGTAAAGCCAAGAATTCTATTTCGGATTCGCTATAACACCTGACAAAACTCTATCAGTCAAGCCGCAAGAAATAACCCTCCCTAAGTGTTGTTTCCTTGTTTTACGAATACAATTGAGGAGTAACGCCCTATTTCAAAGAATTAAGATCGTTCCACATTCCCATTCTTGTCTTCTTGCTTAGGCGAACGCGGATGAAGAATCCTAAGAGTGATAAATGTTTCGCAAATAATTCGTTGCCGTTTGCATAGACGGTAGAAAAAATTTCAACGACGAATTTTGCGGCAGTAAATTGGTCGACTTAGACAGCTAGGACATAATAACTAGACGGAAATGGCCCAAATACCTCAACTCTTAAGTCTTCGAGTCTTATTTGGAGGAATAAAGATACAAAAATAGAAAAAGACCACGCTTTAAATGGCGTAACTATGTATGAAGAAGCTTACTGGTTGAAGCCTAGGCTCACCCCAAACTGTAATATCACTTAATAAGAAGAATCCTTTTATTGGAAGCCGAACGGGATAATCCCGCCAAAGAATAGTTAGGTCCGCACTTAATAAAGAAGAATTAAGCGTTAAGCACCACAGGGCCTAGAACACCATCTTACATTTCCAATCGAAGCTTATTTCAGAACCAGCTGCCATTTGTCAGCTTTAAAGAGTGAAATAACTGATTTGCCAAAGTCAGATATTGATTTTCCGCAGTCAGGTTTTCGAGAAATACTTTATTTGAAAAAAAAAATCGAATCCTTCAACTTCCTCGCAAAACACTTTTCTTTTAACTTTGTTCGTTAGATTGCAAAAAAAAAAATGAGAAAAAACATCGAATGCCACTTTGACATCCCAGACTGCACATGCACTCAACTGTTTCTCATTTCTAAAACACACAACCGTTAGTGCATTCAACAGGAAGCCAAAATAACTTCAACAAAACCACTTCACGTTTTCCAGTGGCCGACTGTAGTTACAGCAGTTCAAACTTCTGTTCTCGAAGTTCTATTTCAAGTATCATGTTCAACCTCCACGTCCTCTGAACTACCCATACTCAACACATACCGAACCCATCCAACACATAAAACAAACTTTGTCGTCAACACCATCAAACTGAAATGACAAAAACATCACGCAGCCATTATTGTTGGCTCCCTGTGCGGTTGTTGATATAGTTTTTATCGATTTTCAGATTCAGATTCAGATCCTTCTCTGTCTCCTGCGTGTCCTTTTTCTTTCGACAAACATGAGCAGTCGTCGTCATATGACTACGATAACTGCGAGACGGGATGGAATGGTATACGCACTCGCACCCACACCCACGGCCACAGCCACACCCACACTCTTTTAACTTTCCTACATTTTCCGTCCTCCTGATTTGAAGGACAATGAAGTGTGGTTCGGTTCACTTGGCTTGTTTTCATGGGAATTCGTTCTTTCCTTTTTTCCACTTTAAAAAAAATCACACGAAATTTATAGCCACAGACACATACACACTTGGTTTTGATTTTACGATTCAATTCGCTGCAAATATGCGCTCTCGGTGTCCTCTTTTTCCTTTTCCCTTTTCATCTCTGTTTGGTTGGATGGTTGATACAACCTTCAAGGAGGACATCATTCAGTGTTCATGTTGGACCATTAAAAAATTGTCAAATTCTGATGGGTAAGGACATGGACATTGAACATTTCGGACATACTCGTATAAACAAACAAAAACCAACCAAGTTATACACACACATACGAAGCTGTCCTGGTTTTGAATGGTGGACAAATTGCAAGAAGAATGAACGTCGTAAGTTAAATAAACTGAAGTAACATCTCGTCATTTGATGGTCGGTCACAAAATATTGTGTGTGCGGGATTTTTTTGAAATTGCTTTCTGGTCATTTTGGTTTTAAGACCGCATAGACGGGCATATTCTTTGTAATGGATATAATGGGTCATCGATTGATGTGTTTTTGAAACGTTTTTTAACTTTGTGTTTCTTTTTTTTTTTTCTTTGGTTGGTTGAGGGAGAGGTGGTTAACAATTCATTGACAACATACTACCATTTTTATTTTTATTTTTTTTTCAACAAAGATTTTCTAATGGACCTTTTGGGGTTTTTCCCTTTTTTGCTTTTAATTGATTCTTCTGCTGAGTTAGCTGTTAAAAACTTTCTAATGAATTTGTTGAGTCCACATTTTGTAAATAAATTTAACTACGAATAGAAATATACATAAATAAATCATTCATTCAATAGATAAATTTTATTTGAAGAACTTGAAATGGTTCAGTGGTTAGTTTGAAATTGTAAAGAAATTTATAGTCACTCGGGCGTATACGCACTAAAAAGTTGAACATTTTTTGTTTAGCAAACAAAAATACATGAAAGGTTTATTTATTTTTTTTTTTAATTAAAAAAATTAAGTGCAAACTTCGAGTTTAAGCCATTTCAACGGTAAAAGGTTGGTTCAAAAGTTAGCCAGTTTTTTTTCTCATCCCAGTGATGACCAAATGGTCCACGAAGCATTTCGAAGTTGTTTCGCTCTTGTGCCAATTTCAATGTCGAAATAAAATTAACTATCTCGAAACTGACTGAGAAACGTACAAGTCCAGTCAAAAGAATTTCGAGGTGGAAACACAAAGAGCCAAACGCAGCTCGTGGAGAAAATTCTGCAGTCAAGAATCAGCAAGACTCAGGAAAATACTTGCTAAGAGGGACCTATTGTTCTGGGATCTCTTAAGGAACCCAATGGACATTGGACAGAATCGTGCAGCGAAACACTGGAACTCCAAGTAAACACTCACTTTCCTGGTTGCATCCCTAACGTGAATTACAACCCACAAATGGAGCTCTGCACAGAGAACGCGACACCAGCGGAGTTGGTTACGGAAGAAAAGATAAAATGGGCTATAAACTCCTTGTTCACAAAAATGTGAAGATCATGTCATCCCACACTTAAAAACATATTCCTAAGCAGCCTGAAATGGGGATATGTGCCTAAAGCGTGGCGAAAAGTCTAAGTGGTATTTATTCCGAAAGCTGGTAAGCCAAGCTACACGAATGCTAAAGACTTCAGACCCATTAGTCTAACATCTTTTGATATAAATAATAAAAAGAAAAAGAAAAGAAAAGAAAAGAAAAGAAAAGAAAAGAAAAGAAAAGAAAAGAAAAGAAAAGAAAAGAAAAGAAAAGAAAAGAAAAGAAAAGAAAAGAAAAGAAACTTTAAATTTTAAATGTATTTAAACACAAATTTTACAACTTATTTTGAATTATAATTATGTTACGCGTTTCGGAAATGGATTTCCATCATCAGACTATCACGAAAAAAATCGTGATAGTTTTTCGCTTTCTAATCCTGCAAGAAAATATTTGGTAAGACTTGGGGACTAAGCCCTAATTATCAAGTGGATGTATACGGCCATAGTCAGACCTGTACTGACATACGGTAACGTTGTCTGGTGGAATGCACTAGACAAACCTTAAAATCATGACCAAGGTATAAAGAATAGCATGTATTGGAATCACTGGGGCAATGAGGTTCACCCTGACAGCGGGTCTGGAAGCCATACTTAATCTTAAACCCCTAGATCTATTTACACAAGAATCGGCAGCCAATAGCGTACTTCGACTTAGCCAAACGTGTGACTGGCGACATAGTGCGCAGATTCTACAGAAATACACGGGAAATTGGGTATGTACTGACTACATAACACCCGGTTTAGACTTTTACAAGCCGTTCAAGACCGCCTAGCAGAGAAAACTGGCAAATCAACGAGCCATCTGTAATATTAAACAGGTAATCAAGAGTAAAATTCTAGCCTTAGCAAACAAAAGATCGAACTCTCTCGATTCCTGTCTTACAACCAGAAAATTATGGCCTAGTTTCAGTAAACAAAAGACCGATGTTATCATCCAACTGAATAAAAAGTCTTTCTCTTCTCGTGAGCATTATCAAAGGTCACAACCAACTCGGTTACCACAAGAAAAAGATGATTTTCAGTATGGACGACTTATGCAGAGGCTGCGGTGACGAGGAGATACATGAGGACACTCCTCACTCCCTGTGTCACTGCCCGGCGTTATATCATCTAAGAAACAGACATCTAGTAAGACACTTTTTCAGCAACTTGGAGGAGCTCTCTGACATTCCAAGTAAAATCATGTTAAAATTCGTTGATGATTCCAAATGGCTTGAGAATTAATGATCTATGAAAACCGCCTTCAGCTACAGTACGATAGTGTAGTACGAACGAAAAAGACAACGACGCACATGTTCCTTGTGAGAGCAGCACCAACGGGAATGGGCACCTCGCCTATACACCTGCGGTTGCCACTCCTACGTTGAACACGAGCATCAGTGGGTCGATGGGGCCACATCTACCTAAGATTGGTTAAATCCTCTTTGGTATGGTAACAGCCTCTTCGACTTAACTAACGACCAAACAAACGAAAAACCAAACACTGACTTTTCAAACTCATCTACCAGACACTTATGATAGGTTGTTTTAAGAAGACGGTGCCACAATCCCCACAGCGGATTTAGTAATCGACACATTGAAAACTTAATTTCATGAACTTGTTAAATTAAAAAAAATGGTGCTGCCGATTGGCCGCCCGGATCATCGTGTGATTAAATACCTCTAGGAATTTTTGTGTAGATTCTCTTCCAACTGACCAGCACCATTAGAAGATCTCGGATCCAATATTGAACCAGATTGTGACATTTCCGTGGAAATGTGTGACCAAGGTCTAGAAAATTGGGCTCAACGAATCGACTGATTGTACTTCAAACTAATATTAAAATGTTCGAAATATCTCAAATGGCTTGCGTTTAATTTTAAAAAAAGTTATCAAGTGCTTATTGAAAGACCCGAAGTAACAATCAATCAACTACAATGCAACCTTTAAGTCTAATGCATTGATCATATGGAGCTGATGGACCAATACTCCGAACAAAGAAACTTGGAGGCTCTACATGGCGTTCTCATCTACTGTACGACAAGGTCTAGGTCTCTGCACCATATACTAGGACCGGGACGATAAGAGCTTTATAAATGGACACTTCGCTCAACTCATCTTCTTCGCAAGCTTTATCAATTATGTCAATGTGCGAGTAATTGGATGGACTTTTGAAAGGTTGTCCTTCTAGTTTTGACGTGCGAGACTAAAACTATTCTTTCAAGAAGGATGTTAAAAAAGTCTTACGACTTAGTATTGCCTTGTCTAAAATCTTTTTTGACATCAAAGGCATCGGTGAGATCTTTTCCAAATTTATTGGAGCAGCATGCGTTCTCCATCATCATCCTGCACAAAGGGACAAGTTTGTGAGGGATTCCAAAAATAGACATTGCTCTATTGAGTTCGTCTGTTTAGATGCTATCATACATAAGGGGCTTTGAAATGGACGAAAATATGGTAGATGACAATTTGAAGTTATTGGTTTTTTTCCAAGATCTGCTATAATGCGAATATTTGGCCGATGGTACTTTCATGATCTAAGGCCGCACTGATATGGAACTATCAGGTTATTGATGGAAGCCGTTCACATAATTCGGCAGAAAGGATCTTGAATGCGATGTTCACGAGACTTATGTCTCTGTAGTTCCCGCAATTCAGATGGTCTCCTTTCTTTAGGCAGACAATGCTGAGGTTCATCGGGCATGTTTTCTTCCAAACATATTTTGCAGATAAGCTGGTGCATACTACTAATCAAGTCATCGCCTTCCAATTTGAACAGTTCGGCAGTGAGGTCTTCAGCTCCAGCGACTTTGTTGGACTTAACGCCAAATAGTAGAAATAAAAAGTCAAAACTTAAAGTCTGTTCTGCAAGATGATCTGTCAGTAAAATAAAACCGAAATACGGTGTTCAATTTTCCCTTCTTTGGAACTTAGTAGTCAATAAGATCATGCCTAAAGCACAGTCATTCGTCTTAAAACTTCTTCATATTGGCAACTCTCTCTTTCTGAACTTATTCGGATCCTTCCAAGTCAAATTGTTACACCATTCCCCAATAAAAGATCTGAAGAGGATCAAGTGTTTTGATATCTCTAAACAAGTTACATATTAAAACTGAAATAATTGTCATAACCGCACACTGTTTAAGAGGAATGCTTTCAACGAGAGAAGCGGTCTTTTTAAACGGTTTTTGTTTTTTTTTTCAGAATTTGTATGGGGGAGTAAGAGGGAGACAATTTTGTTCTCTCCATTTCTATACTTTTTAAGCTCTCTCTCCAAAGCAAGCTGATTACCCAGAAAGTAACAAGAGTTTTTAGCAGTATTCATCCTAAACTGAAAAAGAGTTTTTAGATATACTTAAAGTGATCCGATTCAGTACGGCCATGATCATTTTTCAAGCTATTTCGGAAATGTTTTACCAGTTTTGGCTTTGGTCCCTTTAGACCCAGTATTCAAAATAACCTTAAAATCCTGCGTCACATACTACTGGATCCCCATCAGTTCAACCGTTGGCAAGACACCTGGTGGAGAACCAAAGCCTACTGACTATTATTCACATGAAAACGACCTGCGGCCGATAAATGAACAAGACATTTATCCATTTTGACATTTCGTTCACATCAAATGATGACCAATGAACAATTCATTCATTGCAGTGTGGATGATACATATGTGGAACTCAATTGATAGAAAAGAATGGAGGAAAATGAATGGAGAACGCCTTAGAGTAGAGGCACTTTTTCCACACAAAAGGCATTTTTTTCATAGATTGAACTTTACGACATCTTCAGTTCAGGGATCCAGCCATTACTCCAAAGAATTCTCAGGAAATTAAACATAAAGATAAGTTATCCACAAATAAGCAAACATTACATACAAAGCAGTTTTTGTTAAAATTTCCTGCAGATCGTCCACTAATGGCCCATGTCCTTTCCCATTGAATTCTTTCACAATTTCTTGACTCTTAACAATGAACGATTCAACAACTCTGGTTAGTAAAAATGCAAGAAAAATAACCCTTCACTTTCTAAAAATAGCCTTTCATCCATTGTACGCATGGTAAGCTATGTTATGTCCCTACATTTTTCTTATCAATCTCTAAAGTCAGAACCAAGAGACAACAACAAGAATCAGGATAAATTGAAAAATAAAAATGCTCCTTTTTCATCCTGGAAATTGTGTGGGCGTTCGATAATGGCTGCACTGTGTTATAGAAGTTGTTTTGTTGTTGTTTTCTTGTACACATGCATACGTACTTATGTAGGTGTGTTTTTTTCGTTTTTTTTGCTTGTTTAGGTATTGTCAAGCGAATTTCGAAATCCTGTGGGTGGTTAACGTCGTTGTCGCTGTCGTTGTCGTCGTTGACACGATGCAGTGACAAGGATTGAGCTGGATCGTAAGTAAATATTGATTAAATAAAAAGTACACCGCACACCTTTACAAGTTGGTAAGTCCTGACTGTTCACCTTTGCCGTGTAAACTTTGTTCCATATAAAAATGGGATTTACTCTCTTGGTAATACATATTTGAGAATTTAAGAACCGAATGAAAGTTATTTAACAACAACTGCAGCTGCAGAAAGGTCCTTCTTCTTTGTAAACTCGTATAGGGATGAGATTGAGGAGCTGAAAACTAAAGCCTTCAAGCAACAGAAGCAGCAGTAGCAGCAGTAGCAGCAGTAGCAGCAGCAGCAAGATACCGTGGGCAAATATATGCACACATCTAAATGAAAGTTCGTGCAAATATTAGCGAATTGATTCAGGATGCAGGTTGTTTTGTGAACCATCAACTAGACAAGGCAGCTTACGACAAGTGAAGAGCGAGAAGAAGAGAGAACAGAAATAAAAAATAAAAGGAATATATCAGGATGTGGGCCGTGCTGGTATTTGTAATAAAATGGGATTAGATCGGATATTGAGATGTGAATGGCAAAAACTTGCTGCATTGCAGCACGTAAAATGCATCCAAGGAATAATATATTTGTGTAGAGGAACATGCTTTCCTATAAAAAAAGAATGTCTAAACACAGCAGGTATTGAAGAAGACACACGTTTATAAATTGATTGCCAATATATTGTGACATGAGCTGATATACAAAATAATTCAGGCCATTTTTTACCATTCAAGCAGAAAGTGTTTCAGAACAAGTGTTAAAAACTCACAGGAAAATTGAGAATCATTTCGTGTTCGATTCGAGAATTCGCGAGGATACACATATATTTTATTTGTATTGAATTTTGTAAACAAATATTTTACAGTGTCGTTTTAAAGGTGCTATTATAGATGGCGCCCAACGTGGGAATGCAAGAATTGTTTGTTTTTAAGAGTTGTTGGTACATTACTGATTAAAACAGCTTCTGCAACAGAACAAGTGAGATAATTTATTTCTTGAAATAGGGGATAACACATCTTAACGTACACCACTGCTTATCAAATTGCATCCAAGTATTCCAGAATTATTCACGTTACCGCCACCTGTTGGAAAGAGTCCATCGATTGATATCAAACCCAAACAAAAACCCTGTTACACTTCATACAGCTATGTCTTAATGAGCTACACTTACTTCAACAACAGTCAAATAGATGGAGCTATCCACCAGTTTCAGAGAGCAGTCAACAAAACAAAAGACAACTAAATGACCCAAAGGAAGATTGAGGACAGTCGACAAGACTTGCAGGATTTCAAACTTTCCTAAAAAGCGATCCCGTCTTCTGGAGAACCTATGTAGACATAACCCTGCTAAACTTCCTACATAAGATGATATCAGACTTATCATGTGAACGTTATTCATAAACAACCCATTCGACGGCAGATACCTGTGTGGGCTCAGTTTTGGCAAATCCACCAGATATTGAATAGAATTCTGAAACATACCAAAGAATTTCAAGATAAGACTCTCCAACTTTTCATAGTCTCCAAAGTCGAATACGATAGGGTGAGTGCATTTGACTATCAATCCGGGGGTCAGGGTTTTATTTTCAGACGCTACCAACCGAAAAAGATTGGAAAACAAAAAAAAACGTATTTTTCAGGGGTACTGATATTCCCATGCAGGTGACAAATCCTACAAGAGTATGTTCTGTCATAAAATGCTTCTAATCATAGACATTCCGGCTCGACAGAAAATTGAACGTCCCTTTCATTTTTTGGAGATAAATAAGCTCAGAGGAAAAGGTGAGAGTTGTAAGTCTTTGAAGGTCATTAAAACGCAGTACGCAATGTACAACTACCAGGGTGTTGGCAAGACAAGCCCCTATAATGTTGTCCTACAACATGATAGTACGTAGGACAGGTGTTAACACAACAACAAATCATTTCAACTAGTCGAATATGCGGACAATATCGACATCATTGGTATCTCCCAAACTGCTGTTCATGGCTACTAAAGCACGAGGTCTTAAAATAAATGACACCATCACGTTAATGTTACCAACTAGCAAACGAACATTTACCCTACACCTAGGATGAAATTTCGCTTCTGATACAAGAAAATTCGAATAAATATTAAGTTGAGGTCTCGCAAAGCAATGAATCAGCTTATATTTCGTCCTGTCTAACAATGTTCCAGCTAAGAAAATTTTCAAATTCCAGCCCATGAAATTCGAAGCAACAAAAAATATCGAACTTAAGGTTTCAGAACCAACCCACGATCGCAGATGCCAGAGCGAATAGTGTGGATTCCTCGAACTGTAGTTGAATCTCAGGTAATCCCCCGAAATCGGTGAGTTAACATCATCATCCGAGCATCAACCAAGCCTGTCCAAATTGTTTTGAGAGTTGCACAATGGGAATATCTAAGTTTACAAAAAAAATTTCGTAGGAACTCGAGATACATTAAAAACCAATAAAATCACTAACCATTAAAAATTAGGAAATTCACAAAAGTCCAGTCCAGAAATTGGAGCTTATAGAGCTTCTCCATAAATGGACTAATGAATTGGTTCAATAAAATTTCGTATTTTTTTTCTACGAAACCAAATTTTATCCTTAACATCTTCGACGATGAAACTCATCATCTAATAAATAGAAGAATTACGAACTCATACAAATTTTCCTTAAACAATAATAATTGGAAACCTCTTTAATGGACTACAATTTAGGCTCATTTCACCCCCGTAAGTTCTATACCCGAATTCAGGAAAGAACCATGTTCAGGAACCTATTCGAAACGTGCTTTGAATTCCAATTATATTATAAGCTAAGTGACTGACGATAGCAATAAATTGAAGACTATAAAAAAGCACCCACATACACACACACACACATTTTTTATCGCTATTCTCCTCCCTTCAAAAACTATATTTTCTTCATCACCATCATCATCTAATATCAAAACCTTAACTTAATTAAACTTTCAAACTACATTTGAACGAAGAACAAGTTAAGGTAGGTATCTACCAATTTATACAAAGCCTTTTTATATTTCTCTTTGATTTTCAAGAAGAAAAAAAAACCCACCCGTAGAAAGTCTAAATGCAATCAAGAAAGGCTTTTCACCCTCGGTGGTATAGGCGTATCTATCTATCTGGTGTGCCTAAGTCAAAATCGATAAACCAATTACCGCAACAGTTGTCCCATTTAAAAACAAAGAAATAAAAAGATCCTTCCTTTCAACCTCAAAGACCATTTTAAATAAAACTAAAGTGTATACACTTTTCCAACCGCATACATCTCTCAAATGTCGGTACTAATTATACAAAAAAATATATTTCTGAAACTTTTTCAAAAACTTACAGAACTCTAAGGCTTAGCAAATAGAACAGTCTTCTGCCATCTTTTTTCCTTTTTGTAGGTTATACTCACCACATTTTATAGTTAAGACTCAAGAACAACCACCTCTTCAAACCAGATGCCAATGAAAATCCCACTCTACCTGTCAACCTACCCGGTGATATGTCCTTGCTGTCTATTACAGTCGATGTTTGAGTTCATTATTTAAAACAAAGAACAAATTAAGCCTGGCAACACTCTTTCTCTCCGTTCTTCTCTATAATTTGATAGAACAAAAGACCAAACGAACAACAACAAAAAAAAAAGAGAAAAAAGGTCCAATTGGAATTCAGTTCGGTCTTAACTTTTGTCCCACTTCTGATGCTTTGTAACACACCTCACTTTTCAACCCACTTCGTTCGCCATGAGTGAAACGTGTAAACGTGTTGCCCGAAATTTCTTCTTCAATTTAATTTTCCTTCGAACATGACACAACGAGTAAACGAAGACGATGGTGAAAAAGTAGAAAAAAAAACTTCCACCCTGCCGGCCCGCCTCCACATTATTCCATCTTTCTTATCATTCCTTATGCGTGTCGTGTCTTTGTGTTCCACATCGAAGGTAGGTGGTAACTATACTCGTAGCTAGGTCGATATGTGTGCCAAGTTAAAGCTGGAAAATTGGAAATTCCAAATTACCACACCGTTCGTTGATGATGTAGTAGATAGTATATAGAACAGGGCCTTCACTTTCACATCTAGGTGGTACAGTTAAGTACATTGTTCGAGATGTCACATGGGACACCAACAAAAAACGACGGTTTAACTTTTCTCCTCGAAACTCAAACGAAAGAGAGAACACTTCACACACAAACACACCTTATTTCTAATCCACCAATACATGCACGCAAGTCATGCGCAGCAATATCCTTGAAACAGAGTTAATTAACACATTTATAGGTTACATCCGAGAGGACCACGTAAAGTATACAATTTTAGCAGCCAGCTGCTGCCGCGCCACCTGCCGCCCTATTGGGGTTACACCATGTACCTTCATTAAGCCCTGACTTTTCATCAGCTTCACCATGAATATTTCACACTAAAAATATGTTCCGTTAGGCAGCAGCGGGAAGCAGAAAGGGTGAGAGAGAGCAAGGAATTTCTTCTCCGGGGCGCGTCAAAGTCGGATGCCATTGCAAGGTGTTAAGTCCCCCATAAGCCATGCAATTAATGTAGGATAAGGGAGAACGAATGAAGGACGATGATGGGAGCTGAGAATATGTGGTAGAAGAAGAAGATTTATACCTTCACGTTCTCTTTTTTTATTTTTTTTTTTTGATTCTGTCTCACTCTTATTTTGAAGGCTGTTACACATCTCCTAACACTACGATGCGATGGTCTATTATATAGGGCAAGGCAACATACAGCTCACCACACAATGAAAAAGTGTCATCCTAGGTCATCGTCGCAGTTAACATTGCTGCAAATGACAGGGGAAAATTAAGCAGATACTTGGTTTGGTTTTACCACCTCCACTCCCTCTGGTGGTGGTTTCTTCCGATGACAGCAGTACTCCGTCCACAGATGACAGATGACATTTTATACAATTTTTGTGTCGAAATTTTATAATAATATTGATTAAGGGTTTCAAAATTGATAAATGATTTGAAAAATTCATGTAGTTCTCCATGGTCTTCGTGGTCGCCGTCGTCGTGTCAAGGTATTGACTTGAGCTGACATTTGGCAGAATAAATGTGCAACAGTGATTTAGCTGAGGTTGCAGGCAGGCAGGTAGGAAGGTAGGAAGGTGGAAACAGCAGAAACAGAAATGTCAGTTTACCTTGAATGACGACTGATGAGAAATGTAGCTACAACATTTACACTGATGCTGAGGTTGTGTCAAGTGGTTTGAGACCTTGGCCTAGTGGTTGGTGGTGCACCAACAGAGGCAGCAGCAACAGTAGGTGCAGAAATGCTGAAGCTGACATTTATAGGTGTACGAGTATGTATGCAATGTAAAAAAAAAAAACGAAGTGGATTTTAAATCAATAGAATATCCTAGGTGGATTTGTTGACTCCACGCTTTTATAGCTTGAGGTCATATGGAATGGACGGATTGGTTTGGGAGTTACAATTGCTGAATGTTTAATTCAGACTTGCTTGCTTTCGATGGATGGATGGATGGATGGTTGGATTGAGAGAAACAATTGGATTTTTGTTGAAAGGTGAGGGTTTGTGTTAATTAAAGTTTGAGGGACACTTAAAAAAGTTTCAAAAATGAATTTTGTCAAGGGACTTTAATGTTTCAATGGCATTAGTGCTGGAAGTTTCTTCAACCTAAGCTATCCAACTTAAATACATTGAGTTAACATCGAATCAGTTGTTGTGTACTGACAATAAATCACACGTCTTAACAACAGCAAGTTTAGAAAACCCAGTTAAAGTAGGGTTGTCACGGGGTACCCACAAAAATTCAAAATTCTGTTTTTAAAAATCATAGAAGAGTTTTTTCAATTCGAACAGAAACTCGACCATTACGTACTTAGCCCAGCCTTTGACTAAATCTCTGCTGGTAAGAAAGAAAGTTATTGGATTTGATCAGAATTCATCAGATTTAAGAAATTTTTCAGATTGAATACCAATATGTATGGTCATAAGTACTTTAAGGCATAGTCGCGGCTTCACAGTGGAATATATTTTGTGATGCTGTCATTCGTCAAAATGTTACTCCAGCAAGTATAGAAGAGAGATAAGACATCCTTGGAGGTAGTTTTATACTTGAAAGGGTAGACATTAGGTTGGAGAATTTTTTTGAAGGTGATAAATTAACTTGGGAAAAGATTGCCCAGTTATAGTCATGAGATCTGAGGTCCTTTACCCATCATAACTTTGTCGAGGAATTGACAAATCCTCTATGAATATCTCTTGTCAGTCAAAATTTGTTTAAATTTTAAACTTAGTCGATGGAATTTTTTATTATTCCACTGAATTGGTTTTAACTTTTTGTTTTAATCCAAAAATAGTAGCGGTACTCATCAAATTTTCTTATTCTTTTTTTTTTTTTTTTAATTTAAGAAAATATTGTTTGGTGTGGATTTCATCTTACCAGGAAAAATGATATTACTAAGTTACTTTTAGTAATGAGTATTCCGAGTGTAATATTATTTTTGGTGGTCCACAGGGTAGCCACTTAGGTATCTTAATGTTTATTTAATATCAGATTTTTTGATAAGAACTTCATTTGAGATATCTCGAAATGTAATTGCATGTAATTCAATGTAATTCGTATGCCCACTACGGGCACGTTTGTAGCGGTCGATTCGCTGGACCCATTTTCTAGTTCAATATTGGCTTTGAGCACCTCGAATGATGCCGGATTGATGGCATATACTATTGGTTTAACTTAGAATCATACAAAAAAGTCTAGAGGTGTTAAATCACAAGATCTAGGCGCCCCCAATCGGCAGGACCATTTCTCCATGTAACACGTTCATCGGATAAAGGTTTCATAAAGTCGATTGTTACACCCGCTATCTTGTTGAAACCAGCGGTATCTACTAACTATAACGAGACGGCCATTTTCATCAACGAAATTAAGTCCCAACAAACCGTTATATTTTTATTTTGTTTTTTGGCGATAAAGTGGTGTTTCTTAAAGGACATAAGGGATTTTCACTTCACGGTTATAGCATATTCTTTTAGTTGACGAAGCCGTTAAACTAAAAATGCTTCTAATATGTCTAAAGCCCAACCCCAAAAATGTCCTTCGACCACTTTACACAATCGATTGGCTTTAGTTCTTGAGTTAAAATCATCTTATAAAGCTACAGGCAAAGATCCTTTCGCAAAGTTCGTCTTAGCGATGCTCAATTCTTGAGAACTGCAACAAACAATTGAACGGCAGCACTTCTGCACTGGCACGGGACCATCCAACTGCGAAAATTTAGACTCAATTTCTTTTACTAGACTAGACTATGTACTGCTTGTCAAAAATGTTCGTTGTAGACGCGCTTAAAGTTGGCGTTACTTGGAATGTTGGTATATAATTTTAGTCATATGAAAACGTTCTTCGTTCGTGAACTTAACCATGATGAAAATATTGTTTTTATTGAATATTTTGACAAAGACCGGTTGGTCATTCGTTTTAGGATGCGTTCACAGTAAAAATTCCAAGTTGTCAAGTCTTAACTGGAAAACTCATACATAATAAGGAATGAGTCCATTTTCACCTCAATCGAGTCGAGAGACAACTTTGAAGTTGAGGTAAATGTAGAAGGCCGGGAAATGATTGAAATTTTTTTCTTAAGCTAAAGGTAGTTGTTCCAACGAAATATACATAGCAGCTTTAGCTCACATAGCTGTCAAACTGTTGCTGACCTAAGGGAATTTTTTGGCAATTGAATAATATACCGTTTTTCAGACTTTAACTGTCCGACGTATTAACTCGATTAAAAAAGCTCAGATTTGTTTGTTGGGGGCTACCTAAAGCAAAATCTCAATCCCAATATCAGAGGAAAATTAGGAAAAGTGATAGAAAATGCTCTGGGAAAAGCAAAAGAAACAATGGTCACAATTTGATAGATATTATCTAGGTTTCTAAATTTTTTCGGCTACCTGATTCTGACAGTACTCAAAACAAAAATGTGGAAAAACGGCCATTTTGACAGACAGGAGGCGGCTATTAAAGAAATTGATTTGGCATTTTCATCTTATAATTAGCACCAACAATGTCGAGATGAGCTTGCGAGCCTAAGCACTAACTTCAATCTTACTTTTGTCTACATCACAGCGAAATAGAGGGAAATATACGGGTTGACGAGTTGGGCAGGAAGAAAGTATCAGTCTGTCAAAGCTCAGAGTTATGATGCGCGAACATTTCTCAATTTTTCTCACAGAATCCAACCGTAGGTGAAGCAGTTTTACCAACTGCATTATATCTAGAAATATATGGTCCACCTATAAAACGTCCTGAACAAATGATCTAATATGCAAATCTATATAAGACATAGTCAGGTTAGTTGCAACATGCATTGGACACTTGTCAATAGCGGAACATGCAGCGAAGTTGAACTTTCAGACATTCATTTCCTCTGTAAATATCCTACTCTGGCCAGATTGAGAAATCAACCATTCGGAAAGTTTTTTTTTGGACGACCTTATCAAACTATCTTAACTGAAGATCAAAGACTTGGTTTCTTTTCTTAACACGACGAAATGGCACTAAGACGAACCTCGACGATTTCTGTAACGGGTATTTCTCGATCCTAAAACCGCGTACTTATAACAACCTTCAGATAGGTTGGAGCTCATAAATCCCTTATCAGACCCCATTAGATCCATAGGTCGAACGAGTTTATGGTATCAAAACACAGCACCCCAGCGCTATTTGGGTCACTGAGCAAAACGGATCATGGCCACCATTTTTATCTACTTTTCGTGCTCACAGCATGCATGGATGGAGGAGGAAGTGAATTAATGGTGTGGTTCTTTGAATCCCGTATCATCTTTCTAAGTCTCGTTCTAGATTCATTCGTCAATATACATATGTACATTGTACATATGTCAAATTTCTCTTCACTTCTTTAAAGTAACAAGAGGACATGGACCTATAAGTGAATTTAAAGGTCAGCACGTCATTTTAAAATGCTAGAGTGGTTTCAGTAAAAATCTTTAAATACTTATAAAATATTTCATAAAAATTTGGCAGATAACAATATCTAGACACTTGTCTGAAAAAAATTCACTTCATAAAATATTGAAAAATGACATACCAAAAGGTGAATATACCAAATCTGTCAATGTCATATTTCAATAAGTTTATCATGACCGTGACATCGTTCATCGTCCTGATATTTTTATTATTTAGTTTTATGAAATTTCATGTCATGTCATGTTATGACTACATAAACTGTCATTTTTTACTTGCGACTTATAGGTACTGTAAGACAAGTTATGCATTCGTAAAGAAATCGAACTCGAGATTTTGATCAAAGTTGACATTACGATGATAGCGAAGACTAAAATAGTGGGTCTCGTTCAACAGATTTGAAAAAAAAAAAAATACAAAAAAATTTAATTTAATGGTTAAAAAAAATTTCCGAAAAATGGTTATTAAGGGTACCCCCCATGAAAGCATTTTTTCATTTTTGATTTTCTCAAAAACGGTACAACCGATTTTGATCATTTTTTTTTGCTATAGCTCTCCAAAAACATAAATAGAATAATATTGTGTACTCAAATTTTCAAAAAAAAATTTTTGGATTTTAAAAACAAACTTCAATTTTTTTAAACTCAATATTTCAAAAACCCCATGCTAGATTTTTTTTAAACGTGAGAAAAAAAATTATTTTACCTAAATATAAAGGTACCTACCACACAAATGCTAAAAAATTAAAAAAAAAAAATGGTTTTCAAAAATCGTATTTTTCTCGAAAACGGCGCCTAGAATTTTGATAAAAATTTTTTTCTTTCAATTAATTTTTACGATCTTTAATTTAATAAACAAATTTTGAAATTAAGATATTACAGCTTGTACCTACCATAGAACCATTTTTTTCGAATTTTGAATTTCTCATTATCCACATCACGGATCTTAATGAAATTTTTTATAGAGAAGCTTCTAAAAAGTCTAAAACAAATTGCATTTAAAAACTTTAAAATAAATATTT
Organism: Chrysotoxum bicinctum; assembly: GCA_911387755.1. NCBI lineage: Eukaryota > Metazoa > Arthropoda > Insecta > Diptera > Syrphidae > Chrysotoxum > Chrysotoxum bicinctum. The sequence goes on from OU426988.1 coordinate 10,032,510, forward strand.
TTTGAATTTTTGAAAAAAAAAAATCAATTTTTTCTTTTTTTGAAAATTCAATATCTCCGAAACGGCTCAGTATTTTGTTTGTAAATTTAATTTTTATTCGAACAATAATAAAAATTTTAAATTGGCGTAACAAAATTTTTTCTTAAAAACCTTTTAAAAAGTTTGTATATGTATATGTAAAAGCTTTTTTTCAAGAAACCAGTACAACGACTTATAATTTTTGTTCTTGCATAAATTCATATTTGCATAGCATTCTGTTTTTATCTCTTACTACTAAAAGAATTTAAAAAATTAATTTTATCCTTATGAACAGTTTTCTCTAATAACATTCGTTTTTTTTTAAATTCCTAGTCTATTACATAGGAGCAAGTTCGTGCAACCCAGTAGTGCATTTTATTTTTAAATATTTTAACATGCGAGAGCATTATTATCACACAACTTGGCAACTCTAAGTTTCTATTTAATTTCAGTAATAATAATTCCCTTGGTTTCAAAGGTCTAAAATTTCGACAGAGAGAAAGAAATGGAAGAAAAAAGTAATATGCCACTCAGAATATGTTCGTTTATCAACCCAATTTCAGTAAATTGCTAGACAAAGTTTTGCTATCAATAACCAAGACCTTATACATAGAAGCAAAGATACTGCAAATGGAAAAAAAGTTGTGAAGTCAGAAGAACTTTTAAGAACCTGACAAACCTCGAAAATATGGCTGCGTGTGATGACTACGGAATGTCCTCAGAAAGTAAGAACGTGTCTAATGATATTCCCCCATGGAAAATTTAATGTAGTTTCAACTGAATTAAGAGCTGCTATGTGTACTATAAGAAAAGGTGTAATGATAATTGCCAAACCATTAGAGTTTATGACACAAAATCACCACTTCAATAAGGGACATCTATTTATTCTAAACAAAACGAACTAAGGGTTAATGCATGAAACAATTTTTAACCCAACTCACCCTGCCAACTATCACCTTTCCACAAAAAAACTATCAGAAATGGAACAATACACGTATGTATACGAATTCGGAACCATTGCCATAGAAAACCTTAATAGTAGGACAATGTATTACCCATTGCGCGTATGTCGAAGAATTCCATCTGGCTCATCGAATTGAACCCTCACATTTTCACCCTGAGGCTAAACTGCAAATTCAATGAATTTCTCTTTAAGCATTTTTGGTTTTTTTCTTTTTATTTTTTTTTAGGCATACGCACTTCACGTCCTGAGAGATTATTTGTGTATTCGATGTTGTGTGCCATTCCATTGGGAAAGGATTTTTATATCTTCTATCCAAAAAAAAAACAGAAAATCTGCGCAAAGTCCTTTCCAAGGATTTTCCAATTATTATATTACTTTTTCATTGAAAATATGTTCACCAGAGACAATAGAAAAGAGATTGAGAGCGAAATTGTGCTTATACTCATGAAGAGAAAACCGAAGAGAGAAAGAGAGAGCTTTTTTCCAAATTAAAAAGCTTCCAAATTTCGACCTTTTCGCCATTCACAAAAAAATATAAATTTCCATTCCCATCTCATGATATCAAAAACAAACAGAAAACATGTACACAAACATACGAAAAAAAAAGGATCTGGTAAATGCAAATATGAAACCACAACATATCCTATGCAACCCCAACTGACTATGGCCCAAGACAAACCTATTGGATCAAATGCTGTCGACTCTTGTGTCATGATTTCCGATTCATTGTTCCAAACAAAGCAACGTCACAACAGAATTGACGGAACAACAAAAACGGACAAAGGATGTAATGTCGGTGTAAGCAGTGGTGGTGGTTGAAAATGATGATGATAGTCCTCGTCATCATCATAATCATCATCAACCATCAGAGTTCTAACATCACGGATGGGGATATCCTTTTGAATTGCCACACACACACATACACCAAACACAGTGCAGAGGGAGGCCTTTCAAATCTAACCAAACGAAACAGGGACCACACAGCAACTCACTAAATTTGAGTCGTCAAAGCCTTCATCATCGTCATTGTCCACAAAATTCACTGCTGTTGTTTACACATAGGGTGTTTCAGTTCAGTACAAAGGAAGGTTAATTTTTTCTTAAGGATTTGACCAAAGTTCGACAAAATATTTCGACAGAAATATTAGCTTTTACTTCAAACGATTTGGCCCGAAAAAAATATTACTTTACTTTCTACATTCCTGCACTTATTTGACACATTATACCGACATTTTTGTTTAACATATTTTGTCAACTTAAATCAAATGCTTGTCAAAATTATCAAACGTATTCCGGTATTGCACCATTGGGTAGGTGGTTACATCACGACTTCTCGTGCTTTCTCTCTATTTTTTCCTCCACAAAAGTCGATAATCCTCCCTGCGTTTCTTTTCTTTGTCAGGGAAAAGTGATTTGTTGAAATTTTCTAAGAAACACCCTGTATGGCATGCGTCAATGGGTTTGTTATAAGTTATGATTTTATTAATGGAATTTATGAATAGCAGGCATCCAGCCCACCTCGCTCAGCAGGAAAGCTCCCATTACCCGATTTAACAATTGCAACAGCAACAGGATAATATTGCAGCACAAGAATGACACAAAAGAAAAAAAATAAAGGATGCAGGACGAGCAGAAGAGGGTTAACTCGAAACATCAAAATGAGGAAGAACTCGATTGCTCTTGTTGCTGCTCTTAGAACTGCCCTTGTTTACTAGAAGCGCAGTTGGTTGTTTGTTGCACATAGCACCCCTAGAAATGAATGTTTTTTTCGAACAAAAAAAAAACATATCTCCCCAATGAAAGGCGAAGGACGCTTTTGTCCTGCTAGCGCTATAGAAACCCCGATGTCATATTCAGAGATGAGGAGGTGCAGCAGCAGGGAGAGGAAAATACGTGTTGCGCTAGCTCCTTCAAAAAGAAGATAAGATAACATTCATTGGGCGGTGAGGCATTGGCGACTGAGTGGATAAATAAAATGAGATGAGTGGTGTAGAAAGTGGAACGAACGAAACTTAAAACGTGTATAATATGCGTGCTCTTTTGCAAGGACATTATATAAATCCTAGCTATGCAAGTTTTTTTTTTTTTTTTTTTAATTTTTTGGTGTGATTATGACATCTTGAATGAGGAAGCTCTTGAATGACTTTTTACAACATGGTATCATCAGTGTAGTAGGTTTATGGCCATAAGAAGCCAAGAGGGTTGGTTGTAGTCTATATCAAAAGCAAGTCACGAATCAAGATGTGTTTGTCATTTATAAATGTTTCGGCACTAAGTGGAATTCTTAAAGGCATGAAATGTCTTCGACTTTTGTCGTCGTTCGGTGCACACAAGTGTTCAGGTTTTTTTTTTTTTTTTTAATTTCAAGTTGGTATGTACACTGCATTGATACTCGTATATAGGAATTTTGTAACGGAAGACGATTTTCGGTATTTTCCAATGAATTGATTTAGAAAACCTTAGAAAAGTCCAAGGAAAAAAGTTCTTGACTTTTCTTCACAGAAGCATATCGGGGTTGAAGTTGTGTGTGAAGGACTTTAGATTTGTTTGCAAGAACATTTTTGTTAAGTGTACTTATTACTTCATAGGCGAAACATATCTTTAGGCATTTTGGATTTTTCAGTATGGTTCAAGAGGTATGGTTATCTACAGAATAAAAATTAAAAAAAAAACTCTTCAATAGTAATTTCAGAAAGAAAATCCCTCAGAGTCACACATCAATAGAAAAGTCTTTTCAGTCGTTATAAAGCCCCAACAGGAAACAAATTTTCCTCACTAGATTTTTCAAGATTTTCTATCGATAGTTTTCCTTTCAGATTTTTGATACAATTTGCTTAGTTATAATAAAAGAAACGTGTTTTACGGAGATATTTCTGCAACAAGGTTTCAGAGTTCAAAAGGGTTTTTCCTACCCTTAAAAATATTAAGCACATGGGTGTTGAAGCTCTGGATATCGAAATGGGAGGCAAAAACAGTAAAGTATTTCCCATTCGTGTTGCACGGCAGCAGAAGGAATCTCCATACTTAACAAAACGAACTTAACATCACTGTTAATTTTTTTAAGGGAGAACATTGTTAGTTAAAAGAACAGCAAGTCTTTAAAAGGTTGGGCACTTGGGACTTGAGGACAAACCGCTTAGGGACATTTCCAGGACGGTAATACGAATTACTGAAATCCTAATAAGAGTATGGTATTACCAAAATCACGCGGAACTTAGAAAATCGTTGTACCACAAGGCAAGCATTGAAATTTTTTGCAAATATAGATAATCCAAAATTGTGGTTCCAACAAGTAGAAACCACAAGTTATACAGCTAATCGAACTATGGCTCTACTCAGAAAACTACTTTGGAAAACGAATAATCCTTGTTCTGATTTTAACTAGCCAACCTGCCTGTTTGCCCGATTTACCGGCTGCCTAAAGGGTCAGGTGTACTATTCCAATAAGCCTAGATCAATGCAGTAGCTTTCCAAGAAAAGTGCTAAATTTCTTTCTTTCCACTTAACCAGAAGTAAAAAAAAAGCTACTATGAGAGAAACAAAAAGACAATATTACTTTCTCAACAAAAAAATCAACACTTGGCAAGTCTTACAAAAACATAACCCATTATTTTTAACGCACTAACCCTGATACACAAGTGGTGCTGAAATCGCAAATCCCTATTCTATTGAAGGTTGTAGCTTTTGAAAAAAAAAAAAACAGGAAAAAATATCTTAATCCCAATCAATTGGATTTACCTTGATTTTCTATATTTATTTTTTGTTTTTATTCACTTCACTTATTTTTGGGCATTTTGGCAAAAGCAGCTTCCAATAAGAAAATAAAAGGATTAACTTAACCTTTTAGGACATACATAGTTTTGGAATGTAGAATACAATCTTTAGTAGATGTATAATTCGATTTACAAGAACAATAGAAACAATTATGTGAGTCATTCTCTGAAAATTAATAGGTAGTGATTTCAGCTATTTAATAAGCAATTAAGTATAGAAACGTCATTATTGTTATGTAAAAAAAATCTACATTTGTAGATTGGGCACTTTTCGAATTGATTTAAGCTCTATTTTTTTAATATAATTATAGTTTTCTGGGAATATCATACAGAAAATAAATTTTGTTGAACAGCACAGTGTATTGTGTGCGTTAGGCGAGTTTATACCAATCAGCTAATTATTGAATTTACAAAAACCTGCATGTACTACCTACGAGTAGTTGTCAAAAACCAATTTTGGACACTATTTTTATGTTTAGACGAGTTTTATACCATTCGAAAAATTATGAATTTAAAATGAAATAAAAATTATAGGCTGTAGCTTACTTCTCCTTTTTTAAAGTGATTGATTGTTTACTGCCGAAATATAAATTTTAAAAACAAATGAAATTAGACCAATTATGTCTGGTAAGATCTTACAGAAATTGTTTGGGATGAATCCAAGTGCAATTACACAATAGCTTGATGGTTGCTTAAATTGAAAGAATAAAACAATATACATATGATACACGAGTATGTATATTTAATCATTTACAATATATACTTTAGACGAGTTTATACCAATCCGTGAATAAATTGACACAAAATTATGCAAACTTTGGTTCTTGGAGACAGTAGTTTGGGGTTATTATCTTGTGAAATAGTACTTTAAAGGCATATTGAATTTTCTGTTTTGTCTCATTATACCAATCAGACGCACACAATTAAATTGAAAACCATTAATTCTTTTAACATCAACAACTTGTTGTTGGTAGACAATACATTTTTTTTATTTGAAATTTGAAAATTTGGTTGTTAAACTAAGAGTTCCTGCCAAAGATGTATTTTATTATTTTTCTCAAAACTCTCTTATAAGGAATATAATTTTAGAACGTCGAAAAAATTGTTGGAGTTTAAACAAAAAAAAACAAGCGACATTTGAAAAATAAAAATCGTCAACAAAAACATTTATCAGATTTAACACACAAATGTGCAAGATTTTTAGTCTGATTGGTATAAAATTGTAACAATTTGAAGAGGATGCAATAAACGGCTAGTATGCTAGTTCAATTTCAGACATAAATATCAGCTTCTTTAGTTTTTTTTTAAATATTTCGGACTGGTATAAACAAAGCGAAATCCTTTATAATGAGTTGTGTTTACTATTTAACATGACACTTTTAATAACACTTTTTAGTGAATATTTAACCAAAACAGATTTTGTTTGAAATTTTCAACTGATTGGTATAAGCTGACGTAAAGCATAGCAAGCCATTTTTTCTCTAAGCCATGTACATGTACATACTTATAATAATGTTTTTTTTTTATACTTTTTATTCGCTTTAAATGCCCATTCTTTTATGGTATAAAAAAATTTAAGGTCTATCTCAAAAGTGTTAAAAATTAATATCTTTTGGTGTCTTGAAGATCATATTTTCTTAAGGTCTATATTCAAAATTTTTTAGTTTATACTCGTAGTTAAGTATATCAGACTGGTATAAACACTAAATACCCATACAAATTAATACCGTTTCATAGTAAAGTTTGATTATAAAACGGTATTTTCTTGATACTAGAAATGAGTTGAACTAATTTGTATGTGCTTATCTACTGATCGGTATAAACTGGTCTAAAAAACACAACGAAGATGTAGGCCCATTGACAAGTTTTCTTTGACCTTACCATTAACAAATTTCTGTTTTTTTTTTCTAAGCTTTTATTCTGGTATAAATAAATAAAACTAACTCCTTTAGCCCTTTGTTAGGAATATAAATACCTTTTGCCCAAATAATACTTTGATAAATTTCGACAAATGAAGCCATCAGACATAATTTGCATTAACATAACTGTTGATTGGTATAAACTCGTTTTGAGTATCAGATCATGTTAAAAACCTTTATATTAAACCGTACACTTCTGTTTTTTAAGAGACTATATGTTCATCGGCAAATACGGAGAGGACCAAAGATTTTTTTTTCTGCAAAAAAAAAATTAATACACTTAATCAGGAATACTCAAAGGATTTGTCACTTCCAGGCAGAAGCGACCTATCTGCTGCACCTACTCCCATTTCAACAGTTAACATCACCTGTGTGACTTTGACTGATGATAAAAGACAATTTCACTCCTTTAATGCACTCGGATGTAAAACTTTACTTTTTGTTAACTTTTGAAATGAACAAAGTTGACAGCGCTTACATATGATACACATCATTTATAAATATCCTTATGGATGAAAAACATTAAAGTCTGTGTCACTTCACATAGTGGACACTTCATTTCCTCTTCGTACGAAGAAATAACTTCTCACTTTCAGTCGAAGTAAATAATAAAAAAAAAATCATTTTTCATCACAAGACTACGATGATAGAAGGACGGGGAGTACTTATAGCCTTCACATCAGGATCCTTCTTTTTGCAAAATGGGTTGAATTAATTCCATTCAAGAACAATACACATACACATACATCATAGTATATCTTTTCTTCCTGTTTCTCATCCCATCATCATGGTATAAGATGACTTCCTGTCTTCGTCAACGTGATAATAATTGAACAATTTTTCAATTTCCTTCCAGTAACTACAACAACAACAACAGCAACAACAAAGATGCCAAGAAAAACATCAGTTTGTTAAAATAAATGATTTTAATTACGAAACGCACAACAAAGGACTACTTAATGCAATAACTTATGCAAGTGCACACACACAACACAGTGTCCATATTATCCTCCTCCCTTTCAGATACTTAATAAAACAAAAGCAGATGCAAGAGTTTAATAATTCGAGTCGAGACAATAAGGACATACGTATACTATAGACATAAACCGGATCCAGGAACTGTTTATCCTTACATAAATAAGGAAATAATATAAATCAACAATAAAATATTTAAAGCAACAAAAAACTACAAAATTGCAAAAAGAAAATTTAAAATAATATATAAATTAATAAGTGAATGCCTGAATTTCCTGTTGATGATGCGCCACCTTTTTTATGGTTTTTTATTGAATAAGGATTAATAAATTACGCGTATGCAGGCATACATTTTAAGTGATGTCCTTGTGACTTGCTTGCTTGGTGCGGTCCTACAGTCAATCACAGTGATTTTTTTTTGTTCACTAATTTATAGGTAATTTTTACTGGAATGTCAAATTTGAGTTTTTTTTTTGTGATTAAACGAGCATGAGAGTAATCCGATCGACTGTCAATAAATTGCAATATATATTTTTATTTTGAAAAAAAAAAAAATGAAAGAGTATTTTAGCAGTGATTTAATACTTTAAATATAAATTGATTACATATTACAGAAAAGCAGTAGTGTGATGATAATTTAATATGGAGTTTCAAGTGAAATGTGTTGACACTTTTGCTTAATATAATAATCTCTGATTTATGGTGAGTTATCAGGATAGGATGTTCCATGGAGTTAACGATGGATGCACACCTGCATTCGTTGTGTTGGTATATGAATTCGGAGTTATCATTCAGGAAGAGGATGACGATGACAGCTGTCAGTGCTTGTTAGTTAATATCGATTTGGAAGAAATTTTAAATCAAACAGAACTATTTAGCAGTGTATACTTGAACAGATTATTATTAATCTTCATAAAAGCATACACATTTAGTTAATGGAGTTTATAAAACATTATAGTTTTTGGAAATTGATATATTTTATAACTGATACCATGGGTAGTTAGTCAAAGTTGAAATTTAATTAAAAAAAACCACTCAAGGTATAACCACAGGCACGTATCAATCATGACATGTCATGAGGAAAGACTTTGACACTCATCTTTACTGATGGCTCAACGATAAAATGTAGTGTTGGGTCAGAAATTTTTGTGAGACTTTGAATATATAGATATCTAGGCAGTTTAGGCTACGTCACTTTGCTTCAAGCAGAATTACTGGCTATCAGGGAAGCATGTAAGGTACTCGAATAAGATATAAACCAAAACCAGAATACGGCCATTATCACAGATAGTCAGGCGACTGTTAAAGCCATTATTTCAAGTACACCATCCTCCAAATTGGTCCAACAATGCCGAAATGAACTAGCTACCCTTAATAAAAACTCTTATCTGGGTTCCGGGTAATTATGGCATTGATGGGAATCAATGCTTGTGGAATGAGTCAGCACTCCGCTCGGAGTAATAAATGGAAATATTCTCTCAATTTTTCTAAGCGAATCAAACCGTAGGCGGAGCAGTTTTACTAACTACATTATATCTTGAAAGATTTGGCCCACTTATAATCAATCCAGGGACTGATTGAAGACCCAGGCAAGACAGCTAGGATCGTAGCTACAAATAGCGGACACTGACCAATAATATAGCATCCAGCGAATCAAGGTATTCCTCACAACACTCACTATCATAGTTGTAGGGAACAGTGGAAAAAAGAAACAGTCCTCAATTTTTTCTACAAATGAACTGCTCTGCCCAAATTTAGAAGACGTTTTTGAAGACATTGACGAACTTCCGGAAATAAAGATCAAAGAATTGATCTCTTTTCTTGACGCAACGAAATGAAACTAGGACGAACGGTTACCTCTGTTCAGAGCCCTCCGTTTGATTCGTTAGATCTTGAGCGGTGCGGGGGGCCGGATGATCACTCAATCCGATTGGCTACTGTTTCAGCACTAGTCAACAAGCTGCCTCGCTTGGCGCAGCGTATATGGTGTCGGAAGAGTGTGGTGATAAGAGACATCAAAACCTGCTATATCCTTTCTTGTTTTTGAACAAAATCTTAACTGTTTGATTCCATGAGAATGTCCACAATTTCCCATATCAATTCTGTCCATAGGTTCATACGAATTATGGTATCAAAATGGCGCACTTCAGCGCTTCAGTACTAGACTACCAGAGGTCGTCGATTTCGTTAAGTATTTTTTAAGTTATGGTGTTATTCCCTTCCACAAGGTAAATTTTAAAGCAACGGAGGGGCTTACTTTGACAATTTCTATGAAACTTAGAGCTATGCGATTGTGGACCTCGTTTCTGCAGAAGGAGCTCCTTTGGTTGACAGGTCAAGTGGAGTAGGATGGCACTACTAGTTAATCTGTAAAAAACAAAATATGTTCCTACCAAAGCGGTTTCAAAAAGTAGCGGAAACTATATAGACAGTTCCAGTTACGATAGACTACCAATTATGATAGACTTTATAGGGGAGACACAAGTACATTGAAGAATCTAACAACGATAAGATTTATGAACACCTAAGTGGAGTATGTCCAGTAAGCGTTACCAAAGTTGTACGTTGTGCTCAGGGCAGATTTAACAGCAGCTTATAATTTGGCGATAAGAAGCAAAAGGTTTTCAAGCCTAAGGACCAACGGAGCAGACAGAACTGGCGTTACCGGTTAGCGATATGATGAAACACGCGGCCAAAAACCATCATTCTGCAGCACAAATCAAGATCAGCGAGAGAAGAGTATTGAGTGACGAAAAGAAGAGAAGAAAATACTTCGAAAAAAGACGAGTCCTAAGCATCCCTCTAGGTCATCCAGGGGTTTTTATAAAAAAAAGCCAATCAACTCGCATAATGGTTTTAAGACCACCTCTTTGAAACACTCAGGGTAACCTAGTCACCCAAATGCAGGAATAGTAGATGTTTTCAAGCAGTATTTTGAGCAACTGCAAAATGGGTATCAGTATCAGATAACTATAGAGCCAAAAGAAATCTATTTCCCATCAACGAAGCACTAATTGTACCACGCAGAATAGAACAGGTAAAACAACTTCAGAGAAGCAAGACCGCAGAATCAAAGGGCTTGCTAGCAGAGTTTTTCCCAATACGAAGATGATGTTTAGGAAGAATCCAGGTATTAAATTATTATCAAGCAAATATGGTTGGAAGGATGTACATTGTACATATATGCGATGTCTGGACTATCAGCTCCATAGTTTCCATTAATAAAAAAAACAGATCCCATATCCTGCACAAAATTATTGGGACATATTCCTTCTCAACTCGCATATAAGATCATGTCCAACATTCTGAATCATCGTTTTAAGGACGAGAGTACAACACTTAAGTCAGAAAGTACTAATATAGCTTCTGACCCATTTCCATTCTGGAAAAGACCAATTAATTTCAAGTCGACACTCATGGACTTCAAAATATTCAACGTGAGAAGCTCTATATGTCGATGGTCGAACTCGGGATGCCGGAAGTGTCGTGCTTTCGGAAAACAGGCGGTACAATGGAAATCTAGGTGATATCTTATGTGAACTATTGGAAGCATGTACAAATTTCGGAAATGCCATACCCACATCATCGATCGTTCCAAATCTTCTGAAATAGTCTCTCACAGCAATTGAATATCTGACGAAACAAAGGCAAGACCAAGTACATGTTATCGACAAACAAGCAAACATTTGTCCACCGAATAGGACAAAACCTTACTATTGATAGCAGCAACTTCGAAGTACGAGTACTTTAACAGTTGATCTACGAGTACCTCTGAGTATAATATTCACTCCACAAACAACACCTAAGTGGAGATCTGACCAACAAATAACCTACGAGTATTTCGGTTTTGCTAAGAGAATGAGTTCGAAACATCTCATTGGCATGAGATTAGCAAAAAGGGAGTGTTGATACTGGGCTCTTTCGGAAGAATATTTCACACATGTGCGAGACAGCCAAATGGAGGAAAAGATACAGAACTATGAGTATATGATCTCTACCACGACGACTATATTCGATCGGTCACATCAAGCTTGTGGACAATAAGCCTCCAGTCAAGAGAATATTCAACTCTCAACCCGTATATTCGCGGCGGCCAAAAAAAAACGAATTTCTCGCTTTAAGAACAAGCCATCACGGATGTGAAAGTACTTGGCCTAGAAAATTGGAAGAATTGTCTCAGAAAACGAGCCGTCATGGATCGGGCGCCAGTTAAGTAAATAAAAAATGTAATAAATGAATGTATATTCATACTTTCTCTCTCTACTCTGAAGCTGTTTGTTGATTTTAAAGAAAACGTTTACTATATTAGTGAAAAAATTCATAGATGCATGTTGTTAGTAAAGATATTGGCTCAACGAAAATTTCATTCAATAACGAGATAATAGTTAACTACGAATAAATTCGTTGAATTAACGAAAAACCAACGAATGTGTCAATTTGTAAATTTCTGAATTGAATTAATTGATCAAAGGAAATAATATATTTTTGGAGGGGGTAAAATTTGTTCATGGACTCGACGAAAAATTTATTGTTTGCATTACAGTTTTATTGATAAATGAACGACTATTCCAATGGCAGGCTGAATTTTAATAAAAAAAAATAATTACGCCAACGAAATGTTTCGTTGTCCCAGTGTATTGTCACTGTACCTAACCTACTTTTTAAATTTTTGTTTTTACTTAATTGTTAAGTATTTATAATAAAAATATAAGAATAATAAAATTCATTACTCACCTTTTATTATCACAAGGAAGATGAACAGAGCAAACAGGAGAGTGTCCATGTCCCTGATTGTTGTTGTCCTGGCGATGTTAACCGCCTTTTTCCGTTGAATCTCAAAATTTGTCGTGCAAAATATTTCTGCAGTAGCACCAGCAGTGATACAAATCTATTTTCCACTTTTCCGCCGTTGTCCTTTTCTTTCCCCAAAATTTATGATAATGGGGGATGCTAGGTCCTTAATCGTTTGCTATAAAAACACATTCGCGTTTACGCATTTGTTTTTTTTTTTTTTTTATTCGTAAGTCAATAGATTTCTGTTTTTAGTCCAATTTACTTATAGTATTGTCCTTTCTTTATGTTGTCGGATTAGATCTCGAAATCAATGCTATCACATTCCTTTCAAAATCGAACTCTTCTAGAGCATCTCTACCGCCGATTCTTGGTGTTAAGATAAGGAAGCTGTTTCAGCTAAATATCATATTTTTTGAGTTTGTTTTTTTTTTTTTTTTGTTTACTCTAGCAATAAATTTGATCAACAAAGAAAATGTTGAATAAAAGCGAAAATCAAAAATTCTTACGGCTGAATGACTGAATGGAACGCACGAATTTATTCGCGAACGACTAATATCAATCGGTTCTGGTGTTTTTTTTTTAATTTTGTTTTTAATTATTTCGTCGTGTTGTTTTTTGTATAGTTAAATGTTCGCTATAACATCATCATCATCATAATCATTGAAATACTATGAATGGTTGTATTCACTTAAAAGCCAAATCTGTAATAAACGGAAGAAGGAAAACGAAGAATTAAATACATGAAAAGAAAATACATACTTATACAATTTTCTTCTTTTACAAAAAAAAGAAGATAAATGTAAATAATGTAGAAAATAATGTGGTTAAGTTTCAATGTAGGTAAGAATATTTTTATTTTTTTTTTTCAATTCAAAGAGATTTTATTTAAAGGTCTAAACGAGTATATTTTTTTTCCTATTTCAAGTCACGACCTTGTGGAAGTAATGAGGGGAAAAATTAATTTAAAATAAAATGATGGCATGTTCTTTAAAATATCCTGAATAAATTCTAAGGATAATTAAAACAAACTAAATGCTTTAAAATGAAAAGACGAACGAAAAAAATAAGGAATATCCTTGTATTTCTTAGACCCTGACCTGAAAGGATTGAATTTTGAGCTAGGCAGTATTTAGAAGAAGACTTTTCAAATGGCAATAGTCAAAAGTTTATTCGTATAAGCTGAAAAGGTGAAGGATTTTAGGCAGCCTGGGGCTTTAATTTGATCTTATTTTAAATTAATTTTAAATGTTCAAGTTGTCAAAATTAAAAACAAATAACCACAACGGGGTTGAAACAACTCTTTTTTCTTAAATTCAGCAAAATTCAGAACTGGTGGCCTCTTTGATGTCGCTTTGAACGATTCATCCGGGAGTGAGCTGTTTCTGCTCCAGGGTTTTGGAAAAGTGTCGCGTATATTCCTCCAGGGAAATGGGCCTCGAACCGACGGGGATGCTTCTTTCACAATTACTTCCTGGAGGAGGCCACCTACGACGCTGGCGTAACCTGTAGGTCCAAGTTAATTTTTACTAGCCAACTCCGACCTGATTGAGTAGGGGAATGAGCATTGGTGGCATTTCCATTTATGTGATTTGAAAAACTGAGGCGAAACACAAGGAAACAAACTCTCTCATATAGAGGAGAAAGCTTAGCGTCCATTAGGACGTCTTGTGGTACTAAACGGAATGAAATCAGCATTAAAAAAAGATACTTAAAGACACCAAGAATCCCACTGCAGTTTCAGTTATTTTTTTTTTGAATTCAAAACAAAAATGCGAAAAAACAAATTCAAATTATCCTTTGAATTATTTTGAAGCTCTGATTAACTAAACAAAACCACATCAAAGGCAACATTCATTTTCTGCCATCAATTCAAAACCTGAAAGACAGGACGCACATTGACAAGTATTTTCTGCTGTTAGCAGAGTTCAATTCCAAAAAAAAAAGAAAAGGAAACCTGATACAACTCACCCATAAGGGTGGATTTTTCAAAGAGAAAATGATTGGCAGGATTGATTCAAGGTTGCATCGCCATTATATACAAAGTGTAAGGTGCACATAGGCGCCATATTTAGAAGGGCACCATAGAATTATATCTGGTTGGTAGAAATTGACTTAGAAACTTTGTAATCTTAAGTTTGTGGATTTTGTTAGGATTTTTTTGTAGTTGGAAATTATTTCCGATTTACTGAAAACCGATCAGATGATAACGAAGTTTTTTTTTTTTGACAAATTTTGACAGGACTCACGAAAAAAAAGAACCAGACTTCTTTTTTGTCACAAATCTCGAAAGCCTTCAAAATTTGAAGCCTGAAGTCGGTTTATTTACAGATAGGCTCTAACAAATATCGATACGGCCCTGAATAAAGTCACCAAAAAATAAATACATTTTAAAAAGAAAGGTTTAACTGGTGAATAATCAAAACTAAAACACGCACACCAAAGAAATAAAATTGTTTACATAGAAATCAACATAAATTCGAGAATCCTTTGAAGTTTTTCGTCTTTTTTTTTGTGTTAACCACATTTCTGCGGTCTTGCACAAAGTAAAGGAGCGTAAGTTCGGTAGAAAAAACATCACACAACTTGAAAAACACAACATATCTATACCACCAACAAAAAAAAAAAATAGGTAAAGTAAGGTAAGTAGACACACGTTAAAGAGAATGTAAATATAAACCTAAAGAGTAAACTTTTGGATACATTTTCTTCAAAAAGTTGAAAGGATCTAGAAGAATATTGTAATTAAAATGTGAGTTTATATGAAAAATAGTCTTAAAACTTAAACACACGAAACCGCACTTTGTTTGTGATATATATAGTTGTATGGACGTTCTTTTGAGAAAAAGACAGTTTCGTTTCAAAAATACAAACAATACTAATAATCCGCTGTTTCCTTGTTGTACACAAAACAGAAAGAACAAAATAAGTTTATAAGGAAGATAACTGGCGCCCGAGTAAGGATCTCATAAACGATTATTCCCGATCAAAAACTCAGATTAAACCTTGACTAACAGAATTTAAAATCGAAATTTTTGCCGATTCAAAGAACAATTGTGGTAATTGGTCTCTTCTTTGATTTTTTTTTCTCTGAGTTGCTCTAATGAGCTTAAAAATTTACAGAATCGTTAATTGGTAGAAAGAAAATTCGCAAAACAATCCAAGCCGAATAAAAGTTAATCTACATACATAAATTCAAAATCTTTATTTTCAAAAAAAATCACAAAGTCAAAAGACTCAATTAGAAATCATCAATGAACATAATGGCTTCCTTCTTAAAGGGTTTCTTTTCAGAACCCTGTTGGAGACAATAGTTTCCTTCAAGCAAAAAAGCTTTTATTTTTTTTACTTTATACATGCTAATTAAATTTAATTTGATCTGATTCGATCCGGCACTGTCAAAAGACGGTTTTTGCTCTTTTTTTTTAATAAAAAATCTGTCTTTTTGATCTGACATTCATATCGAACATTGGGATATTTGAGCTTAAGACATGACAAAAATTGCAAACAATATAGAGATTCTTTTAAGATATATACTTTTTTAGTAACAATTGTTAATTTATCAATTGATAGTTGATTAATATTGAAAGTTTAAAACTTAATTTATTAAAAACGAAACAACAATTACTTAAAATTTGCAATGGTCTTCATTATTTTAAATGTCGAAAACTCCTAAGTGTTTCTCTTTACGTATTTTTAATGAATTTTTCTTTGGCAAACAAATTTATCTTAAGTTGTACACCAATTAATTTAAAAATGTGACAATAAAACACCCCCTCTACGCTTCAGTATCTAGTTTCTTCGAGATCAGTACGATATCAATTAAGCTATTTGTGTACTTGAAGAACCTAATGTTTTGCATTATGGACATAAACCATCAATTGTTAAATCAAGAGTCCCACAGGGTACCCATCTTGAACCTCTATTATTTTTTGTATTCATAGATGATATTGTGTTTGTTTTGAAAATTAGTTCTTCCCTAATCTTTACAGATGAGTCAAAAATATTTTTGAAAATCGAAAGCTTTCGTAATTGTTTAAAATCAAAGCTAGATATCAATCAATTATCTAGACTATGGTTTCAGAAATGTAGTGCAATATCGTTTAACAGAAGTTTTTGTAACATTCTTACGCTCATGTTAGTTCACTTAGGGAGTTTTTTGCACAGAACAAATTGCAGCTTAAATTTGAAGAGCAATAAAACCGTTTCACCTCAGTGCAAAAATTTCGTCTTTAAGGAAACATAACTTGAAAACCATACTCTGCAGCTTCATAACCAATTTTCATTGCTATCTTTATGTTAGCAATTATTGCAGAAATTTTTATGTTTGCGTTCAGTGGGTAAATTATTACAAATGTCAGTCCAACTTACGTGAGACGTCAATTTATTGCCAAGGAAATGGTAAGTAATAATGATGTCAATGTCGAACAATGAACAGCGAAGTAGACTTGACTCAAAGCATTACGTGTTCGACAGTTTTAATAGACCATCAAAAGTCTATTCAGTAAGTAAAGTCAAACATCATCTTTAAGAGGAAAATCAAAAAAAAATCCTTCAAACAATGGAATCGTAAAATCACTTCTCTATCGAACAACACTACTCTTATTTTCGATATTAGTAATTTGTTACGAAATAATAGACCGGTGGTGGTGGCTATTTTTAACAAATTTCCATAAATCAAAAAATAAATTGAATTTTTGTGAGAGAGGAAAAATAAAAAAAAATATATCTCCTCCTATATCCGATTCAACAGACAGTTCGTGGAAAAATAAATATTTTTTCCAATTAATTCCCGGAGATATGTTTCTACGAATTTTAAAAATTGTTTTACGAACTTGTATGTGAAACCATTAATTTGCGTATGTTTTTTTTTTTATTAAAAACAAATTTTTCGGGCTAAATATCCCACTGTATATAGGTCTTTGTGTCATTCGTTAAGTCATTATGGTAGTGAAATATTTTTTTTGTATGGAATACTTCGGCATAGTCATCCATTATGGTTTTATAAATGCACTGCTCGCTCAACATTGACATATCGATTGGCATCAAACTTTTTGAACATCACAAATTTTTTTTTCTTTACCGATACCGCTAGCTCTTGTCATCATCATCACCATCGACGAACGAACGTCGAACACAAAAAGGTCATATTTCAATAGGGAAATATACAAGATGGTGGTGTTTTTTTTTTTGTTTCTTTTTAGCATATTTTATTTATTTTTTTTTTTTTCGATTTCGTTTTAAGTTTTCTAAAGAAAATATATACGAAAAAATAAATCTATCTTTTATGTTGAATTGCAGATTTAGTGGAGCAGAAAACTTTCCTCACACAATGCTGATCGGTCGACCAATTTATTTGGTGTGGTGGTTGATGCCTTTCCATTTTAAAAGCATACCACACCGCCAGAATGCATCATAGAGAAGCAATGAACAAAAAAAAAACAACGTTAAATAAAATAAAATTCATCAAACATCCCTCAACACAAAAAAAAATAGAAAAAAAAAAAACAACTTTAAAAGGATTTCTCTTTATGAATAGTGAACGACAGCGCATTGAAAATATTATGACCTTATATCAAACCTAAAATAATAAAAAAAAAATGTTATATGAGAAAAACAGCCTCATAGCCAACCCTGGATAGTTTGATTCCCTTGGTGGATTGGCGCACTGCAGGGATGTTATTAAATCTTTATCAAAGTGAAGAGATTTTTTTGTGTGCAAATGGTTAGTTTTACTATCAAAACACTTTAAACTAAATTAAATTTTGTTTGTATTTGTCTTTATTTATCTGTTTTCGTTGGTGTCATAAGCAGATGGTGGTCTGTTGCGGGGTGTTAGTGAAAAAAGAGAGCATAACTTTAATTAAATGAATCCCACAGATAACATGTGTTGTGTGTATAGTGTATGAGTGGATGGATAACACATAAGCCGCAGTAAGTTCATTCCCCAAGGCTCTTTTTGTTCGACGATCAAATTATTATGTGCGTTTTTCTTGAGTGGTATAAACAAAAAACAACCTAAATGAATACGTCGGAAGTGTCAAAAATAAAAGATGTGCGCCAAGATTATTTTAAAATTGCAAGTGTTTAGATGAAAAAAAAAGTACACAAATTTGTATGTATTTTACAATTGTTTGGTATAATCTGGTCGAATACGTCCGCCAAAAATATGGAATTTCCTCCCACATAAGTTTCATTATTTTTAAATGCCAAGCACTTTATAAGCAGAAGTAATACAAAATTTCGATGTATTTGACAGTTGTTTGGTATAAACTGCTCGAAAAATGTTCTAAAATAAAGACTTTTAATTGGATGATTTAGAAACATCAGATTGGGTTCTATAGACAAAAAGAATATATGTATGTACATATTTGACGTATTTGACAAATAAGCCCCAAGTGGTGTTTTGTACAAAGTCTAATGTATTTGACAGCTGTTTGATTTGAATATGTCGAATAAGTCTAAAATAGATGCGTGGGATTGATTGGATTAATTACAAGATGTCAAACGTCTCTTTCCAGATACAAAAAATACACCTGCAATTTTTAATGTAATATATTTGAAATCTATTTAGTGTAAATGTAAACTACTAGAAGTGGTTCAAAATCTGGCTTTCAAATATTAAAATTGAATTACTTAAACCTACAACTGGTCTAAAATAAAGGCTTTCTTATAATATTAATTGAAGGATTTTTAAAATGCCAAGCAACAATGCAAATTTAGTTGGTTTGAAATAAATAGGTCGAACTGGTCTAAAATAAATGAAGGATTTAAATTCTATTTATTAAATTATTTAGAAATATCAATTAACGGTTTATAGGGAAAGATAATTTATTTGGTTTGACAGCTATTTGAAATAAACTGGTCGAACTAGTCTAAAATTAAAGTCTTTAATTATATTTATTGAAGTATTTAAAAATTTCAAGTAGCGGTTTACAGCCAAAGAAAAATAACAGATGTTAATATATTTGGTATAAACTGGTTGAGCTGACAGAATGGAGAAGAATATAGAAAAAACATTAGAATTTCATTTGAAACTATCTAATCTTGAATGAAACAGGTTTTGAGAAGGGTTGTGTTTAAGGATTACTGATTTTCCAGTTGGCATAGTTTTCAAAAGACATTGACATTAATTTAAAATATTTTAAATTAAGCTAACATTCGTCGGAAGTTCGGGAATTGCACTGCACTCCTTTTTGGCTATTGTAGGATTAGGAATTGTTAGACCCACATAAGGTTCAGAAAAATCATCAGAGCTACAAATTCTGATAATCTTAAAAATTACTTGACGGATTAAAGTAAATAAAGTTGATCACTTAAATATTTTCACACAAAAATAATTTACGATACATTTTACTACCGATTTATCAATTTACTTATTTCATGTCAACATTATTGGTTGATTTCCTTTTAGTATTTTCAAGTATATGTACGGCCATGGGTGTCAAGACGTTTCTTTTCTGTTTTCATTATATTGAAGATCGAGTTATTCATTGTCCAACTGACTGTGAATTTTAATATACAAATTAGATAAATTAGGTGCTTAGCTGGAGGGCAATATAGAATTGTGTGACATTCGGAATGACTGATAAAATTTTATCATCACAAATAAAATATGTGCAAAAGGGTCGTGATTACTTTTCTCCTTTTCCTCAGTGTTGTGCATAAAAGGCAAAAACTAATATTTGTCAGAGTATGGCACGAGTATAGGAATACAAAGTCCTTTTGTATCACACGCAATATTCGGTTACAGATGAAAATAAGGTGCTTAAAGTTCCTGGTCACGAAAAAAACCAACCTGACAATCGTTGCCATATGAATAGTTAATTTGCGATGGGACGTTTTTATGCATAAGACCAACTGAGAGGTAACACTGCCAAAATATTTAAGTCCCACAGCTCTTCAGATGTTGTGTGTATGTGAGGAGGGGATGAAGCAGAGGGTGATTTAAGATTGAGTGTAGGTTTGGATGACAATGTAAATCGTTTGACACAAATGTTGTTAAATTGTTTTTCGACACGCAACTTTTATACAACACTTGTGACAAATCTTTGGATAAGTAATTGCTGTCATTAAAGAGGCGTCAGCAATTTTGTCAAACGCCCGTTTGGCCTGATGATGGTCATATTATTGACACACATGCACACTGGTAGTTAAAGACGTTTTTTAAGAGCCAATAACTTGAGAAGGGATATATATTCCGATTAGCTTGTTTTCTTTTAGGAGGCACACATATAATAAAGGGAGGATTTTAATTAGATTGTTATACGAGACATCGTAAACTGTACCGGTGTGTTGGGGAATGCATTTCAGATGACTCGTAACTCTTCTCGTCCAGTGTCGATTTTTCCTCTGTCTCAGACAATGGTTTGATAGGGTGACCAGATATAGGAAGAATATTTTAGGAGTGGTCTTGCGAAAGCCACATACAGCGATTTGGAAGGATGTTGAGATAAGGACTTTTTAAATGTGCTAACATATGAAAATTTTCTAAGTACCGTGTATTGAATACAGACGATGGGATGTAGTGAATACAAAATTATAAAGAAATATGTAATGGCTACATAGTTAAATAAAAAAATGTATCCATCGCAACAAGTTATGTAATAAGTAGAGAAGATATGTGAGTACAAGAGACTGTATGTATACCCATCACTGCTGCACAAAGCGAAGTTAGGTTAGAAACACTTCACAAAAATGTAGTGAGTACAACTCATTTTGAGGAGCAAAGTTTAAATAATGTTGTACATTACATTGTACATTATTCTTTATTGTTTACATAACAACATTTTTATGTACATGTAGTCAGTACAAATTTCAATATACTCGTATACTTATTAAGTGCATATGTTATGGGTACAGATATCTACACTATGAGTGCTTAAATATATTTACGAGTATATTCTGAGTACATACATTTTTGCTCAATGTACTAAACAATGGATTCGGGAATGAATCTTAATTTTAGCACATTTATTAATCTCAGGTATCACATATTTTTAAGACGAATAATCTTTAAATCTGAAATTAATTTTAAACGAGTGTAGGTATACTGACCTTTATATCAGAAAATCGATTTATATTTTCCTTCTTTTAAAAGTAAAGTTGTGTGAGATTTTGTTTTCAATAAATGCTTCAACAGATTTTCCAAAACACCATCTTTCTTTATTAAGAAAAAAGATCAAAACACTTTCTCACAAAGTCATAATGCCATAAAAAAAATAATCGAAAAATTTCCCAAATATTCATAAGTATTATCGCAAAATATAACCAACAATCCCATCAGGTACTACCTTCTATCTACCAATTACTCGAGAGGATATTTTTATGTCTACCAACTGGCCAAAAAGATATAAAAAAGGACACATGCCACAGCTAAGCCGCCCACCAAGGAAAATAAATAACAAAAAAATCAGAAAAATAAATCAAACACAAAAAACACAAAAAAAAATCTAAAAATAGTCCCTTATTACATTAAAAATGAAATAATTCAATACAAACAGAAAAAAACCTCTGGTTAGATATAGGATTCATTTAACATCTCTTGAAGTTAATAAAATGAGATTGCTTTTACTACAGGACATAAAACTACAGTTTCGTATAGATACGAGTATAGCACCTTTAGAGAGCATCTCCTTCAATCCGATCAAAGACCGTAGGTTAGCAAAAGACATAAGACATACGGCATCAGAGTATCATTGGTATAATTGAAATTGCCCTCGCAAAAACGCCATAAATTCCAATTTTCCCAACCAACAGCCAATCCGTCTTATATTCCAGCTCTTCTCCTGCCATACCTACTATACATGTTGATGACCTCAATCCACAGACCCAGAGAGACACACAGAGATATATGCAATTGGAAGTCGTCGTCGTTGCCGTATAAAGTAAAGGAGAACATCAATTTAAGCAGTAAAATCTAGATATCTCGTGGAAATTTAATTAAATCCTTCAAATTGCAAAACCAAAGTTCTATAAATGTGGTGCTATGCAAATTGTCCCACTATGCCATTTCACACAAAGTTGCAGTAACCTAACGAAAACAATGGTCCTGCATGGACCTACATAAACATAGATATAGATTTATTCAATCCCATCCTCAATTTATTTCTATTGTTTCTACTGAATAACTACGATGACGACGACGACGACGACAACGACGATGACGAGTGATGGCGACAAAACGACAACCGGACAGGCGGACCTACGATGAAAGGACAACAAAATACCCAACTTACAATTTTTCTTCCAGTCAAACAGATGAACAAAAAAAAAGAATAGAAATAGGAATAGAAAATCGAAAGCAATAACCTTTCGCAATAATACAGAGAACATGGCCGGGTTTTTCCTACCCAACCCCAACTTCAACCCGTTCCCCTTTCCCCGTGCACAACTTTCATCCCTAAAAATTTAAATGCAACAGAATAAGCTATACCTACTGCTAGTCCAAGCAATTGTTTTCTTATCCTTCGTCGTAGTATTCCTGCCCTAGATACACACAAATGGGAAGTTACATACATACACATCAATAGGGACATACTATAGATATTAGAAAGAAAATCTTGCCGCGTTACTAAGATCTCCTAGTTATTTCGCTTATACTCTCTGTTTGCAATCAAACAAAAAAAAAAAAAAAAACAAAAAACAAATCACGAGGAATAAAACTATTTTGATTCCTCTCTTCGATAATATAATGTCCTTGTCGTCATCCAAAGATCCAATTTCAACCCCAATCTCCAACAAGTTTATTCAGCGGGAGAATTCTATCACAAAACCAACCAATACATACCTAATTTCGATAGGAAAGGCCATGTCCTTATCCATATATAAATATTAAAACCAACTCTTGCTCCGGCTCGAAGGATCAAATTAAACCGACAAAGGAAAAAAAAAACCCACTCACAACATATCCATAGTAGATACTTGAATTAACTGTGAGAGGAATTCGCTCTTTCGCCGCAATAAATTTTACTCATTCAGAGCGAATATACGCACCGTATGGATGGAGTATTCCATTATCTCAAATATAATTTGGAAAATCTGGAAAATTTAAAACATGATTGACTTGTGAGTTACACAAAATAAATACATGCATACATACATATGTACGTATTCGACAAGAACAACAATTTTTAAATAAATACTCACAAAGTCACAACAAGTCCTTCTTCTCTCAATATGTGTATACAGATAAATGGAAGAGAAAATTTTATAATTATATACACAGACGAAAGTCCTTAAAATCAAAGGATACTAATTAAAAAAAATGTAAACAAATTCAGTACATTTTTGAATATAGTGATTTATATAAATTCATGCATGTGTTCTAATTGTACTAAGGATATTAAAAGGACAAGTTTTGCAAGTTATGCAACCAATACAAAAATAGAAACTCGAGATTATGATCGAACTTGACAATACGACGTTAGGGAAGATGGAAAACAAGTGAGTCTCGCAATTATGTCTGTCTGTTCAACTACAGCATTAAACGCCTCGCCAGGTTGTCCTTAAACTTAGTAAATAGCATTTTAAATTGTCCGCCGTAGTAACTTTCATATAAATCAGTGGTGTTTGGTACAAACATGATAAGTCCATAAAATAATTTGCGTTTTTACGTTCACTTTACATGGAACTATGACTGAAACGAGTTGACTGATTTTCTTTAAATTTGGAACTTTTGAAAACATTCTTTGAAAAATTATGTTCCAAATTTTAAGAAAATCGGTTTACGCGTTTAGGTTCGAGCTCGATATGAAATAAATGTAAGGATGCAAATTATTTTATGGAGTTATCATGCTTCTACCAAGCACCACAGAAATATTTTTCCGAAAATTTAGAAACTATTTTCTTTTCTCAAAAACTTTTCCACATATTTGTTTCTTAAAAATTCTTAACTTTTCATCTATTTAAAGCTGCTTTGGAAAAATGTTGATTATTGTTATTATTATTATTTTGAACAAAACTCGTCTGCTTGAAAATTGACAGGGCGTGGCCGCCACCGCACTTGTCGTTCAGCCGAGAATATCGCGGCTGTAGCTGCCGATGTCACTGAGAACGAAGAAACATCAATCACACGACGCGACGGGACACGCAATTGGACATCACCAGACAGACCGGAATTAATACAGCGAATTTTAGTGAAAGACTTACACACGTTCCGTACAATTCGTCAGTTAATGCCTGATGACCGTTCTTCGCATGTGAATTACTGTCAAGCCATTCTCAATCTCAACAACGAGGGAGTCATCGACCTTAGCAATGCATTCATAAAACCAGACGTGTATCATTAAGATTAAAATTGGACCCATGAAAATTTGCTATATCAAACCATTCTTTGAACGGAAATCTAGATTGCTAGAGAATAGAACCTTTAAATACTTATATATGGTAACCAGCTCTATATGTTCTGGATCCAGTTACCACGCCTCTAATTGGTTTCTCCTCCGACCGTTAGGTACTTTCCAAAATCATAATTTTTGATTTTTAAGTATTTATTTTTAGTTGAAGGGTGGTGGCATTATCTGACAAAACGGCAAGATCATCAGCATTAAGCTGAACCTTAATTAGCAGAGCACAATATCTAAACTTCACCAGGAAACTCACAGGAAAAATCATCGATGAACAGAGTGAATATTAAAGATCTTATGGGGCAACCTTGGCGTACACCGGCATCCGCGCTAAATTAAGTGGACATGAAGCTACTATTCGAAACAGAAGCTCAAGCATTGGTAAAGAGAGGTTTATATAGTCTCAGAAATTTTGTGGATACACCTTTAGATGAGATCTTTATTTAGAA
The DNA here is from genome assembly GCA_911387755.1 of Chrysotoxum bicinctum. NCBI lineage: Eukaryota > Metazoa > Arthropoda > Insecta > Diptera > Syrphidae > Chrysotoxum > Chrysotoxum bicinctum. The sequence continues at coordinate 10,057,746 of OU426988.1, forward strand.
AAGAATTCCTGTTGACAATGTCAAAAGAGAACTTAAAATCTATAAAAAAAAATATATAGCTTTTACTCGATACTAGATACTATGCATACTCTGTTCAACAAAAATTGTCAGTACAGGGAAGATAGGACGTTTGCCTCTAACTCTGCTTTCATTGACTTTCATAAGTGTGTCGCCTTTTAAAGCTCTGACAGGGTTTTCCTAGTTTACATTATAAATAGCCAACACTCAAAATACTCAACTTCATAAAATTTGTTCTCAAAAGCTTCAAATCCCAAAAGCTCCTTAATAAAATCCAATGATTAAGCTCCTTGCTTGTAATTGAGAATGATAATGGTAACTCTGTTTTGATGTAGATAACAAGCGCACGATCGTATTGCTTTGACAGTCACAGTCACAGTATCCCTTCAGCAGTGGAAGACAACCAACGACGGTCGTGTTGGGGTGTACATCTTTTTGCGAAGAATTACAACAACAATTCTTTAAGGAAGATTAGTTGCTTGCTCTTTTTTAAGTGGCGTTTTCCCAACGCAGTGCGTTGTGAGGTTGAATCAGGCACCACTGCTTTGGAAAAAGCTCTCCCATAAGGCCTGTACTGACAATTTTTGTTGAACAGAGTATAAAAAGAATTAGGGTAAATATTTTTCTCAAACAGGGTAAAATGAAGATGCCTCTATAATTAGCTAATAGGGTTGGATCTCTCTTTTTTAAAATGGCATAGATCTGTTGCTTCTGAAATGACTGAGGTATTTCTTCGATTTCGTTTATAAGAGTTGTTTGCAATTCAATTATAGTAATAGCCGCATTAAGTTATGCCCAGGAGATTTGTTCGCCAAAGTTCATTAACAATGCTCAAGGCCAACTACTTGTGGAAGACAACGAAATTCTTCACAGGTGGCGACAGTATTGTGACGGACTTCTAAACGAACAATTTCCAAGGCTATACTTTCCAATAGCTTCACCTAACTTAAGCGAAGTATCCGACGTCACAGTCGAAGAAGTTAGTGAGGCGGTAAAATACTCCAAAAAGGGAAAAGCTGTTGGCCCAGACGAAATACCCTCAGAGTTTTGGAAAAAGATGGGAGACATCGGGTTTAGATGGCTCATGATTCTTGTCTCCAAACTTATACGAGGTGATCGCATGCCTAATCAATGGAGGGAAAGTTACCTTCTTCCAATTTATAAAGGAAAGGGTGATACTCGAAGCTGTGATAATTACCGTTCGATTAAGCTGATGTCACACACCATGAAGATCGTTGAGCGAGTCTTGGGTAGCCGACTGCGAAAAATAATTAGGCTATCTGATGACCAGTGCGGGTTTGTCGGGGGTAAGTCAACCACGGATGCAATCCAGAGTATAAGAATAATTATGGAAAAACATCGGGATTCTTTGGAGGATTTGCATGTCGTATTGGTTGATTTTGAAAAAGCATTCGATCGGCAACCACGATATCTAATATGGGTGGCCCTCAGGCAACGAGGAGTTCCAGAAACCTATGTGCGGATAATTATGGGCATGTATGATGGAGCAGTTACTAAAGTAAGATGCGCAGCTGGAGTCACCGAAGAATTCGAAATCACAGTAGGTGTACACCAGGGAAGTGTCTTGAGTCCCCTGCTCTTTATTACAGTTCTTGATTACCTGCTTGAAGGCAAAGTGACGGATCCAAAAGTACATCAGTTATTCTTTGCTGACGATGGAGCCATCATAAGTGAAGACCCGATATCCCTACAACGAGCACTTGACGTATGGGTGGATGTTCTAGAAGGAAGTGGGTACCGCATAAGCGCGAAAAAAACAGAATACCTATGCTGCCCATTTTCTGATCCACACAGGCCTATTCCAGACATTTATTTGAATGGAGTAGTGCTTCCCAAGTGTGAAAAGTTTAAATATCTGGGGTCTATGATAAATAACGAAGCTACTTGTGATGACGATATCAATCATCGCGTAAGCGTAGGGTGGGTGAAGTGGCGGGAAAATTCTGCTATCTTCTGTGACCGAAAAATGCTAAGCTGAAAGGAAAGCTCTACACTTCAGTTGTGCGTCCAGCACTCACATACGGTTCACAATGTTGGACAATGTACAAAAAGTATGAGAGTAAGGTGACGGCAGCTCAGATGAAGATGCTTCGTATGACAGCAGGAATTACAAAGCTTGATCGAATTAGAAGTACGAAGATCCGAGGAAGCCTTCATGTTAAGAATACCATTTCCCAAAAAATTGAACACGACCGACTCAGTTGGTATTGCCATGTTCAAAGGAGAGATCCTGAGAACCCCGTCAAAAAGGCAATATCATACAACGTTCCAATTCGGAATAAAAAGAAAGGTAGGCCTAAACACTCCTGGTACAAACAAATGCAAAAACACCAGCATTCAGTTGGCCTCAGAAATGGAACAATACAAAACCGGGAGGCTTGCCGCCGATTTCTGAGGTCAACCCGGCGAACCCCACAGGCGGATTACTAGTGTGAAGCAGATACGTGGGAGAGTTATGATCCCCTCGACATCGAGATCATAACAGCGCCGAACAAAGGAAGAAGAAGAAGAAGACGCATTAAGTTATGAAACAGAAATCTAAGGAAGAGAAACGAGTGTGAAGGCCGTTAGTGAAGAACATTTTGCAGGTATTTTATTTAAAGTAATAAAAAGTTATTCAGTGGTGAGATATTTTATGAATTATGAAATAAATGAGTTATAAAAAAAACATGATGAAAATTAGGCTACAACTGTCTCTTCCTATAACAACAAGGAGAATTCAACAGACTTTAAGTAATGATGCCAACCTAAAATATTAAAAATAAAATAAATAAAAATATTAAATACACGAACCTAAGCTTTTACCATGACATAGAGCAAAAAGATTGGAATTTACAGAACATCACAAGATTTGGGAAGAGCAATGGAAATTAATTATTTTTAGTAACGAAAAAAAAAAATCAATTTAGGTGGGCCTGATGGTTGACGAAAGTATTGGAGGGATTTGAGAACCGAAGTTGAAACACATTATGCGAGAAATTTTCGGGGTGGCTCACTTAGGGAATGGGCTGCATTTGGCTACCATGGAAAATCGCCAATGTGCTTTATCTCCCGCAAAAAGGAATTCGGAAAAGTATGTTGAACTGTTGGACGATGTACTGATTAATTTTGGAGAGAAATATTTGGAAGATAGTTGGACTTTTCAGCAGGATAATGCAGCCATAAACAACGCCGCAATTACTAAAGAGTTCTATAAATCCAAAAATATACCATGCAGTGGCCGGCCATTAGTCCTGATCTTAACCAAATGGAAAATCTCTGGGGGGATCTTGGTGCAAAAAGTTTATACCAATAGTCGTCAATTTGACACATTACTTCAACTCTGCTAAGCGATTACCGAGAAATGGGTACAAATCGACGTTTTGACGTTACAAAATCTAATTAATTCAACCCCACGTCGCATGAGTTATACTATTCAAAAGAATGGAGGTCATACTAATTAATAAAATATTAAGATCAAGTTTTTTTATGAATTGAAGTGTTTTTGTTTTAATTGTACGCTTTAATTATTTTTTGTTTTTTTGCCTTTTTTGTGTGTTTTATAAAGTTTATAAAAAATATGAAAAATAAAATTGCAAAAACTAATCATATTGATAAAAATATCCATATTTATTTCGTGCACTGTGTTGTAAAATTTCAATATTTTTTTTTTTTGAAAAGCCACATGTTTTTTTGTTTTTTGCAACTTGACAGATAACAGTTCTTGGTAATTTTATACTATCGCAGTCCCCTGGTTTTTTGGTTCCAGAAAATCGAAAAACAATCCGATTTAGATGATTTTTTTTTTAAATCTTAGTTTTTACGGCGGATTTATGAAAAAAAAATATAGGAAATATCTTACTTGAAGATTTCATATCGTTTTAAATGTGATCATAAACGCACTTCGGATGGTTTTTCGATTTTCTACAGCCAAGAAACTATCTACAAGATATTAAAAATATACATACTAAAAATAAAAATAGTACATATTGACTTAAATTGTTGAGATATTTTGTTTTAATAATTTTTCCAAAGTTTTGAGATTAAAAATTAATTAAAAAAAAAAAACTATTCATTAATATTCAACAAATTTTTTTGTCAGGGGTACTGCCTCTATCGAAAAGGAAGTGACACAAATCCTACAAGAGGATCTCTTGGCATAAAGAAGTACTTCTCATTTTATCCGTTCGTTATTCAGTAGACAATTATATGTAGACCCCACCCATTCCTGCCGACAAGAATTGTTGAGAGTTAGTCATTTGGTCTTTGTTTTCGTCGAGCTGTTGTGCTTCAATTTTTTTCAATTCAAATTTGTAGAAAAACCCCATAAGATTTTTTTTCCTGTCTCGTTATTTGTTAGTACTATCATAAAAACTGTTATTGTTTATTACGCGATAAATACTCAATGATGAAAATGAAATTATAAAATGTCGTTATCTTTGTTTTAGTCAATATAAGTAGTTAAGACATATTTTCGAAAAAATTAAAAATACGGATTTGATTGGTGAAAAACGAATTCAATCTTTAGTTTAGGAATGGACCAACCCCGCATGGAGTACCCCAACGAACTCTCAAAAAATGCCTTTTTATGAAATATTAAAAAAAAAAGTCGAAGTTCAGAATAAAGACATCATAAATTCTGTTTGCAAAAATTTGCACTCATCACTATTCGATATTAAGACTGAGAAATTTAAATTCTAATGTATGTATTTAAATTTAATTTTTCGAAGGGTTATATTTCCTTCTGTGCCTATCCCATACACACCCTTTCTACAACATCCCCACAACTTCGTTCAAATCTAAAAATAATTCCTCCATATCATTTTTCTAGACATTTCCCAAAAGGTCAAAAAAGGGTCTATTTTGTATCTCACTATGTGTACATCGCCGCATTACGCTAAACCAAAATTCAAACAACACAGAAGCGCGCTCATCAAAATGAAAAATCTATCTTCTTATAAATCGGCTCCCCATTTTAAGTAAAATGATAAACAAAATCAAAGTTAGTCCTTTATCCATACATATGTACATGAACTTTTTAGGCCAAATGATGCCATCTAATGGCCTTTTATATTATAAAAGAAAACAACAAAAAAAAAAAAGATATAAAAAATAAACAGTTTTGTGCGCAAATGCATATTTATCGCAACACAAAAAGTAATTAATTTTCCAAACTGTTTGATTAAGACAAAAAATTAGGTATAATTTGTAGAAATAAAAAAGTGAAATCGTTTTCAACGATTCGGAAACATGAAGTCGTCTTAGTCGGGATTATATAAAATAATAAAATATAGATGTAGAATGGACTGGAAGTAAAATTAAGGAATGGAAAAAGGAACGTCTTTGATACAATTAACCAAGACTTCTTAGCTTGAAACCAATTATTATATAAGTCGCCAAGTTAGCGAAAGAAATGAAGGTTGAACCTAAAAATGTATTGTTCATTATAAGTAAGGGTGTGTGAGAGTGAGGAAATCATTTTGTAATTTAAATTGAAAGAATACCAAAAGCTGTACATAGATCTTAGTATCTTAGTTTGAGGTCTCTCATAAAAGTTGACAAAAAAAAAACACTGTTCGTCCTTGAAATTTTAAAACACGTGCTGGCGTTAGAAAATGGAAGGGTAGCAGATACTTAAAGACATTAGTTAGAAATCTCTAAGTAGTAGTAATTAGAATGGGAAGGAACAATAGAACTAAGTAAAGCATTCCACAATCGTGTAGCTCGACTAAAAAGAAGACGAAGAATGACAAATGAAATGAAAATTTTGAGAGTGGATGTATGACATTAGTATATGTACGAGTACATGGGTATCCTCATAAAGAGGTATAGGTTAGCCGTCTTCATATATCGAATTATTAACTATGGGAGGTTTTTTCGAGGCCCTTCGCTACAGGATGGAGTTTAAAATAGCGATTTCGCAAATTTTTGTAACATGGGTAGGTTTTAATGAGAAGGAGAAATCTGAACAATATTTCTCAATCTCAAAAGTTCCACACATTCCTTTTTCTTTTTGTGATAAATACAGACAAAATGTACGTAGTTATAGAAAATATTTTATAAATTGGTTGGAGATTTGAACAAAGAAGTATGGACCAATGATGCTGCCAGCCCAAAATCCACACCAAACAGTGACTTTCTCTGGATGCATTTTTTTACCTAGTTTTTTTATAGGATTATGACTACCCATAAAATATTTGAGCAGACGGTTAAGGAAATTTGAAGAGGATTTACAATAAAAAACCGATGCACATTGGTTTTGAAAGTCTGAACATCGCAAATCGAGGAAATAATGAAAGAATCTCTGAATGCAACTGACTATTTCACTAGGACGTCATTTATTAAAATAAGAGTTACATATATAATGAAAGACGTGCTAGAGATGCAAATCTTTCTATTCTTTTCTATCACCTACTATTTTTAAAGATCTTTTTCGATGCTATGCAAGAAACTCAAGTGGGTTATTGGAGCACCAGCAAAAATAAGGGAATTATACTCAAGCTTTGGCTTTATGGAATCATAGGGGTTACAACATTTCTTTCATCGGCGAAGAAAAACTGAATCCCCAGCAAAATTTTTGGCGACTTCGAATATGTGCTCATTCCAAACTAGGTGATCTGTGATGAACATACCCAGAACTGAGAGCTGTTCGGTTTTCACAATGCAAGTGTCGCTCAAGTTGACGGTTGTGCTTCAACAAAAGGAGACAGCATTGAGTTTTTTTGGTTCCACATTTGACAATACTATTCAAATTCGAAAGACAAGGATGTGAATCTAGAAACAACTATGTTGATGCCAAATTATATCAGATGCTTTTGAAATATCAAGTTCAGTAATCTTAGTTTCTTCAAAACAATGTAAAGATTTGGACCACTGTTCGGTGAGATACGCCATCAGATCAACAGTGGACCTATTAGTATGAAAGCCATACTGCCGGTCATTGAAAAGCTTTTGTTTCTCCAATATATTTCTTGAGCTGATAGTTTATCAGCGTTTCCATGACCTTAGAAAGAAGGAAAGTAAGTACAATTGGACGATAGTTAGAGGGGAAGAAGATTCGCCTTTTTCAGGCACAGGCTGGAAAAATGTTGTTTTCCATTTAATTGTAAAGAGACCAGTAGAAAAAAAAAAGGTTACGCAATGGTTTCGCGAGCATTAAAGAACACCTCTTCAGAAAAATTTGTGTATATCGAGACCTATCAGTACTCTTGCGACTGTACGAGTGCGAAAGAAGTTTTGTCTCAAAATCGTTTACGCGCTCAAGTACAGGAGGGATCGTTACACTTTCAAGCAGTGTCAAATTAACACCAAACTATGCTGTAAGCAAATAGGGTTTTTCTTGTGAGCTGACATATGACGTAATATTCATTTTTTACAAATGCCTAAAAATTTTGACTACTTTTGGGAAACTGTAGATAGTATTTTTTGCCTTAATTGTTGGTCATGCAAAAATTTGCAATTTGGTGGATTGTGATCATCACAAATTCCACCCATTCATGCAGAAATAATGAGCATTGTCGCTGAATATGATTTTTCAACCAAAATTGAGATCAACTTCAATCCTCTCGAGAGTACAGTTAGCGAACACACGTCGGCGTCGTTGTCTATGCTCGTTTACCCATGAGCTCCTCCTGAGTTAGTTGAAGTTTGTACAGGTCCAAGTCATTACGCAAAATTCGCCAAGTTATGGTATGCCAAAGGCCGAGTTCTTTTCCGTGACCCTGAAGTGACCTCAGTCTTACAGATAGCAGTGATATTTTCGCCACATCTCTCGTTACGTTGACGTACGAGTGTTGGCGGATTGAACTCAGTGAACCGTTCGACTCAAAATTATCCATGACGTTTGCGAATAATTTTATCGTAAGGACGATTATGACCACCGTAAAATGGACGAGCGCGAAATGTTGCTCGAACAGAAGAACCACTTTCATAAAACATTTTATGCATTTGCACATATTGTTGAACAGACTTAATAAATGACACGCAATTTGACAGATTTATTTTCACCAATATGGCCGCAATCACATGTCAAAGTTCGAAAATCTCTATTGGAAAACTCTTTAAATTGTAAAAGTAAAAATTAATTTACCATCTGTCAGATGTTTCAAAACCAAGGCCATAATTTATTTATTACATTACATTTTTTTTTTTATTTTATTTATAAGTAATTGAAAAAAAATATGCTAATTTATCATTGTTTTTGACTTTTTCGCAAGTCATACATAATATATGCAAGTTATACATTCCAAAGTTATTTGATTAAACTTGTAATTAAGATGAAGTGGGTTTCACAATTCTGTCATTCTGTTCGGCTATATAGCCTCTATAGACTCAGTTAATTTTTTCAAACTTATAAGATAGCAATTTTTTAGTTTTTCCAGTGTTTAAAAAAAAAAAAATAGGTTATACCTAGTTGGAAAAAAAAACATTTAAAATTTGGAATACAATCAATCAAACATTAGATTGATAATCCAGATTTCATACCAGGAATGCATCGACAACAGTTCTAAAAATATTTAAGCGCATATTTTAGGAAATACATTAAATCATTAGATTACATTACATTTTACACTAGTCCGTAGATAAATCTACGAAGTAGAGACACTAAAAAACACTGGCAACTGAGGCTATCGGCTTTAGACAATTAAATCAATTTCTCATATTGCTTCTAAATTCTTGCTGCTTTTTCAACTATTTCTAAAAACAAACCCATATGCAAAGAGGAGGGAAAAATCATTCAAATTAAAAATAATAAATAAATTTGGCTCGAAATTATTTTTTAGTATGAAAAGTTCAATTTCATTTCACTTTGCAGAAAATCTACCCAATCAATTTGAATTTCAAACAGATATGAAACTGAAACTTATACTATAGTTTCTGAGATGGTTTTCCAACAGAACCAAAAACCAACCGAAGCCAAACCATTAACAAACCAAAACCCACAGTATTCATCTTATCAAATTTCTACGAAATCCCAGTAGTTAAATTCAATTAAATCTCAATTTATATGAAAAACCGAACTAACTCCTCTTCTAATACCTTACACAAAAAGTGGTAACACACTAAAAGATAAGGGAAAATACTTTGGATTTTTTATGTACTAAAAAACCACTGCACGTTTTAGCAAGAGAAATTTATTTGAAAGAACAAAAAGTAAGCCATATTGAATATTTTAAGAATTTTAATTAAAGATTTGGGGAAAAAACTATAAACCTATTGCCTGGGACCACCTTGAAAATAGATAGTTGAGATGCACTTGACACACGAAGTATTAAGAACTTGACATCAACAGAGGCCATTTTTTTTCAAAAAGTCGACGAAATTCGATTTGCACAAGTCAATAACTCACAAGTTAACGTTGGCGTTGGTATAAAAGACTCTTATTAAATAGAATGTGGATTTTCATTGCAAGAAATGTATCTTCGTTTGTTTATGTTTCGTCTTACTTTTTTTCGACATATTTGGTGTGAGGTTAAGAAGTATAGCGGAATAAGGCTACGTTTCTACACCCCTCACACAAACTGTCAAAAATAAGAAACGAACGAAAAAAAGAATCTTATAATCAGGCTCTAAGAGTCAAATTGAAGTATCATATTTTAGCGCACCATTAGAAGCGTTCACATTTTCGAATATGTTTGACATGCACGGCATTGCACGAAATTTTGATCAAACTTAAAATAAAGATAATAGATAATATGAAAAAAGTGGGTCCCGCGATTCCGTTTGTCTTCTGTATGTACATATATACCTCGACCGACAGCAAAAACCGATGAAGAGATTTTCTTCAAACTTGATAGATAAGCGGGTCTAAGGTAATTCCCTAGAGGTGAAATTGAATCTTTTTTAAACTCCTTAATAACGGTCCCTGTCTTACAAATGTTATTTATTTATAATTTTGAGCGCGATATGACTACCTTAAAAATTTTATTTTGAACACAGTGCGAAAGTTTAAGAGGATTTGAAAGGAGTTACCGATTCACATTAGTTTTGAATGTCTGAATATCGTACTAGCAGGAAAATATTAACCCGTGTAAGACATTCCACATTCGTATAGTGCGGCTAAACAAATATTCTCTCAATATAACAGTAAGTCCAAAGTTGGGTTCAAGGGTAAACTGATGGGCATGCCTTGAAGCGAGAGTAAAACGGTCCAATTATTTAAGAGGAGAAATGCAGCTGGCTATTTCACTGAGCTATGTATCTCGAAAACGCCTTTAAGGATTTTAATAAACAAAATAATATGTATAATTGTGATTATGGTCTATATTTTGTTTGATTTTTTTGTTCACAAAATATTTACTATCAGTACCTGCCATAGAAGCCTGTTTTTTATTGTCGATATTCTGATTAATTTTTTTTTTGTAAATTAAATATTTCAAAATCGAGAGGATGCAATGTAATATATTCAATAATGTGTCCTTAATAATATTTGGCACTCAAAAATTTGCATACTAACATTTTTTTTTTTTGAAAAATGTAAAATAAATTAAAAAGTTAAAAATTAATAAAACTGTTCAAACGAGTTTTTAAATGTTAAATCTGGCGGAAATTAACTTTTTGACTTTAAACTCATTATTGACATAACGGATTTTAATGAAATTTTTGATCAAGAATAAGTCATTTTCAACATTTATTTTTGACCAAACAAACGTTTTTCTGCACAAGTCAAAAAACTATTTGCAGTTAGTGTCCAAATAGTAAAAGGATGGCAAAGTTGGCGAAAATCAGTATTTGGCCTTTCAAGTTCAATGTAAGTAAGTTTCATATTAATTTTATTGCAATAGGTCAGTTTGATAACTTGAAATTTCTTACAAACAGTTTCCCTTCAAAGCCTTTTGCAAAAGCTCAGAAAGGGCTAGTGACCTACAACTCTCAACCATTCATTTGTGTATTTGTTGTAAGTGACCTGGAGTGGAAGGAATCCCCAATTATTGGTCGAATACGAACGACTGATATGAGAGTGAGTTTTCTATGACAAGAAATACGTGGATTTGTTACTTATTTGTAAGAGGAAGTACCCCTGAGGAAAAAAAAAACAGGTTTTGTGTATTTTTTTTTTTTTTTTTGCATTTTATGTGGCAACGCCTGGAGATCGAACTCGGACCTCTGACATGACAGACCAATCTACTAACCAAGAGAAGAGAAAAAAATAACATTTTGCTAACTTTTTGAATTGACAGGAAAAACATGTCACAAGGAATAAATCAAATTTTAATCCGAAATCCCGTTGATCTCGGCTAGATTTAGGACTAGAAGCAAACAAATCTCTCTTTTTTCGACCTTTGGAGTAGGAAGATTAAATTTTTATAGAATATTTAATAAAAATAAAATAAAAATTATATACAAACAAAATTTACCCTAAAATAAGATTAAATAATGTTTAAAAAAATCTACCTTTTTTTGTCTGAAGTAACACTCTCCGCCAGCTGTAAAATTTCGACCAATTAATACGCATATATTTTCCATTCTTTAAAATATTGCGTCGATTAAATTTCTTGGTTTAAATTTAAATGTATTAATTTCAATTTTTTTGTTTTTGTTTATGTTTTTTTGTTTTTTTTTTTAGTTTAACGAATTTAATTATTTTTATACTAACTACTTAGTTAAAACGCCATACTGTCTGTATTTTCTTTTTAATTATTTTATTATAATTTTCATTTAGTTAGATATAGCATTGATATTTATGTACAAACAAAAAACAACTTAATTAAAATTAAGAATGAAGCAAATAGCAAACACTATAGATACGAATTTTTAATCCGATTCATTGCGAGCTTTATTGAAAACAAAAAATATTAGTTAAATCATTTTTTTTTTTAAATCTTAACACTTGATAATTTTCATTTTTATTTGAAGAAATTTGTTGAATAAAAAAAATTATATTCGTTTTTTTATTTTTCTTTTAAGAATTGCAAAAAAAATCGTGCAGTTTCCAAAATGAAAATTTTTATTTTTGAAGAAAAAGAATTTCAAAGAAAAAATTAGTTTGCAATTTTATATTTTGAAGTTTTAAATTTATTGAATTATTTTTTTCTTTTTTGTATTTAGCATTTTGTTAATTTTGTGTTATGTTTTTGTTTTGTTTTCCTTCGTAGAATTATTTTTGTATTTAAGCTTAATTTTAATGTTGCCTATACTTTTTGATTTAGCATTTTTTGTTTATATTTGTATTAAATTTATTTTAGTTCAATTTTTGTTTATTTATTTTATGTTTGTGTTCTGTGAGGCTTAAATTAACGTTGCAGCAGACTATTTTAGGTGAAATATAAAAAATAATTTAATTTAAATCTAAATAAAAATTAAATTAAAAAACAATCAGAGCAACAAATTTAAATCGTCATTCATCTTGTTGAATAAAATCGATTTCATTATTTTTCTCTATGTAGAGATACATGTGAAAGTTATACATCAACAAAATAAAAAAAAAAGAGAATCAATTATATGTATGCATGTACATATATACTCATAGTAGATACAACAACAGAAAAGTGTCTACATATGTATCTACATCGAAATAACAGAAGGTTTATGATATTAAATTTTATCTTCAAATTTTCTGCCTTGGTTAGTCCTTCACATCCTTCTCTTTTCGCATATACAATAATATATGAATTTAATTTAATAAAATGTCTACAAAAAAAAAAAATACTCGTAAAGTTAAAACAGGATGAAATTAAAGATACATCAGAATAATAATACCATAGATGTGTTTCTTTTGTCTATGGATATGTGGGTAGATACAAATTAAGTTTTCTATCTTATTTGCAGGTAGATAGATGGATATGAAGGAATTTCTTCGTTATCTTATATTTTTATTTTTTTTTATTGTTGTTGTCCTCTTCTGCTTCACAAAGGCACCACGAACCTCGAAAATGGAATGAATTTACTTTTTATTGGAATGTCAAAGATACACACACATTCTCTCGCAGATACACGTACCTACACACTCCCGCACGCAAATTGGAAGATAAGGATGAGAGCCAATGAACAACAAAAAAAAAATAATAGAAAATCTCTTATCAGGATGTTTTTTTTTTAGTTGATTTGATATTTTTTTGTTCCACACAATTTTAGGGATTAGCAGAAGAATACAAGAGGATAGCAGAAAAATCTGTTCGCTCAAGGATTTAATATTCTTTCAATTTTTCATTAAGTGCGAATACACTTAAGTTCAAAAGCACACTCCAGGACTCCAGAAGATATACACGATTTCTGTTCTTCCTTTTGCTCTCCCCCTCTTTTATATATATACATATATATATGTTTATATGGAAACCATGGAATATTTATCGATATCAACAATTGCCTTGGCAAGGATATATAGGTTGTAGTAGATACACTTTGCACTTTTTCCTTTTTTTTAATTTTATTTTTGCTTCTGACTTATGGTCGAGATAATGAAAGGAACTTTTTTTATTTCTTTATTTTTTGTATGTGAAAAATTCAATTAGAAAGTTGAATTTAGGTTTTTTTGGTTGCTTTTGAAAAATTAGGATAACACTTGTTATTTCTTTGAGAAAGTCTATTGGAATTAGAAAGGAGGAAAACTTTAGCACGCAGAGCAAAAAAAATATACAGACAAGGGATACACTTTTTTCTTCTTGAATTCGATGATAATGGCAGAAAGTCCTTTTTGCTTGGCGGAGATTTTGAATTTTAAATTTAAATTGCGAAGGAAAATTGTCTTATCGTTTAAATTGAATCAAAATTTCGAATACTTATATGCAATTAATTACTTCAAGAATAACGCGCAAACACGGTTCAAAAGAGCTGTTCGAACAAAGAAAAGGACGAAAATTCAACAAACAAACAAAAAAAACTTTAAAAACGACTTTTTTCAGTTCACAGAAGGATCTGCACTTTTTCGCGAAGAAAGAAAAATAATTTAATCTCAATTATCCTTTTCTATTCGAAATTAACAAATTATATATTTTTGTTTTATTTATGATAAATTAATTTGAATTTTTTTTTTTTAAGTTTTTTTTTTAATTTTTTTTTTTTTAATTTAATAAATTTCAACTCCGAGCGACTCCGCGAACGAACGTTATGTGTGTCCTTTCTCTGTGTATCCTTGCAACTTATTGAGCAAAAATTGTGTAGTCTTGACAGCTTTTTTGGCCATGGACCATCATCATCGTTGGTCGTCGCGAATGGAAAATTAGATCTCTTTTAACTGAAGTTTATGGTTCTCCTGATGTGTGTAGTATGTACGAGTAGGTTATAGGAGGTATACTCGTCTTTGGTGCTGCTGCTGCTGCTCCTGTTGAAGCTGCTGATTGTGATGCTGGAGAAGATTTTTTGCTGATGGTTTCTCCTGTTTACTGTGTGTGAAGGAAATTAAATTGGAAAATGTGAGTATATCTAATACAAAAGAGTGTGTGGCGGAGGAGCAGCATTGTGCGAAAGCTTGCGCAGGAACTTCATTTTATTTTATTTAATTTTTTTTTTCATTCTGAATGAGAATTAGATACAACAACAGCAATGTGTTGTAGTCAGCATCTATCCTAGAGTTTTGTTGAGAATGTTTTTTTTTTGTATGTGAATTTTGTGAGGTATCTAATTCATCTCAATGTATTTCATCCATCCGTCTATCAAATTTAGTAAATAGTACTGTTTGAAATTCAGGGTCGGCAAAGGTGTTTGTTCGTGGTGGATTTTTTTTATTTGCCGATTTGATATTTTTTTGAAAACTGACGTTTTTTTCCATTAGTTAGTTAATGAATTTCAAAAATAAACACATAGACAAATTTACATAAAAAAAACTTTGACTAAAACTTCCGACTAAAAAATCTGATAAGTGGAATGTCGAAAAATTCGGTTTCTTGCATAAAAGTTTATGACGTTAAAAGGTTTAGAAGAGTATTTTATTCTACACTTTAGGATTATGCCATTCTCTTCAGCAAAGGTGGTGACACTTTTAACAAGGGCAAGTTTTGCATTTGGAAAAAAGTCGAACTCGAGATTTTGATCAAATTTCAATTTGTGCCGCATTTTCGTCTGTTTGTCCGTTCCTTGACCTTCAGCCTTAACCGCTGAAGCGATTTTCTTCAAACTTGGTATTTAGGGTTCTTCGATACTTCCCTATAGGACAATTTTTGTTTAGCAGCATGAAGGTAGTTATCTATACAGCCGTTATGCAAAATCTTATTTATCTTAATAACGCCTCTAACAATATTTCTCGAGAACTATTAGTCAAATGCAAATCTTATGGAATACTTTTGTTTGCAACGTTATCTTTCGCATATTTAATGCCAAAAAAACGCACGATTTTTGGGAATTCTTTTCTCGGAAACTTTATTAAGTAATAACATATTTTTTTTTAAAATAATGAATACATGCGTCAAGAGTACAAAAAAAATTTTGTTTGTCTTAATTTTCGAATTTTAACCGAATTATAGAGGGCGCCAAGGTCGACTCATCAAAAAACACCCATTACGGACAGTTAATCTTCGGATCTACTTAACCGATTTTCAAAAATCTTGTTGCAACTTGATTGCTTTTATGTTTTCTAAGACAATTTACCACAATTTGATCAAAAAGTTATGAACCAAAAAAAAAATGGCGACCCAAAAATGGCCAAAAAAATTGCCAAAAAGAAATTTTTGTTTCAAAGCTTGACATTTTGTTTTTTTTTATTTTTACTTTTTAAACAAATTGTGGTAAATTTCCCCGTAAGAAACCTTCCTTTAAATAACCCATTTTGTTTTTTTATTTCTGTCCAGCTAATCCTGAGATTAACTGTCCGCAATGGGACAATTTATTTTTTGATGAGTCGACGTTTGCGCCCTCTCTAATTCGGCCAAAATTAGAAAATTAAGACAAGCAAAATTTTTTGAGTACTTTTGACGCATGTATTTATTATTTAAAAAAAAAATATGTTATTACCTAATAAGGTTTCCGAGAAAAAAATTGCCAAAAATCGTGCGTTTTTTTGGCATTCTAGACCGTACTAATCAGCCTTATCACAGGCCCCGTCGTAATAGATTCGTAGTACGAACCCCGAAAAAAGGTATCATCGCTCCCGTCGTACTAAAAAAAAACTTGCTACGAAATTCGGAGTTCGTGAATAATGGTATCACTAGCCCCGAATGAATAGGAAGTTGGACAGTTTTTTCTACGAACAGATATTTTGATCGGAGCTCAACTTAAAACGAAACACAAATAAAATTAAGCGAACGAAAATAAAAGACATGCAAATTAAATATACAGGGTGATTTGCATAAGGTGTGACAAAAAGCTAGGGCGTGTAGGTTGGACTTAGACAAGAAAAAAATCGTATGGGAGGGGGGGGGGGTCTATTTCCCCCCGTTTAGGAGGGAGGGGCAATTTAAGAAAAAAATCACTTAAAACAGAAAAAAAATTATTAAAAAATAACGGTGATACCTACAGAGTAGTGCTATAGCATTTTGAAAAGCCAGAAATACATTCTTTAATTTTGTTTTTAAATAAGGTTGTTCGAGTGAATAGTTTTTGAAAAATTAATTTTCAAAATCAAAATTTTGAAAAAAAAATGAAAATTTTGTTTTTAAACAATTTTTTTTCAAAATTTTACGTAATTAAGTATTATTTTTTTATTCAATATTCAATGCTCTAAATAATTTTTGATCAAACCGGATGTCAAAATGTTTTGTAGTTTTTGAGAAAATTAAAAATAACAAAAACTACTTTTGTTCTAAGAAAAGCCTTTTATTTTAGTTTTTACGTTTTTGGATTCTTAGGTGAATTTACGATTGAAAGGATTAAATTTCTTTTTACTATTTTTTTAATTATCGGTCTTATAAGCATACAATAATGTGACAAAGTACTGGATTAATCATATTTCACACATCTTTTTCATTGAGAATACCTGCGTGAGAGCATTGGTTTAAAATTGACCTGCCACTTTTTTATTATGGTGGGGTCGGCTTGGCTTAGGTGCATTTACGAAAGAAAGGATTAACTTTTTTTGTAATTTTTTTTATTATCAGTCTTATAAGCATACAATAAAGTGACAAAGTACTGGATTAACACATTTTTTCATTGAGAACACCTGCGTGAGAGCATTGGATTAATATTGACCTGCGAATGTTTTTTAAATAATGCAACGTTACACGCCCTAACTAGTGACAGAAAAATTCAATTGCAAAATAAGAACAAAAATGTTCCTGAATCTTGAAACCATTCTATTGGACCTCCTCTTCCAATCCAACGGTCACTAAAATGTTCATCAAGCCAGTTCCTTACAGTGCGGCTGTAGTGTGCTGGAGCTCCATTTTGCTAGTAGATTAAATTGTCTGCTATGGTCAAGGGAACGTTGTCATTCAAATCGGGCAGAAGGTCTCGTAGTAACTGCAGATAGGATTCTCCATTTATGACTGAATTCAGGAACCGTGGTCCAATAACTGTTCGTCCAACAATACCAAGCCAAACATTACAGCTAAAGCGGTGTTGAGATTTGATTTGTTTCTTGTTATGCGGATTGCTGTTACTCCAATGATGTAAATTGTGGAAATTTGTTACTCCATCTCTGCTAAACTGAGCTTCATCCGCCCAGAATATCCTTCCAAAGTAATTATGTTCAGTTTCATCTCTTAGCAATAATGTTCGACAAAATGCAGCTCTCAGTAACTTGTCGTTTGCGGTTAGCTCCTGAACTGGTGTAGTGTGGTACGGGTGTAAATGCTCGGTATGAAGCACTGCCCATACTCTTGTTTGGGGCAACTGAAGCATAGTAGCTATTCTCCTTTTGCTAAGGGAGGGATTACGTCGGACCATATCCAAAATTCTTTCCTCTATGTGTGCTGATGCAGAAGATGAACTTTCTCTCCCTCGGTGCTCCAGTACTCCGTGTTCTCGAAGACGTTGATGGATTCTTGAAAATATCGTATGACTGGGACACCTCCTATTGGGATACATTTCAGCATAGAGTCTTTGCGCTTCACGACTTCGACCATGAGCCATACCGTAGCAGTAATGCATATCCGTTAATTCGGCACGAGAGTAATTTGACATCGTGATATGTTGACGACTTGACATTCAAATTAGAAATAATTTGTACAACAAAACAGGTCGCGTCGCCAAGCCGACCCCACCGTAATAAAAAAGTGGCAGGTCAATTTTAAACCAATGCTTTCACGCAGGTATTCTCAATGAAAAAAATGTGTGAAATATGATTAATCCAGTACTTTGTCACATTATTGTATGCTTATAAGACCGATAATTAAAAAAATAGTAAAAAGAAATTTAATCCTTTCAATCGTAAATTCACCTAAGAATCCAAAAATGTAAAAACTAAAATAAAAGGCTTTTCTTAGAACAAAAGTAGTTTTTGTTATTTTTAATTTTCTCAAAAACTACAAAACATTTTGACATCCGGTTTTTTGTGTTTGATCAAAAATTATTTAGAGCATTGAATATTGAATAAAAAAATAATACTTAATTACGTAAAATTTTGAAAAAAAATTGTTTAAAAAAATTAATTTTTCAAAAACTGTTCACTCGAACAACTTTATTTAAAAACAAAATTAAAGAATGTATTTTTTTTCTGTTTTAAGTGATTTTTTTCTTAAATTGCTCCTCCCGCCTAAACGGGGGGAAATAGACCCCCCCTCTCATACGATTTTTTTCTTGTCTAAGTCCAACCTACACGCCCTAGCTTTTTGTCACACCTTATGCAAATCACCCTGTATAAAAACAATTTTTATTATTGTTTTCATGTGAATTTGTTTACATTTTTTTATTTTTGAAGGCAAATAACGTAAATACAAATAAATATTGGTATCCTTCCGTAATGAATCTCATTTTTAGTGTTTGTCTTCTTCGCGTATTTTCTACATTTATTATAAAGATTGCAATGGCAATGGTATCCATTTTTAAAGACCAACAAAATTAAAATTAAATCAAAAGATGAACAACGAAAATTTATTTATTTTTTCACATTTTGACGCAAATCAACTGATTTTGAAACTCCGAAATTAGGAAAATGCTTTTTTGATTCCGTTCGGGGCCTATGATGTAAATTTATTCGTATTCGTAGCGTAACAAAATTTTCGGGGATTTGTTACGAGGGACTCTGTGATAGGGGTGAATACCTTAAAACGACAACACTGTTCAAGAAAAGTGCTCATAGATACTTCGTTAAGGAACAATTTTTCTCACGCTCACTCCAAAATAATTCCTCTCAATTTTGATAACAAGTGTGTTTAGTTTAATCTCTTGTCTATCTTTCTCTCTCTCTCTTTCTTTCTCTTTTCTCTTCTCCTTTTGTCCTTGTGTGTATGTGTAATTGAGAGTTAAATAGATGCCAAGGATATTAACGGGCACTGCAAGTAAAGTTAGAAGAACTTTACGTTTGTTTCTTCTTCTTCTTCTAGTTTTCATTCGACATTGAAAAAAGGAAAATCACAACCAAAAAAAAAAAAAAATCATCAACAACAACAAGAAAAAGAGTAAAAAGAAAAACGAACAAGCAAAAAAAAACACAAGTAAAGCTCTCCACACTTCAAATTGAATTTTGTATTGTATTCTGAACTTCTGGCTCTGGAGCGCTCTTCTTCTACTTCGTTCTCTTCCTCTTCGTCATCTAATTCTAACGTGCTGAACAGTTATCCTAGTGCGGTGTTCTATATACTCGTACTTTGGGAAAACTTTAACACAGCGTCTTGTTGTTGTACCACCTTCCTTGGAGAAAGGATTCGTTTATTCATTTCATTCTTTTCCAACACGCTGTGTGTCTTGCCTTGCCTACCAGCTTGCCTACCACACAGATGGTACTGTGGCGTGTGGCGGCAGTGGTGACGGTGGTGAAGTATATCCTTTTTAAATTTGTGTTTTTCTCACGTTTTGCGCACACATGAATGGTTGGAGGAGAGGCTACAGTGAATGGTTGGCAGGTGAGTGGGTAGTCGGGTGGAGTGATGTGCCTATGTGTGTGGGAAATATTAAGTCCTTTTTAAAGGTCTTGTTATTTTTCTTATTAGGTATGTATATGCCTTTGCCTATGCCTTTTTATACCTTTCGCTGATATGTAAATATCCAGGAGTGTACTCCTGTGAAGAATGTCCTTTTTCTGTTGATAATGAGTGTTGAAAGGCATAACATTCATTATTTCTGGTTATTGCTAATGACACACACAAAGTGTCGACACAGACGACTTATAAGATAGTGAATTGAGAATGAGTGAAAGGATAATGTCGTGTACTTAGCGTGGTGCTCTGCTGCTGTGCACTTTAAGTATTGAGTAGGCAACAAAAGTTAAAGTAAGGACCAAGGTAAGTCTATTCAGTTTATGTTTCTTCTATTTTTTTTATGAAAGACAGAATTTAGGTGTGTTGAAGGATTTCCGTTCCGGTGAATTTTATGTTACAAGGCCTAGAGCAACAGGAAAATCTTTGACAGGACAAAAGGCAGTTGAGTATCCAAAAAGGACCATCTCAACCATTTGGTAGATATTTATATGTATGTTGGTAGGAATATCAGAAGAAAAGGAAAAAAAATGCTTTAAGGTAATCCTTGCCTTGGGAGGAGTAAACTCTGGCTGTATCTTGATTACCGGAAGTTCAACGCTTGTGTCTATCAATGAATAAGTAATGTTTTACGGTTGATTTATGTGAGTGGGAGTGAGCTTTAAAAGGAAAAATATTTTTTTTTTTTGCTTTTGAGGGACACAAAAACAAACTACATAAATGAAACTGGACATAAATGAAAGTCCGGAGGACAAAATATGACTTTGTTGTGAAAATAATTGCGACGAGACAGCGAGAGGGTTTCAAAAATAATTAAAAAAAAAACAAGTATACGCCCAAGTGGACCAATTGTCTTGTGTTTCTTTTTTTTATAGTTTTGAGTCGCGCAATGCTTCGAAATATGGGGCTACAAAAAGAAACAAAAAGTTTATTGAAGTTTTTTTTTCTGTTAAAGAGTTATGGTCATGTGGGAAGGGGAACCATTGGCTTGACAAACACCGAACAAAAGGACTATAATAATAATAAATAGCCAAAGATAAAAATAATACTTGTTGAAACTATATTGAATGTGTCTCTGAGCTGACACACACATAAGAAAAAACCCTTTTTTTAGCTTGATTTTTAAAGGTATCGTTTAAGGGTCATTGGAGAAATTATCTGTTTTTTTTTTTCTACCTGTGTTTTTGCACCTTCGAGCAGTTTGTTTTCTTCTTCTATTTTTTTTTTGTATGCTCTTTTGTGAGATAGACAAGTAGATATCCTTATGAAATGTATCCGCAATCATTTTCAATGGAGAAAATTCTGTTGTTGTTTTTCTTGTTAAGAAGAGAAAACAGGATCGGGACCGGGATATATCATCTATTTCACATGAAAAGCCAATTTGAAATCACTCAGGCTTAAAGATGAGCAATAGGGATTTTTGCAGAGGATATCATGAACAAAAGGCATGTTATGCCCATGGATATACATAAGTGTTAACTATAAAATAAAAGACAAGATAGATAAGTCGAAGTTTTAAACAAATGGCTGGAACACAGGTGGTAAACAGGATTTTAATGCGGAATGTATTATCTATGTAGTATGTATTTGGACACGATGAGATTGTGGGTGTTAGTTTTTTTTTTTTTTCTTAGGTAGATTTATATTTATAAAGAATGATGGATTATATAAAAGCACGTGACGTAAATGGGTTAAGGATTGGTTCACACTACTAAATCATTTACAACGCTAGTGTATTCCTTCTTTGGGAAACATTGGTATTTTGTGGCCCAAACAGTCATCCTATTTTTATGATTTTTATCGGTAGAAGAACCATACAAAATATATATTCATGGACAAATATGAAGGCATTCTGCATGTGATGAGTGTTTACACGTAATCTTAAGCTTATGTTTGCATACCCATGCAAAAATGTTTCATACAGGAAACTAACGCCCAGAGCCTATTGTATTTAACCTTAACGGAAGATTACTGTTCAAAAAGCTGGGTTATTTTTTTGGAAACTTTGGAATACAGCACTTAGAAGGACATCTATGTTTTATTTAGAAGTTCTTTTTTAATAAAATCAGTAGAGTTATTTACGAATTAAGCGTCAATTGTGAATTTTTCATTCCAAATTTTAAAAGCGCCCAACATCACGGGTCTATAGTTAAATCAAAATCCTTAAAGCCGGTTCCCAGAAAATTTTAAAAACCAAAATTGTTATGTCCTGTTATTATTTTCCTGTTCTAAAAAACTAACAAAAATGTATCCCTTTGGAAATTACATATAAATGTTCTGTACAAATATAAATCAAATCGGCCTACCTGTTTAGGATGAAGCTCAATAAACAGAAACAGGGAAATACGCATGAACGGAATGCCGAAAACCATTTTGTTTTAATTTCCTGCATTGCATTAAGTTATAAAGCCTGATATTATTTTGCTTTTCTTTCCATAGAGTAAGATATGACGCAGCGCAGGAACTTCCTGTGACTACTACTTCGATGAAACATAGACCATGAGATCACGGAACTCGTTTCTGCAGAAGGATATCAGTAGATACTTATTACCTTGCCACGAAAGAATTTTCTAGATAGAATAAACGATGGTGTACGTCACTTCCTCGCAAGAGATGGAAGTAAATGAATGCGAACTCACAAGGCAAATAAGGATTGGAAAACGAGTGCGATACAGTTCGTTCAACTAACGATTTGTTTCGTATTCAAGACTCGACAACCATGCCTGCTGGCCACAAACTCCCTATTAAATGTGGGTAGGTCTGAACTGAGTTCGAACAAACAACGAAATATGTGCCGCAACACTTTAGAATTGAGACGGAGTCGAAACACCATTCTGTGATTGTTGAAACTATGTATGGGCAGAACATCACGTTCGTCGTTACTTACTGTGCATTAGAATATACAAAGATAACCTGCCCGACCTAATAAAAGTACATCAGCAGTTACCGAATGGGGACAAAATCTTGACATTTATTGATAGAATCTTAATTTTGCAATATTATTATAAAAATGTTTTTATTTGTTTTATTATTATTATTATTATTATATTTTATTAACCTATAATTAAAATTACAAGCTAATATTACAAAGAAAAAATGAGCCTAGCTGCGAGGACTATTGGCTCTGTGATGATTATAATTAAATATTTATCTTGGCTTGAGAGAGGAATCTCGTAATGTTTTCAATGTTATCATATTTAGGATTTTTTAAAATTTCGTAAATTATTTGTTTTAATTTATGTGTTGCCATACCAAAAACCTCACTCAAAAACAGAATGTAGAATGTTTTGCACCGACTAACATTTCCCTCGCATTGCGATGTTCAGACATTCAAAGCTAATCTGGATCATCTTTTAAATCTTTTCCAACTTTCCTAACTCACGCTGAGCCTAAACAAACAAAACCAAAGCTACCAAACATCCGATCTATGTACCTTTTGTAATTGTTCCGACCATTAAAAATAAATAAAATAAAAGACTCAACGGCTCCTAAATAACCTTAACTCTCGTATTGTCGGAAGGAATGAATGGGAACTAAAATTTTCTGCCGAGTGCGAACGGCTGAGATGAGGAGCCCTTTACTACCTTACCCTATACTCCACGATGATCTGTCACTCCATCGCAGTACCCTTAAAAAAACATTTTTTTAGGTGTTATTCGAATCGAATCAAATTAAAAAGCTACAAAAGTCTAGCCTTTGTAATTATTTGTCTTTGTAAACAAAAATATTTTATTAAAAATTTATTTAAAGTAAGTAAAAATATACATACATATATGTTTGTTAGTCCATAAATGTATAGTCTATTTAATATAACTTAAAATGTTAACAGGTTCACTGATCCGAAGTCATAATGGAATTTCGCAAGATTTTCGATATTTTATTTATATTTGGAATAACATCATTCGGTCGAAATAAGTAAATCATGATTCTGGGCTCGTTTTAATATTAATTTTTTTAAATCTGAAAGAATAAATATAAAATTGTTTATAGATGTTTTTTTTAGAATCAAGAATTCCACCAATCACCAGTAAAGTAGTTTAGTAGTAGTAGCAGTAGTAGATTTTAATTATATTTACTTTTTCCTTTGTTTTCTTAGTTTTGTTTGAAGTGTCTCAATATCAAAATAAAGTGTGAAGGAATTTCATTGGACTGACAACTTTGTGTGTTGACAATGATTTGCATATTTTGAATCCAATCGATAGAAATCAGTTCCACCATAAACTTAAGTCCTCAAATGTGTGTGATGGTTTTAGAACCAATCCTAAAACTTGTGTGAAATGTTCTGTTAAGTTGTGTGGGATAAGATAGCATATTCTGTTTCCACACTTACATATGTACATGACTTTTATTACACATTTTTGAAATGTGTTTACACTGTAAGTGTTGACCGTTCGGACTCGGCAGACAATTGTTGGTTCCCTCCATTTATACCAAAACACACAGAGGAACGGTTTTAAAGTTGTTTGTCTCTAGTTCTTTACACTCTGTTGTGACCCCAAATGTATGTGTGTAAAATAGAGCGGAAAACCCTTATGATGAAGTTCTTTGAAAACGTCCGACAAGCATACAAGCGAATTGTTTCATTTACCTATGTTGACTCAAATTAAATCTAAATTAATTTGTAAAGTAGTAGTACATATACTCGAAGTATGAGCTGATTGTTATAAAGGCTGCATAAATCATTGAAGTGTTTCCTGATTTTTCAAATGAATTTATCAATTCCAGGAGAGTTTCAATGAAAGCCACGATACATTCTTTATCCCACACGGCATACAGTGACGTGAACTGGCCACCGAAATCGTTCGATTTAAAACATCTAGACTTTTGCCTTTGGGTCTATCTTAAATCGCAGGTCAATGCATATAGACCACAAACAATTGATGCCTTCCTCTAAATTCACCCATATTTATCCGGCAAAGCAAGTTCACGGACATTATTTGAACGGCATTTTATTCCACACTTAATGGCATATTTTCTTTCAATTATAAACAAAACAGCCGCTGTCACCAACAAAATTAAAAACAAAATATGATTTTCGGGGGTACTATCGCTTGTGAGGAAGTATTTCTTGTTATAAAACAAGCTTCCCATCTCAGCTATTCGGTATTGGCAGCAAGTTATAGCTGTCCTCCATTCGTGCCGACAACACGACCACAGGAATGGTTGAGTCACTAGATTTAGTTTCCCTATGTGCCCTTGGGTCATCGGTCGATTTGTTTACTTTGTTAGTTAATTTGTTCATTATTTTAAAAAATACGAACCGTTTAAAAACATATTAAAACCTTCGCATCTTAAACATTCTGCTTTTTATTCAATGCAGGCTTCTTAAAGTATTAATTCAAATTTTGTATGACAATTTTTGACGACTTTATGAATTTGCTATGTGAATTCGATTAACAAAGAGTACGAACACTTTTTTTTTCTGTGTAAGTAATCGGATGCATTTGTTTTTAAATTTTATTTTTGTGTGGGTGAAACAATGATTTGGATAGTTCAGTGCTATCATGCTTTATACTTCATTGCTTCCATCCAAAGAAAGTTCATGCGGACGTTTGGCGACACTTCCAAGAGTCCAGGGACCATTATGGAAGTGGTAAACTTTTTTCCCCGAGCGTAGAAATGCCTCGAGAAGATACTATCACCGAAGTCCCTTAGTTCAATTCAAAGGCAGAATAAAATTATTGTTGTGTCGATTGTGAAAAAATCTCAAAACATCATATTGAATAATTTCATAAAGAAGTTAATCTTAAACATAAATTAGAAGTTCTATAACCATTTGTTTCGCAAACAATGTAAATTATTTTTAATATTCTAAAAGTTTCGCCCTGAAGAAGACATCAGTCCTTGTCGAAATGTCGGGAAAAGTATATGTAAGAAATTTTGTTTCATTGCTAAAGTTACTGTGACCAAAACAGCCAAAGAAAAACCTTTTTCAGTCCATACATATATCCAAATTGGTCAATAATTTAATTTCTTAATGACTATAATGAAGGCTGAAGTTTTTTTTTTAAATTGACGAAAAACATCTTTTCTCAACTCAAATTTTTTCCTTAACCTTTTAATAACATAAATTCCCAGTTCCTTTGTTCAACGTTGTTAAATTAAAAAAAAAAAAATATCCTTATACCATTAAAAAGATTATTTTAAAAAATAATAATATACAACAACTACAAAAAAATTGTACTCACGAATAACAAATTATTGTGTTGACAATAAATGAAGGTGTACGAACATAAAACATTGTGATGATTGATGTGATTTGAAAACTTAAAAAGAAATGGTGATGTTTTGAATGGAATGGAACTTAAAATGAGTTATAAGTAAATCGCAGTCGATCTTCTTCAAGGGCTCTTGAAAAATCATTTCTGAAATAAAAAAATTAATTATTAATTCAACTTCGATGTAAAAATTTTATTTTATTATTTTCGTTTCAAAGACTTTTTGTACTACACAATAAACAGATTAATTAACTACAGGTACATTAACAAGATAAAAGATGTAAATCTTACACTTTGACTATTTCAACGAATCTCTCTTGTTTGTATTGATCTTTGTAGCCATTTAAATACTGAAGTTTACCCTCATATTGGGTATTGATAATTGTTTGAACAAGTGGTGGATGAGAACTGCCCAATTCCATCCAGAGTTTGCCACCAGGAACTAAGTAATTGCTTGCAACGTCACAAACACTTCTGGCAACGTGCAATCCGTCTTGACCTCCAATCAATGCATTGGAGTTTTCATAACTTTAAATTCCAAACAATATATGTATGTATGTATTAATTTTATATTTCAAAGCTTTCAGGTTAAAACTTACACTTTAACTTCTGGTTGTAGCAGTGGAAACTCACTATTCTTCACATACGGTGGATTTGAAATGACAATATCAAATTTAGAATTTTTCAATTCTTCAGGTACTAGCGCTTCCTTAGTGGTAGTGTGAAGATAGACACTAAATCTATCGTCAAGATTTTGTAGCTTGGCATTTTCCATTGCCAATTTAGTAGCAATCGCACTACGTTCCAAGGCAATACAGGTAGCATTTTTCATTCGACGGAGAATGGCCAGAGAGATTGCACCACACCCACAACCAACTTCGAGCAGAGTGAATGGCTTCTCGCAGTCAAACTTTTCCAATAGCAAACGAACAAATTCCTCAGTTTCCGGACGAGGAATGAAAACGGTTGGTTGCATTTTTAAAGTCATATCCATGAAATCCCATTCGCCAAGGATATATTGCAGGGGCATACGAGCAATTCGACATTCAACTAAACGTTCAAACTCTTTGTACTCATCTTCGGACATCTGTACGTCCTCGTATTTATGGACTGTACTCTGGAATAGAAATAAATTAAATATATATATAATGCTACTTTCGGGATTTTAATTCACAAGGATATCAGATTTTTTTTTAGTTTATACATATGTTAGTTTTGAAGTTCTAACGGGACTTAAATAAAATGTCCCCTAGGGAAGTAGCTAAACTTTAAAATGGTCATTACCCTTTTTGAGGCAAAACTGCCCATTTGATTTATAAATGGATACACAAACCTACACTTTTGGACTTCTCCTAACGGTATAATGTTAGGTTTCCTCCAGATATCCATTAAAATTCTCCACACTGAACCAATACTCGTAAGCAACAGATTAAAAATTAAAAAGCAAAAGTCTAATCGCGCCGTCTAAGACTGTACTCAAAATTCGCCGTAGAATTTTGTTGTTGTTGGAATTTCCTATGAATTTCAATTTTTCCAATAAGAATTTCGATAAATCTAAATATTTTTTACTTACATATTTTATATAAAATAATCTAAATCAATTACATTATATTTATTTAATAATACTTACGAAATTCTTTTTGATTACATGTGCAACGATACACTTGAGGTTAAAGTCGATGTCTCCAACCCCAGCTTCATTTAATTTGGATTTCCAACTATCCAAACTTTCGCGTATATCAACCATCCGAGCAGTTGAAAATGTACGAATTTGTCGTAAAGTTTGAAGTTTTAATAATTTAAACATTTTCGTTAATATTTTGATTATTTTTGCTGTTTTATGGAAGGAAATCTCACACCGACGACGACGACTACGACCGACCCGACCACGAAAGAAAACAAGAACAGCTGTACTGACGCCGACGCCTTCGAAACTAGAGCAAGATAACTGTCAAAGCTGCACAAGGTTACAGCGAAAAAGGAATGAGTGCACTAACCAAATATACAGTGAGGCGATATTGCTTTGATGGAGAGAATTTTTGAGTTTTTTGTTTTATTTATTTTTATGTAAATTATTCGAGTTTCGAAAACAAAAAATAGAAATGAAAAGCTGAATAAATCAGTGTGCCTGGAAAAGGCCTTTAATTCAAAGGTGTGTTTATCATTTTCATAGGCTTTGAACGATGTCGATTGCGGGTATAAAAACGGAGTTATAAATAACTATTGTAACTGTTATACATATGTACATGGAGAAACTTTTCATTGTACATCTCATAGGGTTAGTTGTAGAGTAATACAAAAAATCTATTTGAATGAAAATTTTATTAAGTTCCGGTTGTTTACCGATTATTTATAAAACATTTTCCATTGGATATTTAACTTAATCCGAGTCCACACAGCCAAGTACTAGCAAGAAATTTAGATTTTATTTGGTTGTTCATATTAATGATTTTATAGTGATGAAAATTTTTTAAAGCACTTTTGAAAAGTAATCCGACCAAACACTTTCAGCCTTATTTATTATTTTTCACTAATACTGGGTTCAACCTCGGAATAGTTAAACCGAGCCGAAGCACTTACTTCGAGTTTAAGCCACGTCAAACAAATCCTTATTTAATATATATTTTCTTAGCCGTATTAGCTACGCATTCCTTACGTCAAATATACTGGGAATATACTGGGAAAAAAGTGACAAATCTAAAACTCTGGTTATTATACACCTAAATCAAACCCCAGCTGATTTCCATTATTATTCATTTTATTATCATTGTATGCATATTGGAAATTGGATACATTTAAAATTGGATTGTATAAAGTTCAAATCCAATAAATGAATGTACCAACCAAACCACATTGCGTTCCCAATACCGTACAACTGTTAGAGCGTTTGAAAAATATAAATAATTTATTATTGCAAAATATCTATATTTTTTGTGTTAGTAAGAAACGAAAAAAAAATTGCTTACACTCCTTTTTGTAAATTTCACAAGATGTCATCTCAAAATGACATTTAAGGCGTTTTTCTTTTTTAGTTCAGTATAGAGCTCTGAACAGAGTCCGAGCATGTCGAGTATGTTCCGAACATTCTCTGAACCAAGCGTGCTCTGAGCGCTCTGAGTATATTTTGAAACACACCTGAACACTTATGTAGCTGTCGCCATTTTTTTTTAATTTCCATCTGTCAAATGCTTGTGTTAAGCATTTTATTCTGTCTGCTCAGTTATTTTATTCTGAGCTCATAGAGCGCACTCTGAACACGCCCAGAACATGCTCAGAACGAAAAAAGAAACACATTTTCGAAACTCTGAACACTCTGAATTAAAAAAGAAACACAATTTATTTTTTGACAACTCAGGTTCTGTTCTGAACTAAAAAAGAAAAACGCTTTTAGATACTAAAACGGCCTTAAACCTCCTATGAACCAGTTTTAGCTTATTCCACCGCTATTCCTCGTGCATTTTCATTATAAATAAGGTTTTCAGTTTTAGAGCCGTTGTAAAGTCGAAGTAACTTTACTCCGTCGCTAAAACGAGTTAGTAAATAAGGCTGTTTTTGTATATTTATATACTATAAATGTGTTTGTGTATTCTGTGCCCACAGCTTTTTAAACTCTGGGGGTGGCCGTGGCGCGTTGGATGTGTGCTCGCCTGTGAACCTCATGATCACAGGTTCGATCCCTGCCGTCGTCTATGTCGCTTTAATTCCATTAAAAAAAAAACTTTCTAATATTGTCATCAATGGGTTGCTGGTTTACTCATTACATGTTGTTCAGGCATAACACTAACAACATGTAATTGAGTTAAACTAGTATGCCCAACAAGGATGAACACGAACAAAATAATGTGAATTATAAGCGACATAGAAATAAGACACGGCATTCTCCGCTTTAGTTCAGCCGCCATCCCTGGAGATAAAATATCTGAGACAACCACCAACAGTCTCAGAACATCGTGCCACACATCTTTCCTATCTTTCTTTCTCTTCCTTAACTTCACGTCCGCGCTGTGTTGAAACATTTAAAGGGTAATCATAATCCCTTGAGCGCGGGTAGATTATATAAAAAAAAAAAAAAAAAAACAGAAAGGCAAAGAAATTATTTGGGCCTATTCAGCGTAATCTTTTATTCTCATATTCTATTCTGAATTTTGATACAAAAGTTTGAGCTGTCAAAGGTTACTTTTTGTTAGTCATCCATTTAAATTATGTCAGATGAAATATTTTACAATCACACCTAAGTATGATTTCGTTTTCGAAGTCGAATAGCAGATTTTTATAAAAGTTTGAACCTCTAAAATATCTTTTAAGGTAGAAGTCTTTTATATGATTCATAACAGAAAACAGTTGTAACAAAATAAGCCTAATTGCTTGGAATATACAACCGAAGGTTTTTGAAGAAGTTGGAATCAGTACAGAAAGATTACCTGGAAAATCCAAATCGCTGAACTTACGACAATATGCGGGGATTTATAAATTTGCTGAATTAAATGGTCGCTTTTGGTTTTTCTTTTAAAAAAATAGCAATTGAAAATAAACTATAGACGAATATATTCGTAGTGTTGATAGCTGATAATAATAGATTTGACGGAAAAAAATGTTTGCGAGTGTACTAAATCGGGTTGGCAGTTGTATACGACGGTGAAACACATATATTATCGGTTTCTATAAGCTATTCTTGAAAACTGTTAATGTCAATTTGGTTAATGACCTAATAGATAATTTAACAAATCGAAAAAATCAAATCAAATTGTATCGTCATTTTTTGAAGCAGGTATTGCTATCGTCAAATATGCAATCGTCCTGCTTGCTCAAAACTGTTTGATCACCGTCAATCAATTCTCTTGCAAAAGCATTTGGCGTTTACGAACATGCTCTCTGGTTTATCAATGTTTTTGTTGCCAAATCAATTTTTTAACTGCAGAGTATCGCCGTAAGTATATGGCTTATGCAAACTGCGATATCAAAAAAATGCTTAAGCATGAAAAACTCGTGTTGGGTTTTTTTTAGAAAAAACATCTTGAAATTGCATTTTTGACGCAAAGGATGTTTTCGAAAATAACCCAGGGTGCAGTCATTTAGATTGTGACGTAAATACTTTCAAATTTTATTGGCTCTTTTTGTAATGTTCTTTTTCAAATTATACATATGCCACCTCTGTCATTTTGAGAAAAAACTTTTCGTGGCTTTTGACAAATTGTTATATGTACATAAAATTTTACAATAGAAATACACGTATACTCACATTTACGACTCATTCTCATATGTTGCCGGAAAGTTAATGACGTGTTGGGAATGATATACGATATAAATTTTGACAGCTGGCTTACGATGCACTGCACGTGTATAGGGGGCATTATCTCGAATTTACCGGACTCACATTTCATTTCGCAATTTCAATTTCGGCGGCTCTATTTATTCCAGTCGGCGAACATATTTCTTGTGAAACTATGCGGATGAAATGGACAGTGCTTTTCTGGGCCCGTATTACGAACTACGAAACCATCCAAAAGAAAACGATATTTATGACTTATGATATAGACCGATCATGAATTACGAGAATAAATCTAATATTTCTTAAGCTCATCCAAGTTCCTAAGCCCAAATAATACACGTAATAAATATTCAATAGTTTCATAAAGTACATAAATATCAAACGATCACCAAAATAAGTCGGAAGAGAAAACTAGAGGTCTTAAACGATTATAGTAATTCGTCACCATTAATATATGGTTATTTGTACGAGCGTTAGGTAAACAAAGAAGGGTTTAAAAGGAGATACCATTGCACATTCGTTTTAAATTTCTCAAAATTACAATAGGCCGGAAAAATAGAGCTAGATAGAGCATTCCAGTTAGAGCATTGGAAGTTGGGCTCAATGGTAAACTGATGAGCATTCCTTAAAGCCCGAGTATTACGGTTTACGGTAAAATTGTTTAGGGGACGAATGCAACTGGCGATTTCGAACACTGTTCATAGAAATAACGGTAATCGGTCCTATCGAGGTAACCGTCGGAGCGGAATTCTCTCCGATTTTCTACGAATCGGAGACATATTTTGTTTCATGGTATTTCTCCGATCAGCTGATCGGAAATTCTGTCCGACGAAATTCAACGCATGCCATTTGTGTGCGATGAAGCACTTCTAATGGTCTTATTTTTGACACATATAAACAAAATTTTCTCCGAAATCCTCCGACAAGTTCTTGTCGCGGAAAGTGTTTTCTTTTTAAAGAAATAGTTAATTAAATGTAAGTAATAAAGAATTAAACTTTATTTGCGTTAACTTGTGTTACATATTTATAATAGACTTTTTGTTCTTAGGCAGAACGAAAAAAAAAAAAAACTTTGCAACAATATGGGCGGGTTACCACAAAAAGATACCAGAAATTGTAGGTGTGTTTGGGAAGATCTGGCCCAATCAGTTAAATTAATTGGGACCAAGACAAATGGATGTTTGGATGGAAAAAAAAGTATGTTCGTGACCTTGTTTTGTGCATTTATCCATTTCTATTGTTATTAAAGTACCTATTAGTCAAATAAATAGAAAATATTGTGTTTAAAAGTTTTTTTTTTTCAATTTATGCTTTTTTTGACACTTCAAATGGAAACAAAAAACATGTATGGAAATAGGGAGGGGACTTTCTTCGATAGTTTTGATTCAAGAATCGGTGCATCTAATTACATTTCTTAAAAACGCTAGCGCTTTATAATTGAAAAAAATATTGGCGCAAAATTTTAATTGAATTAGTACGATGCTAAAGCTGTCTTAGTATGATACTAGGTTAAAACAACGAATTTGCAAATTTTAATCGAATACAGGGGCCCTATTTTGTAAAACGATTATCGTTGAAATTACTTCGTTATCGTTAGAATGCGATTATGTTTAACGAGAATCGTTTAATTTTAACGATACTCGTTAGTTCTAACGACTGCCATATACCTATCGTTTAGCTTTCGTTTTATCGTTTCTTGATTTATAATATTTTTTTTTTTAATTATTTATGTCAATTTTAGACATTCCTAATAGTCGAGAAGTTGGTTGCGCTTCAAAAAAAAAATGTTTTTTTCGGCTAAGCTTGGCAACATCTTTTGTACGCCTTTTTCGTTTTACTTAATCGCTTTTTGTCGTGACTATCGTATTTCTCAGTATCGTTGACTTGCCGCTCGTTTCGTAATACAAAATAGGGCCCCAGCATCATGCTTTCTCTACCCTTTTATTAAAGTTAAAATCATCGAATACCTACTTTATTTTTTTTAGTATCGTGCTAGCTTCACATGACTCTTTGACATTTGCAAACATCAAAAAAGGTTCGTGTACTTACTTTTTTACACGAAATGTCATTGTTTTAGGTTTCATGGTTTAAAACGCTTATTGTGTTTATTTTATAAAAAAAAATATCGAAAATATATCGCTGACATTTTACCACACCTAGTACAAAGTCAAAAACAAATTTTCAAATTTTATAATATAAATTTTTATTTTTATTTATTTAGTTTTCCGTTTTCTTTCTTTAAATTTTTCAATATTTACACACAAATCATTACAAACAATTTGAAAAAAAAAAAATTAACAAAACATAGAAAGAACAAAAGTAAACTTGCAGTTTTTTTTGTGATTTTATGTTTTTTTTATTTCTAATTTCAAAGTTTTTCTTTTGCTTAATAATCTTGTTTTTTTCTTTTCTTTTGTTTTTTTTTTTTTTTTAATGTATTTAAAAGTAATTTATTTACAGCACTTACATAATTACCTACTTATAAATGTTTGTTTAACTTAATTAAATAAATTGTATTCTTTATTTTTCTATACATAAAATGTACCTTTAAATTTAAAAAAAAAAAGTGATTAGACCGTGTTAACGTTAGTACTTGTTAACGCTAGTACTTGCTGTGCCTATATTTTTATTTTTTGACATAATTGTCACATCCATTCGATACAGTTATTTTTTGATTGATTTATAATTTAAGGAGCTTAAATCATTTTTGTTTTAATATACGCTTATTTTGTCGTTTTTTTTTTTCTAGTTTTCCATACGTTATTTTTATTTTCTTATATTCTGGTGTTGGTGTTTTTTGATTGTTTTTTATTTACACAAGCATTTTAAGTATTTTTTTAAATTTTAGTAGAAGAAATGCGGGTATACAAACTTTCTGATGTAGAAAAATAATAGTCTAGTTAAATAGAGATATACAGAGGAAAAAACATTTTAAGATTAAAATATAACCAAGAAAAAAATAATAATGAAGTTAAAAATGTATGTTTTATGTTTTATTTGTTTGTCTATAATTGTGTTTTTTTTTTATTGATGAAATAAAATAAAATATTATTAACACTAAACGGCAAATAAAAGTTAATACTTTTAAATTGTTTATTATTTTTGTTTGCTTAGTTTTTGTATATAAATAATATGTCATTTATTAGATTAATATTTTGTTTATTTTTGAATATTTTACTCAGACTACCGTTATTATTCACTTTAGAAAAATTTTACATTTTAATTTTTTTTGTTTTTATCTTTTTTTGTACACAAATAATCTTAAAACTGCTGCTCCTCTAAGCCAGCCAGACAGGCAAGACAATATATGTGGTGTCGTGCCTGTGTGTGGAGAGACCCTTAGAACTTTATAACTAAATTAATTTAAATTAAATAATGTTCTTCCATTTTGGAATTGTTTTTTTTTTTTTTTTTTTTTTTTTAATTTTTAATAGTTATTGTGTATGCATGAAGAAATATTAAATAGTAACTATGCAAGTTTTTTTTATGGGAGGTTGTGGTGTTTTGTTTGGTTTTATGTTGTTGTGATGAATGAAGGCAGATTAAATTATGTCGGAGGAGGACGTCTGTCATAATCACCGGCATTGCCACCTCCACCGCGACGATAATCGGGCGGATATTCGCCCATTCGGCCGTCTCGCGGCCAATCATTAGGTTGCGGGGGATATCGGTTGTCTCGGTAGCCATGTTGTGGCGCATTTGGTTGAGGAACACCATTTGCCATGTAATAGTTTGGTGGCATATAATGACCAGGATAGTTCTGCGGATGAGGTGGTTGATATCTAAGATAAATGGAAAAACAATAATTTTTAATCATCTGTTTTTTTTCTTTTTTAAATATTTGTTGATAATAATTCAGCATAATAAATCCTCTCGGAAAGAACATTTCAGGTGAAGTCGGCTGGACTAACCATACCGCCAAGAACTCCTACTATAAACTTCCTGAGTACCATGTACATATTTGGAGATAAAAGATGAGTTAATGAAAATAAAATGCTTAAACTGCATAGCATTCCCATCATCAATAGTGAAATGCTTTCAATGGTGGTATCACCAAAATCAAGGGATTTAATATGCCTTGTAATAGAGTAGTTTGACCAATCCCCTGTCAATTTGTATTAAACCCTATTAAATTTGTACGTTTCAAAAACACTACATCATTGCGAATACCTATACAAAAATGCAATACTTTGTTGACAGATGTTCGAAATACTTAGCATACTTCAAACGAAAGGAAATTAGGGTGCTTGGTCAATAATCATACTATTAGCTTGCTATTGACCTAGGTCATACCATTTAAATATTTGTAACAACAATCGTCTGGGAAACAATTAAAAACGCTTCAACGATTAACAACTGAGGCCTTCATTTTTTTATTTCGTTTTCCTATTCATGAGTTCGTAATTGCAACAAATGTTTTCTAGTTGACTTTTAGATCATATCTATCACGCGATTTTTATTAGATTTATAAAAAAAAAAAACTTACCTTCTTTTTTCAGGTCTTCTATCACGGTCTCGATCTCGATTATCTCTGTGATAGCCATGACCATGACTATTTCTACCACTATAACCATCGTAACGATCACCACCACTACTTCTCTTAAAGTCACCCCCACTGTTATATCTGAAAATTAGCAAAACAAATTAAAATTATGGCTCATGATTCAAGGATGGATCATTTTTGTTGTTGTCAATGAATACCAACCTTTCTCTATGATTCCATCGATCTGATTCGACATACGGGGAGTTGGTACGGCCATCTGAATAACCGCCGGGCATACGTTGACTTGAACCTGGATGTGTTCGATTATTTGGTGTTGTTGGAGACGTTATTGAGTTTCTTCTATCACGATTTGGTGTTTCGGGATTAATCGATCCGCCAGCAAAGTAGTCATCACGCTTCTTTCGTTCGTCTTTTTCGCGACTTTCTCGATTCCTGCAAAAATTTAATTTTGTTTCTTTGAATAAATAACTTATTATTGGGGAAATTTATTTAAACAAGCTCACCTTCCATCCATGTTAGCTCGCTTGAAAGTTTTCGAATCACCCTCGCTATCTCCACGTTTCCGCTTTGGTGGAGAATCTTGAGAGTTCAATGATGTGTTTAGTGCCATTGCTGATGCTACTGCAGCTGCCGCTGCTGCACGATTTTTTTTATCTTTTGCAGCTACAGCATCTGCTTTTGTCGCTGCATCCTTAGCTTCTTTATCTTTTTCCTTCTTCTTTCGCTTGCCAGGCGTTTTTGGACTCTTTGTTTTCGATTTTCCATTCTGACTTTGTTCTTTTGAAACACCACTGCTACCGCCAGCAGCAGCACTACTGGCCGCCGCACTAACCGCCGCCGCCTTCTTCTTTTTCCCACTGTCTTCGCTCAGTTTAAGAGCATGCTTATAAAGTTTGAACAATTTTTTCGCGTCGAATTCTGTGAATTTCGAAACAAAATACCACAAGTTACTTCGCCATTCCTTTATCTTATCCGGCTCCTTGTACTCATTCAGGCACACGTCAATCTGTTTACCTATACTCAGCAAACATTCACGAGTGTGGTTCACTTGTTCTTGGTTGGATAGCGTTGAATCAGGCCGATCCAGAGCTTTCAGAGCTTTTTTCACAGGACGCATCTTCTCTTTGCACTCGTTGAATATGTTTGGATCCAGATCTCCGAGTACCTCCAGTGCTCTTGGTTCATTGTTCGCTGTAAAGTGCATCGGCTTATTCTCCGAGTCTTTTTTCTTCGATTTTTTCTGTTCTTTGTTTGCTCGTTTTGTTCTTGTTTTCTTTGGGGCTTCCTCTGACGCAGCAGCAGTCGGTGTTTTGCTAGCAGCAGCGGTATCCGGCGTATCGGCAGCTTCCGCTGGCTCCTTAGCCTTTTGTTTCTTATCCGTTTCAGGGACACCGCCCAGTGACACGTCTTCAGCTGCATTCGATTCCGAATTTGATTTTTTTACATCCGCTTTGGGCTCCTTGGGTTTTCTCGTACGCTTTTGTCTCGTTACACCCTTCTTAAGCTCGACATTCTTCTTGATTATCTTCAGCAGGTATTCAGCTCTCGATTGTAAATGCTTGGCTTGCGGTTTCTTTGTGTCGTTAGGAAGGATTTTTTCGGTGAGGTGCAGCGATGGATCCATTTTCATTGCTTCCCACGAACCGATTCCGTACTGATATATTCCACACAATAGCTTGGAGTCCTCTTCTTTCGCCCATTCGACGTCAAAATTTGCCGGCCGCGTCTTAACATCCAGCTGCCACGTAAGACGTTCCTGCGCTGCAGCTGGAATTATGGTGTTCAGTGGTTTCAGCTCCTCCTCACAGGACAATAAAGTTTTTGCATTGAATGATACACCGCCGAATTTCAAAGAATATGTGGCTCTACTCTTTTTCTTTGCCGCCTCCTCACCCGATACAGCTTTTGGCACATCCCCATCTTTGTGCTCCTCGAGGAACTGTACACAGCGATCGTGTAGCATTTGCCCAATGCGCTTGAGCTCAGCTAAAGGCTTCTCCTGCAACTCTGCATCACACGCAATTGCCTCTAATCTGTCGAGTGGTGATGGGAATTTTTTGTAGCTCTTGATAAATCGCCTCAATTCCGTATCGGTAAAGCCCAAAATCTTTTCCTTCACTGGAGGACGTCCTCTCTTTTTAGGTCGATCATCTCCACTTGCATCACTTCCCTCATCGGTTTCAGAATCCTCCTTTTTGCTGTTCTTTCGCTGCCTAGGCGTCTCACCAGCATTCATAGCCACTTTCCGACGTGGCGGTAAATAGAGGTCCTCCATTTCCTTGTTCCTCTCTTCACTCTGTATCGTGTTGCGGAAGTCTTCGGGAATAATGTCATCCCAGTCTTTAGTATCTTCGTTGTTAGCATCTGCATTCCCTTCCATTGTAGTCGTGTCTGGTTCCTCTTCAAAAGAAACAATGCTCGCCACCTTGAATGCCGACAACAAATCATCACCCGGCATCTCAGGGTCATCATTGCGAGTTTCGGCACGCCGCAAAATCTCATCGATATCACAAACCAAATCGTCATCGTTCTCTTGTTCGTCCTTGAACAATTCCTCGGCACCAAACTTCAAAATCGCCGACAAATCATCCTTATTGAAAGGAGTACTCGTCGACGAGCTGTTCTTATCCAAGACTGTCCTGCCCGTCGTATCCATCCGCTGGATAACTAAATGATCCAGGACCATCTTCTGCTTCGCTCGCTCCACAATGTTCTCTTCTACAGATCTCGCTGTAACAAGCCGGTAAATGTTAACCTGATTCTTCTGGCCGATTCGATGAGCTCTCGCTTGAGCTTGCAAATCGTTCTGCGGATTCCAATCCGAGTCGAATATAATCACAGTATCAGCGGTTGCTAGATTAATACCCAGGCCTCCGGCCCGGGTTGACAGAAGGAAACAGAAATCAGTACTGTTCTCAGCATTGAAATGATCGAGTGCTTGACGTCGCATTTCACCCTTAATACTGCCGTCCAGACGTTGGAATGAAAAGTGCCTCTTCTGCAGGTAATCGGCCAAAATGTCCAGCATCCGGACCATCTGGGAGAAGATTAGCACCCTGTGACCGGTTTCCTTCAATCGACACAGCAGCTTATCGAGCAGAACCAGTTTTCCGGAGCCCTTAAGAAGTGTCTGTAGCGCTTCATCTTGCACTAAACCAGCCAGCTCGAATTCCGAGGGACGTATAAGCGCCGCATGGTTGCAACACTTTTTCAGCTCAATCACAATATTGAGAAAAGTACTAGTGGAACCTTTGGTACCCTTGCGTAGGGCATTGAAATTTTTCGTTAGAATCCACTTGTAGTACTGCTTTTGTACAGAAGTCATTTCAACACGCAAAATCTGCTCTACCTTAGCCGGCAAACTCTTCTCAACGTCTTTCTTTACTCGCCGCAAAATATATGGCTCCAGCTGCTCGTGCAACTTGGTATAGCCTTTATCAGCCGCATTTCCATGTTCAATTTCGAAATTTTCCCACGTGTCGAATTTTTGTGGCATAATAAAATGCAACAGGGCCCACAGCTCTTTGAGGGAATTCTGCAGCGGTGTACCTGTAATTAGCAGCCTGTGATTTGTTTCGAATTCCTTGAGACTTTTGTATAGCAGTGAGTCATCGTTTTTCAGGCGATGCGCTTCGTCTACCAGCAGAGCCGCCCACTGAAGACTACCCAGAAATGCTTTGTCTTTGAGGACAATCTCGTACGTGGTAAGGATTGTATTGAATTTGAGCCTTTTCGAGCCATCAAACGACCACTCGAATTGACGAATCATTTCCCTGGACTTGACATCGCCCAGATAAGTCACGACGTTCATGTCCGGCGCCCAGAGAATAAACTCCCGCTGCCACGCAGTCATTGTACTCAATGGAACAACACACAAAAACGGTCCGTACAGATGGTGCCCCTTAAACAACGAGTAGAGGAAGCATATCGTTTGAATTGTTTTCCCCAGACCCATTTCGTCGGCCAAAATCACCGAATTCTCTTTACACCACGAGTGAATCAACCAATTCACACCGTCCATTTGATAATCCCGAAGAACTAAACCCTCTGATAGATAGTCCGGCTGAGATTTCATCTTGTAGAACTTCGGACGATTTCTCAAGACTTTGCAGTGCCGAGATGGAGAACACTTCGAGAGCTCACGATCTGTGAACTCTTGCGCTGTTTGCTGCCATTTCTTCATAACCAAACTACCATCTTCCCATGTCGCCTCAGAATATGGCAAAGATTGCCATTTACACAGATATTCACTCGTTCCATCAGGCTTTTCATTCTTCGCAATAATCCTATCGATGTTGTTGTAACTCTTCAGCAGGTCATTTTGCAGCTCCAATTGACACTCAAAGTAATCTATATCCTCTGGACCGGCATATTTCCGCCAATAGTCAATATCTTGCTCTCGCTTTATAAAATTATCAAGTTTTTTCATGCCTTTGACTTTCTGATCCCTTAAAGAAGTCTCCGACTCCCAAGTATTGTGAATGTATGACCACCCTTTCCATTTTATATAATATTGCACCTCAGTATTTTCCGAATCATCTTCATTCACTCCCTCATTGGGATCACCATTCTCTTCGATTGCATAAATTGTGGTGGGATTGCCTGTGATGCCTTTTTTCCCTGTTCTCCTCGCCACAATCCGTTCGATAGTTTCACATTTTTCTTCTTCGACGTTAGCTTCCAAAGCTGGAATTGTTTCATCTCCATATTCAACTTCGAGTAAATCTTCCGAATCAGTTTTATCATCTTCACTAGCTTCTTTGTAGCTAACCGCAGCTGCAGCTCGACGAGTACCAAATCTAAAATTGTAAATAAAATCATATTCGGGGTTAGATAGTTTGGGCTTTAGAAAATCATTATAGTGGATAACCAATGGAATAAAAGACTTTACTTTGGATGGTTCGAGGAGATGTCGATTGATCTTAAAAAGACGATTTATTTATTTTATTATAAATCATAGAAATGCATTTTAATATAATACAAATTATAATTAAGTAACTTAAAGATAAAGTTTATTTTGTTTTAACAATAATTAAGGCCACATTAATTAAATAATCCTTATTGTAGCCTCCAACAAGATAGTACAAAAATACGAGTAGATTGTTGCTTTAAATGTTTTTTTTTTTCTGCATAATGAATAAACAAGCAAACATTGAGTGCCGATTGACCTATTTTTGTGTTGTCGAAGCTTCAAAATAAGGCAACAGAAATTTATGAATAGACCACCTTTAAACGAATGCATGTATTTAAATAATTGTTTTAAAAAATGTAAATGTAAAAGTAAGGAGACAAGGGTTATTTTTTTAAGGCTTTATTTTTCTTTTAACTGTAGCTTTCAAATATACCCTTATGCTCTTAAAGTCAAATCCTTACAAATGTATTACACAAAGGAATAGAAATTCGAAGACTGAGAAGAGATTCTGATAAAATGAAAATAGATGTCTGATGGAAATATACGAGTAGCTCGATATGTAAAAACCAAACCTTTGTTCCTTTGAGTTTTACCGATGAAATGTTTACATTTGTTTCTTTTTTTATAAGGAATATCATTCATGGCTCTGTATTTGAAATACTAACTTCAATTCGTCCCTACATGCGGATTTCGTTGGTATGAAAATTAAGGTTTGTACCCTGGGTGGTTAAAGTTCTGAATATTATAAACTTTGGCGACAAGTGAATTAAGTTTTATATAGCTTGCTATTTCGATTGAAACACTAATCACAGTCAAGGCACTCTTCATTCATTTTCATTTTGTCACTTTTAGCGCTCCTTCCATTAATTGATCAGTGATATTTTTAAATTGATATTTCTTTCTCAATATCTTTTAAGGGTGCAATATGAACAAAACACATAATGCATTCTTCGTCGGACATATAAAAATGCAAGAATAAACAATTATTTTGTTTAATTGCGACGTTTGATAGTGTAATTTTTGACCTTAGTACAAGGACACGCGATGTATGTTCAAACACCTAACAGCCATTAATTCACTACTATAAAGAATTCTATAGTAATCGGAAACATTTATAAATCCCGGGAAAAGCTTTCTAATGAAAGTTTGTAAGACCCATTTGCTGATACAGAACGTAAATACTTATGTTCTACATAAACTCTTATGTGACAGTTTACGTAGAGGAAAAAGTAGAACAGAAGCGCTTAGGTTGAACATAAATATTTAAGTTTCATTTCAGCAAATGGCCCTAAGAGACTTTTTAATACAATGGCGTGTTTCGAATGAATTCGTGGTAGAGCTGTTTGAGTGAAAATTCATATCCATCAATTCTAAAATGCCATTGGAACGAAGTCCTCTTCAAATGAGAGCTGTTTGTTGACTTATGCTATAAATAAAAAAAATCTATTTTGTATCTTCAGTTAACTCCAAATCAACCAAAAGCCACGATCAACTAACAGCTCAGAACAACAAAGACCTCAGCTCAACCAATCAATTATTAATTGTTTCAAATTATGATTGCAAAAAGAAGTTCAATGAGCGACGTGCGTCTTTACTAAACTAACATTACGAAATAGTCGAATCTTGTTTTGAATTTAGTTTTAACTAAACGCGATGTCTTCACTTGGACAAAGTTAATGAAATTGAAAACAACCATATTGACTAATGTCCCTTTTATGAAACTTACCAATCGGTAAAAAGGATCACATAAGTTACATGTCAAAAGCCAAAATGGATGCGTTTTCAGTTTTGTAGTTAATGAAATTGAGAACAGCCATATTCCATTATAACCCTGTTGTAGACGACAACTTCGATTGAATTTGAGTTGTACTTCTTCAATCGATAATATTGATCACAACTAGTTGCATGTCAAAAACCAAAAAGGAAACAACTATCAAAATGGCTGTGTTTTAGTTAGTTTTATGGAAGTTGAGTTGTGTGTTCCAGTTTTCATATGTATGAAAAATTGGCAATTGATATTTGATGGTCGTGAAGGTACAGTTTTTTTCTTATAAAAACAAAATCTTTTTCTTAGTATTGAAAACTATGATTAGACAAATATCATATTTGATATGATTTACATAAAAAAAAAAACAAAACAAAAGGGATCTTAGTGACCCCAGATTCCAAATACTTTTTGTATTACCATAATCCTTAGATAATAAAACACGAGTGCTAGTAATAATAATAAAAATTATTTTTAAAAAATTTCACCATCGAATCGAAGCACCATTTGTGATAAAATTTACCTTTCCTTTACCTTTAGTAAGTTAGAGAACAATATAATTATTTTTTCAAATTTTAAAATGTATAAAAAATATTATTATAAGCAAATGTATTACTTACCATTTGTCAAGATACAAATTCACATTATTTAAATAATTTTAGACAATCATTGTATATTGCTTGAAACTACACAAAATTAGTTGAAAGCTTGTTTGTTTTTGTTCTTTTTAATTCACATAAAAAAAAGCATTTAAAATGTTACAAAAAAATATTAAGGTGTGTATACTTTTATTTATTTAAAACATCATATTATTTTATATATGTCTAGACTTACAAATATTTATTTAGAAAATAATATAAAATTCGTTTTTAAATTATTTGTTTAGAAAGTTAACCACAAACAAAACCGTTAAATTTGGGAATTAATTTAATAATAATTTTATTTGAAAAAATCAGAAAATAAAACATATGTATCTTAAATATTTTAATAATTAAGCTCTTTATAAGTTATATATATATTTTTTTATATTTTCTAGTTATACCAAGAAGAATATTTTATATAAGCTTGTTTCATTGAGAATTATTTAATAACCAAACTTGAAGTTTATCGCGAAAACTGTGTAGTAAATTGAACTTTAAAGCTTTTATTACATAAGAAACTAATATTAGTTAAATTATCACTAATAATTTGTTGTTGTTTTAAGTAAGTCCAGTTGCGAACGTCTCTTCAAAG
This sequence comes from Chrysotoxum bicinctum, assembly GCA_911387755.1. Classification (NCBI taxonomy): domain Eukaryota; kingdom Metazoa; phylum Arthropoda; class Insecta; order Diptera; family Syrphidae; genus Chrysotoxum; species Chrysotoxum bicinctum. The sequence goes on from OU426988.1 coordinate 10,101,608, forward strand.
CAAGTCTAATAATTTATACGACAACGGTAATACCTACTAATTAATAATCATCAAATTGGCCGAAGGAATGGCAGGATTAAGTTTGCAATTTTTAGTAAGCTTTTTCAAATCTTGGTGTTAAATAATAAAAATTGTTGAAAAAATAATATATTTTAAATTCACGATTTCAAATTAAAAACAGTAGGTTAAAATTATCTGTATATGATCTTTAGTTTTAAACAAATAATAAATTTTTTCTTAACAAAATTTAGAAACTTAAATAATAGAAAACTTTAAAATCCATAAAAATATATAGAAAAAGTAAAAATAATCCACTTACCTTTAGAAACCTGCAAAACTCTTAAAAAATATCCTTACAAACCCACGACATCTCCTCAAAACCTCACGACTTAACAATTGAAGGCTTGAAAACATAAACTTAATGGGAAAAACTCACCTTTTAGCATCGTCTTCACTGTCATCTGTCGAATAATGAGCCTTTTTCCGTTTTTGCTTGCGATTGTTGTTCTGATTTCTTTTCCCTGAGCTATGATCACTATCATCATCACTATCACTGCTCTCCGATTCCCAACTAAATGGATATAAACAAAATAAGAAAACAAAAGTTGGAGAAAAAAATCATCATGAAAAAACAATTGCAACTATAAAACTTTTTTAAAAAAAGTCCTTTACTTTTGTTTCTTCTTTTTTGTTTTCTTCGAAGGTAAACTGGCAGATGTGGCAGGTTTTCTAGCTACTCGCGCTGGTTTCTTCGGTCGATAGTCCTCTTCTTCTTCCTGTGGATTAGAGGATTTATGTTGGTTAATTAGGTGGTCCTGTTCCATTTTTAAAAGAGTTATCTTACACTACTACTCGACTTTTCAGAGGATGATTTCTCTTCTGACTTCTCCGAACCAGATGAATCGTTCGAGACATTGTTGTTGACTGTGTTATCGTCCTCTTTGTCGCTGCCATCTCGGTCAGCATCATCGTCGTCGTCACTCTCTTTGTCACCTCCACCGTCATCTTCCTCGTCTCCGTCGTCAGAGTCATTTGAATGTGACGTATCCTTTTCACCATTTACCGCAGTATTCTCCTCTTCAGAATCATCAGAGTCGTCTTCGGAGAATCCATTTGTCTTGGTGTCATCTTGTTCCTGCTGATGGCTCTCCTCGTCGTCGACTTCATCGTCATTATTGGATTTCGAGTGAGTTGTTGGTGCTTCCGACTCGGCATTGTCATTGGGAGCATCAGCAGGCACTGGGGATCTTCTCCCTCTTGTACTTCGATCACTAGAACCCCCTGAACTCGAGGATGAACTATCCGAGTCACTGTGGATTGCCACACAACACAAAATAACCAACAAATCTCGATAAAATTGGCCAAAATAACCCACCTATCTGATGCGGAAGAGCTGCTACTTCCCGACAAGTTATTGTTTCTACGGTTGTCATCGTTTTCCTCCGATCCAACACTATTGAAGGATTCATCGTTTTCCTTTAAATAAACAAACACAACAGAATGCCAATCAAAACAATCGTCTGTAAGGCCATTTCCAGGCTAAAAAGTCCCTAAAAACCTCTCAAAAGACGTTGGATATAAAACCAACTACGCACCAAGAAAACCTTGTTACGCAATCAACAAACTTGACCAAAATACGTCCAAAAACCATGAAAAGGACATTGTTTTGGCGGGAATGAGCCAGAGAAGACAATTTTAGTAGAGATTTCAAGTTAAAATTGCAAAAAAGGGTCCCCAATGGATTTTCAAAAATCCAACACCTCCGGACGCAGAAATTCATCCAGAATCATAATCCGTCGAAAAAACAATGAAACAATCAAGGATAGTTCATAAAATTAATGAATTTATCAAAATAGTCCCAGAAACAGTCCACAAACTGGACTTTTACTAAATTCCACAAAAATCATAGAAAAACCACACCCACTGAAAAAATTTAACCACCAATTTAAAGCAAAAAATATCAGCAATTTGAAAATAATGTTTTTATTTATTTTAAACAAATTCTAATAACTTTTTCTTTTAATTTTAACTTACCTGGTTCATGATATAATTGAAGAAAATCAATTTTCCTTATCGCAGACATTAAACATTCAAGAAAAAATCAATTAAATTGATAAAACACAATTAATCGGTTATTTTGCGATAATTTATTTCAACTTTTATGCACTTTTGATTTGTTAAATTTTCAAAATTGGAAAAATCTCCAACAAAGCAAAAATTTTCAATGGTCTTTCAACTTTTCATCTTGGACGCCATTTTGTCATACGAGTGGCGAATTATTTTTTTTTTGTCTTTTTCGAACAAGAAGCTACTCGCTGGGTCGACTCGTCGCTGATATACTACGTATGTTTGTTCACAGTAGTCATGCATACATACACACATACACTTGGTTTCTTTTTTTTTATTGAAATTAATAGGAATTTTTTTCTTCGTATTTCTAATGGAAATGCTGTATTACTTAAACTAATCTGTTATATTCATATTCCAAATGCACTTTTTTGAGTATTTATTGTTTTGATTAAAAAAAAAACTATTTTCAATTTTATTGTTGGTAAATTAATTGGAAGAATAACTGTATAGCAAGACACATCCACCACCAATATCGACTTGTACGGCCATTTTAGAAATTTGGTCTTGCAAGAAATTTCAATTTCGAAGCTGTGGTGTAGCGTAGCTGTAGCAAGGTAGTGTAAGTGAGAAAGAGAAGGATAGTGCACAAACGACGAGTCGTTGTTTTTTTCGAAGAAGAAATGTGGGGAATACAGTTCAGTGGATGGTAGCTATTGTGAATGGAAGTGACGAATAACGAAAAACACAATAAGAAAACTACACAAATTTATTAAAGTTAACAGAAGCACCTGTTAAAATTATTTCAATAAGAATTGTTGGAAAAATCTTATTATAGGGAAAAATATTTACAAATATTTAAAATTAAACAAAAATACAAATCATTAAAGTGAATAATAAAAAAAATATATATTTTTCAGGTTATCCCCAGAAGTTATTCTAGGGAAAAACTGTATCGATACAAAAATAAAAATGTCGAGATAAAAAGCATTCCTAGGGTAAAACATTCAACCGTCCATAGAAAATCTTCTGTTAGTATGTTTTTTTCTGTATTGATTTTGTTTTGCAAATGGCGGTGATACAGGTCTAGAGTCCAATAAAATTATGAAAATTAAATTTTCAATTTTGGTTCAAGAATAAATTAAAAAACAAAATGCTTAAAAAAATCAGCAAATAATTTCAAGCAACTTAGGACCAAATTAGCACTAGCATTTGAAAAAAAAGTTTAAATAAAACTCAATTGCGTCTTAATTTTTGCAAGAAATAAAGCTCTTATCTTGGTCGCAAGGTATTGCATTAACTTTTAATTGTACAAATAAATAAAGCTTTGATATTTATCGCAACTAAAACTGCTCTACAATTTATTAAAAAACTTAGTATGAGAACGCTAATCCAACCAACTTAGGAATGTAGAGTTAAATAAAAAAGGATTTGCTATCAAATCAATCAAAGCTGCAACTTTCACTAACAAAAAGTTGCAACCGACACTCTAATACAACAAAAATGTTCTGAAATCAAGAGTAGTAAAAATTCAAATTTTTTTTAAATAATGGCAATGGTTGCATATTGCAAAGGATTAGATTTTATAAGAAATTGAATAATTAAGATCCGATCCGAGCGGTTAGAAGCGTTCTGACTTCCTGTTGCTCTCTATTTTAATGGTGATAAAGGTACATGATGTTATAGGGAAGCTAGCCATACGATACGGAATTCATTATTAACTGAATGTTGCCAGAAAACTTTTATCCATAACCACCAGAACGTGAACAAAAGGTTCCTCAGAGCTAAGTTTGGAAAATAGCCATCATTTGTGCCACGTTTCCTTGAGAGCAATGGATTCATCAAAGAATAAAATAGATTTTAAAAAAGTTAAAAGTTTTTAAAGGGGAATCAAACCCGTAGGCTAGGCGCGCACTCGCAACTGTGATCTAAATCAAATAGTTTAATCACCAGTTGAAAGAGAACCGCGCACTGGCAACTCTTTACTCACTCTCACACTCCTTTCTCTCTTGCGCTTATAGAAAACAGCTCAACTGTTGCGAATTGATTTTAGGCAATCGTTTAGTTTGTGTCAAAACGCAAACTTTTTAGTAGCTCCAATCAAGTTGCTCTAAGTGCGCGGTGTCCCATATAAGCCCATAAATGTTTCATTTTAGCTACTAAATAGTTGCGAAGCTAAAAATTGAATGTGCACGCCTGGCCGTATTGAAATTGTTTTAAGTTATGACAAATCGGCTTCAGAAAATGTAACCAGTAAACAAAATATCGCTAGATTTTGACAGATGTCTAGTGAATATTAGTTCAAAATAAAAGTTTAAATATTAATGCTTAAACGCTTCTTTAACAATTTTTTATTTCTATTCGTCTAATTTTTTTTATTACAGCAAAAAATAATTGAATAAGGAATCCAAAAAATTTTACTAATAACTTCTTAACAAGAAGAGTGAAGGATTTTGTGAGAATACGGCTTATACACCCATATTAATAAAGATGGTTTAGTGGAGGTTTATCGTTAAGTCCTGGACTAAGTGCGAAATTTCATTAATAAAACAAATTTTCTGTTAAGTGATGTTTACTAATTATGATTAAGTTAAACCACCGAAGTAGGTGGTTTAGCGAAGGACTAAGAAATAGAAATGTCCACAGTCAGACACAAGCAATTGACAATCAATTTAGGTAGCCACAGAATATAAAAAAGAGATTGCTTACTTTTATAGAAGATTTTCTTAAAAGGATTTTTGATAAACGTCATTTTACTATTCCGGGAACATTTTGTTTTTATTAATGAAAATATTTAAGCCATGGCTTAACTCCTATTTTTGCTAAACCATGGAATATAAGTGGAATAAGCGTTTTTTATTAATACGGCTGATAGTCTTTAGCTTAAATATTGAAAAGAGTTTATTGAATACCGTAAAGTAGGATGCGAAGATTTAAGCATCCATATTTATTTCGTTAATTTAGTAGTAAAAATATAAATTCACTCTGTTAAATCTTAATTTGAAAATCAAATTTTGTTTGTTTCTCTTGACACAACTGATAAACAGAAAAACTTAATCTACGTTGATACGTTGCGAAGTATGTTAATTTTAACCAGCTTTATGCGCGAAATTATGAGTGAATACTTAATGAACACACCAAATAAAAAGCCATTGGCAAAGCTTTCGAAATCTTTTGAACGAAAATATGAAAACTAATTATGAAGAGAAAAAATAGAAACAAGCAATTAACAACCAATTCAAAATTAAATTAAATTAGATAATTTCCGATGAAAATACTTTTTCAATAATTTTCAATCCTATTTTCTGACAAAAATAAATGATTTAAGCTCGAACTCAACACTGAAATACAAAAGGCCTTACCAATAATTAATTGCTAAACACACGTTAATGTAAACACCAGGTTTAACTTTAAAAACGAGTTAATTTTTGGCAATAACCAAGTTAAACGCGCCTTTTACTAAACAGTGCTCTATTTAAAAAGCCACTTCGTTGTCAAAAAGACATTTGTTGCAATGACATTTGTGTAATTTTGAAAAACAAAGTAAAACATTTGCTTAAATTTTATTTGGATTTATTAATAATAATGAGTTCCAACCATCTGGACATAATTATTGACGATATAAATATTTGAATGTACCCAGTATAATTCTGTCTAATATTGAAATTTATTAATAATTAAACAAATGGAAATAATAAAATACTTTTATTTATCTTGCTTACTTTTTTATTTAACCCCCATAAAATTCAAAATAGATTTTCAAAACCACAGGAACAGACTGAAAGGTATAAATTGTTTTTTCTCTTGCGTTAGCCGCGAAGTTAAAGACGAGTTTCTTCACTTTAAAATGTAAGGTGACTTATAGCGTTAAGCTTACTATTAAATTAATTATTGGTATGGTAAATTGTTTAGAGCCCACTTAAATATTGAAGCATAATAATTGTTGATATGTCACAATAATTGAATAGACTTAAATTGTTTGTAAAATTTGATGAACATTTGCTCAATTTTCATAAATCAGAATGAATACATTCCTTTTATTTCTCTCCTTACATGTAATAAAATAAATGAATTCGAAATGTTGTACAACAAATACAAAAATAGGAGTGTAGTATATTTGAAATATTTTCTAAATATTCTACATAAAAAAAGACACTTAAAATGTTCGTCTTTAATGGACACTTTCTGAAATTCTTTGAAACAAAAGCAATTTAAAAAAATAATAATCTATTGTTCATAAAAGAAAAAGAGTCACCCTATAATTTCGAAACAAATAAAACGCGCCATGACCAATTCACAATTATCATTTTTCGATCGTGCACTTCTTTGTTTTGACAGTTCAAAAATCAAAATTCAAAAAAAAAGTAGTTTCCGCAAACCGCAACACCATTCTACATGGAAGTTCTGATTATTTTTGTTAAAATTTTATTATAATGGTAAATAATATTAAATAATAATAAAATTATCAGAAAAATAAAACAATTAACGAAAACAATATGAAAATATATTTCAGCGTCGAAGCTTGGCTCCGAGTCAAACACCCCAGCGAAATAATTGCACAACAAGTACTTTTATTACTCCATTTCAAAATAAGCGCAAAAGAACTTGCAAAAATACAGAAAATCTAACAAATACAACTCAAATACCTCGGTCACAATATGAAGAAACAATTTCCAAGATTTTATCGAAGCAATTCAAAGTTCCAATTGCAGATTATGTCCCAGATTACAACAGCAACCGGTGTTTGGGAATTCGAAGGACAACGGTGCGCAAAGCTCTGCATGACCCATTTGCTTGTAATGCTTTGGTTTTGTATGAGCCACCACAATATACGGAACACGAAAGACTAACAATGGAGAGCAGTAAGATTCTTGTGCACATCGTGGTGGATCCGCTGCTAAGCAATATTCTGCGCCCACATCAACGTGAGGGTGTCAAGTTCATGTACGACTGTGTGGTGGGCAATAAGGGCGAGTTCAACGGATGTATCATGGCCGACGAGATGGGGTAAGATGCTTCTAAAGACTAATTAGCTATTACTTCATTTATTTCACCAATTAGATTAGGAAAAACCCTCCAATGTGTGACTCTGGTATGGACACTTCTGCGACAGAGCCCCGAATGTAGACCAACCATCTCCAAAGCAGTCATTGTATCACCCAGTTCATTGGTCAAGAATTGGGAGAAGGAATTCAACAAATGGCTGCATGGTCGCCTTCATTGTCTGGCCATTGACAGTGGCTCCAAGGAAGAGACTACCAAAAACCTCGAGCAATACATCACCAACACTAATCAGCGTTGTGGAACTCCCGTTCTTCTGATAAGCTATGAGACTTTTCGTCTCTATGCACAGATTCTCAATCGCTGCGAAGTGGGAATCGTCATTTGTGATGAAGGTCATCGCTTGAAAAACAGCGAAAACCAAACATATCAAGCTCTGATGGGTTTGAAGACAAAACGGCGTGTTCTTCTCTCCGGAACACCAATTCAAAACGATCTTACGGAATATTTCAGTTTAATTAATTTCGTAAATCCCAACATGCTTGGATCTGCGACTGAATTCAAAAGAGTCTACGAGAATCCTATTCTCCGGGGCCAAAACTCAGATTCATCTGATGCCGAACGACAAAAGGCCCTGGCCAAAACTCAAGAGCTAATTGGCATTGTTAATCAATGTATCATTCGCAGGACAAACCAGATTCTAACGAAATACCTGCCGGTCAAATTTGAAATGGTCATTTGTTCGAAGTTGACACGAATTCAAATAGAATTGTATACGAATTTCTTGAAATCGGATAAGATTCGCCGGAGTTTAGCAGGTAGAATGGATAGATAGAACCGATGTAAGGATTTTAGATTGATATTTTCTCTCCTTTTTTTTTTTAGGAAACCCTGATGGCAAAGAAGGAGGAACATTATCAGCACTTGCGGATATAACAACCCTGAAAAAACTCTGCAATCATCCGGACTTGATCTATGAGAAACTCATTGCAAGGGAAAATGGTTTCGAGAATTCGCAGAACGTCCTGCCTAGTAATTATAATCTAAAGTGAGTACGAAAATTGGGTGGGGCATTTATCATTTTGATATTTTGAGTTTAGAACGGCATTTTTTTTTTATTTATCATCAAACGATAGTTCTTTAAAAAGGTTTACTTCTAGATGTCTAGATTCATAGGGAGATACAATTTTAGATCAGGTTTTCTAAAACTAGTTTTTCTTGAGGTTGTAATGTACATACATATTGCTCGACTTTTTCTAAAAAATATTTCATACAAGATACATATACATATGTAAGAGCGCTGTAATCTTAGCATTTTGTTTGTTTTCCCCAAGAGTTGGAGGAAATTACTCATTGTACATTTTTTTCTCCAAATTATTTCCTTTGAGAAACTTAAGTATTTGGAATACTGTCACTCACCTTCTAGATCTTTGTCATTTTAATAAATCGACAATAGTAATGATATGATTGTATGATTCTTAGAATACTAAGTTAACTTCTCAATGTACAGTGGCGACTGAGATTATTATTTTGAAGATATTTATACTTAAACGCTGATTCAGGAAGTGAACCATTCTTGTTTGTAATTTTTTTCTGTTTTGTCTTCTCTTTTTGTTTCGTTTTTAATCATGTTTTCCATAACGAGGTTCAGTCCCGTTTAGAGTTTCATTGTTTATTTTCCAATCAAAACATTTTTTTCAGGGGTGTACTATTTCTTGGGATTTATCACTCCAAGAACATCATTTGTCATAAAATGTGCTGCTTATCGAAGCCGTTTGGACTCAGTAGAAAATTGTAGGTACACTCCATTCCTTTAACACACACACACACGAATGCTTGAGAGTTGCAAGTCACTAGATCCTGGTTTTCTACGAACTTTTCCAACATCAAATTTATTTATTTATTTAGTAAACTAAAAATAAACAGATTTGGTCCGAGACATCTCTTGACAACCAGAGCCTAATGACTTCTATAGTCATTCCTGTGGGTGTTTTATTAATCGGTGGGATTGCAGGGGAACAAAAATGTCTGCCTTGCCGAAATTAGGCTTTATTGAGCAGAAGTTTCATGTTAACAAATTCTCTTGGAGTACCCATTATTTTAGATGCAAAAGCCTTTTATTCGAACCCACACCTCTGTTGTGGCAGTCTGGCAGTCTTAGGGATTTCCCCAGGAAAGGTCCAAATTTCGATTTTTAAACGATTCTACAAAAATAAACTCCTATGGTCCCCAAGATCATTAATAGATTTTAAGTTATATTTTTAATAAATCATTAGTTTCGCATTCGTGATGAAGAATCGCGATGCTCTGGAGTTATTTAGAGGAATTTTGAAAAATAAAAGTCATTTTCTCAGAGAAGCTTTACATACATATGTATGTACATATGTACATATGTATGTCGCAATTTTGTTAGTTTTTTTTTAATCTATACAAAATTTTAGTTTTACTCAAACTTGCACTTTCACACTCAAAAAAACTGAAAATTTACATACATATATGTACATACATATAAAAATCCTAAAAATATTTTATAACAAATTCATGAAAATGATTTTGAAATTAGTTAATACAAGGTGATAATTACCCCTTGACATTTTGTCTCTTGAATATGTTTCTTGCTAATAAAAATTCGATTTGAAATAATTTTCTGAAAAATCACAATTTTTGACATATCGAAATATTTTGAGGATCACTATGATCATTCGATTCGATTGATGTTCGAGTTTGTCGAGTAGGAAATTCAATACAGAAGGGATTTATAATGATTTGTGTAGCTAATTTTGTCTACGGAAAAACTCACTCAACTGGTACAATCCAAGTTCTTAGTCGAAAAAGTGATCTAGATTATGTTAAAAAGTTAAGAATCTTGTCTTAAGATCTTGTATTAGTTAATTTTAGCGTGCAATTTAATAAAAAGCTCTAAGTGATTGTCGATCAAAGGATCTTTACTAAAGGTTTCCATTTTTTGCATAATAATTTTCACTGTAACCCACAAAACTTTCGATAGCCAAATTTAATTTTGTATACAAACCTGCCGTTACCTGCCCGTTTCTTTGGCCAGACTCCCATAATCTCGCTGGGTTATAAAATCCTCTATTCTATTCCGCTACAAAATAGACTTCTATCATAATAATGAAATCGGTTCATCATGGTCAAAACATCATCATTGTCAAAACAGAAATACTTTCATATTACGCATTTAATTACATGGCCTGAGAATTCTGAAAGTTTAACTTCCCGACTTTTGTGTTTGAGACTTTCATGATCTCAATTCTCTAATAAAAGCACACCTGCGTCTTAAATATAGACGAGCTCACGGAGAACAAAGTTAGCACAAGGTGACTAAAAGAAAACACTGAATTTGCACAGGTAACTGTGTATAATCTTTGTAGTTCAGTTTCAATATCTGAACCAGAGTTGCAGTTCTGTTTCATGGACAAGTAATTGGCTTCATCTCATCAACCAATATTCAAGTTTTAGATAAATTGTATAACTGGTAAAACCGTCGTTCGACTCTCCAAGTTTGACAAATTTTAAAGTACGTCATCTAACTCATCCAAAAACTATAATTTTGGTAGATAAGTACTTAATATCTACGGAGAAGCAGTCACACAATTAAATCAGATACATTTTTATCCTTTTAACTACAAAAAACTTTATTGTTTCGATATCTAATAATAAATCTTAAATTATATCGATTGCGGCCACGCCTAAAGGCCACTTTTTCTTTGGCTTATCTTTCTTGAGAAGGAGAGCATTGCAATAGGGTTTAATTCAAGAAAAGGCTCATGGATTCGGAACATATACATAAGCTTATAGGACTATTTCATAAGTTTCAAGCTCAAAACTTTTCTTATTAATTAGCGGCCATCACATTTTTCTGCGTCGCAAATAATGTAACTGAAAGAAAAAGGTTTCTCTCTGCAGGTATTCATAGATTTATACCTAGCAACAAAATTATTTAGACAAGTATACCTACTAATCGGAGCTCACGTAACTCATCGCCGATTTTTCCAGAAAAAAAAAAGAATGAGTTCTGTGCGTAGATTCCTGGGCGTAGTTAAGCCTATTCATACTTTCAAATAGATTAAAATAAGATTTTTTTCTGATACTTACGTCGAATTTTCACAGATTTTCATTAGCTTAACTTAGAAATTAAAATTTCCAACATGGCGATTTTGCTCTGCCCTTAAATAGGCCAAGAAACATCTTTTGTTTGCCTTCGAATTCATTAAAATTGATTTTTCCAAGGTTTTTCAGTGAACAAAAATAGAGTATTAATGAATTTTAAAAGCATTTTTAATTGCAGATAGTTAAAATATCATTGCAAAGTATAGAGAAATGAATTTCATAACAAATTTTTCCCATACATTCTTTTTTTTTTTGTAACAAAAATATATTTTACCCAAATTACATACATCCATACAAATAGACTATTATTTATGTACTGTATGTACTCACCTTTTAAATTAATATTATTTTACAAAAGAAAACACTTTAAACAATGATCTGGGAGCTTTGAACACTGAACCTCAACTAAAATGAGTATAAAATCTTTAGGAAATTTTTGTATTTCGTAAAATCATTTGCAAATACAAAACAAAAAAGAAGCAAATTTCGCTACGTTTTCTGTTTTTGAGGTTAGGTTGCTTGCTTGACGTCTTTTTGCTTCAGTTTGACGTTTTTTTTCTTTCGTTTTATTTTTCATTTTACATGACATCATGGCAAATGCATTGGTGGAGCTGCGTACTATGTATGGATAATCATTTTGTATACATAGAAGATACCTCTAGTGGTACACTCTTGGTTAATTTATTTTTCAAGTTGTGGACGGCATTAGATAAAATACAAGGAATAAAATCATGAAAGGGATAAATGTACCTTGTTGAAACGAAAAATTAATATAAATGGATACATATGTACGTATATGAATGCTTTATTTTACTATTCATGTACATATGTATAATAATGTGTTTGGTTACTTGGCAAACCAATCATTTCGACGAAAAAGATACAGACGACAATGACAATCGCATATCGTGAATCAACTTAATTTTGTTGTAGGTACTTTAGTTGCCCCAAATTTATTTATCAAACCTATTTACATATACATATGTACATTCTAAGAAATATCGTAAATAGGTACTCACTCTAACAAATAGTAAAATGCCCTTAGCACTTAAAATACGGAAATATCGGGACCCAATTACACACTTTGAAAGAATTTTTATAAAACCCCTTAAGATTGTTTTAGTCAAAGAGATTTATCATTTTATTTTCGGTGCTTTTCATTTTTAGTTGCGTGTAAATACTGTAGGGCAAGTTATGGATTCATAAAAAAAACTAACATGAGATTTTAATCAAACCTGACATTTGGTGCGCAAAAGATCGATTGTGCCATGGAGTGTGTGGTATGGCGGGCCATTCTGCATGCACCAGAGGTCGTCCAAATCCACGTCTTCAATTTCAACAAAAAAAGTCGGTTAGTCATTTTTTGTAGAAAAATGGTCCAATAATGCCACCATTAAACAATACGCACCAAACTGTCACTCTCTGTGGATGCATTGGCTCTTGAGATTGATGGCGAGTTGATGTTCGTGAATCGAGTCTAACACACTAGGCTGCAGCAGCCACATTCCCGTCTGTGCGCACCGTACGACGCCGGGGACCATAAGTGTTATCCACTATCGTACAACAGGCGCGGTTGGTGCTTCATTTCAGGCAAAATTTCTTTAAAAAAGAACGCACTGTTTGGGCTACATAGCAATTACTTTGGAAATAAGTTTTAAATATTTCCCACCGTTGTTCAAGTGGAAAGCGACCCATTTCGTTCCGCGGGTACAGACTTTCTTTCAAGATTTCGAGCGTGAAACACTGTTAGAGTCAAAATAACCTATGATTTAAAAAAACCACTGGATGGCCCACCCTGTATATTCAATTCAATTTTATTGATAACTTTAATTCATCAAATTTGTGAATTTTTCATAACCGTTTGCGACTCGCCTAAATAACGTTGACAAACGTTCGCCACTATCTGTCAGAATCGGTCGATGTCGAACTGTAGTTTTTTTTTTTGAAATCTCGAACGATCGAAATGCAATGGATTGAATTTTCATTTATCTGGATTCGATGGCCATGATATATGTATGCACAAGATATAGCGCAAGAAATATTGAATACAAGTTTTTTATTTCTATTTCTATTTATTTTATTAATGCTTACACAAAATTCTTCCAGTTTTTTGGGAGTTGTATGCAATTAAAGCCAAATTTACTCTGGTGTTAGTCTGGTTAAAAATCGACCCAGCGCGTGATGGCCCATAGGACTCTTTATTTGGATCTAATTTTCTCTGCTTCAGAAATTCAAAAAAAATACATTGGGATTTATACTTTAACTTCGTTTCCGAGTTTAATCTTTTTAAATTTAAATCAAAAACCTTAGTACGCGTATTATCCATGCTTCAAATCCATACTATAATAATTTGACCAACACTTGTTACGTTTTTATTTGTTCTATTTAGTGTTTTTCTCTACCATCCCTATTAATTGCAACATTGCATTTGGTTAAACCCGTTTGTAGCTTTGACTCAATCCTCACTTAGAATAAATGCCCGTTAGAACCGACACCGTTAAAACTTTTAAAATGAGTTTTCAAAATTTTCCAAGAGACATTCCTTTGCGGCTTTTCGAGATCTTGGACAGTGAATTTTTTCAGCTGTTTTCTTGACATTTTTTTTTTTTTTTTTGTTTTTTTTTTTTTTTTTAATTCAGAGAAATAAATCCCGAGTTAAGTGGAAAATTTATGCTGTTGGACTTTATGTTGGCATCAATAAAAGCGAATACAGACGACAAAGTGGTGCTTATATCGAACTACACACAAACACTTGATTTGTTCGAAAGACTTTCTAGAAAAAGGTATTAAAAACATCCTTCTTAACCTCAGAACATAATTTATTATTATTTAAAAAAAAATATTGATTTAGAAAATATACCTACGTTCGTCTCGATGGTACGATGACCATTAAAAAACGCTCAAAAGTTGTTGATTTATTCAACGATCCAACTTCTGATTGTTTTCTGTTTATGCTGAGTTCGAAAGCTGGTGGCTGTGGATTGAATTTAATCGGTGCTAATCGGTTGTTTATGTTCGATCCTGATTGGAATCCTGCAAATGACGAACAAGCAATGGCGCGAGTGTGGCGGGATGGACAAAAGAAGCCATGTTTCATCTATCGACTTGTCGCTGTGAGTATGATAATACTCTTTTTTTCTACAAATTTCGAAGGCTTATTTATTCTTGCAGACTGGATCAATAGAAGAGAAAATTCTTCAACGACAAACTCACAAAAAATCCCTTTCCAGTGCTATCATTGATAATAATGAAAGTTCAGAGAAACACTTCTCACGTGATGATTTGAAAGATCTATTTCGTTTTGAAAATACAACTCTCTCCGATACTCATGATAAGTAAGTTCAAATTTGAGAGAGTTATGAGAAAAAAAGAGGATTAGACCGTTTTTTTTTTAAATTACAGATTCAAATGTAAACGCTGCATCAATAATATTCAAATTAAACCCCCAGCGGATGATACTGATTGCACATCACATTTATCACAATGGTATCATTGCTCAAATAACAAAGGACTACCCGATAGTATATTAGCCCAGGCATGGTCGACAAGCAAATGCGTATCATTTGTATTCCATCATAGATCTCAGGGAGAAGCGAAACCTCAAACTGTCGAGACTGAAGAGGAAAAAAAGGTTGGCAAGAAAAGAAGAGATTCAAATGACGAAAATTATTCGAATTCAGATAATGATAGTGACTACGAATAAAATATGTGGTTACTAATATTTTTTTTCTTATAAATGTAAATAAAATAAATTCATAGTTTTGTAAATAAATAAGAGAACACATTTTGTGTTAAATTAATTTGTTATTTCCTTGTAGTTGGCTATTTAAACTATAGACGCTTCGTGTAGCAAAAGTAAAAGTTCCTCTGTTGAGAAAGCTCCACTAAACTTGAAATTCAGGTAAAATCCTTAAAAGATTTTGTATTAAAGAAAATTCTCGAATCTTCTAGGATTATAACCAAAATGTCCAACTTTCAATATATGGGAATTGCATTTGAAAATTCACACACAGATCGAAGCACAGCTAAATGGCCTTCAAGCTGATAATCAGAACTTCTTCAAGAACAAAATCTAGAAGTTATTAGAATTCAAACTACGGAGATCTCTATAATCTTAAAAACCTGTACACTGATTGTCTTTGACTATATGACTTTGGTCTTTTTCCTATACAAATTTTCCAACTACATAAGAAAAAATGCATTTATTTTATTTTTTTATAAATCATATTTGTTTTTAATTATACTCGATGGTTTTCGTTCCTTTTCTCTACAATCATGGCCATTTCGTATTCTTGTACAATAGAATAAATCTGTGTTTTGGCCAAACTTAAGTAATATGCCGATAGACTTTTGAGTGTTGGTGCTATTCCAGAGAGAAATGCATCAACGGGATGTCTTTCGATGTATCTATCTGCTTCAACTCTCTCTACAATGTATCTCATAGATTTTGCATTCGATAATTCACAACTAGATTTTTCTAGTTTTCTTTTTCTTCTTAGCCCTAAGTGGGTGGAATTTGTAGTGGTTTCAATTTTCGGTGAGGGTAGTTTTTCGACTTCTTCCTCCTCTTCCTCTTCGTCTTCTTTGTCTTCCTCATCGCATTCACTGACTCTGGTATCTGCCTGACTATAGTTATCAAATTGTTCTGTTGTGGTATCTTCTTCGATATGATTGATTTCGAATTGTGATGGGATTGCAGATTCTGTTGGTTGATCGAAATAATCATCATAATACTGTTGGTCTTGATTAAAATTATCATATAACATTCTATCGTCGAACTCTGGATCTATGTCCGGTTCACATTTGACTTCCAAGGAAGTTTCATTCGAACATTGTTTCTTATTATCTTTACTTTCATCCATTTGGTTTGCCAAAAATTCCAATTTATCACAGAATTTGTATTTTTTGATTTTAGTATAGCCTTGTGCACGGCGCCAGTAGTATTTTTTCATAGCTTTTTTGTAATTATCACGTATGTTGCCCCATCTTCTCTTACAGAATAATGCTAAAAACGAAAAATAATGAGAGAGCTTAATTAAAAGGTTTTATACAAGGAGGGTGTGCTTTGTATTTATGTACAAGGAATAAAATAATTGTATAAAATTATTGAAAATAAAAAATTGAATACCAATAATTGTTTGAAAGGAAAACAAAACTAAGGCAAATATGTGGTTCGAGGAAGACGGTGCTACGTATGACACAGCTGATGTTATAGTAGAAATTCTGCATGAGCGATTTTAGATACTAGGGTGGAATCGCGTAAGGTGATAGTTGATTATCAATTTGTTGATTGTCGTTTTGACCATCGCTTTCTCTATAATTCTTAATTGATATGATAGAGACAGCTATAGTCAAAAACGACAATCAACGAATTGATAGTCAACTATCACCTTACGCGATTCCACCCCTGGTCACCTCAAACAGAGTCGACGTGACCTGGCCACCGATGATCAATACCACATATATCCCAGAGACATCAAAATTTGAGTCCTCCGAAGAGAGCCCGAAGCCGAAGAGTGATGTTATTTTCCACACACAATGTCATTGATAGGCTTTTCGAAAAAAAAAATTGGTTACATCAAGTACATACACACATACATGCATACATATATACACACATAACTCGTTTATTCAATTTTAAAATCTTGCCGTTTCTTTCGGAAAACTCCTTATAAGGACCTGTATTTTTATGTTAAGTTTTACGAATATACATATGTATGAATATATGTACATATGTGTGCCTGTGACTTGTAGCGTTTTGCCATTGCAGAAGATATTTACTTGGAAGCAACTCGTAGGCTAAATAAAATAAGTTCGTTGTACTGTCAATTTCAACAGAAATTTCATTGACATGAAACCATGATTCCTGAAATTTTGTACTCTCTTTTGAGGTCTATGATCTTTGAAAAACTAAGATTTGTTCAGTACACGGACCGCTTTAAATGAAATTCGTACAAACGCACAGAAAATTACATGTTTGGAGTACGAGGTTCTTTATTATTTCTACAGAAACTCAGAAAGTTGTCAAATTTTTAAAACTAAGGAAATTATTTCATAAATGCAAAAGTACGGGAATACAAATTCTGTATAATATTTGTGGTTGTGTGACATGCTCTTTTCAATATTTTACACCTAAAATCAAAAATATCACCCGAGGGCTAACTTTTACAAAAAAAATATGAATTCTGTGTGAAGATGAACGGAATATTCACTGTGTAGGAACTGAATTAATATGCTACAAGTCCAATTCTTTGTGAAACACTGTACCCAACGCTACCGATTCTACTTACCAGTATTTATCGGGGTCTAGTTACGATCGGTCAACTATTTTTCAAGTGCAGATTTATGAAAGGACCCATTTCGAGTATTTTTAAATATTAATTATTACTTTTATTTAGAAAATTGCATAAAATCACCTCTGCCGGCTTTTCTTTTGCATTTACCTCCACACGTTTTTCTAGAGCAGGCAATAACTTTAAGCAACAAATATTAATGTTTTTTTAAAGTTCTAAACATTTTCCTTATGCAAATTGCTTTTTAAATTTAAAATACGTTTAAATTACAATTTGTATTTAATGGTTTTCAATTCGAATTCAATCTAAATAATCATATTTTTTTCTTCATTTTCTTTAATAATTTAAAACACATTTTTTTAGCCATTTAATAATCCCAGTGACATTGTGTTCGTTAAAATTCCAAATTCCTATACTCTGCATCAGACATTAGAAAAAAGAACGTTGACCAAAATTTTTAGTAATTTTCGAAGACCATTTGATTTCAAAAAAGAAACATCCAATTGATTAGATTTGACAATAAAAATCGAACTTTTTCCACACGAAACCAATACTCGCCCTATAGAGTAAGTTAAAAAAAATACGGCTGCTATGAGATAATGATGAAGTACACAATCCAACAATAATTTGTTTTCAGGATTTCATGGAACGAAAAACAAAGAATGGAGAACTAAAGATGTTTTACCTTCAACCTGATGTCACTTCTTTCCGTGCCTATATTTTGGTTTATTCACCCCTCCATCCAACACTCATTTACTGAACAATGAAAAAATAAGGCTTAATATATGGGACAAACATGTTTCGTAAATTAAACTGGCTTTTCGCCTTTTGAAATTCCCTCATACAAAAACTACAATAAATTGAACTTTTTTATTAAATTTTTTTGTTTTGATCGGGGTGATTATTTATAAAGCGAAACGAAACTCCAAGTATCGTAATGTTTGTGTTTCTTTCTTTCAACCTATGGCATCACATCACAACTACACTGCCATGGATGCATCATACTGACTGAGTGACCGAATTGTTGTTATAGAGATACGACTAAGCATACCTACACTACACGAAGTTTTATAACCAGTCATTAAAGGTAAACTTCGTCCGGCGTATGCTTCTGTGTTTTTTTACGTTTTATCATTTCTCTATACCCGAACAAATTTCACCGTCATGTCACCGACCCACAGTAAAAAATTAAAAAACACGTATATAAAAACATGAAAAAAAGATAAGTAGAAATGAAAAAAAAAAATAACAACTACTCACGATGTCGTTTAAGTTCTGCGCCAATGGCTTTCCAAGTTTTAGCCCTGGAAACTCCACTTGCATAGTTGATATGATCAAGCTCGTAAAGTGAGGGATTTCTTCGTACACAGTCTATGAGTTTATCATCATCCATTTCGATTTTCTTGCGAATAACTCTATTTCGGCCAGAATTTCTATCGCCACCCATTGTGTTGTTTTATTTATTTAAAGTAGTTAGTTACTTTGTGATAAGCGTATTTTTTTTAAGTAACAAATATTATTCCAATCAAGTTGTTGTTGACTCAATTGCTCTGCCACAGTAATAAAATGAAATGAGGGTGTCGGTCTCAGTCTGTGTACGTACACGAACCTACGTATTTAAATGGACAACAATCAATACGGTGCCGTAGCCGTGGCAAGTTGAGAAAGAAATGAATGTCGGTGACATTTGTACTACGGAATGAGTGCGTTCAGTTTGAAACGTTACTTCTTTGGGTTTTTATGTGTCGTGTAGCTTTTTCTTGACGTAAGGTAAATAAGGAATAGTTAGGTACCCGTATAATTCGTGATTGGATATTTTCCTTTATTTTGCTTTTAACCACTTTTTAAGAGGAATAATAAATAATGTTCTTATGCTTGAATGAAAAGTAAACTACATATGTATTTCATTTTTGTCGATGTAAAGGACAGAATAGGCTTCCGTAGTTTTTGTTTATGTTTCATGGTAAAATAATTTAATCAAACTCAATAATATTACCATTATGGGGAGGATGAAATATATCCGTGAGCCAGTACTTACATACATTTCTACGTCTACTTCTTTCAAATATTGTAGAATATTTTAACGGTTTTTGTTTTTGTATTTTTTTTTTTTTTTTCAAATTTCATCAAAAAGGGCTGCGTTTGATTAAATTTCGTAAAGGTATTATGTACATAGATAGGTACATATACAAAGTCCTTTTCAAAATGTTTGATTTGAACATTAGGCTAAAAATTTTAATAACATAGACACCAGAAACGAACATGTGTATGTTTTTTAAGTTTTTTATTAATAAAATATTTTTTACGTTTCCATATTTCGCGGAATCTCTTAACGAATTTTAACTAAGTTTCATAATCAATATTCAGAAGAAATAAAGGAACTGGTGAACAAAAACCGAATATTCGATTCAAACGTTTCCTTTTTTGTTTTATTTTACTTTGTTGGCCTTTTAATGTTTTGAAGTTTTTTTTTTTTTAATTAAAAACCGGTTCCGAACTTCTGCATGCATGCATGGTTCCTTCATACATTTTATTTCTGAACGTAAAAAGTATATATTATGCCTAACATTTGAGTTTATTTCATTTTATTTCCTAATAGAAAAGCGTGAAATGTTAATTAATTTCGACCGTACACTTTGGTGGCGTAAAATAAAAGATGAATTCGTTCTATAATCTTTTTTCTGTAACTTTTCAGTTTCGAAATTTCGCAAAAGAATTGGGACAAATATGCAAAAGTTTTAAATATCCCCTCAATTCAAAAGTGGAACATTCAATGTGGATTTTCCGGTAAAAATATAATTTTTTCCATCGTGAAAAACATTATGAGGGTTCCACGAAGTTTAATATTATATATATGCGAACATCTATATTAGATGTAAATATTTGGTGTATAATTATGAAAAATGCGTTGAATATGGGGATCAAAAATTTTAACACACAAACATGCTCATTATGAAATCCGTAACATTTTACTCCCGGAGACTGGGTGAATTGCAACATCACATTTGTCTTAAGAGTTTTGCGTGTCAAGCTAACGTATTTTTTTGTTCGATTCATTTCACTTTTGGTGCTAGATTCAATAATAGGTATAAGTTATGACTCGTCACTGCTGGGTTCGGTGATCGGAGTTAATATTTTTAATTATAAAAGGTGTTAAATCCTGTATAATTTGTCAACTATGTAAAATATTTTCAGCGTCACAGTTTTTAGAAAACCAGGATATAGTGACTGAAAATAAATGCAAAAACTAGGAGCCATTACGGCTCGAAGAAAGTCTAAACCTAATGACCTCTTAACTGTTATTGCGTGCGTGTGAGCTTGAATGGAGGGATCTACAGTTTTCTGCCAATTCCGATCGGCGCAGGGTATAGTAACTAGCAACTCTCAATCAATATGGTTTTGCCAACAGGCAGGAAGAGGACCTACAATTTTTTGCCGAATACGAACGGCTTAGATGAGAACCGCTTTACATGACAAGTAATAGGATTTCTCAATTCCTCGGAAGAGGCAGTTTCTGTTTTGTTTTTAAGTGGCAGAGCCACTTAAACACAAACAAATAAAGGAAATTTACTGAGCAATTAACTGGCCGTGATTGAAATTTCTCAATTTGTTTTCACTGATTTTTGATGAATAAAAGGTGCTTTAGGAAAGAACAAGACTTCAGACGTTTATATTTTTTATTCATCCTGGTTTTGAAAATAAAAACGAAACCATCAGTAAATGAGAAACTTGTCATAGATAAATAGCATTTATAAATTATATTGGTCTACAAATTTAACTTTTTTTCTGAAAAGGAACTATATTGTACTTTTTGAAAGGCTTGTGATGTTTCCGAATCCGACCAAAGATTTCATCATATAACAAAATAATTTTTCTACAAAAAAACTTCAAATTTATAATTGTATTGTTACAATATTTTAATTCCACTCGGAGAAATCCTAAGTTGGAACATATGAATTTTCCATATTAAGTAGTTTAGACGAAGTTTATAATTACTAACGATTTCTCGAATGAGAACGAACGGATTGGAGCGATTTAAAATAAATTTTGAAGTGGCAAATTAGTATTCTCTGAAATATTGTTGCAATTTTAACTTTTTTAAATAAGATTGATAACTAAATCCAATGCTCAAATAATTGATTGTCGTTTTGACTATGACTACCTTTATCATATCAATAAAAAAAATATATAAAGAGGGAAAACGATAATCAATTACTGAACGATCGCTTTAGTCTACATATTCGGAAAAGTAGTTTCTGTGAAAGTGAAATTAAAACTTCGTATATGCTTGTTTACCGCAATTCAATCCGTTATGGTTCCTGTATTAATTAATTATACCGACCAAATCAGTTTTGAATTAAAAATTATAAAAACACTTGAATTCATGGTTTCTCATTTTTCTTTCACTAAGAAAATAGTTTTATTCATTTTTTTCGGATAAGTCATCTCTATAATACATTCAAAGAATTTAATAAAATTGTAAGTCTAAAAATCATAATGCACTCAAGTAGTTTTTTTTTCTTTTACATAATTTCAACTAGTATTGCAAACGATATTATTATTTTAAATATATATTATATGTATATATTAAAAAATAATCTTAAATAAATATTTAACGTGTGTGTGTTTTTTTAGTATTTAGTACATTTAACGAAGTACTAATTATACTATTACACAATTTGTATTTCATTCCACACATTGCTTTTTTCCGGTGGCTTTTGAAGAGGCAATGTAACATTTTGACATTCGTTGAGGAATTCTTTGATTCCTTGGTAATATCTGAAAATTAAAAAATAAAAATGCAATTAGAAAATAAAAACATTTTTTGGCAATAACTACACTCACCCCTCCACTACCCAAGTATCGTTGTGTGAACCTCCGATAAATTCTAAAATTCGTTTCTTCTCACTAGCACACTGAGTATATAATGCTCGCATCATACGTGGTGGAACCAAGTTATCAGCCAGACCAGATAGAAATAGACACGGTGAGGTGCATTTGCGAATTTTTGTTAAAGAATGAAACTGCAAATAAAAGAAAAAATATTTGTTTAATCAAAGGTTTTTCTACATTTAAAAAAATTGTTTGAATAAAAAAAAGGAGAATTTTGTTCGATTCAGCATTTCTCAATGGTACCATCAAAAATTGTTTACTTACCAAAAGAAAAAATGTTTTTCTCTTAAGTTGCGAATTGTATTTCTCAATGGGCTCGTTTTTTTCTACTCGTTGTTTTTTTTCTTGGGAAGCATTATAAATGTTCTTTTAGAGTTTTAGAGAAGGGTTATGATAAACGACGAAGACATCAACATTTTTCTTTGCGACTTTAAGATCAAAAGACCCTCTTTTCCCATGCTACCAAATCCCTGTAACTTTCGTAGGACATCTCTTAGAAAACCCTTCTCAGGTCTGGTCAGCCTATCATTAACTGCACATAAATAGTATTGAAGGTGACGCGTAAGATTAAAGCGAGTGCAAAAAAAAAAGAAAACGATTGCCGTTTCGACTATTGCTAACAATTAACTAACAGTTAAACCGGTTCTACTCCAGATTTGTCGCCTTAAAACCTATCTTCCTATGGAGATTACCCTGTTCACCAATTACTTATTGGAATTTCGGATCTTCTCCAAAAATTCTCCCAGAACACAAAGCCTCCTTAATTAAATGAGTATCTTTATTTTTTATCTGCCTACCTAATGTCTCAGTGTTTCCAAATAAAGAACTTTATGTAGCTGTAGGAGCCATTTCGCCTATTTTAACTTAGTTAAAAAAAATCAAGAACTTTTTTTAAAACCATGGGTGAGATCGTTCAGGGCGAAGAAGGTTCAGGATGCACCGTTAGAGTACGACCTGGTCAAATGTTTGAATGTCCAGCTGGTTGAACAATTCTTGGGGAACAAATAAATTTCCAACCACTAACACTTGCTACATATTATTTTGCAAAAATTAAATGTACATCTCATTGATGTGTTAGAGATACTGCCAAGTGTTTCGTCTATCGGTGCACCTTACAAACTTCAAATCATCAGGAAGTTTAAGTTGCCAGCCGTATCGGCAGTGGAATTTGTCAGTGTTATCTATGTGTTAGTCATATAAAAAATAAAAATCCCCAAAATAAAAAAAAAATATTATCCCCAATTCAGACCAACAATCTTATG
This sequence comes from Chrysotoxum bicinctum, assembly GCA_911387755.1. Taxonomy (NCBI): domain Eukaryota; kingdom Metazoa; phylum Arthropoda; class Insecta; order Diptera; family Syrphidae; genus Chrysotoxum; species Chrysotoxum bicinctum. The sequence continues at coordinate 10,125,255 of OU426988.1, forward strand.
CGATAAATCATTATCTTTACAACAAAAATGCCTCCAAAGATTTTTCATTAAAAAACAAAAACAAATTTCATTTACCTTATTTTTATAAAATATATTCGGGATATATCTCACAGACGGATGGACAAGTTCAACCGCCATTTCGGGAATGCTCGTAAATGTATTTTCCACTATGGCACACATGATTTTTCGGCTATAATTAGGATCCGCTGCCACATCAATTGCAACTGCACCACCCAATGATCTACCGAACACAACAATCTGACCATGATCGAGATCGTGTCGGGTGAACAAATAATCCACCGCAGCTCTTCCATCGATGGCTAGTCCTTTTTCAGATGGGGTACCCGTCGAAAGTCCATAGCCTCGATACTCCACCATAAGTATGTTGCAATGAAGATTATAGAATATTCCCCAAACATTTTGCATGCGATGGCCCATGTTGCCAGCGTTGCCATGGAAGTAAACAAATGTCGGCACGAACTTGCTCCTCTCCTGCGGCTGGCTGACCCAGAAGGCATGCAGAGTCACCTTGTCTGGCGTGTGAATGCTTACTGTTTCGTGTGGTAGATTGTGCATTGTAGGAATGGGAATGTAGATACGTGAGTTTGCTGGGAGATCGGGATGATATAAGAGTATATCTTGAGCATAGTAAAGGATACCTAAAAAATTTAGAGAAGTCATAACACATATCTTATCGTTCTCGAAAAATCAAGTGTATTTACCAAAAGCTAAACAGCTAAATAGACTCAATGTTAGGAAACCACCATAAAAGAAATAAAATACAAAACAAACAATAAACGAACCACCAGAAGCGGCCCAAATACTGCGCGGAGCTGTAATGGGAAAACCTTTGATTGCACTGTAGGCATCGTTGTGAGACATTTTTTTCGCTGTCCGCCGATTAGCGATTTGATTAAATTGAAAAAATTGCTTTTTGAATATTTTTAACTATTGATTGCCATAAATAGAGGTTATGTGATTTGCCGTCTTCTATTTCCTTTTCGAAAGATTGTAATTTGATTTTTTTCTTCAAATTTATTGATCGCAGCCAGCCGGTTGTCTTGGGTAAGACACCTTTTTCACACACACACACTTCACACGGAAGGAAGTTAAATTAAAAATAAGAAAATTTAACAAACGCCGGATAATTAAATTATAGATCCAAATTCAGAATAAGCTCCTTTTGGATTTGGTCAGTATTTTGTTGTAGGCGAACATGTTTTAGTTTTTGTTGTGTGTTTCATAAAACGTTTGGTTGATTTTCTTTTAACTATTTACTTCATATCTGATAGGGATTTTTGAAGTTTTTTGGCCGATGAGTGAAATGTCATAAATAATTTTTTGACAACCTGTCAGTTTTTCTTGTACAGCAGCTTCCTTACACCCCAACCCCATAACTAAAACAAATTTATTGTTCTACAATGTAAGTATATTATCATGGGAGAAATATATCATGCGATGAAATATATGTACCTTTACCGTTTTCCCATTTCTGATTTCAATGTAATAAAGAATTTTTTTTATATTTACACAAAATAGTCAATGTCGCTATTTAAAAAAGTGGTTTCGTACGAAAACCGTCTTAGATGTATAGATGTCAAAACACAAACTTTTTAGTTGCTCGACCCAAGCAGTTGCGAAACTAAAAATTGAATGTGTGCGCCTAGCCTTAAGCTAGAACCGCAATTATATCGTGAGATGTGGTTTGGTATGTACTGTCATCGACTGTGGACACTAATCAAGTTTTCTGTGTTGTAAAAGCTACTTCTTGACCAAATTTGTTTTCTTTTTGAAGCGTTCTATGGCGCAATTGAAACACGGTGGATTTCGACACAGCACGAGATAAGTCTTGTGCCAGTTTAAAGCAGTTAAAGAGAATTGTATTCTAAGGTGATTCCATAGAAGTAAGTTGAGTATTTTTTAGATCTTAAAATACGGTACCTGCATAAAACCATTTAGAAAAAGTTTATTTATCCCGAAAACAGTTTTGACGATTTTGCTAAAAAAATGTATACTAAAAAGTATAATCTACATTTAAAAAAAATCCAAAAACGATTATTAATGTGTTTTAATTTTATCGTTAACGGATTTAACGGTTTATAATAATATTTATATATACGAACTGTTATTAGTTTCGTCTTACCAATTATTAAAAATGTATTTAAAATATTTCTACTTATTTATGAAAATTCCATCTGCACGAATATTTAGTTAATACCTGAATTTCAAAGTGGTACAAATATTATCCTTGAGTATTTACTTTAGCATATAACTCCATGGCGTATTGACTAGTGTATGTTGAACAGAATGTCTGGGCGATCGGTCCCCATTCTCAGCCACCTAACGTTTTTTTTAAACGGGTATTGCCCCTTGCAAGGAAGTTCCAAATTCTTTAAGATTATCTGTCATAAAAAAGTCAATTCAATTCAATTCAATTTTGTTTTATTGAACATACTATTTACAATTTGGCTTACAACTAATAAGATACTACATAATTAGAATTAGAATTAGAAAATTTTTTATTTATTCATTCTTTTTTCATTTCCAACTTAAAACTAGTACAAGAGTAATAAAAAATAAATAATAGTTATCATTCTTTAACTTGCAAGTTAGTGATGAATGATACATTTGTGAATTAATTTTACAATAATTAGAAACTGTTGTGGGGTAACAATCAGCAATATAATAATAATAAGATTCAAAAGTTAAGGAGGATGAATAAATATTTCAGAGATAGTTAAAACTGATATCGAAAAATAAATACAAATTCATCAAAAAATTCAGAAGAAGATAACAGCAAATAATACATTTTATGATTTTAAAATTTATGATACATATTTCAACAATAGTTTTCAATAGAATTTATGTCAATTGTGAAAAGCCAGTCTTTTACCTTTTTTAAGAAAGAGTTTAAGTTTTGAGTTGTTCTGATAGACAGAGGTAATTTATTAAATGACTTTGGTGCTGCGGCAGTATAAAAGTTAGATAAATGAGTTTTGTAGGCAGTGCGTTCATTTGCTAGGTGCATGTAGTTTATTCTTAAATTATATAGCTGCGAGTTTCTACTAGGAATATTACCGCTTTGCTTGAAAAATTCTTTAAGAACTTTAAAAATATAAAGGTGTCTCATAGGTAGAATTCGCAATTCCTTGTATAGAGACCAACTTTCAGTATAACGATTTTTGTTGCAAATAATTCGAATAAGATGTTTTTGAGCAATCAATAAAGGTCTAAAAGTATTTGTATGAAAGTTTACATTTGTTGGCTCATAGGGGTCCTAACTACCTATATACAGTGACTTAAGTTTAATTATTTTTATATAAAATTTACATGACGAAAAAAAATAAATTTAAAATGCCGGCTGTATTGTCCTCAGGGTGTTCATTCCTGATTGTCAGTGTGTCATAAAAAAAGTACATATTTCTCAACTAGTCTGCAATTAATTCGACAACCAACAAGCTTCCTTGAGCCGGCTGGGTCCCTAACTCGCTGTCTTGAGTTTCTTGAGGTGTGTGTCTGTGCACCACCTGAGTCGCAGTTTACTTCGCTCTTAATGGGGTTTTTACTTTTTTAGCTAGATCGGTATCGCTGCATACCCCATACAGTTTGTTGTTGTTTCTTCTCCATCCAGAGAATTTTCTCTGCAAAACAGAGTTCTCATCCACTCTTGGCAGAGTCCATAAATATGCCTCTGCAAATATATCAGTATCAAGCTGATAACTGCCTTATAAAAGGACTCCTCCCTCTTGAAATGCGGCTTATTAAGAAACTTAACATTTTACATACAGATCAGAATATCATTTTCTTTTTTCGTTTACTTTGTTCGTTAACGGACAAAAAATTACGTCCATATAACAGGGTTCTTGTTGTTTTACAACTAAACAGCTTTATGATACCAGAAAGTCGCTCTGACGGCACGACCACCAACCCTGATGACTAGTCCTATACCTAGTATAACTTCAAAGTGGGTAATCCGAACAAACCGTTCTTTACAGGCCCTAAATTCGAATATGTCGTACGAGTTCATATAAAGTGTTCAATAAGTAGTGCAGTCTGACTGGAAATATATACAAGATTGATTTCATCTGGGGAATTCTTCCGTTGCCCAATGTATAAAAGGAGAAGTTTCTTAGTGGAAAACGCCTCCTCCCCGGGAGAAGCGAGGCACCAACAACCGTCCACAGGAATTGAAACCTTATCTACAGCTGAGAACAAAAGTCTTGTATCCTCTTGAATCTACATAACAACCCTTCAACAGAAAAAAAGCTACGCGCCAAAAATCGGAAATTCCCGTAAACATTAACGTCGTCGGGCTCATATTGACCTTTTTTTCGTTATTAATTGCTCCCAAATCAAAATCTTTTCTATGCCTATTACAAAATGTTTGTGATAATGAACAAGACAAAAATGCTCCAAGTAACGAAAAACGTAACGAGATACCATAAACAGAGCTGACTATCAAAATAGGAACAATAAGTGAATGACCAAACTATTGAAGCTGTTTGAATTTTCATCATTCCTTATCTCAACCACATATTGCCATCTTAATAAAATATACCTAGCTCATTATCGCAATCACTCACCGTAATCTCATATTACACACAAGTGTATTAAATTACTGCTAATGTTGGAAGCATACATTTCTTGCTTGCGATAAGCCTCATCAGTCATTATCTGCCTGGCATCAAGTAAAAACATTGAACAAAAATTAAGTTCGTGCATCATTAGCAGACAACAAACAAACATTAAATTATTATGGACCTAGACAAAGAGTATTCGCCGTCACAATGCAGCCATCGAGCTATTGATAAGAAGCCAGCAGACTTATTAAATTCGTTTGTAAAAATTCACACAGAAGGTAAACTGTTAAATTGGCTCTTTTTTCGTAAATTTCTCAACGAAATAATTTTACAACAACAAACAGAAACAGAACGTGTAAAGAAAGTCTACAAAAATCGTTTGGATGTTAGCTATGGAAAAACAGAAATGCAATCTGTGGATATTTATTTTAAGGATCAAGAATCTAGTAAGTGATTTCCAATCGATTTGTGAACATATTTTAAGTAACAAACACAAAAATAGATACACCAATTTTTGTGTATGTACATGGCGGATTCTGGATAGAATTAACCAAAGAGGAATCTGGAATTTGTGTAGCACCATTGGTTGATAGAGGTTATAGAGTTGTGGTCATGGATTATGATCAATGTCCTAGAGTGACTTTGGAGGAAATTGTCCAACAGACAAAGAAGTTTTTGAAATTTTTGCTTAAATACGCAGCCGATACAAATGCTGGGTGAGTATGAGTTTGAGTAAATATCAAAATTTCTCACCTGAAACTAGTCTAAAGAACATATCAAATAACTCACAGCAGAAAATAATTTTTTAAAAAATGTCCATAACAAACGGGCAAATTATTTTTATTTCGAATTTCAGAAGTATCTCATTTTGTGGTCATTCGGCTGGCGCATATTTAATTGCAATATTGTTACAAGAAGATTGTTTAGATCTAAAAAATGCAAATTTAATTAAGAATTTCTTTCTGATATCTGGAATTTACGATCTTCGTGAATTGAGGAATGTCAATGCAGCAAACCCTGAAAATGTACTCTCATTGGACGAAGAATCAGCTACAAGGCTATCACCAATTTTATCTGATTTTCATAAATGTGCAGATAATATAAGAATCCATGTTATGTTCGGAGAACATGATAGTAGTGCATTTAAAAAACAATCTCTGGATTTTTTCAAAAGATTAGAATCCGAAAATCTTGCATCGAAATTTACTGTGTTGTTGGGCCATGATCATTTTACTTCTATTGAAGAGCTCAGAAATGAGGATTCAATGAGCATGGATTTTATATTGAAAGAATTGGAATTGAAATAAAATGTAAAAACAATATTGATTTTGTTTTATCGTTGGAATACTCAAAAATTAAGAAGCTAAATATTAATTTTGCAAGTATTGACACAGAAGCAGTTAAAACAAGTGTATGATTTCACAAAAAAGGATATAACAATGGCATATTAGACCGAACGCGAAAGACAAAAGGTACAACTTCGAGGTATAAAGGTATCTCTTCTGGCGCATGATATTGGGGAGCAATGGAGACGCGCTAATAATTAATATTTCAAAAACTGGAGTAATCTTTTTAAATTTAATTTTGAAGTGTAAATTAATAAATAAATGAAAATAGAAAAGCATATCGTTTTAATATAGGAATTAATATACAAAATTATAAATACCGACTTAAAATTAATAAACAAAAGTAAAGCAACACAAATTAATGGCCAAACTTTGTACGTCTGTCTTAAAAACATTTTAAAAATGCTTTGTTTGTGAATATCGAATCGAGACTTCTGGCGTTAGTATTTCGTTTTTACCACAAAAAAAGACATTTACCCTATCAGCGCATAGTTAGTCAGTAATACCCTTTCGCATAGTGGTAAGTGCGTTGTACTGACATACCGCAAGTCTAAGTTCGCTCCTCAACCGCTGCTATACAAATCAATTTGTTCAAGAGTTATGCCTTTGAAATTTGAATATATCAACATCTAACAAGTAGTCACTCTACACAAAAAAAAACAACTAACCACTATTTTCTCTTTTTTTATTTATCTAGAAATTAAAAGGTTACCGTGGTTCTTATTGTACGTTAAATAAAAAAAAAATTACGAAAAAAAGGATTCCAAAAATAGTCCTAATGCTAGTAACTGTAAGGAAACAATAGTTAATTAAATACAAAGATCTTTACAAATCTGTATTTAGCATACCTCTGTTTGAAACCATATTTTTTTCTCTCGTAAAAGAGATCGGTTTTTGAACTTCCCAGATTTACGATTTTTGGACACCCATCGCGCTAGAGTCAGAGCGGGATGAATTAACATAGGTTATGATCGGTTTTTAATAAACTTACATCTTTCTCTTGAATCGTACACTCTTTGCAATAGTAAGCATCAGAGACCCCTGGGCCTCCACAAATTACACATCTTCCTTGATAAGATCCGTAGTTGCATTCGTCACAAATTCGTACGAGAGTACATGGCCGGACATAGGAATCACAAATAACACATTTGCCATCGCATTTCTCGCAAAGCCGTCCAATAGCTAAATGAGAATTGTTTAGAAATATGATGTGTTATTAAAACTATTATATGTATGTTATGATAACTAACCAACTCCAGGTTGTTTTCTACAAAAGATTAAATCCGGATGATGCTTGGCCATTGTTTTATTTAATGATTTTAATTTTTTTAATGAAGTAAATCTTTAAACGTTGATAAACAATTTCTTAGTGCGGCAATCGGATCGGGTAAATCAAACGTCAACAGAATGGTCGCGTTCACCTCGTAGTCCGATAGGGTATCTAAGATACTTTAGTATCCGATACGTTGGCGAACGACAAAAACCGGATAGGTACCATTTACTGTCAAAGTCAAAAAAAGACGGGAATCGTCCAGGGTTGGCCGATTCAACTACATGCCTAATGTACTACAATTTGTTACGTCTGCTACATACGTAGTTAATTCATAAAAAAAAATAGAATAATGGAAACCAAACAATTTTGCACATTTATGATCTTATGAAGGTTTGTACAAAAACTGAAAATGTTTCATTTACCATAAGGCTAGTCGCGCACTGGCAACTGTGATCGAAATCAAATAGTTTAATCACCAGTTGAAAGAGAACCGCGCACTGGCAACTCTTTACTCACGCTCACACTCTTTTCTCTCTTGCTCTTATAGAAAACAGCTCAATTGTTGCGAAGGCAATCGTTTAGTTTGTGTCAAAACACAAACTTTTTAGTTGCTCGAATCGAGTTGCTCTAAGTGCGCGGTGTCCCATATAAGCCCATATGTTTCATTTTAGCAACCAAACAGTTGCGAAACTAGAAATTGAATGTGCGCGCCTGGCCAAAAGATGAGGAATTGTAGGAATGATACATGATAGATGGGAAGTTTATTTTTGCAGACAAACAATTTTCTTTGGCATAATCAAAGGATTTGGATTATGAACACACGACGATTTAGTTGCAGCAAGAGACCATTTGCTAATCTGCAAAACAAACAATCAATATTATACATATGTATGTATACTGGATTACAAATCCTATGAATTTTTTTTTATTATAATAATTCGTTAAATATTTAAGAATATAATATGGTATAGCCCCTATAAATATATACAACTGACAATGTCTCTATTAAGTTTTTAGTTCAAATTTTTGATAATTTAATCCTGCAATGAGGAAAGGTAAATTGAAAAGGGCAGATTTTTTAACCACAAATCATCTCACGCCAACGAGGTTTCTTTTTTTTGAGATTTTAATTAGCGGTGAGCTTTAAGCCGACAGAGTTAAGCTACAATTTCTTTTACTGCTTGTTCGCATTTGGTGAGCAGACGCTGTCGTTTCAAGGTACGTACATACATATAAATATTACCAAAAAAACTTTTTAAAAATAATAAAAACCAAGAACTGGTAATTATATTGAAACTGTTTATTTTTAAGGAGCGCAGCACACTTGTCGAAGAGAGCTCCAGTACGATCATTTTCTATTTTAATTGTGTAGTAAATCCACCTTCAGCCCAATAATTATGTAGCTTTTTGACCAGCCATTTTCACTTCGTTTATTAAAAATGAATAAGCCCAACTAACATACTCTCCAGAGCTAAACTCTTGAAATCTGACAAAAAAAACTCCCATACAACTCTCTTATATCCCATTGTTATACCTAAGTATTAATATCTTGTTATGAAACTGAACTGGGTTTCATAACATTTTTATTTTAAGAGGTAAACACTTTTGCTGCTTAAAACTACTTAAATCTACTTAAATCTTATAGCAAAACTATTTTCTCTTCTTACAATAAGATTATATAAGCTTATAGTCTTAAAAGAATCCTTTTCTGAAAACTCAGCTCTAAATATGTCCATATAATCCCATAACAAGTCATGTTTAATAGTTAAGATCATTTCATATTTCTATGAAAATCCTAAAAGAATTCGAGATTAATACCTCCTATATCAAGAAACAATATGAAGTTCAAAGAATAAAAGCTTTGCAGTAGGATCCGAATGAGATCTTTAATGCAACAAACTTTACTTTTCTCAATTAGTAAATTAGTACTAGACGCAACAAATGTTAAAAAGTTACGCGACCAATAATTTTGTGGTATCCGCTGTAAAATATAAAAGGTTTGTTCCTTTTTTTCATTAATTCTCAACTTTAAGAAAACTTTTGAATGTTATTTTCCATGTATTCGACAAAAGTATTACCCTTATTAAATTAAAAGTCAGAATCCATACTTCTTTAGTTTGCGAGGTTTATTTCTGCACTTTCCGCAGCAAATTTGTGAGATAATTTTATGAGATTTGCAGAAACTTTTACCCATACAAATTTTGACAGCTCGTTTCTGCAGAGATAAAATTATCTGGTTTACGAGGGTTTTCCGCACTTACATGAATACCCTTAATTTTTTTTTAGTTTTCTCTTAATTTTCCTTGCGGTGGATATAATAATTTCAGTTATATAAACGGTAAAAAGGCTTTTCAATTATAAATCTCATTGTGGCTCTGTAAATGTGCACAAATATCATATGAAAAGTAATTTATGATCGTTAAATTTGAATAAACCTTAGTAGTAATTTAAGAAATAAAAAGGAAAGAAAAATTAATTAAATTTAAGTAATAAACATTTTTTTTTAAATAATTTGGATTTACACACTCAGGAAGATATTCTCGAAGTTTCGTGCGTAATAACACTAGGCGTGTTTTTTTGGAAAAGTTATCCGTAGTACAGTAGGATTTTATATGAAAAACAAATACAACATCCGCAGTAAGATCACTGCCGATACTCGAATAAACGTCAAATCTCTACCCGCAGCAGGATTTCACTTCTCTTTTTATCGGCAGTGAACCTACTGCGGATGTTATCGGCAGTGATCCTTCTGCGGATGTTGTTATTCATATAAAATCCTACTGTACTACGGATAACTTTTCCAAAAAAACACGGCTACTGATAAACAAGGTTTTTTGTAACAGTAACTAAAATATACTTCTGTAAAGGCTTTTGGTATTCTTATCACGAAGTTAATAGTGTTCTATAACGTCACGTCTTTTGAGACTAAAAAATCGTTTTGGTTTTGGTGTTTCCGAGGATAATTATACTACGTTTCCACCAACCACTGAACAGAAGATTTATCCTTAATTTTTTTGCAAAACTCGGTTAGAAATTAAATCTTGGTAAATCCTCAAGAATCGAACTAACTGACTATACCCATACCGTGTTGAATGCATTCTCTGCACAACCGACTTTTGTTTGCTTCGTTTGTCTTAAGTTAAACTTTTTGTCTCCCCCGCACTTCATAACAAAATGAAACATCACATTGCAAATTGAACGGTAGTGTCAAAGTTAAGGGTATATCTATTTGTTAATCTTTTTGTGTGGAGGAAACACTACATACGTAGATTTATTTAATATACACTAAGATAACTCTTTATTACAAACAAAGCTTATCTTAATTGCAACTGCTAAACGTCACTTAGCAGAAATTTTGTTTTATTAATAAAATCTTGCACTTAATCCAGGACTTACAGATAAACCGCCACTAAACCACTTTAATTAATTTGGGTGTTCAAGATTAGTTATTTAAAATCTCTTCCACGGTTTATATTTAAATGAATACTTAGTAAGGGTATTCATGTAAACGCGGAAAACCCTGATAAACCTCGGAAACCAGATAATTTTATTTCTGCAGAAACGAGCTGTCAAAATGTGTATGGGAAAAACTTTCTGCAAATCTGATAAAATTATCTCACGAATTTGATGCGGAAAGTGAAGAAATAAACATGATAAACTAAAAAAATATGGATTCTGACTTTTAATTTGACATTACGCAAGTATTTTTTAGGGGGTGTTCATGAAAACATGTTGCGGAAAGTTATATTTTTCTACAAAGTGGAAAATTTTCTCGTTTTATGAATTCCCTTATGTCGTTTTCATTTGGCAATCCGGAAGCCTTCCGGACTCTTCTGAAAATGTTCACTTGGGAATAAATGACAGTTCTGATTCTGAAAAGAAGAGAAATTTGCTTCTGGATTTGAAATCAGAATCGAAACCAGAAGCACTCACACATTCAACAGCTGTGATTTTTTGTATGCTAATTGTGCGAAGTGTATCTTTCAACATATATTTATTCTTGATTTTCATTTTTGTCCACATTTGATGTTTCACATCACAAAAAAACTTCAGAATCATCAGAATCAAAAAAAGTGTTCAGTTGGGATTCCGGATCGGAGAGAGATTCCGGATTGCCAAATAAAAACGAATTTGTTAAATTAACATTTTTAATCAAACTGAACTACATAGGTTCATATTTGACAGAGCTAGCTCTCTTGGCATTTCAGTTTAACAAGATAACAAGTGCCTTCTTCACGTGGGTCCTTTTCTTTTGCATTTTAATCTTCTTCATAAAATCAAAAGTAAAAATGCTGGAAAATCCAATAAAAATAAAGACTGGTGACTATGTCATCCTGCAGCGTCAAAAGTACACCAAACTCCAAAAATTTGGAAATCTTGATTCGACAGCAGTTCTTGGAAAAGATAATCTAGAACTACGCGCCATCGATGGCCATCCATATTACTCAACCTTCAAAATGGTTCAAAAAGAAGGTAAGGGCCGTAATCGATCGTGTACTCTTCAAGTTTGTTCCGAGAGTGAAATGCGCAATATATTTGATGTTCTTGGGGGATCTGCCAGTGGAGCAGATAATCGCAACATAATTGACGATGGAGAATCCCAGAATTTAGGTCCTGAAGATATATCGAAACTACGAGAGGAATGCAATGAGTCTTCAAAAATAATTGAGAAAATCGTCGAGAACTCGAAGACATTCAATTCAAAAACCGAGTATTCACAAGAGAAATATCTGAAAAAGAAGGAGAAGAAGTACTTTGAGTTTGTCCAAATTCGACAGCCTTCAATAAGACTACTGACGGAGATCTTTTATCGGCAAGATCCTGACAAAATTCTGGGTATACGCGTTGATACCTTGTCACAGATAATTTCGTATTCGGGGGTAAGTGCATTTGGCAATTATCTTCTTTATGAGTCAGGAACAAATGGACTGCTTCCGGCTGCGTTTCTTAATTCGATTGGCGCCAATACGGAAGGTCAAATGGTCCACATGCATCCGGGCAATGTTCCCCAAAAGCAGGCCATCTTGGCTCTTAATATGCCCGAAGAACAAACAAAACGATGTGTGTCAGTTAATATTTACTCGGTTTTACGTGAATTCTACCAGGGATCTCCCGAAGAGCAGGAAGCTGTTATTGAAAAACTAGAGGTTCAAACACCAACCGATGAAAATCCGAGCAAAAAACCTAGATTGGAGGAATCCGAAACCATTGCTCAGCCGTCAACATCGACAGACAAACCAGCACAAAAATGGCAGCTGGAAAATAAGAGAGCCTGCGAACTAATGAAAGATAAATTCGATTCTTTGGTAATTGCAGCTAAGGAACATCCTGTGAACCTCACTAAAACACTATTAACGTTCGTAAAACCTTCTCGACCAGTAGTCATCTTCAGTCAGTGCAAGGAAGTTCTCATGGAATTGTATGTTGAATTGAAATCGACCATGGAAGTCACGAATTTGCATTTGACATCGAATTGGCTTAGAATGTATCAAATTTTACCGAACAGAACGCATCCCGAAGTGAACATGAACGGGAACAGTGGTTATCTACTTTGTGGATATACAATTAGATAGAAATAAAAAGTTTTTAATTCTTATAATTTTCTATTACTGTATTTTCTTTAGCAGAGGTTTTAATTTGTATATTTAAAAATTGATTTGGTGTGCCCTGAAATAGGACGGTCTAGCTTTTTCCTGCAAGCAAGTTGAGGGTTTGACGTTTGTTGCAAAATTCCTGATTCCCGTTTTTTCTATTCTAGTTTTTTTACTTTTATGGATTGTGATATTGATTATACCAAAATAAAGCAACATGTTAGCATATTTATATTATTTCTTGCACATTTCGGTTTGCCTAAGTTACGAATGATTTTGAATTGATATTTTTTTACATTCACCTAGTTTTAAGTTTTTTGTTATTCAAGATGCAGTCATAGACAAGTTCAAAATAATTGGTAATACAACGACAAGAAATGTGAAGGAATTTTTATAGATAAATCCACGGTAATTTTTAATCTTTACAAATATTGTAGTAGGGTTGAATATATCCCACATTCTAGCGAAATCTTCAATAAACCTTGAAAGTATACACCTATTGGGTGACACTGCTGTGTACGCCCGGGCGTGTAGCTTGCCTTCGATCACCTCAGATAGTTTTTTTTTACCAAAATTTTACTAATACATCGCTTAAGATATAAAGTGGACCACGGTCCACTTTCAATCAGTCGGGTTTTACAATTACGTATTTTCCTCCCGTTACACAAACAATTTTGGTTGAACTCTCTCTGAATTTGTTCCCTTTCTCTGGATTGTGATATAGTGGAGGTTTTTCAAAATGTTTGACCAAATCGATATTGTTGAACTCATAATTGAATCTTCTCTTCGTCTCCAATCAAGACTCATAAATGTTGCTCTATTTATGTATATTTTAGGTCTTTTTTATGTTTGAGAAACATTGTTTAAACACAAAATATTTGCGTGAAAATCTGGGGATACCCAACTTCTACATTTATGAACTCGATTCTAGTGGAATAAATATTAATCACCGAAGAATCTTCTGATGGAAAAATGTTCCTATAGTGAAATTCTTGTATCAAGGATTTATACGAACCATTGAATACTATTTAACTTCCTCATTACAAAAAATCCATCAATAAGTTCATGTTAACCACAAGACAAAAGAAATGATTTATACATTTTGGTAGTTTGTTTTTTTTCGAAACAACTGAATTGGCTTGTTGGCAGATCACATGACAAAAATGACGTAAAAACTTAAACAACGAAACATTATAAAATTCAATCAGAGAATTCTGGATGTTCATGTAGTTTCCGGGTAAATCTAAACCGAAATGATAAATGACTTTCAAAACACCTCTTGGTTTCTGTTTTGTTTTTAACCAACAATTGTTAATTGTTGTATTGTTGTATTTCTCATCTTCAATTAACTTAAATACTTCAAACAAAAAAATATTATTAAGATAAACTAGGAAAGTAGTTGTTGCTGTTATTTTTTATGTTTGCTGGGAGGCGATGTTGTTTTTATTGTTTTATTTTTTTACTGGCAAAGAAGATAGATTTTCCTAATTTATAAAGGTGCCTTCTCGACCAATTTGAACCAATGGCCGCATTCGCAGCGTTTTTGTGTACCCTTTTGCAGCCACATCCATTGAACATATGTTTGATCTTCATGGCCTACAAATAGGGATGAAGAAAAATCAGAATTGAAACAGTTTATAGGAGAGGAAACTTACAAATACATCCAACGATACGGGCATCGAAGGCAGATGGAATAAGATTAGGTGCATCTTTGGTGCCAGCTCCGCGCTTGAAGCATTTCATGTCGAAGGGATCGTCGTTACCGGCAGCTTTGGCCAAAAGTTCACGCTTCTCAAGACCGGTAGCGTGTTCAAGTGGATCGCCCATCACTAAAAAAAAGAAGACAAAATTAGATAGGCAAGATTAAAACATTAAGGGTTCCTTGTTGTTTGTTAGTTCCCTTAGAATTTACCATCCTTCCACAACAAGCGCAGTGGGTTTTTGGTTACATAAACAACAAATGAAAAAAGTGGGTGTTGTTATGAAATATTCTTGAAAATGCATTCAAACAACCAGGAATTCCAGAATTTACAATTTTTTGTTTTATATATCCACATATTGGTGCGAAGGTGGTCTGGTCTAAAGGGGTTATATTTTTCCACTTTTTTTAGGAGGTTACATAACATCATCTTTCTAACAGCTCTGTGGTGCGATATCTTATCAAAAACTCATATTCTTTGGAAGAAAATCCCATCTTTACATGGTTTTTGAAGTAAAGAAGAAACGTTATTACGTAACTTTAAGGAAATGCATCATGACTCTGACCGAAAGGTGCTGGATGCGGACAAATGTCAGACGCTGAACCTCGTTTTCTTATCGACAACTTTTTTCTTTGGGATTTTCGTATTAAAAAGATAAAACTTACTTTTGCAGAATCGAACTGGAGTGTAGGCGACATTATTGCGAAGAGCTGCTGCACGGAGGGCAATACGACCAGAAAGCGATGCCATTATTATGGTATTTCGTGTTTTGTTTTAAAAATAAAAAAGAATATTTTCAATTTGCAACAAGACAAGAGGAATACGAATTTTACACTCGGCGGAGGTTTTAGAAGAAATTTTCTTTTTCAGGGCTATCGACCAGATATTTGACAGCAATTTTTAATCTAATTGAAGTTGTGTGCGGTTTATGAATACATAACAGGGATGCTAGATTTATTTGTAGTTTTTAAATTACAAAAATGGCGCTGGGGATATTAAGTTGAAATATTTTGTGGTACGAAAAAAGAATGGTAAACTTTACCCCAACTCTGTTTAAAATGAAATTTTAATTCAAAAACTTTCAAGCCAGTTCTGAAAATGTGTAAATTTGTGTTAATTTTTAATTTTGTTTATGTTTATAGAGCAAGTGAGCTATGTACATTTATTAGATCTTATTTTTTGTTGAATAAGTGCGATGTTAAAGCTATTTTAGTATGAAACTAGGGTAAAACAACTTGCAAATTTTAATCGAAAATGGCATCTTACTTTCTCTACCTTTTTATGTAAGTTAAAATCATCGAATAACTATTTAATTTTTTTAGTATCGTGCCAACTTCATATGACTCTTTGACATTTACAGACTTGAAAAAAAGGTCTTTACTTTGGTTTCCGCATGAATTGACGTTTTTTTAGGTGTGTGGAAAAGAAATTAACTAAAAAAATAGCTATGTTGAAAATTACGAAAGAGTTAGTAAACTACTTTAAAGTTAGTGCATTTTTTAGTAGTATCCTACTAATACCATAGCACTAGGCTATTTAAAATAATTTGGCAATGAAATTATTTCAGTCGTATTAATTGGTGTGGGCGTGTGGGGTGCTGACATCGACATCGATGGTGGTGAGCTGTAATCCTAACAAAACATGGCCTAGTGACAACTCTCAACTATTCTTGTATGCGTATTGCTCTGTTGATGGCTGATTGATTCTGGGATGATAAATTTTGGGTTTTTCTAGGTTAATTTCCGCTTTAATTATCCAGTCTTTAATTATCAGTGTTGCCAACCTCTACAACTGCGCTCTCTAAATTAAATTTGAATTAACCAATTTTATAAAAATCTATAAAATATATATTCATCGTTTGCATTTTATTAAATTTCAAGGTGCTTTTAAATAGAAAACAATAATAATTTTGTATTTACAGGTTTTGTTTAATTGTTTTTACAATTATTGCAACGGTGACCGTACTGCTGTCAGCTCCTCACATCATAGTGCAACAAAATAAGTATAATATTTATTTAGCATTAATAGTTTCAAATGTAAAACAAATTGAAGAAAACAAAATTATTACACTATAAAAACAAAACAGAAAAAAAAATAATTTAAAATAATATTATTTATAGCGTTGTTAAATAATATTGTAAGCTCAGAATAGAAAGAAAAAATATTTCAATACACGCACAAAAAACACACAGACACATTCATTAAAAAATAAATGCAAACCTACAATAATAGTAATTATTTACCAAAATAAATTTATATAGTTAAACTAAAAATAACAACTTGTAGATAAATGAAATTAAGAGACAAAACACACACAAAACCTATATATAAAACTGCCGTTATTTATATGAATACGAAAAAATAATAATTAAAATAATAATTTGTAAAAATACACAAAACCAAAAATAGAACAAAAACAAAACCCAAAAAACTAGTTAAACAAAATAATGAATACATTGGAACTTCATCCATATGAATTTTTACATAATATAAATATATTATTTATTTTTTTTTTTAGGACAGATTTTATAAAGACAGAGAGATTGTTCCTATGAAACACACAAAACAAATAAAAAAAATATATAAAACAAATTAAAACAAAAAATAAATGAACATATTTTGTATTTTTATTGTAAACAAAATATAATGAAAGATGAAAAAAAAAAAAAATAAATGAAGATAGAACTATTTTTGTTACGAATTTCTTATAATTTTATTTATTTATTTCTTAATCTAAATGTTTTAGTTCATAAGCTTAAGAATGAAAAAAAAAAATAGAAAACTTTATACATATAGTAATAATGTGTATACATTAAATAAAAATAGTAACACAATAAGAATAATATTTATAGAGAAAAACAAACAAACAAAACAGAAATTCAGAAGAACAAATCAACAAATGAAATGAAAACACATAACAAAACCACTAAAACTTATATAAAATGTTATATGTATAAATATACACTCATAAATATAAAACAGAATGAATGACGACTTACAAGAATTATGAGCTATGTACATTTTAAATTTTCATTTTTTGTTTTATTTTTGTTTTTAGATTAAAACGTGAAAAAAATTCCTAAATAAACAAACAACTTAAAATTAAAAGTAATGATAAATAAAAAAGAAATAAAAATAATATAAATTTAAAGAAAGACACTTAAATCATCTATATGTAGATGGAATACTGATAAATATTTTGTTTTTTTCAAAATTAATCGTGTATGTTTAAAATATACGCCAAATAAATTCAATTAATTTCGAAAGAAAAAAGTTGTCAAAACTCTTTATAATTAATTAAACAAAAATAATTTAACTGGTTGTTAGAAATAAGCAACTAGTATTTCTGTCAAAAAAATGTCTTCCAGAATATCTTGCATTTAAAATATTTTGTAACTTAAGTAGTTTTTTTATTTAAAAAACAACATGTAAATATACATTTATATACTGTTCATATTTAAATTTAAAAATTAAAATAGCTCTTTATATAGATACAATTCTTCGAATGTCCATAAAGGGAGATAATCATTTTTGTAAACATCTCAACAACATTTCCAAATAAATTAAATCCAAATGGATTTTAATTCTTAAGCTAACAAAAATAATCGTTGTCAATTTAGACAAAACACAAAATTTCTATCTCTATCAAAGGCACTTTATTTGTCGGTATATATGTAATTATTTGTACTTTTATAGAAAACAAAAACTGATTAAATTAAATAAATTTTGTTTTAAATTAAAAAAAAAATATAAAAAAAAAGAAAAAAACAAAAAATAAAGAAATGCATATTGCATTTCTCTTACGGGGTTCATGTTTATGTTTAAATTGATTTTTAATTTTAATGATTTACTTATTTAATTGTGTATTTATTTGTTAATTTACTTAATTAATATTGAACAAACAAAAATCACGAAATGCCATCCGGAGGCAGACTAAATACGAATTTAAATTAAATTTAATAACAAAACAAAAACAAAATAATTAAATACAAAATATTAAAATAATATTTATATCTATACACTCAATTAACATCGAGCAAAATAAAACAACAAATGTTTTGATGTTGAATTTTATTTTATTTTTTGTTTGATTAACGAATGAGATACATACATATGTATATAAAATAAATGCAAAAAGCACTTTAGTTTTTTTTTCAAAATTATCTAACAACAATAACAACCAAATAGAAACAAATGAAAAATAAAAAAAGAAAACAATTACTTTCGAATGAAAAATATTTAAACAAAAAATGCAAAGAGAAGGAGTAAGAGTATTGTGTAAGATAGGATTTACATCAAATATTTACGATAAGGCAAATCAATTACCTATTAAATAATGAAATTGTAAACAAAAATAAAATTATTAAAAAAAAAACAGTACATAAGTTCGTTAATAAAAATATTATGAATGATTATGATGGAAATGATATATTTAAATTATTAAACAAACAAATGTGAAGATAGTAAAATAAAATTTGAAAAAAAATGTGAAAAGAAAATATATTTAATAGTGAATGAACATTAAATATTAAACAAAAACAAAAAAATGAATGCTATAAAAGTCTATTGTCGATATACGTTATTGACAGACATAATTTCGTCACATTGACGAATAAAAAATAAATGATATTGAATTATGTTAATAAAGTTTAATTTTTATGAAAAAAAACAAAAAATTCTAATTTATCGAGTTTTATTTACGTGTTTGGTTCGATTACCGAAATGGCTAAGTAAGTTTGTTCTCCAGGTAAAATTGCATACAACCCTAATTGAAAATCTGATAGCTTGGTTAAGGAGATAAGAACCTAATGTGCTATAGTCAGGTAAGCGTACGGAGCAATTAGCGCCAAGGTCAAACAATTTAAATTCTTTGCAATCAGTATTTTGTTTTGTATTGCTGGATCTTATTACACTGAAGCCAAGGCTATATAATGAATATACATATATATTTGTGTATTACTTACAATACACCTAGATTGCATACAAATTTACATATATCCACCTCTCGAACAAGCCTTTTTTGACCTTTATAAAACTTAACCTACACACCCTTATAAGATTGTTAATATTTCTTTCCGTTATTATTTCTACTGCATTATATTTCAACTGACACTGCCCTTTTGAAAATAAGAAAAAATTGCCACTTTTTTTTAATTAAAAAAAAAAAAAAAAAAAAAAAAAACCGTTTTTCAACGACATACAATTGCCCATGAATTTAGTTGGTTTTGAGTTTTTTTATCTTTAAAACGCAATATCTATGGTTGTTGTTATCGTAGGAAAATTTTTTGTATGCCAAAATAACCGCTAATTTGCCAAGATTTTAACGGTATTTGAAATTTGAAAATCGGTTGGAAAATGGAAATGAAATTTTCATTTATTTGAAAATTTTGTTTTTTTATCAATTTAACGGTTTTAACCGTTAAGACCTAACGGATCTTAAAATTTTTTTTAGTAGGAATATTTGTGACAAATATATCTATCCATAGACACCTCAACTTCAAAGATCGATCCAGCAGTTCTTATATTATAACGGATTTTGTGCAGATGCATCATCAATTTTCCATTTTTCCTTACATATACCTTGAAAAAAATTTCAAAAATTTTTTTTTTTTTTTTAATTTTTTTTTGTCTAATTTTTGAAAAATGAACTCGTAAATCTTATTTAATTGGAAATGGGAGAAGTATTTAGCGAATATACGGTTTGAGAGCCACTGGAGGTTTAGAAACACTATAATTGGGAAACCTCTACAGTTAGCGAACATCGCGGGTTTGAAAACCTTCTCAGTTTGCGAACAAGCACAGTTTGATATTCCTCACAGTGTGAGAAGCTCCACAGTTTGAGAATCTCTCTAGTTTAAAAATCTAACCGTTGGATGTTATGCCTCCGCTTAGACTTATCTAAAGTCAAAGGCGTCGCGTCAGTTAGCTTACCTTTTTTGTATATACATCTTCATAACTTATTTTTAATAAAACAAATATTTGAAATATTTACAAAAAAAATCATCTTCTATTCATTCGCTCATTAATCTATATATATATATCAGCTACTTATATAGTGTATTATACTTTTTCACAGATTTTTAGTTTAAAAAGAAACGATAAGGAAAATAAGGATACTTAAAACTAAAAACTGAAATCAAAAATGCATGAAAACAAAAAGAAACAAATAAAATCGATTTTTTCCTTATTTTCATAGACTAATAGTGTGGGTGTTGTTTTTTTTAATATTGTTTTGTAATGGCAATTTTATCATAATTCAACTTTAGTGTTTTTCGTTGACTGTTTCTGCATTTGTCGCTTAAATTCAAGCATCTGCATTATGCGGATCTTGAGGTTGGGATTTTTGGAGATCGCGTTGCCTAGTGTTTTGTATTCTACGGAAAACATAAACACAACTGGAATGGTTACGTTGTTGTTGCCATCGCCAGACATTGCAAGCATGGGTTGTGTTTCACCGGAAGATCCAGGAACATTATCACAGACTATGACAGCTTTAGCACCGGCTTTTTGGGCGCGTCGTCTTTTTTATCGACGAACGTGCAGTCACCTCGTTCGACAACTAAAATCTTCCCTCTTATGTCGCCGGTGTCATTTAGATCAGTGCATCCTCGCAATGGAGTGGCTACGAGGATTTCAGCTTCGACAAATTCTTCGGCAATTAGTTCCGGTGAGAAATGACTAGGTCCAGCCATTAAAGCTGTCCATTCTTCAGTGTCGTCAGGTTTGAATGCAACAGCCTTAAAAAAAGAGTTAAAAAAAAAATTAGAATAGAAAACTTATGTCGATTTCCTTTACACACTACGGATTTTAGGGATTTCGATCCCTTGTCAAATTTTGTCTTTTAGTGTGCGTATTTCGTATACATGTAAATCTCTCTCCAAATACGGATTCGAAGGATTTGATCTCTGTCAAAAAAAATCGATTTTTTTGGTGTGAAGGAACGTAAAATCTGTCGTAAAATACAAAATTTGACAAGGGATCGAAATCCCTAAAATCCCTAGTGTGTAAAGGAAATCGACATTAATCACACTTTATTCAAACAAAACCCACCTGCAACTGTGCCAGCTGATTTAAACTCTGCATCTTTGTCAATTCGAGCATTTCTTGCATAAATAAAAGACCCATTTCACCATCTTCGGGACTCTTAGCCTGGATTTGATAAGGATGTAACAATAATATTAGAAAACAAAACTTAATGCAAATTGTCTGATCATAAGGATTACATTATAGAGAAACTGTGAAACAGTCGAACATTTCCATCGCCTAATGAAACCATTGTGATGCCCATGTCGTAAACAGCTCGCAAGTGATCAGCATTACTCGCTTGAAAATCTAAAGCTCTTAGCCGTTTGTTCAATTGAGTACGTGGACATGAACCAGTGATGAAATTTCTCAATGGTTTGCGTACTTTTTCGGGGAAGAGTTTCGTCGAACTCGGACAAGTGCGCAAGTACATTATGTTCGTCTGTCTGACGGAAACCTGTTGAAGAAAAAAAGGAAAGTTTTAATGAATTAGAAATAGGAAGTTTGTGCTTAAATTATCATTATGTGATCATATAAAGGGTTTTCCAATAAGAGGTGTTATTTTGAATAGCCCGCTATTTCGGTAGCTGTCACATTTGAAGCTGTCATTTTTTGACATTTGACAAGTAGAAACTACGCTATTAATAAAAATGGAACGATACACGCTTCAACAACGCATTGAAATTATTAAAATTGGGTCCTTGAAATGCATGAAAATGAACCGGAATTTCATCGAAAAATCATCTTGACTGATGAGGCCCATTTCCACCTCGGAGGCTACGTCAACAAGCAAAACTGTCGCATCTGGGGCTCGGAAAACCCAAGAGTTATTGTTGAAAAGCCTCTCCATCCTCAACGCGTGACTGTTTGGTGCGGTTTATGGTCCCGCGGGGTCATTGGACCTTACTTTTTCGAAAATGAGGCTGGAGCAACAGTTACGGTCAATGGATTGCGCTATCGAGAGATGATTAATGATTTTTTGTGGCCTGAATTGGATGGTATTGATCTGGACAACGTTTACTTTCAACAAGACGGCGCTACGTGCCACACAAGCAATGAAACCATCGATCTTTTACGGGAAAAGTTTCCGGACCGTGTTATCTCTCGAAGAGGTGATCACAATTGGCCACCGAGATCTTGTGATTTAACACCTTGCGACTTCTTCCTTTGGGGCCACGTGAAAGATAAGGTCTACGCCAACAGCCCAGCGTCGATTCAAGACCTCAAAGATGAAATTCGTGAGGCTATCGAGGACATAGGGCAGCCACTTTGCGATTTGGTTATGGAAAATTTCATGAAAAGGATATGGTCCTGTAAGCGTGGTCTTGGCGGCCATTTGGCTCATGTTGTGTTCCATTATTAACGGCATACCTTCCTCTTTATAATGAAATAAACATCCGATCATTTATTTCCAAAAATGCCATTTTTCTTTGAATATCAAAATAACACCTCTTATTGGAAAACCCTTTACAAGGGTAAATCTAGTGATTTCAAGAAGATTTCAAGTAGATTTGAGTAAATCTCAGATTATCGTTCAGAGGAGACGCAGTATAAGAAAGAGTTAGTAATCTACTAAAAAGATTGCAGACCTTCGATGCGACAGTTCGACACATTAACCCTACTACGAGTAGTACCATTAATTCAGCGAGAGCCTACCGCTTATGCCTTCCTATTAAAAACACACATATGTACATACTATGTACATGTTATCTGTCAATATTGTATAAATAAATAAATTTGAGTGAATTGATCGCTCTAAATGTTTACTCCTATGCGTTTTCCAAAGCTAAGCCAAAAATTTAAGCGTAGCTCCAGCTTAATATTGACACTTACCTGTAAATATGAAGCCCATGGATGCTGTTGCTGGATGTTGTTATGCACATTATTTTTGATTATGAAGCATTTTTTTATAAAACATAGAAAAAAACAATATCCAAGATGTTTTATAAAAATTCATTCGTTTAAATCGTTTTCCAAGGTTGTTTTGTTGTAAGTGATTTGACAGCAATAAATTCAATCTACCAACGATAACAACGTTTTCCACATTAAATAACAATATAACTTAAAAAAAAAAGTTCCAAAATTAGAGTTCAAAATACTCGAATAATTTTTATTCCAATTTCTTTATCTGAGAGGCATAATCTTTCAAAACGTTCATTTGCTTCTCAATTGAACTTGAACTTGTTCCACCGATGACATCATAAGTTTCAGCTATTTGATGGAAATTTGCTACTTTACCAATATCAACATCGAATAGCGGACATATAGACTGTAAATCTTCCAAAGGAACTTCAGTCAGCTCTAAGTTACGTTTCTCAGCTAAAGCAACAACTTTTCCAATCAAATGATGCGCTTTACGGAAAGGTATGCCTTTACGAACTAGATAGTATGCCTGAAAATATAAACTTGCCATTAGAAGAAAATCCGATGTGAAGTACATAAATATTTCTTAAACCTACCCAATCTGTAGCTAACATATCCTGACTCAAACAGGCTTCCATATGATCGATATTCACTTCGAGGCTTCGTAGAACCCCTTCGGTCACTTTTAAGAGTTTTTCAAGTTCATCAAATGCCGTGAAACAATATTTCTTATCGAACTGCAAGTCTTTATTGTAAGTCGACGGAATCCCCTTAACAGTCATCATTATGCCAGTCAGGCAGCTGAAAATTTCTCCGGAAATTCCTCGAACCAGCTCCAGACTGTCAGGGTTACGTTTTTGAGGCATAAGACTGCTGCCAGTACAAAATGCATCCGAAATCCGTACAAAATTAAATTCTCTCGATGCAAAGACAATAAGGTCTTCAGCCAAACGTGACATATGAAGGCTTGCCAATGATGCACTGTAGATATAATCAACTGTAATTAAAAATTGTAGTTTTACAGTAAAAACCAACAGATCGAGCTTTTGTGTTTGCTCCTAAATATTCATATTCAACAGAAAGATCAATTCGCCATCAACGTGTCTCAATAGATTTGATCACTGAATTGATTTTGCCATTTCCGCATATATGTAAGTACATAATGTCCATATGACATGTATCAAAGATTCACATTAAATGTCTTTTCGGACCTTATTCGGAATTCCACCCCCACCAAAATGAACTTTTTTTTTACGAATCGATAAAAAAGTGTTTGCTGTTGATAAAAAACATCAAATTATGGAGGAGAAACACTTCTCCTCCATAATTTGATGTTTTTTATCAACAGCACACTTTTTTTTATCGATTCATTAAAAAAAAGTGCATTTTGGTGGGGGGGAATTCCGAATAAGGACCGTCTTTTCTAACGCAATTGACAAATGTTAGCAAAAAAAAAATTATATTGAACTTACAACTTGAGAAACCAGCACTTATTAATGTGGCTATGAAATAAAAAAAAAAAAAAACTCACTCACAAAATCGCGATCGCCTACAGCATGCATGCTGTTCTGTGTAACTCCATCAAAGCCGAGATTTTTCTGCAAGAAAACTCGATCCACGTTCAAAGGATTTCCTGTTATTGCTCCGCTTCCCAAAGGCAAAACATTCATTCTATTTTTCAGCTCCACAAATCGGGCACAATCTTCTTTGAGGGCGAATCCATGACTCAGAATCCAATGTGCAAAATGAACTGTTTGTGCCCTCTGCATGTGAGTATAACCAGGCATCAATACACCTGAGAACCTCTTCGCCAGACCAATTGTAGCTTCGATAACCATTCTCAAGTTGTGCAAAGTCTCCCGGATGGCCTTGCGCATCCACAACTTCATGTCAGTTATAACCTGGTCGTTTCGACTGCGTCCGGTGTGCAATTTCTGTGCAACATCACCTATAATCTCGGTTAGTCTACGTTCATTCACAGTATGGACATCTTCGTCAGTGGCTTTGAACTCAATCAATCCCTCCACCCAATCGTATCGAACTAGCTCGAGACCTTTTTGAATTGCACTACATTCGGTGGCTGTCAAAAGACCGGCCTTGAGAAGACCCTCTGCATAGACTTTGCTTGCATCAATATCGTCTGCAAATAGACGTGAATCAACAGGCAGGCTGCAATTGAGCTCAGCTAGAATTGAATTGGTGTCGCAGCTGAAACGTCCGCCCCAAAGTTTTGACATCTTTTCACAATTCAACCAAAAAAACAACTAACTGAATCTTAGCAGTCATATGACTAAAGACCCATCGTTAGGTTATATAGCTATGATTATCACTATCAGCATCGTTGTCTTATCATTTGTTTAGTATCTGAGTGCGAGAATACAAATAATAAAAAAAAAAACGACAGACAAAGCTCCGAGACCTTATCTGCCTTAGGATGCTGCAGCCAACAGAACGTATAATGCTACCGTTGATGTTGAAAGCTTGAAAACAATTCTCAAAACTTTTTAAGAATATTATTCTATTCTTTTTATAAATAAATTAAAGATCTAATGCTATCATTAAATGACCTTCAAAAGTCACGTCATAATCTCTAGGGTAAAACAAACTTTAAGTTTATAAGACTTTCCCTACTCGAGTCGACTGATCTACAATGGGACTTTCAAACCCATCGATAATTTAAAAATATTTAAAGAACAACAAAAGCAATAACTTACCCATTATTCACAGGGAACAGTTCTAGGCCATTTTGGAAGAGGTTCAGATGCATTCGATCTTACAAATTATCTGCCCCTATTTTCGTAAAAGCCCCATTTTAGAAAATTTACAACTCCTAATAATGGGACGATGTATTCTTTATTTGAAAAACAAGTGAAAATCAAAAGCGGTGAAAAAAAGGTGAATACCAGAAGGTTCTGGTTATCGAAATATGGCCATCCAAAGTGATTCAACTGGTTTCACTGATTTTCGACCTCTAACTACCTAGATCTACATTGGTCTAAGTGTGACGGTAACAAGATCAACTGTCAACCCACTAACCTAACATTTATGTTTTTGAACTGATACATATTTAAGTGGTCAACTCGATTTCCTTATTTTAGAATTGCGTCGCCGCAAATGTTGTTAATAATGTGTGATCATCTTACAAATGCATTTTTGCAGCAAATGATGTTTTCAAAAACAGCCTATTTCGACTAAACATTCTAACTGCAGTGACTTCAAACAGAGTTCGATATTTGACGTCGTCTAGAGCGACGTTTAAAATATTACGTCAATATAATCCAAACTGCCTTAAAAAAAACTCACCACGGCGATATGAAATGCTCTCTGTTTGGCAGAGCTTCAATAGAGATTCACATACTTTTTCATTTGGAAAAGTTCTCCTCATTAAGTAGCTCAGAATACATGATAATACCCAATAACTTCAAATACAAAATTTAGCTTGTTTTTTTTTAACTTTAAGATAACATATCGAAGTATTAAACTCAAAAGTTTCCTAATTAAAATCGCCACATTCATATGTTCATCGCTACATGACCATTTGGTAGCCAAATTCGATCTGTTCTGTGAACAATTCGCCAGCACCTGAAAGTCAAAGAAACATACCAGCTTTCGGTGTAGGCAGTCTATTCCACGCCACGCACAAGACTTCGGCCTTTCGAAGACATTAACTTAGCAAATTTTGTTTCAGAACTTAGACCTACATCCGTACGAAATCCAACCGACCCAGGTGCTGAAGAAAAACGATCATAGACAAAGCCGTTTGTTCGCTGACTTGGTTCTGGAATAGTTGGAACTGGACCTAGTGGAAAACCAACCCTTTAATTTCAATCTCTTCTGAAAATTTCATCAAAATTGAAAGACTTGTTCAGGTTTCATTGAATTAATATCAGCGCTCGATTAAAATTATCTTAAACACCATTGCTTACAACGGCAACAACCAAAAACATATGTTAATTACCTTCAAATTACCTTTAGTTTTTCTTACTTACTGTTTGAAAAAAAAAAACAATATACGCAACACAGCCGCTCTGTCAAAGTTAAGACATTTGCAGTCTCCGCCTAGATATTATCAAAATGTAAGTGATTGAACGAACACAATAGAATCGCTGCTGCGCGCCGCGCCGCGCCGTTGGACGCGCAGTCTCACGCCCTTCTATTTTTTTCAAATAGTTATTTTAAATTTAATTATTGAATTCAATTTTTTAAATTATCGCAAATTTTAACAGCATTTCAAAATTTAGCAACTAACACTAGCATATCCCATAGCAAGTTTGAAATCCAAATTTCCATCCAAAAATTTCTTTAAAATACCAGGCGATCATAATCCCTAGCAAGCAACAGCAACAAAAAAAAACGCCGCCTGCAAGATTGTATAGTATACTTTCCGGTAACAGCTTTAGCCGATGCATGCACCTATTTGGTAGTTATTGTTTAAAGAATACTTTTAGGCGTTACATCCAAATTAAATTTTTAATTTTATTGCATACTTTAAGGCGCCCGATTTTCGCTAATTTCCACTAATGCCCTTTACTACTCCCAAAGGTTTTTCATCTGCGAATACCTACTACTATTTATGATCGCCTGGTGTTTCATGAAAATTTTTCACACAATTTTTATGTAAAAATGGCGGTTGAATGGCCGAACGTTACACAATTTGAATTTTTAAATATTTGAAAATTCACCAAGAAGAGCGAATTATTAAACACTCTTTTTGAAGTAATTCACACATGGCCATTCAACCGCCATTTTTACATAAAAATTGTGTGAACATTTTTCATGAAACACCAGGCGATCATAAATAGTAGTAGGTATTCGCAGATGAAAAACCTCTGGAAGTATGCAGTAAAGGGCATTAGTGGGAAATTAGCGAAAATCGGGCGCCTTAAAGTATGCAATAAAATTAAAAATTTAATTTGGATGCAACGCCTAAAAGTATTCTTTAAACAATAACTACCAAATAGGTGCATGCATCGGCTAAAACTTTTACCGGAAAGTATACTATACAATCTTGCAGGCGGCGTTTTTTTTTGTTGCTGTTGCTTGCTAGGGATTATGATCGCCTGGTATTTTAAAGAAATTTTTGGATGGAAATTTGGATTTCAAACTTGCTATGGGATATGCTAGTGTTAGTTGCTAAATTTTGAAATGCTGTTAAAATTTGCGATAATTTAAAAAATTGAATTCAATAATTAAATTTAAAATAACTATTTGAAAACAATAGAACGGCATGAGACTGCGCGTCCAACGGCACAGCGCGGAGCAGCGATTCTATTGTGTTCGTTCAATCACTTACATTTTGGTAATATTTAGGCGGAGACTGCAAATGTCTTAACTTTGACAGAGCGGCTGTGCTGCGCATATTGTTTTTTTTTTTTTTTTTCAAACAGTAAGTAAGACAAACTACTCGTAAAGCTAATTTGAAGGTAATTAACAAAAATGTTTTTGGTTGTTGCCGTTGTAAGTAATGGTGTTTAAGATAATTTTAATCGAGCGCTGATATTAATTCAATGAAACCTGAACAAGTCTTTCAATTTTGATGAAATTTTCAGAAGAGATTGAAATTAAAGGGTTGGTTTTCCACTAGGTCCAGTTCCAACTATTCCAGAACCAAGTCAGCGAACAAACGGCTTTGTCTATGATTGTTTTTCTTCAGCACCTGGGTCGGTTGGATTTCGTACGGATGTAGGTCTAAGTTCTGAAACAAAATTTGCGAAGTTAATGTCTTCGAAAGGCCGAAGTCTTGTGCGTGGCGTGGAATTGACTGCCTACACCGAAAGCTGGTATGTTTCTTTGACGTTCAGGTGCTGGCAAATTGTTCACAGAACAGATCGAATTTGGCTACTAAATGGTTATGTAGCGATGTACATATGAATGTGGCGATTTTAATTAGGAAACTTTTGAGTTTAATACTTCGATATGTTATCTTAAAGTTTAAAAAAAAAACAAGCTAAATTTTGTATTTGAAGTTATTGGGTATTATCATGTATTCTGAGCTACTTAATGAGGAGAACTTCTAAATGAAAAAGTCTGTGAATCTCTATTGAAGCTCTGCCAAACAGAGAGCATTTCATATCGCCGTGGTGAGTTTTTTTTTAAGGCAGTTTGGATTATATTGACGTAATATTTTAAACGTCGCTCTAGACGACATCAAATATCGAACTCTGTTTGAAGTCACTGCAGTTAGAATGTTTAGTCGAAATAGGCTGTTTTTGAAAACATCATTTGCTGCAAAAATGCATTTGTAAGATGATCACACATAATTAACAACATTTGCGGCGACGCAATTCTAAAATAAGGAAATCGAGTTGACGACTTAAATATGTATCAGACCAAAAACATAAATGTTAGGTTAGGTTAGTGGGCTGACAGTTGATCTTGTTACCGTCACACTTAGACCAATGTAGATCCGTTGTGATACCCTAGGGTTTGTGACCCCTTGTATTGAAACCTATGGTAATCCTATGTCGATCAAGCCCGTTAAGGGTATAGATGGGATACAGCAAGCTTTAGCCTGAAATATCAGAGGGTATTTCTAAAGTATTGAAATTTCTAATGTAACATAATAGCCTGGCTAGGGAGAGGTATATACTACCGTGCCCTTTGATTGAGAGAGCTATAATAGCCGATCGGAATCGGCAGAATGAAAGTTTGAAAGCTGCAGTTTTTTTTATTGTTTTGAAAAAAAAAAAAAAAGGATGTCTTTAATTATTTTTGATTCAAACATTATTCTAGAAAGTTGTTTTATTTAATTTTGTGTATATAAATGTTGATTTTGCTTTTAAAGTCAGGTTTTGACTAATTCTTAGTTAACACTAGGACTATTGGCGTTGTACTCTTCCAAATACTTTTCTTTTTCGCTCAATTGCTGATAGCCTTCTTGTTGAGGCATTGAAATTGCTTTAGTGCCAGCTATGAGAACACCTAAACTCTGTTGCAATTGCCAACGTCGTGCTTCCCGGATGGATTTGTTGCGTCTGAGAGTTTTTGCCAACATAAATGCACAAATAGATCCCAAAAGCTTTACAAAAAAAAAAAGCAAAAATGAAATGTAATTTTAATTGGATTAAAACCGCGTTAAATTTGATCCAAATTTAAATTTTTGAAACTTGTGGATATTTCAAAAAGTAATCTAGGGATTAAATTTAGGTCGTATGTCAATGGAATATAAATTTTATCTCTCTTTAATCAAATTTTATCCAATTGACACTCGGCCTATGCCGTCAAATTATGTGTCATACCTGGACGAAGGCAACTGTGCTTGCTCCCGTGGCAATCAACATAGCACTTTGGGAAATTATAAAGTGCAGTCGATTTAAACATCCATTTTCATATTTTTCACTGTAATCATTAACAAAGTCTGCTTGAATATTTCGGCTGCAAGATAACGGCACATAGACATCATTTGAACTATTATTGTTGATATTATCGCTAAGGAAAGGCTTCCAATCCAGTGGACCATCAATTCCACAACATTCCAGCTGAAAGTAAAAATAAAATATTTTGTTTTAAACTTTAGTCTTTAATAAAAAAGTATCTTACCCCAGATTGCATAAAATCAACTCCATCATGAAGATATGAATTATTTTCGTACTGGGACATAGATTCGTTCATTGTTCGCACAAGCATCAAGTGGATATCACCTTGGAGAACGAGGGCAGCAATAGCTGCTGCGACTTCGAGAATAAATACAATGAACAGTGAAACACCATACTAGGGATAATTAAAATCAATATTTTTAATGGTTTTTTTTTTGTAAATCAAAGTTAACAGGAACTTACCAGATTAATTATTAAAACACTCTCCTTGATTGCACCCCATGCGCCAAGGGTGGCAACTATAAACATAAGAAATCCGGTTGCAATAAGTAGAGTTGGCGGTGACAGGAAATAATCATCGAGAAATTGACGGAAGTCTCCAAATATTGTTTGAATTGTTTCACCCACCAAAATCAAAAGAATTGCAGTTATCTGTCAAAATAAAATTAAATTTGATATCTGGTTAAATTTTTGATATTAATGGGGTGAAAATAAAACATAAAATTAACTGAAAACGTCAAAAATAAATTTAAGATCAAATTAAGACCGTGAGTTAATTGGATTCAAAACAAATTTTCAAATTTTACGGAAACAGATCTAAGTGTGATCGGAGATGACAAATATTATTTACCAATTTGCTGATTCTAAATCAGTTTACTAATTTATCGTATTTTTAAACAATTTTTAACTAGAATCGTCTCTACCTGAGCGTCGAACTTGTCGAGTTGTAGAAGCTGAGTAGGGTCAATGATTCTCGAGATGTCATCTCCAGAAGAGTCCTGAAACCAAAGGACGCTCATCATCCTCTTACACATCCTTGTATCCCTCCCTCTCCCACATTGGAAATGCGAAAAGCTATCCAAAGTTACCAGCTCCTCTATTACCCTTAACGTCCTTCTTTTCTTTCAGAACGGTGCTTACTGTCTGATTCCCCGCCCACTCTCTCCTTTTCCTATTCTTGCAACTTCCCAATTGGGCTGGATTCAAGGTGTTATACGACCCGTGCCGATGATCAGCCTGGCTGAGGGCCCAATCAAAAAACTAGCTCAGTCGCTAACGGAGTATCCGGATACCAGGCGACCTCCGGATTAACTAGCCTTATCTGCATATACGGATCTCTGTGCAGATGGACCACCCTTTCTCCGTTACTCGTGGGATCTTTTATGGAAAAAAATTTAAATACAAAAGATGGTGGAAAGTCCTGGTCTTTGAGACAGGCCAGCAGTGCGACTGAAAAGCCGTCTGCTGTTTCTCCGGCTTGCGCTGGAAGTAGTAGTACTGTGGATTCTCACAGTCCTATTGCCGAAAGCAAAAGCAGGAGTAAAATGGTAGAAATACCTCCTTCCAGTAACAGGGGGGCTGTGAAGCATGGCCCTTCTATTACTACTTCAGAGAGTAAACCTCTCCAAACTTCGACACCGCGGTTCAGTGGTAGTAAGATTGTGAAGCATGGTCCTGCTACCACTAAGGAGAGTAAACCTCCCCGAACTTCTTTGCCTCATTCCAGCGGTGGTAGGACTGTGAAGCATGGTCCCTCCACCTCTAACAACTCCACAAATCCTAAAGAAGGCCCTAGGGGGAGCGGACGTAAGCCCAACCCTTCTAGGACACTCTACAAGGACATTCGCAATGCTAAGTGAATACTCAGGGTGTTTGGTGAACAACCTGGCGCCGGGGGGAACTCTCAGCATGATGCAAAAATCAAGTGGGCTAAAAGCTTTTTAGCTAATAATAGCGTCCAGGCCAGCGGAGACTCCACGTCGAAGCGTCAAAGGTCTATGGAGGGCACAATTTCAGTACCCAAACGCCCCAAAGTGCACAACATCAGCGCTCCATCACATCCCTGTGGAGGGAATAAGACCTTCAGTGATGTGGTTAAAAACAAAATCGTGGTCGCGATCATTGACGGGAACGACGTCGATGGCACGATCTCTGCGGAAAATTGGCAGGTGGTCAAGGGGAAGCTCCAGTTGAGCTTCATGAGTATCATGATGGAGAACCCTGGACCACCTCCAATCACAAACGATGGAGGCTGGCATCAAGGACATGTTAAGCTCATGGTTTGTGACGATCAGAGATCGTGTGATCTTCTATCGTTGGCCGTTAGCCGGTTAGGGGAAGTCTGGCCTGGTGCTAAGCTCGAGGTTGTTGCTAAGGAGAAAATCCCGTGCAGACCAAGAGCTCGCGCCATGGTTACAGCCGAACTCTCCAGCATGGATGTAATACTCCAGATGATCCGGCTATCGAACCCATCCCTTCCTACTCACAACTGGAAAGTTGCGAAACTGGAGGAGAAAAAGGGACCCTACAGAGGTGCAATTATTGTACTTAATAAGGAGTCCCTTGCTCCTCTGGCGCAGACCAAAGGTGTGATTAGGTTTGGGTTTGAGAACATCACACTGAAGGTGTATAAAAAGGACGCGGATGTTACTGGTGCATCCACTTCCTCCAACGTAGTCGAAACTGCTGCTGCAGACCCTGGTGCATCTATCACCTTCCCATCACTGGAAGAGGAAGAGGCATCCAGGTCATCTTCGGCAACAGTGGAGACAATAAAAACAGTCAGCGACATGGAGATCGATGACCACAACAATGAAGATCTTCTGAGTGAGGACGCTCTTCTGGGCTCAACCTCGGAATCGGAAGACTCCAACGTCACCGTGTTGGAGGTTGATCGGGAGGGTTGTAGCAAAGATGCTGCGATTTCTTCAGATTAATCTCCAACACTCTATCAAGGCCTCGGCCTCCCTGCTTCTTCGTCTATCCAGCAGCGGAGAAGACATCGTCCTAATCCAAGAACCCTGGATTGTGAAATCCATCGTTCGGGGACTAAGGACTCCAAACTACTACTTGCTGTATGCATTAGATAAAGGTGAACCCAGATCTTGCATACTAGTTAAAAGTAGCCTAAATGTATTTTTACTACCTAATTTCAGTGATCGAGATGTAACCGTCGCAAGACTGGAAACAGCCAAAGGAACTTTCTGGCTGGCGTCGGCATATCTAGGCCATGACCACCTTGGCCCCCTCCCAGGAGACACTCTGAGGAGGCTTATCACTGATGCAGATAGGCAGAAGACTGACCTCATTATTGGAAGTGATGCTAACGCCCATCATACAGTGTGGGGTAGCACGAATATAAACGACAGAGGTGAGTCTCTTTTCGATTATATTTTGAACACTAACCTAACAATATGTAACGTTGGAAATGAACCCACATTTGTTACTAAAAACAGACAGGAAGTACTTGACATAACTCTTGTCTCAGATAAAATTTATCATACTATCTCGAATTGGAAAGTATCAAATGATCATTCTTTCTCTGATCATAGATACATACAATTCGAAATAATGGACGAACCTCCTAGCCAACCTTCCTTCCGTAACCATCGAAAAACAGATTGGCTTCTATATAGGGCAACTCTATTAAGGTCAATCAGGCCTGAGTTATACAGCATACCCTACAACACTGAGGATCTTGATATTAAAGTCAATGACCTCACAGCAGCCCTCAACAAATCTCTGGAAACTGCCTGCCCTCTTATACAAATAAGAGGTAAAAAGAAACCACACTGGTGGTACTCGGGGCTGGATCCACTAAGAAAAGAATGCAGGAAACTCTTTAATAGAGCGAAAACCTCCAGAGAAGCTTCTGATTGGGATTCATATAAAGACTCCCTCAAGTTATATAAAAAAGAACTGAGGAAAACCAAGCGTATGTCCTGGAGAACTTTCTGTAACAATATAGAAGGCAACTCAGAGGCATCAAGGTTAAGAAAAATCCTCTCCAAAAATCCAGTAATGCCAAGTTGCCTAAAAAACAATGACGGTTCCTGGACAAACTCAAGCGAAGAATCGCTCAATCTGCTCCTGGATGTACATTTTCCAGACAGCTCTCCTTACGTTAATAGCACTGATCCTGATCCTAACAACATACTCAGTAGCATAACTCCTCCACAAGGTCTGATTACAGAGGAAAAATTAAAATGGGCAATAAACAGCTTCAATCCATACAAATCTCCTGGGCCAGATGGAATAATTCCAGCGGAATTACAGGAAAATTCCGATATTCTGATACCCATTCTGGTAAACATCTTAAATGGTTGTATCGCTCTGGCTCACATTCCTTTGTCATGGAGAGAAGTAAATGTTATTTTCATCCCCAAAGCTGGCAAACCTAGCCATGTTAATCCTAAAGATCTAAGACCTATTAGCCTTTCATCATTCCTACTTAAAACATTTGAACGTCTGATTGAAATCCATTTGAGGGCAAACATTGATAAGTCCTTACTATCCAATGCTCAACATGCTTATAACAAAGGGAAATCTGTAGAAACCGCTCTACATACGCTGGTTCGTACTATCGAACACTCCCTTCATCATAAGGAGTTCACCTTAGTTGCTTTCCTGGATATAGAAGGAGCTTTTAACAATGTCGACGCATCCGCAATCACATCTGCGCTGTCATCTCTAAAGGTGGATAAGTCAATCAGTAATTTGATAAATCATATGCTGATAAGCAGGATTATTAATTCAAAACTGGGCGATTTTACTACTCGAAGGACTGTCAGTAGGGGTACGCCGCAAGGCGGCGTCCTCTCTCCTCTCCTTTGGAACCTAGTCGTAAATGAACTACTAGTGATTCTTGAAGGGGAGGGGCACAGGGTGATTGCCTATGCGGACGATGTTGCGATAGCGATATCTGGTAAGCATCCTAATACTCTGAAGGAACTCCTACAAAATGCTCTAAACAAGCTTACTAACTGGGCAGATCAATGTGGACTCGGTGTCAACCCCCACAAAACTGAACTTGTCCTATTTACCAGGAAATATAAAATCCCACACATAGACCCTCCCCTCATCAAAGGTATACCGCTTAAATTCTCAGACAAAGCAAAATATCTGGGTCTTATTTTGGACAAGAAATTAAGCTGGAAGCCCAATATCCAAGAGAGAGTCAACAAAGCCAACATAGCTCTTTTCTCTTGCAAAAAAGCCGTAGGTAATAAATGGGGTCTACAAACTCATATAACACACTGGCTATACATCTCAGTCATTAGACCGATACTTACATATGGAGTGACAGTATGGTGGACTGCGCTGGAAACAGCAACTAACCGCGATAAGCTCAGCAAAGTCCAACGAACAGCCTGTTTAATAATGGGTGGAACTCTCCGCTCAACTCCTTCTGCTGCACTTGATGTTCTTTTTCATCTCATACCGCTAGATATTTTTAGCAAACAATCGGCCGCTAACACAGCCATTCGACTTAAAGCCTCCTCGCAGTGGATCAATAATGATATTGGTCACTCTACTATACTGAACTCGTTCAGTAGTCTACCTAGTAACGTCGATTACACCACCCCTCATCCAAAATTTGATAAAAATTTTCAAGTATCCATCCCTTCCAGGTCTTCATGGGAAAATGAGTCGTTTTTGATAGACGAAGCAATTCATTTCTATACAGATGGATCTAAAACCGATGACGGGGTCGGTGGAGGCGTATACTCCGAAAAATTAAATCTTTGTCTATCTTTTCGTCTTCCCAATCACTGTAGCGTGTTCCAGGCAGAGCTTTTAGCAATAAAAGAAGTCCTCTCTTGGCTAAAAGAAAACGTTATATCGACAACCGATATACGTATTTTCTCAGACAGTCAAGCAGCCTTAAAGTCACTGGACTCTGTCTCCATTAACTCACAAACAGCCCAAAATTGTCGATCATCTCTGGTGGAGATGTCAAAACAGTTTAACATTCACCTTACATGGGTGCCGGGGCATAGAGACATTCCAGGAAATTGTAAAGCTGACGAACTTGCAAAAAACGGAACAATATTACCTTTGTTGGATAGCAAATCTAACATCGGTATACCCCTAGCTACTTGTAAACTTATGCTAAAGCAAGATACCATAAAGAAAGCCAACCACAGGTGGACCAGCACCCCAACTTGCCGGTCTACTAAACTGATTTGGCCATTGTTTGATGCTAAACGCTCAAAACAACTAATTTCTATTGGTAGATTGCATATTAGCTCCATTATAGGTGTCCTTACTGGGCACTGCCTAATAGGAAGGCATGCTTCTCGTCTTGGAGTTCCTGCAAATGACTTTTGCAGAAGCTGCATGGATGAAGAAGAAGAGGAGTCAATTCCCCACCTTCTATGCTCTTGTCCTGCCCTAGCGCAAAGACGTAGACTCCACTTGGGAGACTACTACTATAACGATCCTAGTGATCTAAATAATTCCGACATTCACTGTCTCAAACGCTTCATTATTAGCTCAAAATGGTTTAACGAGTAAGGGGGATTTTTGAAATCCTTGTGGTATCACAACGGACCAAATATTGGTCTAAGTGTGCTGTCCTTTTCCGGTCAGCAGCCACTTTAACCTAACCTAACCTAACCTAACTAGAATCGTGCTTAGGTTACTTTTTTGTAATAAATTTCTACTGAACACTTCTCAAAGAATGACAGTTCGAGCAAACAAAAATTAAACAAACACACCTTTTTAAATATTTGGAAATGTCAAAGTGACATTTAAATTAAGTAACTAACTTTAACTTTATCAAAAGTTATGTTATAGTTACCGCCAATTCCATTTGAGTGATGTGACATTTTTTCATTTCTGGACGCACAGGAAATATAAGAAAGTAGAGCTTAAAATGATTCGTCTAAGCATAACTAAATAAATGAGTACAAATATACACTCATTATTGGCTGGTACATTTTATTCTTTAAAAGAGGACTGTGGTCAAAGATAGAATGATGTTTGGTGATGCTGGAAAAGCCTAGTTTTCAAGACTCCAATATCCGCGAGAATAATGACGATGGCTTGAGGAATCAGTCAGTCATGATATAGCAGACAAAACCACTACTAGCTATATTTATTACTGCTTGGTGTACAGCACGTTACGAAGTGTGACATCATTAGGGATCTCGCTATCAATGTCGGACCGGTCATTGTAGGTCTAGAGAGCGTTATAGCTAGAAATGTAGTGATCATATCGTCATAGGTGGGACTTTCTTTGCCCTGAAGACCTGCCACAAATTCACCTGGGGCACTCTTTATGGGCGAACATACTCACAAAACTAAATCAAGCTATCGCTTACACAAGGTGGCGCAAATGCAATCATCTAATCGGAAGATGCTATAAAATTTGCAAATGGCGGCAAATGGTAAATCTACTATGACATTTGTGAAGTAAAGAGATACAAAATACATGATATTAAAGGTCAAAAAGTTAGCACTAACCACTAACCGTAAAAGAAGACAAACTCCGAAGACGGAGGGAAATCTATGGCCTCTGCTCAACGATGACCAGAGTATGTGTACAAATCACTATAAAATTCCTGGACATGAGCTTCCAGAGAAATTCACATCAACCTACAAATAGGTGCAGAAATAAGAACCACGATATTATTAGTAAAAATTAACAAGACAGCTGGATTAGATACAATACTTGTTGAGTTTCTGAAAACTGGTCCAAGTTGTTTTTGCAAAATAAAACCATTCCGAGGGAGTTTATGTCAAGAATGTTTATGTCATAGAATGACGATCTTATGAACATGTTATCACCATTATCAAAGTACATGGCAACTATCATTCTGCGGAGGATGAAGTCAAGGATCGTGTCTAAGCTGAAGAGGCAGGCAAGCGGGCTTTCGAAGTGGTCGATCTTTGGATCACGTTAGCAATTTCCAAATTATCCCAACGCAACAAAATGACTTAGGGGCGAACTTTAGGTATTTTTGCACCGTGTTCTCTGCTTCTGATGATTATTCTAAGGTGAGCACACGTCAAACCATACGAACAAAATAAATCAAACCCTTTAACATCAGGTTCGTCGACTTTTAAAGTCTTTTGAGAAGGTATATCGATATTGCATTGAGAAATCTTGGCCATAAGAGATTTCTAACTATGATTTGTGATTTTAACATCAAAAAGAGGAATTGGCAATTGATTGGCCATAAAGTGAGATAACCATATGACTAGTAAGTAGGCCAAGAACGACAGTTTTAAGAGGATGGTTTAATCGTAGAATTATCAATCGTGATTATTAAAAATAAAATAAACTTGTTGTCCTCCTATAAAGGAGTTAAGGCATTGCTCCCAACAGCAACTTCCGGAATGTATTTAAAAGTACTTTGCATAACAAAGATTTTATTTTAATTTATATATAATTTTTATTAATATACATCATTAAAAAACGAAACTTACAAAACAATGAAAGCTCAAATTAAAGCTTAATACGAGTATATATAGATAGGCGTAC
This sequence comes from Chrysotoxum bicinctum, assembly GCA_911387755.1. Taxonomy (NCBI): domain Eukaryota; kingdom Metazoa; phylum Arthropoda; class Insecta; order Diptera; family Syrphidae; genus Chrysotoxum; species Chrysotoxum bicinctum. The sequence goes on from OU426988.1 coordinate 10,164,435, forward strand.
ATATGTAGGAGCCATTGTGTAATTAATTTTAGAACAAAAGTTTCACAATGTCTTATCTTAACAATCAGTTTTAGTTGCAGTGTAAAATTCAGCCAACAAACCCTATATTATTTATGGTGCCATTAAAAGTGGAGTTATCAGTGAATCTCCACTTTTTACTTACGAGTTATTTATAGGGCCAGGTATTGGTTTCGTGTAAACGACAAATTGTGAGGTTTTATTCAAAATTAAGATGACGATTTTGCAATGTTTAAAAAATGGTTTTGTGCTATCGATCGTCCTTCAATTACGGATAAACTTTTGAAGGAATGCCACTGGTTATTTCACTAGAACACTTTTGATAAAAATAGCGGTAAGCTAGTGAAAGACAAGAAACATTGTGGCAGTGCTCGAGGGATTCAAATATTTCGGTTATATGTATGTATATAGCAAGAGACTCAAGAGTTATTGTATCACCTGCCCGACTTTGGGAATTGTACTCGAGCTTCAGACGAATATAGATTACAGCCAGATTAGAAGGGGTGAAAAATTTCGAAGGAAACCTATGCACTTAAGTATCGTTTTTTGTGAGGACGAACATGCACTCAAAAAATTTCGTGTGTAAATATTACTAATTCATGCGTGCATTCTACGAATTTTATTCGTGGTTTTCAGCCACGAATAGTATTCGTAAAATGGACGTTTATTAGTACATTTTACTAATATTTTATTAGTATTCGTAGAAAAATAAACGTATATTGTACGAATATTATTGGTACAATGTACGAATATTATTGTAATATTTACCAATGCCATTCGTATATTGTACGGATATTATTGTAATATTTACTAATGCACTTGTAATTCATTCGTAAATTATACAGCTCCATTCGTATATTGTACGAATATTATTGTAGAACTTACTACCATAAATATGTTCTCTGAAATTTCCTTAAATATCCATTGTAAGAAATAATAACAAAAGGTAATGTATTTTTAAGTTAAAAATAGTTTTTTTAATTCATTTTATTGTCATATATATGAATAAAGTTAAAAACAAAATAAAAAGTATCTTAAAATTAATTAATTTATTATAAATATATTTAAAAATGAAAGTAATATTTCCAAACTCCTTTTTTTTTAAGGGCAACTGAAAATAAATTTAACATTTGATATTGAAAATCTTTCGAAAAAAATGTGTACTTACATTAAAATTCCATTAGTAAAAATTCCCACATATGTATGTTCTGCTGCTTCTGGATGCTGTATGTTAAATATAAAATAAGCTTTAAGGCATATGTATGTATGTCTAACTACTCACCTCGTCTTTTCGATGTTGATCTGGTCCTCAAGATTTGTATCTTATACACACACCGTATGAATTTACAAAATTATTAATGAATTCACTCACTGCAGCAAGAAACACGTTTCAACGTGTTGACGAATGGAATACATTTAATTTTTACAGCTGAACACATATTATTTTTTACTCATGATTAGTAAATAATACTAATGTACTTGATAAAAATACAAAGTTATTAGTACATTCTACGCATAATGCGTACGGTCAACCTTCGAATGAATTTTGTCTACTAATATTAGTTTTACTTAGTAAATAGTACGAATTTATTAGTAAATACTACGAATGCGAAAGATTAAAGTACGAAGTCATTCGTACGAGAAATTAACGAATTTTATTAGTTATATGTACACAATAATTCGTACAATGTACTCCACAAAATTGTTAACTTCTTGTTTACGAATAAAATTAGTACATTAAACGAATAGATTCGTGGATACTACCACAGTTATTAGTAAAACTTTACAAATGCATTCGTAGATGTAGCACTGTGCAAATACTTCGTACATGTTACGAATATTCGTACAATGCACGAATATTTTCTTTACGAATATCATTCGTAGCCATTTTACTAATAAATTTTTTGAGTGTGGAATCATTCGACACGCAAGGTGTTCTATCTACCGAGAACTGAAAACTGTGCTGTGTCCTTAATACAATTGCCGCTTCTGGATAGCGATATGTAGAGTAAGGCAGGATATGTAGGAGAGCATTGAATTTTTGAAGCAATAAATTCTACGCGGTTAGTATGGTTCCCCATTTGACAATTCTATCGAGATCAGAAATTAATAAGCTTATCATAAGCTGCGGTTCAAGATCCACATCCGAAGGACAATGACGAAACGAATATGAGAAGCTGTCAACAAAACTGTTTAATTTTGAATTAATTGATAGCAAAAACTAATGTTTTAAGGTCTTGGCAAAAAATTCACACAATAAAATAAAGATTGAAAAATGTTTTGAGGTTTTTTTTAAACAGCAAACAGCTTTGTATTCAATAATCGGTTTTATCGTTATGGCTCAAAATTTCACAAATATTATAATGTTTGTATAAGCCAGAACCTGTCATAACATTATCAATAAAAATATACGAAAACATTATGAAGTTTCTTTCACTTTTTTCAAATTTTCTCAAAATCTTAGTTTAGTAAAACTTCTTAACTATAATGCTTAACGTGATTGTAATGAAAGTGCGCCTCAACTTTTTGGGTCAAAATTCACAGAAAACAGAAAAGTGGAAGTGTTTTGAAAAAAGGACAATATTTTATCTTAATTCTCTTTAATCGCTCAACCGATTTTCTATACATTCTAAATACGTCGAGTGGATTTATTAAAATTTTGCAATTCGTACTTCATGTTAATGTTGTTGAAGTGGGTTATATGTTACATGTTGTTAACAAAAACAATCAATGAAAGAAAAATATTTTTTTAATACTTTTTACATTTCAACACATTTCATCGTTTCAATCTTAAGCATTGAACCTCGAGAGCAACTTTGTGCGATCCAGTTGTGTTCATTTTATTTATTTCAATTTTTATGAAATTAATCACTTAGTCAGGCAGAACCACTCATTCACTCACTGTCACTTATCAGTTATTAAAGGTGAAATTTATTATCAGTTGTAGATTGTTGTGTTTGCGAAATAATAATTTATTGTAACGCTATACAAAATGAATTTATGAAATTGCGATAAAATGTCTGAAAATTTCAGCCAACTCACACAAATTTTCTTAGAAATTGTGCGTATTATAATTTAAATAAGAAATATATTCATACAAATTAATGTTGCAAATAAAAATAAAGTAAATTATACTTACAGCAAACATAAAACTAATAATAAGAAGCATGTATTTAGCACATTTCATGCTCGAATTCAAGCGATAGGCATCTGTTATTGATGTCATTTTGCAAAACACTATTTACTATAATTTGTTAGTTGAAAAAATAAAAAGAAAAGAATACAAGTTTGAAATAAATTTTTAAAAACAGATGTTCGTGTTTGCTTTGCCAACTTCTCACTTAACCTTATTTTTAAAAGTTAATTTGAAACTTTTTCTATACATTTGTATGTTAGAGCTGTTGAAAGCAAAAAGTTGAACTGATAATACTTGATACAGTCATTTTGCCCTATACCTAGGTGTTTTTGGGAGCAAAGATAAAAGACAATTCGCTTTGCGCAAAGTTTTGTATATACGTATTTACAAAATGTTCGCACAGGGTGATTTCAATTTTATCCAATAAAGAGTGATTGTTTGCAAAAAAAATAATTTTATAAAAAGAGCACATCATTCGATGTTATATTTTGGGATTATTTAAACTTTTTAATTTTAAAATTTGAACATTTTGTTTAATTAACATCAATCTTTACTTGCGATATAATGTAGATAGATGATAAAAATTTTTTATTAAAAAAAAAGTTCATATAAAATCAGTTTTCTATCTTTCTAAGTGCACATATAGCTATAGAATGTTGAGAAATTGGTCACGATTAAGCACCTCGCTCCCAAGAAATTATATTCTGTATGAGCTGTACATCCATCGGACAGATTCCCACAAAATAATATGTGATTTCTGTAGGGTCAAAGTTGTAGATTGTACAGGCTTGAAGTTATTTCTTATGTCTATTAATGGATTTTATAAAAGTGTAAAGCATATAAATATTTGTGTTCATAATCTAATACATGAATAGTTTTTAAATTATATGTCTTTTAAAAATGGTAAAATTTTTAGAGCATTAACCCTGTCGTGTGAACTGTTGGCTTTTTCATATAATGGTCTTCCTTCGTTGTGGAGTACGTCCCGGAACCGTCACTGATGATCGCTGATGAGATATCTCTGGATAGGCTTTATAGTCCTGCGCATCTTCGATTGTCATGTCCTTTTGTCTTATTACGAGTATAACTAAGTATGAACAAAATGAATGGCAAAAGTGCATTAATTCTAAGCCACTTTGAAGATAAGCCCGAGTTGCCTGTCGTGTATTTTATTAACCGTAATGTGTTTCCTTTGGCATTTATCAGTATATAACCACTGGAATTTTAAGCGAGTAGGGTCAAAGCAATTACAGTGTAGTGCAGTTACCTATGTATGTACATACTATATTCGTATATCGTTTTTCAATTACGATATTATGGTTTAACTTAGAGCGCCCGCATAGGTCAAGTAAGCAAGTTGAAAGATATTAATAATTAGGCTAATTTCTCTGAATTCTGTTTTAGCTTTAAGTTAGTGAAAAATAAAAATGAAGTATACAATTTTTGCGTGTTTAAAAGTGAACTTCAAATAAACGATAGAAAAATTAAAAGAGAAATGAGTACATTCTGATTTCATTCAAAGATCGATAGATTTGTAAAGCTTGTATAGTATATTTTTTTTTTGTCAACTGTTCACACACTTAAAGGGTTTTGATTACCCTTTAGATTAGTATACACAGAGATAGTATTACGAAAATGAAGAGGAATGTATGAAATGATTTGTTAAACACACAAAACTCGAAACGAGAGCTTTCGAAAACCTGCTTCCTTTTGTGTTTCAATTCTCTATTCTAAATTGATCATTTTATTTATGAAACACCCTTTTAAAAGAGCTTTTTTTTATTAATAGCGTTATATTTGTAATGTTAAAGTATGAACAGATAAGATATCGAAAATAATAATTTTTATCACGTTAAGTTTTATCGGTAGGGAAAGTATACCGACACACCAGAATGAATGAACCAATTTAATTACATATTTTCAAAAAATGTATACCTTTTTTTGAAAGATGTTTTAAAGAAAGTTAACAGTATTTACATTGGGAAAGTAAATACTTGCTTAACTGTTTTAAGGACAGATTTTTTTTCTAACCTACATAAATTGATGAGTTAACTCTGACGACTTTATGTTTAGAATTGACTGCAGTAGAAGGTAACTTGGAGGCATTTTAGCATTTTATTTTTACAACTTGCGATGTTATAAGAACTGTATGACAAGAGATTTTGATCAAATTTTATTTAAGGTTGGTAAAAATGACTGCCCCTTTATCTGTCTATATCCTATACTACTGCATGAATTTTCTTAAACTTTGCAATTCTCTTTTACATTTATTGAATTTTTTTTTAGAACCAAAATAAGCATTTTTTTTGCATTTAAAAAATAAAATTATTGTGCACAAATTTTAAAAGAAAAAATTTTAGAAATTAGTATAAGTAAAGACTACCTTAAGATCGAAATTTTGTTTTCAATAAATTAAATATTTGATTTAAAAAAATGAAAATTCAGTGTTTCAAAAATTGATTGATGAGTTTTCTTGAAGTAAGGAGTCTTGAGAACATGTGGGTAAATATGTACTTATAATTTGCATATAAAATGTATTTTTTTTTATATTGTGATGATTTTTTCTCGAATCTGATGTTAGCTCGTGATATTCCATGGTAGTACCCTCTTACCTTATAGTACCCCTTGTTATAATGGTAAGTCCGTATGACTGTGATGTTCTTGGGTCTTCGGTTTGATTATCAGACGCTGCAAAAAGTTTTTCAGGGATGTACTGACTCTTGCGAGCAATAGACAAATCCTCCCAAGAGTAGATCTTGTCATGAAAAGTGCTGCTCGTTAGCCGTTCCAAATCAGTAGAAAACTGTAAGTTATTTTGTTATCTGAAAATGCCAAACGGACAACAAAGAGTCCATCTAATTTGTTGACATTGACTAGCTTGCAAGTTTTGTTGTCCGTTAGTTTCCCTAATTAACCACAAATCAGTGAAATGCTCCTCTCGAGTGAGAGATTTTTGTTATCTTTATTTAAAATTTTAATTATTTTATGCCATTTATAAAAAATAAAAATAGAAGAAATCCTAAATGACTTCCTTTTGAGATATTGTAGGTAACTGCCACAGGCTCCGATAGATGGTTATTAATTTACATCAAAGATACTAAATTTTGAGCCAAATACAAGTTTCTTTTTAAAAATACATTAACATGACCAAAATTCAATTTTTTCCATGTATTATGGCTTAGTAAGTAAGAGGCAAACATTCCCATTAATTATGAACAAAACGTCGTTCAAGTGGCTGCCTCGGCTGGTCGTGCGCTGGACCTTGTAAGTGAATAATCCGAGATCTTCCGAATTCTTCTCAGGCTAGTGCGTGAAATGTTGAGCAGTTGAGATCGATGGCAAGTGTGTTGTGTGTATGTTGCCTACTAGGATACCAGTAACACGAATTTTTTGCACAAACTTGCGTACAATAGAGGCGCGGTGAGTGTTTCATTTCGGCCAATAACTTCTTTTCAAAAAAAAAAAAAAAAAACTCACTGTTTGGACTACACAGCATTCACTTAAGAAATAAGTTTTCAACGTTTTCAAGCGTATCGTTCTGCGAAACAGCTGTCAGTGTCAAAATAACTTATGATTTAAAAAGAAACCACTAGATGGATCTCTCTGTATAAGAGTGCAAAAATCATGGCTTTTTAAATCTTGAATATTACATTATTAATATTAGGAAATAAGTACAAAAAAAAAAATACGACACGAAATTTAAGTTTTGATAATTTTATTTTGACTTAAAAAATTGTTGTCATTTCGTTTTATTTTAAATATTGGCACTAACAAAATCACATACATATATAAAAAAAGAAACTCAACACTCAACAAAAATTATCTTATACAATAATTAAAGTTAAACAATATTTTTAATATTATTATTTTTAAAACCAACCAGTTATACCATTCCTGATTTTTACCTCACGGGCAATGTAACAAGCAAATAGAACTCCAAAGAACTTTAATGAAAACAAAAAATATTAAGTTTTAGTTTTATAAATTATTACAAAAAAAATTTATTTTAATAAACAAACCTGAATAACACCAATTATAACACCAGCTGCACCTAGACTAACTGCATGTGAACTTATGAAGCCAGAAAATCCTGTTAGACAACCGTAATCATGACGGTTTTTGTCTTCAACCTCATATGTGCAGGAGAATGGACCATGTGTTCCATCTGGAAGGTCACAACAACTAAGAGGCAGTGTAGTATTGAGTACAGGCTTCCAATCTTTGTAGGTATCAACACCACAACATTTGTACTACAAGCCAATAAAAATGTAAAATTGACAAAACTAAATATGTAGCTAAGATATTTTTCAACAAATGTATACTTGTCTTTGAATTGAATCCCAGAGAAACGTTGTTCCGTCGTAGCCATCTTTGTTGTAATTCATAATTGTTTCTTTCAACTTTTTATCAATAAGCGTCTGCGCATCACCTTTCAATACATAACCACTAATACCAGCTGATATTTCCAAAATGAAAATAATTCCCAACAATACGGAGAAGATCAAAATGAAACAGTAGTTTTCTCTGAGAGCTCCCCAACATCCAACGAATGATATGATAAATATTAAAATACCAATTACAATTAGAAATGTTGGAATCGAAAAGAAATTCGAAGCCAGAAAGATTTCATATTCATTGAAGACGGCTGCAACACCAATACCAACCGCAATCAAAATAATGCCAGTGAGCTAGAATGAAGAAAACAAAATTTTTCCATGTCTTTAAAAGAGATGAGAATCAACAAGAACAAAATCACTAAGTGAACTGAAAAATGAGAAAATGAGCTAAAATTTAGAATTTTTTCAATAACGTGGAGAATTAAATTCTATTTGTTTTTTTTTCGTATGAAGATGAGCATGCAGCTTAAGAAGTACTTAAAGATAGGCAGATATATTGTTCGAATAGGAGAGCTTCAGAGTTGTGTTTTCTTAGCATTCTAGAAAACGAGTTGATACCTGTCAGAAGGAAATTTCAAAATTTATAATTCATAAAAAGATTGGACAGGAGAACGCCAGACCTTTCCTAAAGCCTAGTACGCAGATCGAGACAAGACAAATTTTATCTCTACAATTTTAATCTCTACAAAACTTTTCCAAATCTCGCGCAAAAATTTGAAGTTGGAGAGATGAAATCTAATTTAATGTATTTTTTAGTGTATCTCTGAACGGATTGTCTTACAAAAGTCGTTCATACCTTTTTGGAATCTACTCTTGATGATCTCAAAACAAGCATCAGCACCTTTTACATAAAATCAGAATTGACAAAAATCACTTTCGGAAATACGGTGGCTGTAAAAATTTGTCCCACAAAATAATGCTTGTATCATTCTTTTTCCTGGCAAAATTTAGTGGAGGCACTTTGAAGAGCAATTCACAATAGTATGAATTTTGCGCGCGAACTGCGTACTGCTCGGAAAAATGTCCGAGACAAAATTTGTCCCAGGAAAAAAAAAATGTATGGGAGACAAAATTTTTCCCGATCTGCGTACTAGGCTTAACATAAGAACCCAGTGGCGTAGCGTAGGGGGGGCGGGGGGGGCGGTCCGCCCCGGGCGGCAGGCCTAGGGGGGCGGCAAAATGTCGCCGGTGATGCGGGTAGAGTAGAAATCATATGTTTCATGACAGATCGTTTGACAAGTCAACAAACAACAATGATGTAAATTTGAAATTTGCCACCCTATCTGTGGTTCGTCGTTGACCGCTTTCGTGAATTCGTAGACGGTCAGTAGGGCCGTAAGAGTGCATTCCGTATTGTCGCGCTGATCGCGAAACTAAAACAAAACGTTCCGAAACTCTCGCGAAACTGAAAGGGAGTGTTCCGAAACATATGATATACATATGCGAGATATGATAAGATAACTAGGATTCGACGGAAACGTTATTCTAGTCTCAGCCAGCTCAATGTTTTTGCTCCCTCCCGCATCACAGAAAGTTATTTCGATTGTGTTGTTTATAGTTTAAATACTGTTGAATCTTCTAAAACTAAGCACTTATGGCGGTATTCACCGAAGGCTCATAAACGGCTCTTAAATTTATGAGGCTCATAAATTGGAAATTAGGTCTTTGTGCTATTCACCAACCCCTCATAAGTATTTTTCGAAGTACGAAAATGAGAGCTACTCTCTCTCAACCAGGCATGTTCAAACTGTGAATTCAATCTGTTTTCAAACAAGACTGACAGCCGAGAAGTTATATGTGAAATATAAGTCATAAAAACAAAACGCATCAACTTTGAACTGCCATCTCATCTTTATAGAACAAAAAACGAAAGTCTTTTCTGCACACCAAACTTTTCATTTATTTTATAATCCAACCAAAAATTCTATTTAAATTCTCAAATAATGGCTTTTGCTGCCGTTCAAACCAATTGGATATCCGATAAAAAAAACACAGCGGCATGCGTCCAGAGACAGCATATTGAAAATCAAAACAAATCATCGGATTCGTTTCAGTCTTTATCTGCTCCAGTCCCAGCTCAAGACCTCTCACAGAATCCATCGAAATTAAGAAGGTCATCAGCGGTTGGCTTATGGATCACCAACGCGCTCCTTTTCATCCGTCCAGACTCTCCTGCGTTGCAAGTTTGTTGATTGTGAAGATTATGTAAAATTGATTAATAAAATTGCGTTGATACTTTTAATTGTTGATGTTTTTTTTTTTAATTTATGATTGAAGTTTTTTCAATACAAATTAAATTCACAAATCAAATTGCGACAGTGACAATTTAAAAAAAGTCAGTTTGTTTCGAATGTTTTCGAACAAGTTTTCGGAGAGAGCCCTCGTAACTTATGAGTGATCAGAAGCACTCATAACTTTTACGACCGCTCATAAATATTCAATATTATTGCTTGGTGAATGGATTTGTGAGCCTCTTAAGTTATGAGCGTTCGGTGAATACCGCCCTTAGTACTTCACTCAACCTTTAAACTACTTTTTGAAAATGAAAAGAGTTAAAGGAAGCGGCGCGGAATACCGCAAGAAAAAGGCTACGAAAGAAGCAGACGCGAAGACGCGAAATATTTCTATTCTAGTTCTGGTTCAAAAGCTACGTTAACGTCTTCGGCGGCATCCAGCAGCAGCGGAAGTGATTCCAATGTAAGTAAGATTCCTCCATGTACAATCGTGAGTGGCCTAGAATTGTCCTCCGGCCAATATTCATAGGAATGCATAACTTATTTTACGGGCAGAAGAAGAAGACGTGCCTGCCGTCGAAGTTGGAAGTCGTTCTGGTCCCACCACAGAGCAGGGTCAAGACGAAGTCGACTCACCAGAAGTATCTCAAGGATCTAGTCACAAGCCTGCAGAAAAAGTGAACCTCGTGAAGCTGTAAAGACGCTTAAAAATAAGTTTGTGGAAGTTCTTGAGGTACTGGAAGAATTGACGGATCGGTAGCCAGTCTTCTTCTGACAGTCATGCAGTCATTCAACTACCTCACTTTTCTTAGCTTTTGAGCTGCAGAGCTACCTGAAGAAGATGACGCACAGATTTACCTGCAGCAATGTGGACTGAGTGTGGATAAGTGTGCTCAGAAACTCTGCGTTTTAAAAGCTCTCCTGGTGGAGAGCAGAGACCGTTTCGTCCAAGCCGCAATCGACTTTTCTAAGACTTTTTGGAAAAAACTCGGAATCGATCTCAAAACGAGTACAATTCGCAGGAAAAAACGCATGCATGGAGATGAATCCGCAGATGCAGCTTTGTCTCACGAGCCTCATTCGTAAGGCTCCTAAAATCCGTTTATGAAACCGCTAATTCTATTTTACTTTCAATAAAAGATACTTCATTGCCTGTGAAATGATGTCTCGAAATTTAATTTTAATTTAGTATTGAATGGGGGCGGCAAAATGGGTCTCCCGCCCCGGGCGCCGAGATGGTACGCTACGCCACTGTAAGAACCTTTTCATTTTTAAAAGTATTGTAAGTTTTGTTTGAAGAATTCTCACAAATTTGTGTTGAAGAATGGATAACTCTTGTGAAAATGGATAACTCTTGACAAATCACGACTTTCTTTTCAAAAGAACTGTAAACTCCTTGCTCGAATGCTGGAAAAAGCTTTAAGTGTGTAAAGTTATGGGTTCTTTTAGGCACGTTTTATTTAAAATGTATTGCTCTCAAGAAAAGAGTGAGAGTATGTAGAATTTTATAAGCTACAATTTCGGCTCTGCCGAAATAGTGATTTATATTATTATATTTGAAGTTAGCTGAAGTTTTGATGTATTTTGTACGTCTACTTTGACATTTCCGAAGTAAATAGATATAAAATACATGTCAACAAGGCATGAATCGTTGTACTTTTAATAATATTTCCGGGTCGCCTGAGATCAAATGAGCAAACACTACTATGTTTAACTGCTCGACTGTAAGAGTACGAGTATGCGACAACACGAGATTCTGGGAGGTCGGGCCGATCCCGGAGGATCTGAAATCTGCTGAAAATATCACAGCTGGAGCTGAAGGTGTCGAAGAGGATCAGATGGCGGAGAGGCGTCCCACGCAATCGTAGGTTTTTACAAAGAATTTTAGTGAAATTGTTGAAGATGTTCCTTCACAAAATGCAGACAATGTATCTTCTGTTAGCTACTGACTGCCAAGTGCGTTTACCCCAAGCTCGACCACTAGGGAGACAACTTTTCATTGAAAATCATCAAAAGCGACCACGTTCATTTCAATCTTTGTTGTTAAGAAATGTTATTGCTCCTAGGGCACCGAAAATCCGCATTTAACCAACGAAACGAAAGAATAAACTAGAAGAGATTGAGATGTTTTTTTTTTTTGTATTCGAGGTCCTTGCTTAGTTCGTACATTTTTATTCTGATCTATTTAGTGTGGAGGAAGTCCGTCTACGTTAACAGTGAGCGACGGTGTACGAGCGAAACAGCAGTATGGAACTAGCCATCTCATACCTAACCTTTCTGCATCTGACTACAGCAAATGTTCATTTGAATTTTACTTCGTTACCATCTGAGTACTGTAGTCTTTTAACTTTTTCAACCTTCAATTAAAACTATTTTTAAACTCCCTTCTCTGAGCACCATCTCTTTTAAAAGCACTAGAGTAACAGAGTTTTTTGTTGTAATTGAAATGGTTCTTTATAAGTAGCTATAGGTATAGGTTTTCATAGGTTCTGTATAAGGTATCTTATCATACTTACCACAAACACTAAATTGAATCCGAAGAGTGTATACTTAATGCAATTAGCGCTGCCGGTTAAAAGGGACATTTTTGTGCTTTGTGATTTTGTCAATTATCTGTAACGTAAAAGAGAAAATTAAATTATTTTCATAAGGCAGGCGAACTAAAGATATCTAAAAATAAATTTTATATAATCTTAAAAGCTTAACAATCAGATAGCATCGCCAAACAAAGAATTATATCAGTTCTTTTTTTTTATGAAAAATATAAATATAATTCAAAGATAGGAAAAGGCAAAATAAATTCATGTGAGCCTCAGTGATAAGATTCGTTCAATCAAAATAATATAACTTTTGTATATACATATATTTGTGTTAAAGTAGCAGGTATTCAATTTGGGTGCTCAAATCAGTTTTTATGTAAAGCTTTTGATTTTCACGTGTATGTAGGAATTGAATAAACTTTCCTTTAATGTATATCTCGATGGGTTTGAGAAAATTGAAAAAATCGTGACTTTTGTAGAAAATATTTCCTAACTAACCCAGAGTGCATCTTCAATAAACCGTTTGACACATCAGTTGAAAAGTCTGCTAATTCTATCCTCGATACACATATCGAGGATTGCAACTATTTTCCTCTGTTTTTCTTTTAAAATAGAAGCCGTGTTTTATTTTCAGATGTAATTCACGTAGATCATCAAAAAACTTACTTCATGAAAGGTGCGTTTTATTATCTACTGGTCTGGATTGATTTTTAACATGTATTACAAAAAAACAATTTGTGATCCCGCTCTCAATCTATTTCAAAGACCCAAAACTTAGTTCTAACTCTGGAATGTGTTAGTTTCCATCTGTGTAATCTTTAGTGTGTTGGGCTGTCATGTTGTCGGAGGTCTGGTTTCGAATCCAATCCAATCCAATACATCACCTCAAAACGAGAAAATGTTTTCTTTCAGGGGTACTGCCTCTTGCGAGGAAATGACAAATCTTTCAAATGCTCTCTAATTCCCCTGATTGAGCGTTGTAGGTCAATGGGCCGTCAATGGGCCTAGGCTCTGTACAAGCTTATAGATAACTGCCGCATAGTTAAAGCTAAGCACCTCTAGACTTTAATGCTTGCCTTAATTTTACTGTGGCTACATTTTGGAGGTAATTTTGTATTAAGAATAAAAATGTATTCAGCACATGTTTATCCAAATAAACTTTTTTTAAATTTTATTTGAATCTTGTACATTAACCTGCTTATTAAAATCAAATTGCCTCTTTCCCATAACCCATCATGAACCCACGAATTGAAGGTGTTTCACTGTATCTTTTTGAAGTTTGACAAAATTTACACAGAATCAAAATTATGATTTAATTCCAGAAGTCATATTGGACTTCAGATTTTGATCTCAAATTTAAATCAAAAAATTTAGATAGATATTTTTTTCTTTCTTCATTTAACCTAACCTCCTTTTGGAACAATTTGAAAAACAAAAAAAAGATATGATAAAGTCTTTCTTATCTTTATGGTTTTGATTTCACAAAAAAGCCTTAAACTTTTTGGCTAAAAACACTATCGGGTAACCTGTCTTTACTAAACAATACAAAAAAGGAAGGTTTTTACCATAATTTTTTGTTGTTTTTTTGTCTTCTAAAACTTAATTTTAATTTTGTTCCTCGAGTTTACAATCAGTAATGACAATATGAGTAATTGAAATATCTTATCTTATCAATAAAAGGTTTAAACTGTAAAAACACGTATATTCTCTCGTTGTAATTTTTACTTATAACTCCGAAAACACTCGACACTTTGAATAAAAAAAAGTGAAAAACAGAACATCTACATAAAACTTTCCACATTTGAAAAAAATGTTGTTTTTTTTGTTTTGAATAAAATTATGGTGTAAGTCCATCGTGATTCATTGCCTTTTTTTAAACAAATAAAAAAAGGTTAATGAAATATTTAAACCGACCTTATGTTTTTATTTTCAAGACCAGAGGTGCACAGATACTTCTTTAAAATATGAACAACGACTGACCAATTTTAGCAGACAAAAAAATAATATCGATTGAAAGCTCCATGCAATGTTCTTTACGAGTACTTCAAAAGCCAAGTTAAAAGAAATTAACTGCTCTGTATTCACCTGTCGTTATCGTCTACCAGCAGCTATGGGGTTTTGTTGTTGTTTAAAAATTATGGAGTCTCCGTCGGAAGCTTTTTTATCACTAGCTTCATAGGGTATATTGTTATCAATGTTGGGATAAGCAGGTGCTTTACGGGGTGGTTGTTGTAGTTTTGTTGGATTTGATTAGATAAAGCTGTAAGGGCAAGTTATGCATTTGTAAAAAAATGCAATTAGAGATTTTCATCAAACTTTACATTAACACGAAAAAGGTGGGTCTCGAAATTCTGTCTGTCTGTTGGAATACAACCTAAGCGGATCGGCCGATTTTCTTAAAATTTGTCTGCCAACACATTACTTCCTTTTTTTAAGACCAAAAATAAAGGTACCTGCGATACAATTTTTTTTTCTAAATTCTGTAAAATATTTTTGTTTTCAACTGTCCCACAGATTATTTAGAAAAAAGTCAAAACAATTGATTTGGTAAATGCTAGATAAAAGTTGAAAAAATGTGTCAAAGAAATGATTATAGAACCTTGTCTTTTAGAACCATTTTTTGGTTTACGATTTTCTCAAAAAGTGTGAAGTGGATTTTTTTTTTCATTCTGAAGCTTTTTAAGATGTTTGAATGGTACTTTGTTTTCAATTTTTTGTTTATAATTTGTTAAAATTGATTTTCGTACGGATTTGAAAACGGCGTTCTTAATTTCGTACGAATATGCCTTGCTTTGGTACCAACACTCAGACAGGTTTTCTGTTACACATGTGTCTTCCCTTCATAAAAGACAAAAAAATAGTTTTTAATGATATATTTTTAAAAATACTTACATACATTTTTAGATTTATGAATTCTAATTCTCCAGACAAAATCGAAGCGAAATGAAACGAAAGTAATACTTTCATAAGCGAAAATCAGAACAGGGGTGCATATCTGGATTTTGCAAACTTGAAAATTGACAGTATCTATAATATGGAGGTATTGTATTGGTTTGTTTTGGTTTTCTTAAAAAAAAAAGTTCAATTTTGTTTTGAAAACCTGCTCATGTTTTTTTAACTTGACAGTCAAAAGTTTTTTATATTAAAATAATAGTACTTACCATGCAAATGTTGAAATGGTATTCTTTTGAAAACGGTACCTAGAATTTTGATATTTTTTTTTCTGTTTCATTAAATTTTTATGATCAATGATTCAATATAAAAAAAATGAAATGAAGATATTACTGCTAGTACCTACCATAGGACTTTTTTTTTGCGGTTTTGACTTTCTCGATTTTAATGAAATGTTGTTACTACTTTTAAAAACTTTAAAACACATTGCATATTAAAATTTATCAAATATATATTATGAGAATTTTGAAAAATTAGGTATCTCAAAAGCGAGTTATTAATATTTTTGTTTTTAATTTAATTTTGTAGAAAGAATAATAAAAATTTAAGACCGGCTTATCAAATTTATTCTTTAATATTTTATATATAAAAATTATTTTATCGATTCAAAATTTAAAATGGCATTCTGCTTTAAGCTCCAACAAATAAAAAAATTGTTTTAACCTTTAAAAAGAAATTTTGTGCTTCTCAGCATTTTTCATTTATGATATCCATTTTTTAAATTAAACATCCCTTAAACATAAAAGCAAGTTCGTGCGATCGAGTGGTGCATTTTATTTTTTTTATTTCTAGCCGAATCTAAGATCTTTTATTTTTAATTAAATTCATTATTTCGAAATTGATATCGATTTTTGGAAGGGTGGAGTAGAGAGGTGGTAGTTCCCAGAATTATTTATTTGAACTTTGTATTCTACGTAAATTAGATAAATTTGTTGTAGGTGTTTGCTTACTATACTCAAAGAGAAGGTTTACCAACAGACAATAAGAAATTATATGCAGATGTTTTTTTTATTTACATTTATTGGTTTGCTGTTAAAAAACTAGGGCAATTTTATAAAGGTTGTTCCCTTCTCAGATTACATGAGTCATTCTCAGTGCAGTGGTTGTAAAGTTCATATCGTTTTACAAGTCAAATTTCACCACAATACATCCAAGAGATGCATAGGTTCAAGTGTAATAGAAACGACAAGTTGACGAACGTTGATAACGTCCCTTATGATAAATCTTCAGTTCAAGTGTGTTAGTTGGAGATGTTTCCGTAAATAAAATACATTTCTATAGGGATTTCCCAACTTTGACAGGTGATAGCGGCCATATTGTTCAAGGTACATCTGTCAAATCGGATGTGCAAGATAAACAAGTTATTCAATTGGTAAATGAACTTGAGATTTTGATCAAATTTAATATAACGGTATAATTCTTGTCGCCTTTTCGAGTATTCGAATTTCGCGTCGGGACTTGGGCCTATACCCGTACAAGATCCAACTGACCCAGGAGCACAAAGTTCACGAACAAAGACAATGTCGCCGTTTGTTCGCTGACAGGACTTCGGAGCGTTTGGAAGAGGACAACAATTTTGGTCGAAAAATCATCTTTAGCGACGAGGCATATTTTTGGATGACTGCTTGTGTTAACAAGCAACATTGCCGTATATGGCACAACATCAACCCACACGAAGTTTATCAGGTTTAATGTGGATTTCTACACGCTTTTTCTGTCTCTCTCTCTCCGGCCAACCGGAACTGAAATAGATTTATCTTTCTTTAAAAATACCAGAATCTTTTCATAAAATAAGTTCATTTTGAATATTATCACATAAGATGTAAAAACTCGTCATGTTTATTTGCCCTACTCATTCAGTTGATTATTTTGTTTGAGAATCTAAAAAAGCTTTAAGAGTATCATAAGGTCAGGTATGTATTTATTATGATAACAATCTAGAAGTTAACGTTAAATCAAAGGAACACCTGTTCTAATAAAATTTCTAAGATAAAACGTTCAACATTTATATCAGAATAAAAACCTTCGAATACTGTTGCCAAAGTTAAATGTTTTCGAGGTTGATGATTCATCTATATACGACGCGTACTTTAAAATTGAATCAAAATCAAATCAGTAAGTATTAATCATTGAGGTGTTTATCAGATTAGTCCGCTGTTAAACGATGACTATTTGTTCTTCTGACTCTTTTAAGAATTTAATGAGTGCGAAAAATTTTCTATTTTACCTTCTTAATTGTATGGAACGAATTGATTCACGCAAATATTAGAATACTCTAGATTATTACCAACATTTGTGACACGCGAATCAGATTGAGTCCGAATAGTTTTTTGAATAGGTATGTGTGGTTCGATAGATATCCCACGCCGATGAAAAAGTTGTCATTTTTCAATTCAACTGAAGAGCAGGGCAAATGATGACAAATATCGTCCGACATCCCAGCATTGGGGGAAGGTCAAAATCGTGCTACAGCAAACAACACTTTAAATCCTGTATCGGTTAAAGCAATAGCAGCCTTCCAATAATTATGTGGTTCCTTCCCACACTGGTCATTTCGAATTGAGAATACACTTCAATATTCTTGGAGTATTAGGACAATAAGATTACGCACACCCGCTCAACGAAGAACCCGTTCGAGCAAACAGTATTGAAGAGGTGGGCTTAGCTATATAAAAATTAAGAACAAAAAGGCCGCAGGAGTGTATTCCTTACCAGCAGAGCTCCTAAAATACGAAGGTGATGTTTCGGTGCATCCATTAAATCGTCAACCAGATAAAACGTCACATAAAATACTATCAAACGTATAGTGTGGCCGTCTGAAGACGTTCTGCAACACTGTGGCTTTAGGGTGGAGCAGATCCACCATAAGCATTATTTTCACAGTAAGCCAAAGCCTGGAAAAGATAACAGAATTTTAAGTCAAGACTCACAATCTTTGCATCAACTTCTAAGCCACATATCATTCGTGTTCAGGAACACTATATGTTTCTGGGCCAACTCGGAGTCCCGTGGAAATTGATCCAGGTGTGTCGCGTGACTTTGGAAAATACGCGGTAAAATATGCAACTAGGGAATATATCCTCCAAACTATTTTGATTTAAAGGTACATTTATCATGATAATTTTCAATTTCGTCCTGCATGGACCAGATGGAGAGCGAGCACACGTTAACACTGAAGGAACTATTTTTAACAAATCTGTCCAAATATTGGGGTATACGGTATTATCGTCTATTCATAAAAGAGTGCTCTTAGGGGTTTGAAAAAAAAAAGTTAAAGAAGAAATTATTTTGACGAGTTATGGAATTCATTTAACTCGAAGTAAACATTAACTCGACGAATAACATCTAAGAATAGATTCGACGAAAAATTACCTGCTGTTACTTTAAAAACTCGTCACACCATACAAAACTCTTACACTACCAGATCTGCTTTACGGCGCCGAGTGTTGATACGACAATACGATATCGAGATTGGAAATATGTAAAAGAAATAATCAAAAAATATTTGGGCATGCGAGGAGGGTCTTCGTATTCCAGACTGATGATAACTGGAAACAGCGTGATCTTGATAGCAGACTATAGAAAGCCCTCGTTCCCCAGGAACCAATCCTTAATCCATCCAGATTCAAAACGAACTTGGTTTACGACCGTGAAAACAGCTTCGAGAAGGTTAACTTTTAAAAATTCAAATTCATAAAGTCAAAACAAAATTCGAAAGGTCAAGAATGCTCCAACCAAGATAGTCTTCGAATTCCAGCCTCCAAGTTCGACGTGAAAAGAAAGACCGATTCTCCGGTTTAGAGACCAAGCCGTCGCAGATGTCCGGGGCTTGATCTAGATGACTGGAAACAGCGAGATTGGAATCGCAGACGGTAGATCGATGTCATCAATCCTTAATCCATCAATATCCTATTAAGTAACCAAGTAGTTAAAAATTCAAACACACTTTTTATTTAGAATGGAATAAATTATATATATTTTAATCTTCGTTTTGGGTTCCCTTTTTTTCTGAATTTTGTTTTTAAATATATTATTATATAATTCCTTTTATAAATTTTACATAATTCATTTTATTGAAAATTTTTCTATTTTTTTGTTGTCATTCTTTCAGTTTTAATGCATTTAAGTCAACAAAACAACACACAGTCTAAGTTTTTTTTTTTTGTTTTTTAAGTTGATCTTTATTTATATATCATTCTTATTCAATTTATAGTGATAACTATATTTTATTTATTTCAATTAGCAAACAAATCGAATTCTCTTTGTTGGTTGAATGTTTGTTATCTTAAATAAAATAATCATACTTAATCGGTTGTTGTTGTTGTGTTTCTGTATTTTTTTATTTTTTTATAATTATTAATTTGTTGTTCAAAAACACTCTCCTTCTTTCTAATCAAGCTTTCATTGATTACTTATTTATTTTTAATTTTAACTTTTACTGTTTCTGTCTTTTGTTTACGTTATTTGCTTGTTTAAGCTGCTAATTAGTTGTTCTCAGTTAATTTTGTTTTTATTCGTTATAATAATCGTAATAATAATAATTTAATAATTAATAATAATAATAATAAATATTATTTAACTGACCTACATAACTAGTTAACATTATAATATAATTCTTCATCATTTTTTTGTTCCGTTTTTTTTTTCTTTTTTATTCTTCATTTTCTCTATATAATTTTTTAGTTTTAATATTATTCTTGTTTTAATGTATAATATGATTTTTTTGTGGGATTATAATTCAGCTTTTATATATATGTATAATTTTTGTTTCTTCCATAAAAAACCATGATTTCGATTTATGTGTTTATTTTTAATTAAATTTTGTAAATTATTAAACTGAAATAAAAATATTAAAATTGAAATATTTATTTATTTTTGTTTTTGTTTTTATTGAATCGTTGTTTTGCTTTGTAATCATTTCTTGTGTGTAAAAACGGTTGTATTGAAAAATAAAACAAAAACAAGCGAACACAAAAGTCTGAATCGATTACTTCGAAGAACGGAACTATTCAATGTTGTTAAATTATTATAAACTAAATAACAAACAATTTAACTAATTTATAATATACGAACATGAAAACGATTTCTACATCAAAACTTCTTCTATAAAACTATAGTTTAACCATTTTTTGTTTTATTATTTTGTTTTGCGAATGAATAAATGCAATAAAGTTGTCCTTGTTTTTTTTTTAGTTATAGTTTATTTTTTATGTAATTTTATTTAATTTTTGTTTGTTTATTAACATTCCTTCTAAATACTTTTCTTTAAAATGTTGTATTCTTTATAAATTTTAATAGAAGCGTGAACTTTTGTTTTTATATATAATATATGAAGTAATTTTTTGTTTTTGTTTCTATAAACTTAACTCTTAAGTGTTTTATGTTTTTTTTTTTTAATTTATTTATTATTATTTCATTAACTAATAACTCCTAATTGTGTGTTTCTTTTTTTTTTTTAAATTTATACAGTCCTTATGAAGTAAAAGCGTATTTTATTACTTATACACAATTGTATAATAATATAACTATATGTATGTCTCCATGTTTAATTTTAACTATGTTTTCATTCTTTATTTTTATTTTAATCTCTTCGTATGAACTATTATTTGCTAAGGTTTCAAACAGAGGTATCTCTTATTACGGAACACAAATTAATGAAAAAGAAAACGAATTTCACCATAATTATTTGGTAGCTCAAAATATTTGTGGTAAGTTTTGAATACCAAAAATGAATTCAAAGTTAAGGCCAGTTTTTACTTTTTTTTTTATGAAAAATATGCAAAAGTTTTAAATATAAAAACTACGAGTAGCAAAAAAAAAATAATGGTTTCCAAATTGCATTTAATTTTTTCTTTTACTATTCAAACAATTTAATGTCAATAACAAACCGGAACTTTACGAATCGGCCAATGGAAAAAGTGACAGCTCTTACTTTCATCAAATTGACAGATGCACAATATGCAAAGTTAACATAAAATGCAATCAAAATAGGAAATTTGAACCCAATTACAATATTTGCTGTCAAAAAAAAAATCAAAGGAAAAATTTTGACGTTTGTGAATAAACTAAAGAGCGATATATGTATTGATATTCAGTAAGGAAATAATTTAGATTACTTTTCCCAAGAAATATAATTTAAGATTTAAATTAAAAAATCAAACAGATTCATTAAGCCATTTCGAAAAGTGTGAACCTTCTATAATGTTAATTTGATAAGAACTACATATTAGGGTAAGCATTTAACTACTGGTTCGTTTCGTCGTGATTTTATTTCTAATTATTCGGTCTAGTATTCACGATTTAAACTGAGGAAAATTGACATTTTATTATAGTAATTTCCAGTGACATTTAAAAGGTAATATAGTTCGGACCATACTTTCTGACCTACAAACTGTCAATACCATTGAAAATCGATATTATGTCAGTAGAATTTTCCATTTTACTGCAAAAAACAGAATGCTTGTTCACATTTCGAAGTAAATACTCTATAAACGACAACAATTATGTTTAGGTTTCGTAGGGAATAGATATACTTTAGTTCCTAGCGACTTTAAAGCTGAATGGAGATAATCCTGTAGGAATTTCTCACTTTCAAACAAAAGACAGCACTCCTAAACAAAAATGTTTACATTTTATTTTTAGCCGACATAGACTAGGAATATATTGCTAGACCTTCGCTGAGTAAAACATTCTCTTGACACGTGTGTCACTGCACTTGATATAAACTATCAATAAAACCCAGCTTAACATACTCAGCCGTATTAGTAAAAGAAAAAACAATATGGACTTGTTAACACACATGTTAACTAGCTTATGGTTAAAGAAATTGATCGTTTGATAACTTTTAATTAAACATATTTTTGGTTTATGATATCTTTCTAATCTTGATCAATTGAAGGGAAACATTCTCAGTCACACACAGACATGAGTTCATGTGTCTAAAAGGTGTACGTTCCTTGAAGGCCGAATTCGGTGAAGTAAAATTTGTACACACGCTTTCAAATTTGACACTGTTATAAATTTATTAATAAGAACTACAAATAAAGAGATAATTAAGTGCTAACTTTCGGTTGTTCGTTAATAATAAATAGTAGGACTATGTCTTAAATGACGAATATCCAAATTAATGTTTGAAATCACTTTAAGTTAATGACGATTTTGACAGTTCTCGAATTGACATTCATTAGAGGCCATTTTGAAAAATGTTCAGAACAAAAATATTTATGAAAAAATGTAGTTTAAAATAAATTGAATCGACTCGTTCTTATATACTTTTTGCATACTAAAATACATACATATTGTATAATTAGCCTTCTTCTTCTAATATTACTGCTAAAATATATATAATTATGTGTAAAACATTTAATTCTAAAATGATATATCAGCAACAAATTTTAGTCAAAAAGGAAGATCACAATGAGTACATAGAAAAATTAAATTTCAATGCAATTTGATATGTTGAAGATATGTTATAAGAAAATTCTTGTAAATTAATTTTTCTCTTCTTCAAAGATTACCACAAAAATTTTAAGTTCAACTTCATGTGTATAGTGAAATTTAACAAAGAAATAAATAAAAACAAAATAAATTTCTATACGAATCGGAGGAAAATATGATTAATAAGTTTTATTTATTATAATATTTTTTTTTTAAACTACAATGTTAACTATTTTTTCTCTTCCTCCGCTGTATGTATTTATTTTTTTTTATTTAATCAAATTTAAAAGTTTTATTTGTTTAAAATAAAATAAAGAATATCTGATAAATTGCCTTTCTTTTATCCTTTTATTTTTTAAATATAAATATATATGTTTATTTCTTATAACAACATTAACTATATTGTTTTTTTATTTTTAAATTTTATAAAAAGGCTTTCATTGTTGATTTGAATTTATTTAAAAATTCATGTATGTATTGCAAAATTAAAAAAAAAATATTGAAATTTATGTTTACTCCTTTTTTTGTAATTTGATGAATCATTTTTGTCGCGGTCTTGACTAATGAAACACTTTATTCATTTTTGTCCGTTAAATATGTAGTTATCAACAAAATAGTAAGCACCTTTTTTTATAATATTAAGGACGCAATGGATTTAATTTTAATAATTTAATTTTTACCGCGTTTATTTTTGAAAATTTGTTTTTAAAAATTTGTAATAGTTATGTTTTTCGTTCAATTGATTGAGAAATTTTTGTTTGGTTAAGCGAAAAAGTTACATGGAGTGTTTAAGGAAAAAATTTAATAATTTTGTTAAAAGTGTATTAATAATTAAAAAACTTTCTTTACTATTAAAGCTGAAGAGTTTTTTGTTGTTGTTGTGGTGAATTTTAAGAAATGTTTGGTACCTATAGTCAGTTAAATTTTAATATAATTATGTTTTCAAGCAAAAAGTTTTTTTTTGTTTGTTTGTTTTAAAGTCGAGGAAATTTTATTTATTTTTAATTTATTTAGCTTAGTTTAATTAACTGTTAAAATTATGAAAAATGAAAAAAAAAAAAAAATAAAAAAGAAATTATGTAAATTTGGTTTTTTCTTACATATAGATAGTCGTATGTAGTTTCAAAAACTACATATCTATTCCAGAATACATATGTAATCATTTTGAAATGCATATCTAATATAAAGAGCAAAACTCATTGCAGAAACATGACATCATTATAAAGGTAAGTGGATGTTTGACAGACGCATTAGATGCACGGTTTATTGAATTCAATAGTTGTATTTTAAAGGGACTACGACATTTGACCTTTTTTTCTCTTTACATTCTCTTCAGAAGATTAATGCTCTTTTGAATACTTTTTCCAAAAAATATGATTCTCATCAAATATCTTGTTTCAGTACAATATGGCTTCCTCAAAAGTTTTGTCAAAAGATAATGCTCGTTTTTGACTTGTATGATGTGTGGGAGTAGTTTGGACTGTTTCACCATTTGTCGGAAAACTTTATCTGGGATGGGAAGAAGGGAATAAATGATAAAGTGTACAAAAAATATTGTTATTCCGATAGATTACATGTGGGCATTTCAAGCGACTTTTTACAAAAATTGTCGAAGGTAAATTGATCTGTATGTTTTTTCTGTGCCATTTACAGAGCATTCTTATTTGAAGAGAGTTGCTACATTCTACATATCAGATAATGTGGTTGCTGGTTTACCAACTGCTTGTCTGATAATTGAGTTTGCTTGTCTGATATCGGGAGTATTTGATGTCAAAAGTCACACTAAAACAGTTTATATTCAGTAGGACTGTTTGTATGCAAAAATCGAAGGAAGTTATGTCTCCTACCAACTCGCACCTCGATAGTTACACGATCAACTACTAGATAAAGGCTAAATGTATAGAGTGTCATTTGAATTTGCCAAATTTTTGGCATTTCGGGCAAATCTCATACGGTAATGACAAATAGTTACATACATATATTCGCAAATTATTCTTGCGAGACATAATAAGTGCCTGATGTATTTTTGTAAAAATTTAAAGTTCTTCATCTGCAGCCTATATCTTCCCAACATTTATTTCTAACATTAAGGCAACAAACAATGAATTCAAGGGTGATGTTCTGTGTAAAGTGAAGTCAGACAATGATACTGTTACCAATATTTTTTTTTTTAATTCAGTCGCAATTGCAACGAATTCTGACTCTTTCACAGGATTAAAGATCTCCAACAAACGACAACACGGTTAAGAATTGAGATGTTATACAATTTACAATACTTTGGGAGTACTGAAGCCGAAACTGACGTCCGCGAAAAGATAAACTAAAAACCCTTATCAAGATATCAGCACTTCAGAAATCAATATCGTCAGTCGGAATATTAAAGACTTTTCAACTTATCCACTAGAGTTGAATCTGTAACAATGAAAACGGCAGCATTTAATAATTAAATTCAATACAACAAAGAACAAGACTCCCTATACGAACTGCACCGACTTAATAGGTCGGAAACATAAGGTACTAAAGCACCTGAATTAATTCAAATGTTATGGATATGTCGATTTTTAAGTTATGGAATACTTCAGAAGTAATATGAAAAAATAAAAAAAAACGAAAAGTTCACAGTCACGCATAGCAACTCATAAAAATAAAAGAATCTGTCAAAACTTCTCTATAAGAAATTTCTGTTGAGCCCTTTGTAGCACTCTGAATTCCCAGAAGGTATTTTTCCTCAGAATACCCAACTCGATGATAAATGTACATCTGTATCATCTAATGATAGGATATTTGCGATCTCTCTCTACGATTATATCTTGATAGAAATGTCTAATATGCAATTCAACAAATTCGACTAGAAATTAACTTTTTTCTTGTCGATGATTTATTGGTTCTGAATTTTGCTCCGCAAAAAATAAATTTTTCATGGTTCAAATTTCGAACTACTAGTGTCTTCGTTGGGTTTTCCAATCTGTTTTCGATTATGATCCAGAAGGATTTTTCTTTTTTAATAAAAAGAAATGTCATTTTGAAGGGTTCAGAAAGCTTCTCGATGACCAATCAAAAACTATATAACTTCAAAATATATTGGATTGTGAATTTTTTTTCAAATGGGGAAATAAATCTTCGTAATTCTAAAATGAATCCAAAGTGAAGATAGTCACAAATTCTACTTAACACTTGAGGTTATGTCAAACGACAAGAAAGTCAAGATAGATTCAACAATGTAATAGTAAATACTGAGGTGTCAATGTCGAAACACAATCAATTACTAACGAGCCAGCCTGCCAACTTATAGGCTTTTCACACCGAATCAAAATCTCGGATTTCAGCAACAAGATTACGAAATCTCATTGAAGCGTTCACACTGAACAGAACCAGGATTTCATTTGACGTTTCTGTCCATTTATCCTGCTTTCTCGGATATAATTTATCTTCTCTCCTTCTCTCCCCACAATTCAAATTTCAAATAGTCACTCGAGACTCGACTCCATTATCTGCTTTTTATCTACCTCTTCTCTTGCTGACAATTTGCTGACAAGGCAGAACATTTCGAAAGGTTTGTTTGTTTTGACAATCTTGTGTTTGAAAGTAGATTTTGAGGAGATTTTGTCGTAATCTAGTAGATTTGGAAATCTGAAAATGTATGGGAAATCTAGTAGATTTGGATGAGATTTTGAGAATTTTGCTCGAAATCTAGATTTTGATTTGGTGTGAATAGCGTATTAGCCTGATTGCGTTGGCAAGGTGATAACACTGTGAACGAAAATAATCGACGCTAGATGTCGTTTTAACTCGATTGTCAGCGCAACTGTCATAGCGTTAACAGCGCTTTATCACTAAGTGTGATATGGCTGGCGACTGTTCTATAAGAAAGTACTGATAGTCTTGTTTAATAATATCAGGACACCTGAACCCAAAAATAAAATGTTAAAACCAAAAATAAAATTTAAAAAAAAAGAAAGTTTTTTTTTTAAGAAAATTTTCAACAAAAATTTGCGTTTTTTTTAATACGATACGAAAATGTAATAAGATTAAATATTTCAGGAGATTAATAGTTTTTTTTTTGTTTTTAAAGATAAACTTTAACAGTTTTGATTTTTAAGTTTAATAAGAATTTTATTTAAATTTTTATTTCATTAAGTTTAATTTAATTTGTTTATATTTGGGTGCATAAACTTCGCATTAGAATTATTGTGTATTACACCTTTAAGAATTTTTTGTATAAAGAGAAATAAATGTCTTCATTTTTTGTTTGTTGATGTAGTTTAAAGCAAGTTTTGTTTTGTTTTGTTAAAGATATGTTTTCATTGCTTGAAAGACATATAAGAATCTAAAATTAAGAACTTAAATTAAAAAAATAAATATAGGAAAAACTTTCACATATTTTCATCATTTTATACCTACGATTTAGTACATTCTATATATATATATAATTTTTTTTTAATTTTTTGTCGTTTATTTTGTTCTTAAAAAAATTCCAAGTAACTTGTTTCTTTCTTTTTTTATTTTTTGTTTTATATATATATGTATATAATTTATATAAACACTTTATAATTAATTATTGCTTTCATATTATAAAATATGTATTTTCTTTGTATTTTTCCGTATTTTTCTTTTAGTATATATAATTTGCTTTAAAGTTGTAATTTGCTAGAATTTTTTTTTTTGTTTGGATTTTATTTTTAATTTTTGTTGTTGTTGTTATGTTTGATTTATATTTTCTTTGTTTGTGTTTTTGCGTTGAAAGTACTATGTTTCATTATAGAAAAATTGGCAGAGAAGTATTTTTATTTTCGTATTTAATTTAATATTAATATTCGCAAGAAAACTTCAGGGATTTACTGTTTTTTTTTTTGTATTGCAAAGAGTTTTCAAATAGAATTTTTAAGAGAGTATATTGAAAGTAAAATACACCAAAAAAAATATAGATAAAACTGAATTTAATGTGCTCGAATCCATAGTGTTGTTTTAGTGAAAATAACACAAACGAAAGAATGAAAGGATTTATCACAATTTATATTTTAAATAATATTAAAAAAAAAAAAACTAAATAAAAAATTAATATTTCATTTAATTTTTCAACATGCATGTTCAGAAAATTTGATTAAACAAACGGAGTAAAAAAATTGAAATATTTAGGGATAAAAATTCATAGCAAATTAAGTGAAGTCAAGCGCGTTTAAAATTAGGCTGTTAAGAAGTTAGTTTTAGTTAAAATCCTATTTAAGTTTTTATAGTTTTAAGTGTGAAGTAGAGTATATTTAATGATTTGTTTTTTTTTATAAATTTTATCTATACATAGTTGAGGCATTTTTTTAAAGTTATGATAAATTTGACTATATAGATTTTTGTTAAGCTTAAAAATAATTCAGATTTATATTTAAAAAAAAAAAAACAAATTGAGAAAAATTGCGGATTCTATATTTTGAAAATCATATTTCGACAAAATACAAGAACAGAAAATATTAATTAAATCGTATCTTGTGCTGGTATATATGTATGTATTGATTTAAAAAATGGAATTTCACTTTCATTCAATATGACAATTTAATATTTTCTTCTTCTTCTTTGTTTTTTATTGTTTTCGTTTCACTGAAAAATTGTGCTTTTTTTTTTCTTTTTTTTTTGTATAATTATTTTTTTTTCTGTTCATATTGAAAATAAACTAAAATATGAATCGATTTGAAATGTTTGTTCTAGTATATAATAGTAATTATTTTTATATATATCTATATATATAATTTTTTTTCTTATCTATGTAAATTACTTAAAATAAAATTCTGTTTAAAGTCAATCAATAAAACGATGGTATTGTTCATTTTTTTGGTTTTCAAGATATTTTAAATTTTTTTTTTAATGATAAGGTTGTTTTCATATATTTTAGAATATATGTAAATACTTACATATAAATAAAATTATATATAAGTATAATCTATAACACTAAAGTTATAATAATTAATGAGTGAAATAATTTAACAAAACAAAATTAAACTCACCTAACATGAGAAATGTATATATAAGTATAGTTTAATGTAAGAGGGAAGTAAGTGTTTTGTTTTTATTTTTTTTAGGATTTTTCGTTAAAATCTTTAATTTAAAATTTTATTTTAGTAGGGTTTTATATATATAGTATGTATATATATGTATTTTTGAAAGTGTCTGTGTGTTTATATTTTATATATATATAAAGGTTTTTTTTATAAGTTAAGAGTAATAATGCCTTTTACACTGGACATACTATAATATTGTATTCGAACATCAGCGAAACAGCTACGAATACGAAATATAACAAAAACATTGTAAAGCCGAGACCTTTATTCATTTTCCAGCGGAAACACGCAATTGACATTACTACAAATAGTAACATCATGAAGAGTATTGTTATAGAACAGACCATTCCAACTGAATTAACTTCGACGGGTGCATCGTAAATGATGCCATAGAGAAGCCATGGTATTGGTAATCTAGAAAAAAAAAAAACAAAGTTACAATTATAGTAATTTTAAATTCTTTATTATTTTTAAGTTTGTAATTAATTTTATTTAATTTTATTTGTAAACATCTAACACGAGAAAGACCCCGAGGAGTTTTTAGGCTGCATTCACGAATCTGCATCCTATAATTTTTAAAGCTAGAAAAAGTTGTCGCAATTCTTCTTTTCACCTAACCTAACCACCGCGGTAATATACGGCTTATAACTCGTGGGCACAAACTCAAGTTTTAAAGTAGAAATTGGGATGTATACTGTTCACAGGCTCACTCAATGGTCTATAATGTACCGGGTATTGTTACATTTTGGGAGTATTAATTAACATAGGCTTATCGCGTCTCTCGTATATCTAACGGACGTTTTAAGTTAATTTCATGACAGCCATCTCAGATGGTCAAATAATTGGGTGCAAGTAATCCACTACGGAAAATCATCATCTTTTTTTTCAACACCTTGGCTTGCACTGAAAATTCTTACCGACCTAAGCTCTCAGAGTAGCAAACCTAAAGCCACTCTCTTCCAGACTATTGACGCAGCCGTTGATTCACTACATAAAATTTAATCCACCGTACAGTAGACCATTGTTCTGATTTTCTGGTCCAATAATTTAGCTGACTCACTTCCAACAGAACGGTCTATCCAACCGTTTCGGACTGTTGGCCTGACGCGGATTTTTAGGTTCGTTAACATGAAGATCAAAAACCTCTTCATCCCTTCTGAACTAATTCAATTTTGAATCTTAAAAACCGTTCAAAATGTTTGTTAATAACTCCTTCTACCAGTTCGTGAAATTCTATAAAATTTGAGAGTTCGTTTGAACAATACAAGCCTTAGAAATTTTACAATACATTTTTCTAGTACATTCCAAGTGGAATTCAAGACCAAGTGATTGGCGGTAAAATCAAAAAAGTTAAAAGTTTATCGAAAATTTAAATTTCACTATGTAGTTAACTTGTTAACTTATTTTTTTTTTAATAATTAAAAGCGCTTACTTCATTTTCCAGTTGCCAAACTGTTGGCTTATTAAAACCTAGAATCACTAAAATTCATGTATGCATAAAAAATCATTTATTCTGGCTCTGTTTAAGCGGGTTTAAAGAACCCTAACTTTTTTTTTGTTTAAGTCACTTGAACTTAAAAAAAAAGATAAAAGTTGCCATATATAGATAGGCGAAGGTTGAAAGGGTATTCCGAACTTGCATAATTTAGATTGTCTCATTTTCATTTTATGCAACAACGAATGCTGCGGCATTTATCTCACTTTGGATTTAATTTATGGAGATTATTCCAACTTGACTACCTTAAGGACTATAAATCCTTTCTACAGATGTTTCATTGCAAAGGTATTACAAAAACAGAGAACAAAAAAAAATCACTTTTGAACGAATTATGTATGGTGTGGTTTTTTAACTGAATGAGGTTTGTGTTTAAATCCACTTATACTGCCGCCGCGCCACTGTCCACGTAGCTAAAAAGAGGCCATTTTATTTATTGGAGAAATTATTTTATAAAATATATTTTGTCAGTTCATTAATTCAAATTAACCATTGAATTAATGTAATTTAGGTAGGTTATTTTATTTAAAGAAATATTCGCTGATTTTACTTAAATTTAATTTAACAATAAACATTCTATAAATTCACAGAAAAAGTGAAAGACAGAACTTTTGATACAGCAAAGAACTTAATGGCACAAGAATTCAATGGAGAGTTCTGTGAATGCAAGATGGGACATAAGTAACGTTACAACTTAATTATTGAATAATTTTTTGTTTACCTTTTTTCAGAATTAACTTTGAAAAACTTGGGAAATTAACAAAACAAAGAACCAAAGTTGGGTACTTTACTTTGAAAGTCGACATTCAATTATTCAGATACAAAAATCATATGGAAATATTTCTTTCATTTTCGAAATGCGGCCAGTCATCCAACAATGGGCTCACTGTGATCTTTTCCCTGCTAGAAGACCTCGTGCAGTTCAAAATGATATGAATACTGCTCGCTCGGGTGCCAGCAAGTATTGAGTAAAACCTCAAAACTTCCACCAGGCGACGTTCTGAGCAGTTGGTGACGTCTAGCTTTGGGATGTTTCTAAAGGAAAATTCTCCGTGTAATCTTTGGTCCCTCCGCCTTAAGTAAATAAGTAGTTGTGTCGGTTTAATTCACACAAGCGATAATATCCCCAACGGAAGAATTCCACTTCTAAACTTTTACCAGAATATATAAACCAGTTAACACACTGGATTGAAGAAAACTCTCTTTAAAAAGAATTCTAAGCCGGTTTTGCTGCGAAGATGACTGAATCTTTTCTCTAAAATAAGTATAAGCTGGGTTTTACTCCATCGACCGACAAAAAATCTATAACTATCAGTAAAGTTTCGGAGAATTTATACGAATGGCGAAATGGTTTACAACTTCGAAATCAAGGAAACAAGTCTACCAATTGTTTCCTTTCTCTGAAAGTTGAATAGCTCAGATTAAAAAAAAAGTACATACAATAATTATTATCATCACAACACTCTAGACGTCAATACAATGCAATTGAACATCCCCCCTTAGAAAAGATCTGTCTTTAACGAAAATAGAAGAGTTTATAATATCATCTATCCCCCAAAAATATAAAGAATGGTCACCATAATTTTGTTATAAAGACGGAAATGAAAAATAAAGAACTTTTAAATTAAATCTGATTTCCCCCATTCTTCAACAAAAAAAAAGAAGAAAAATACATAAAATGAAGTATTGAATTTACCTTCTTCTCGCCATTCACATTTCTGTGATTCCTATTCAACTCGATCGAGTCATATTCGTTATACGAAAAAAAAACCTACGAAGAAGAATGGTTTGTTATGTCAATATGATGCCGTCATTGTCATCATAGTCCGACGACACTGCAGCAGTCACATAAAAAAATCATTGAATGCACAACCGTAAAAAAAGACAACGGACAAAATGAAATAATCTCATCACACCCAATCTCTTCCAGCAAAGTGGAATCCTCACTTTAATCCCTTTTTTCTTTTTTTATTCTCGTTAATAAAATAGTTATCAAGTATTCAATCCTTTTTCGGTTAGAAGAGCCTAGTATAGGGCGATTTGGGACTATAGGACAAACAACACAGTGTGCCATAGTTTGGAGGAGTGGCCACACAAATTTCCTAGGGACATACTCGTACAAAAACAGAAAACACAAAAATGGAATGATGTGAATGGATGAGAATTTAAATTGAAAATACATTTTTGCACATATTGGCAATGAGAAAATTCGACAAAAAAAAAAAGCGAAATAGAATTTAGAGAACTGCCACTATGTCGGGGTTATTGATTTTTGGAGAAATAAAATCTGTGAAAATACCAATCATAATAAAGTGACCTAGAATTTTGTAAGAGGAAAGATTTTCAACACAGATCATGTTTGAAATGTTGAAAATGAAATAAGTCTGGGATTTGGACATTGGCTTTTGAAATAGGCATACAAAAATGTCTGCCAATGCAGATAGAGACGAATTTTCGATTTAAAATATTTCAATTGAAAAGAGAGCAAGGATGTCTGGGAAAATGATCTAGGTTTTTGAAACCAATTATTTAATAAATAAAAATCTACAAAGTCCATCAGTCTTCAATTGCAACATATTTAAAAAGAGATTTCATTTAAATTTTGGAGTTTATTTAGTCCGTGTTGTTCAACAAACATCTGGTAAATTAATTGTGATTTGTTTAGGATTACTAATATTGTAAAAACAAAAAATTAAAAAAAAAATATTTTTTAAAGCTGGTTTAAAAATAAATGTATTATTATGTCTCTTTATCCTCAAAACAACTTTTAATTGTGAAAAATAAAAAAGTGTTTAACAATGTACAAATGATGGGCGTTAAAGTAGGCGTTTCAGGTTAATTGCTCTAACGACAAATTTAATACCACGTTTTTAGGCGAACTGCTCCACTGTGCGACGTGCCACGAAATTGAAAAACAATCGGCGATCTTTCCAAACAATTGTTGTGAAAGATATGAAGATCAAGCCATCCTGAATCTCGATCACTAAGGAGACAACTTTTCATTAAAAATTATCATGAGCAACGAGTCCTATTTACATCGCTGTCGATATGTGAATTAGCAAAATTATGACTTCCAGTGCACCGCCAGTTAAAACCGCTCAAAATTAGTGCATGGTATGCTGATTAGGCTGGAAGGCTGAAACGACTACTGTAGACCTTGGGTGTTACAGATCCATGCTCAACGGACTTTCTCCTTCCTTAATTGGGTGAATAGAGCCTGGAGAACATGGGGTTCTTATAGGATAGAACATACTTGCACGGCAAGATTGCCCGATCTATTTATTTCAGGTCTCTTTTTGAAGGATTTTTTAAAATCAAGCCTCGACTCTTGAGAAAATGATGTATGAATATTTCACTCCCAAAATATGTCACATTGTTATTATTTCTGGTCTACTGATCAAATACCCCGCATGGCCTAACTATGTATATATATGTAGGTAGCACCGCCCGGCATTAATTTGACCAGCATGAAAAAATCCGGCTCGAAGGACCAAATGTTTACAAATGTCTAAATTCTTATGGGAAAATGGATTTACTGAAACTAACTAAATTTCTTCTTAACCTACGTTTACATATAATTTGATTGGGTCGTCATAATTGAAAAGAAAGAATAGTTCACACATAAATTGAGAATGTAAGTTACCGCCTGTTCTTGGAATGTGTGTGTGTCCTTTTGTGTCTAATCATCTTATATTTGTATTGTAAGCATTTGCTATCCTAAGAGAACATAATTTCACTCAATTTATCTTATGATATCTTTACTTTGTTTGGAAATCCGCCCAGTTCCACGCCCATTTTTGATAACGTTTATTTATTCCTCATTCAAAATCCCTGGAAAGTACCTTTTTCAATGAAGGGTGCATCTCGCTACCGTCTTTAGAAAGCTGACATTTTTCAATATTTGAATTGTATCCCTTATTTTTGGAAATCCACAGCACGCCTTACATATTTGTCCTATTTTAACATCACTAGAAACTTAAATGATTGTAATTGAGTTCTCTAGAACCAAAAGAATGATATGTCGACTTATCTTTTTCGGGACATCCGCCTACTGCCACTCCCAGTTTATAGCCCTGAGATATCGGGCCTTGCAGCTAGTATTTGTACAAAATCTTCCGGATAATTCAAATGAAACCCTCAGAAAACTATGGAACTTCTTCTTCTTTAATCTTGTATTCAACCGAATTGTATCATATCTATCTCATATACCTTTCTCAAGTCTTAATTAACATCACTTAAAGTAGTCAATAGGCAAAAGCTGACTATAAATTAGTCTTAATTCCATTAAATTGTATACCAAAGAAGGAATTTGAAAAGTCTATTCAGGAATTAAGCTGATTATACACAAACGTTCTTCGTCATTCTTTGAATTTTGCAATCGTAAGAATTTCTTTTCTATAAGTTCCCGCGTTTCGCAACATCTTCTTCCGCTTAACATGCATACACATCTTCACATACCTTTCTTACAATCGAGCAAGTTTTAGTGAAATTTGCCCTTAATATTTAAAATGACGTCGCACTTAAAGAAAAAGTCCGCTTAGTATAATGTCAACTTCAACTTAAAAGTCACTCACTATTTTGGAATTACCTATATGCAAGTATACCTAAGCCTGCCATCATTGCCTCGTGTCTTGGCATTAGCCTGGTGTGGCGCACAGCGGCGGCAACGGGTGCTTTGCTTATCCCACCTCGTCCTTCTTCTATTTTTGTATGACATCGTATCATTTTCTACCTCAATTATAAAACATTGACGTTCTTCTTCTTCTTCGTCTTCGGCATTGTAAGCATCTCGGGCAACAATTTTCTAAAGAATGCACTTAACTAATGCCGCATAGCACATGTAAGACTCCCTCTTCAAATGGATTTACATGTCATCCTAGAAAACGATGTCACTCATCATGTCAAGGTGCTTTTAGGAGTGTGTGTGTGTGTGCTTACTAGCGCATCCTCTCTTTGATATCGAGCGCTGTAGAGGCTTACACTTGGGATGCAGAAAGGAAAAAATAACCGTATACGTAGGTACTATTAATTCCGACTATAAGGGTCGATACACAAGTGTTATGTGACGAACGATGGAAAAAGTGGGTGCTAATGGTTATTTTTTTTTTCTGACATCTTTTGTAGGTTTTGCGTAAGGAAGCGAAGGCAATCAGGGTTGAATTTGCATTCGCATTATGAGCCTTAGGGAAAAGTTTAATAAACTTTTTGCATTTAAACTTATGGCATTGCTATACGATATGAGCTCCCTCTGGTACCTAAGTGATGTCATCAATAATGAAGGTATTTAACGTTGAAGAAATGAGACCTTTTCCGATGAATTTAGCTGGGACCGTTACTTTTTAGGTGAAATCTATCGGGAATCTCCTTGGCCCTGATGTTATGGACAGAATTTATTACGAAGATACCGAGACCGGCATTGAGGCGATATCAAAATTTTTGACTTACAAACTTCTCGTATCGTCTCGGCCCGTGCCGAGTCTTGTCGAACTTAAAATTGACTATAATTTAGGCGGGCCGCTTGCCGCCATCTGTTTGCTGAAAATTTCGAGGATGGAACAGAACGTGTAGTGCGGCAAAGGGGGTCGTTCTTACTGAACAGCTTATGCACAGGCATGGCTTAGCTTTTCACAATATACAAACTGATAAAAGAAGTAGTATAATGCGGGGCCCCGTTTGTTCCCAAAAACTTTTTTGCATGAGAAGAGCACTGGCACTGTGGCTTTTTGACTCTTTATTGTATATAAGGTTTCCAGCTTAATTTTTCATCAGGCTTCGTCTGAAAAAGCCTTTGATAAAAGGATGATCTACTTAAGAAATGTTAAAGTTCCTAGCGAATAGGAAAAGTTTCATGAGGGTTGACTCCCAGGCCATCACCCCTCTGCCTGTTTAATAAAATGAACTACGAAAGTTCTTTTTTGGATGTTAAAATACTTTCCTGATACGTCAATACCAACATCATCCGCATAAGCAAACACTTTGTAACACTCTGCTTCCAGGCATTACAGCACCTCATTTACTACAGATCGAGATAATTACAATCAATAAGAAATACGTCATCCGCCAAGGTCCCAACGTCACTATTGGGAGCAGCTATTGCGAGGCATTTAAGGAGTTCACCCATATCAAAGTAAACATTTACTCGAAGATTGACACCTTTGGTTTCGAGAGCGAAATGAGTCAAAAACTCTGAAAGTTAGACGTTGTACAAAACCACCAGTTTTCGGTCTAGTGTTCGTCAATAAGTTGGAAGAGAGATCTGATACTGGGTTCCTTCGAGAAAAAAATCTTGGAACACATATTTCGTCCTGTGTCTGGAGAAGGGCGAATGGAGAAGTCGAAACAGCCGCGAACTCTATGATTTGTATCGGAATATGGATGTAGTTAAAAATTTCAAAGTCGGTACACAAAAATGGTTCGGCCAAATCGAGGGAATGAACAATAATGCTCAAACTTCAAGGTTTAAGTCGACAATGACTTATCAAGACTACAATTCCGCCCCTGTCCAACCACTATCGCGCTTAGATTAATCTACAATTGCGCCTTTTCAATTCGGTAAAAATGTGCTCTCTAGACACATGTGCATCACAAAAAGAAAAAAAAACTAAATGTATGACTATAGAAGATTGAGGTAAGAAACAAGAAATATATATCCTTTTGAAGAAGCCCCTCACCCTGAAGGCTGGTTTAAGTTTAATTCCCACTTTCTGCATGTTGTCTTCATCATCTAGTAGAACATACTTTACCTACCCATAATTTTTTCTGTTTTTTTTTTTCCTACATCGACCGGGGTGAAGGTTACTTAAGTATTGCAAAGAAATTCAGGCTTTAGTTGATGGGGTACTCTAATACTAGATGAGCATTTTGAGGGTGATGCTTCTGCTGGAGCTGATGCTGATGATGATAGGATATCGTCTTGAATGTCGACACTGATGAGAAGAACGGAAGAAGTATATCCTTGGCTCCATTTGTATATTTCTCTTCTGTTACAAGCTTTTGAAGGATTACTTCCTGCTTTGCCTATATAGAGTATGCCCTCAGCAGCCTTGGTTGGATGAAGAAAAAGAAAATAATTTCTCTCTATGCCCTCTGACAAATAATTAGAACACGATTCGTTGTGGCTTTGCCTTTCATCTCTATGTGCTACGAGTAAAACTTTAGCTCGAGAAAAAATGGAGGTTTTTGTGAAATTATATGAAGTGTGTCCTTAAGTTCGCGCCATAGAATTGTCTCAGTTTGACAAGAGCCTTACCATATGTACATTTATACTCTTATGAGTGAAGTGTTCTAGTTAAGGTTCTTTTAAAACAAAATTGGATCAACTTACAAAGTTACGAGTAAATATGATTTTTTGAGAATTTAAGTAAAACACTCAATAGGTTTCGGAGCTCCAGCAGGTTAACCACTGGACACTACCCAGGTGTACCTATATCCTACTGGGTGGTTATGACTAAAACACCTGCAACCAAAAAGAATATTACTTTTTTTCTTGTTTTATTGGTCACAAAAAATGTCCTTAAACATCCGGGAACAGTAGCTACCTTCACTCGGCATGAACACTCGTTCAGTCACCATCATCAGGCTTCAAGCTTCAACTATGCATCCGGTGCTTTATGCCGAAATTCCTGAGAGAATTTATTACCACAATATTGTCGGTGCTTTTTGTGCAAAGTACCTGGGATTTTATATATTTTTTCTCTCACTCTGTAACGTTGTTGGACAACAAAACGGAAGGTGGAAGGTATGTGGGTGGTTGCCAGAATTATATATAGGTTAGGTTGTAAGTTTTTGTGAATGTGCAGTGGGACATCAGCTTCAGCATACTTTAATAACATTTCGTTTTGTGGAATTTAATTTACTACGAACTGCCAGACATTGCTGTTTTAACGATGAGTTTTTATTGGGTATGATAAATGTGTAGGTGATTTGTGATTTTGCTGAATTTATTGCATAATTTGATTACTAATAATACACCTAAGAGGGTAGTTGAAAAGTTTCGCGGTCTTACTTTCGGAGTCATACTTATTCAAACATACAGTGCAGTAAATGAAATGTATTCCATACAAATCTCAAATGTATTCCATACAAATCTTAAATGTATCCTATACAAATATCATATGTTACCCATACACAACTCAAGGCATTTCGAGGAGATAGTTTTCGTTAATTGTCAACTAATTCGACAATCTTTAATCACTGGTATACTTGATATCCCTCAAGCATTCACACAACAGTCAGTCGAAAATCTACTTCACACTTCCGTACAATTAATGGTCAATTCCTCAGTTGAAACAGGTTTTGCGAAGGTACTTATTATGAAAAAGTCTTTCCACAACTTGGAAAAACTTTCCTTGCAACGTCAAGCTGAATGAATTGCAACTTTATAAAAAAAAATCCGACGAAATGAGTTGCAAATTCTAATAAAATTGATAACTGCATAAAACACGGAAGCTTTCAAACCTTTGAGGTCCAGAGCATTCTAGTCATCTAGACCAAATGGTCTGGGTTTTTAAACCGAGTGAATCTATAACGTTGCCTTATAACTTGGGATTGAATGTTTGAATATATTTAAGGTTAAGGTTATAAGATCGGGAGAGAAAATGACGGGCTATATTTTATACAAAAATTATTGAAAGTGACAAAAAAAGGCAAACTGTCAGGGAGTGAAAAAAAAATTATTGAAAACGTAGCAATTCCTTGTGACTTACAATTCTCAACCATTTCTGTTTGGAACTATGTATTTCTGCAGAGTGCAAACGGCTTGGATATAAAGCAGTTTTTCGTGATATCGCAGCAGGCAGTACCATTAGAAAAAACACATATTTGTGTTAAGGTGGTAGCAGATAGGAACGAGCCCAGGCCTGACACGCTAGTCAGTCCAACGCACTAACCACTACACCTGGAGATCAGTGTGGGAAAAAAATCAATAAAATACAATTCAAAAAAGATATATCCTTAGAAAATAGAAATAAAAAGGGGGTAAAAACTAGCAAAACGTAAATAGTAGCAATAGCAAATATCCATTTGTGCGTGAAAGGCTATGCCATTATTTTGGACTTGGAAGACGGTTTGGAGAATGTATTAGGGTTAGTTCTTTTCCCAAATTGAGTTATTTATAGGGTGTTTTGGGTTACGAAAACTATCCCATTTTCACAAATATTTTAGTAGAGGATAGGTTTAGGGCTTAATAGATTAAAAAATTTCGTAATTTATAGCGTGAAATGGGGGAAAAATAAAAATTGCATTCGATGGTAAACATCCTTGTACATTTTCGAAAGGATATTTCTTTATTTGAAGGAGGCAATTGCAGGATAGACTTAGAGTAGATATTTTTTTAAATTTAAATGATGTATTGGGGCCATCCCATTTAAAAAAAAAAAAAAACAAATATTTGAAAGGTTATACTTAGAGCATGGCTGAATATTTTTTTTAAACTAATCTATTTATGAGGTGAATTAGGAAAAACCGACAGAATTCAATAAAGTTAATATTTATCTTTTTGAGTAATGGTTATTTTTTTAGAGACAGAGAGCTTTAAATTGGCAATACTATTTTCTCTGGCACACGATTTGACAGTTCTCATTTGTTTCTATGATAATTTGATTTGACAGTTCATCATGAATAGGCAAATTTGTGTTGAAAATGATGGTTCAATGCAAGAAATTCGTCGGGTACATTTTTTTCCAATGAAGAAGAACACTTTTAATTGTATGACTTTCTCAATAAACAAAGTTATATCATTGTGTATATTGTGATTTATTAGACGGTGGAATCATTGGTCGATAACTGGAAGACAATATTGTTACAGACATGTGTTTACACCGATGCAATTGATTAAATGATTAAAAATTTTGACGAACGATTTATTTCACGCAATGGACCTGTTAATTTTCCAGGCCACCCTGTTTGTGTGATTTGACACCATTTGATTATTTTCTCTAGACATATGTATGTAAAGTTGCTTGTCTATGCTTACGATGTACCACAGACAATTGAGCGGAAGCGTTATTGACGAAATACACCCTGATTTACTGCGAACATAAAATTGGACGTCCAGATATCACTACGTTCGCGCCTGACCACATCAGATCGAGGTTAAAACCGAATTTACCCCTCCTCTCCCACCCTCATTTAAGAATTTATGTCATTAACCTCTAATTGTATACATAAGCTTAATGTTAAAAGTATTAGCACTTACCCCACAGTTACATCAAATATATTGCTACCAACTGAACTTGACACAGCCATATCGCCGAATCCTTTACGAGCAACAATCACTGAGGTAATTAGATCAGGTATTGATGTTCCAGCTGCGAGGAATGTTAAGCCCATAACCTATAAAAAGACACAAAATCAATAAACAAATTATTGATATTTTTCCAAATACCTAAAAATAAATGTATCATATCATCATATCAAACTTACCTCAGGTGGTATTCGTGCAGTATCGCCGGCTACATTAGCCCACCACACCATAAGATATGAATAAGCGGCTATCCACAATATCGAACCAATAAATGTCACCGGATAATATTGTTTGCCTCGTGGAGTTCGTGTATCTGGTAGCGTTAGCCACAGTGGGAACAGAAGAGGTGCCACCAGGACATAGGTTAATCGTTTTCGTGCAGTTGATGGCCAAGCCATACTTAAGGCTTCTGGTGGTTCTTCGATTTCGTTGCCCTGCTTAAGGTCCACATTAATGGGGAACAATTTTTTTTTAAATAAAATAAAAATAAAAACAATGTAAATTGAATTATTAAACTGTCATGGTAGATTAATAATTTAAATATAATTTCTTTTAACTACAAATGAATTAAAATTAAAAAAAAATAAATGTATAAGAATCAATGGAATTTGAATTGAAAATGTAAAATATTTATATTTATTTTTTTTTTAAGTTCTTAACTGAGGGAAAAAATATGTTTAATTTTTATACATTTAAAAGTTTTGTGATTTTGATTAATAATAATTTTTGGTTGGAATTCGCAAATAAAATTTTAAATAAAATGCCAAACGCATATGAAATGGAAATGGAATGCAAAATGGTGTTGCAGGCAAAAGATGTTTATACGCGCTAAATGAGTGCTATCTACATAGGTGTAAATTATTTTTGTATTTTTTTTTGTGTAGGAAAAATTCGCAAGCAAAGGTAAAAAATTCAAATATGCTATTTTATTCGCAAGCAAAGATAAAAAATTGAAATAGGCTATTTTAATTCATTATTTTTGCAAGAGAGCTTTATGAATACTAAGCAAGCAGAACAGTTTATTCATATAAATACATACATACGTGTTTTTGTAAGTGAAAAGTGTTTTAAGTAAACCTGGTTAAAAATTAGTCTAAACTTTAAAAATTAACAAAAAATATCTTTGTAGTTAGTTAGAACATTTTAAAATTGATTTCGTATGTGTTTTTAATATAATCAATGTGAGGAATAAAGTATATGAAA
Organism: Chrysotoxum bicinctum; assembly: GCA_911387755.1. Taxonomy (NCBI): domain Eukaryota; kingdom Metazoa; phylum Arthropoda; class Insecta; order Diptera; family Syrphidae; genus Chrysotoxum; species Chrysotoxum bicinctum. Next base: position 10,206,137 of record OU426988.1, read on the forward strand.
GATTTTTAGTAAAAAAGCAAATAGTTGCTTGAGATGCCATAAATCTCCCCCTTACTAAAATGAGAAACCCTAGTAACACTAATTTATTGTCGAGATATAATAACAATAGCGCAAAATTTTAAACAGCCTATTACTAAGATATTAGTATGAAACTACTTAACAATTCGCTAACTTTAAAGTAGTTTACTAACTCATTCTTAATTTTGAACATTTTCTAACTAGTATCGTACTAAGGCAATTTTCTTAATAAATTGCACCTAAACACACCTAAAACAATGATAGTTCGTAAAAAAAAATTAATAAACAGACCTTTTGTGACGTTTGCAAATAGCACGATAAAAAAATAAAATAGGTATTCGATGATTTAACTTTAATAAAAGGGTAGAGAAAGTATGATGCTATATTCGATTAAAATTCGAAAAATCGTTGTTTTAACCTAGTTTCATACTAAAACAGCTTAAACATCGTACTTATTCAACTAAAGTCTTGTGCCAATTTTCCCAATATGGACGTGGGGATTGTGACAGTTCATTCCGACCATTTTGTTTTATCTGTTGTCAGTTTTGCTGTTTTTTTTTTATTTTTCAGATACTAAAAAACCAATCATCATGGCAATTACCAACGTCGAGCAACATATCCAAATAAAACAGAAAATAAATTAAAGCCCAAAGACTCGTAGGGTACATAACCCTATTGACTTACAACACTCACCTATTCCTGTGTGCGTAATAAGGGAATGGAGGGGACCTACAATTTTTTTGCAAGCTAAGATGAGAAGCAATTTATCATGACTGGAGATAAATTAATTTCATAGTGCAACAGATCGAAGAGAATAAGAATCTAGTGACTTACAAACTCCAAGGAAAACCGATACATTTTATTGATTTAAGGTATTGTCAGATCTGTCAATGTCTGATAACGAACAGATAATAGTCAGCTACTTTGCCATTTACCATGCTAAATTGTCAGTTTACACCGGTTGGCAGATTTTGTCCCAAAGTCTGACAGTCCAGATGCATTGTAATTTGGTGAGTCTCGTGTGGATTGTAATCATCCCAAATTCGAACCCATTCATCCAGAAATGTTACTCGAACAAGAGATCCTTTTTCATGAAACAATTTAATGGATTGCACATGTTTTTGAACACTAGTACTCTTCATGTTGATTCGGTAAAAGAGTCCTTATAAATGACAGCCAATTTGTCAGAAGTAGCTCGAACAATATGGCCGAAATGACTTGTCACCCCTTATCAACACGAAAAGATTATGAAGTTTAAGTGCAGTGCAAAATACAGATCTAGAGTGCCCATGCCTAGATCTGATTGAAATTGCTCGTTTTGCAGCCTTTCGTTTTGATTTGTTTCTTTTAGAAACCGAGTATAAGGAGTACTTTCAGAAATTGTAGTTCGCTATGGTTCGGATTATTCATGTCGATTACAGAATTTGCAGAATTTTACTCCCAGTGAGTTAACTCGATCCGTTGACCTTTCGCATCCGCTGTAAAACTGAATTATGAAATTCGCCGGATGAACTACATTGTTGATTCCTAAAATTACCTTATCATTTATGAACTTTCCTATCGACGCTGTCAGTTACAGGTATTTAGTCAACGGCGTAGGCTTTGATAATAGCATCGCTATCGACCTGTCAAATCAAGCATCCTTGTGCGTGGTTAGTATTTGGATGGGGGACGGTTCAACACCAACCTTGTTATATTTCTGGCTATGTCCGGCTGCGTCTTCATCATTTCCACCATTTAAACATTCATTATAATAAACTTTTGAATTACATTTTTGTGTTTTCCATTGTTAATTTTTTTTTCGTTTAATTAAAAATTCACTTCAGATTCGTCTCGAAATTGGAACGAATGTAAAATGATGGAGTGCGAATGGAGTGCGAATGAACTGCGAATTTAGTAATACCAGATAAGTTGAACAGAATGTCGGTGGTGCAGGAATTGTTACCGTCATTGGTTCAACTTTCTTTCGTCGGATTCAGTAATAACAAAAGTTTGGAAATTAATTGAAACTATCACTTTAGCTCATTCGCCTAATTCTGTAATAGAGGTGATTATCTCTTTGATGGATGAGTGCATCACATCTACTTAATATGTGGTCCGATATATCCTCCTGAGTATTGCAGTCTGCGTTCTCAACAGGCTAAGGTCACTTCTCAATTTACCGTGGGCCAGTTAGAAAACCATTAATTATTCAGAGTTTGTTCCGACTTAAGCCGATGCAGGACTTAAAGTATTCTTGGTTGCAATTCCCAAGAAGTAGTTTTGCGTGCTTAAGTTTTTGAGTTCCGGGAGTATATTTTTGTAAGATTAACTAATCAACATCAATTCAAAAACAATGTAAGGATATTCTTCGAAATACATATCAGCTTTAAGATTTTTCTCCAGTCGAACTATGTACGAGTATATGTATATAGTGAATGATATAAATATTTAAGAATTACTCTTAAGTTTTTAATAGAGGAATTTAATCCGGTTTAATATACTCGTATATACCTTGCAATATTCCATCTAAGGGATGAATGTTCTTTACATTCATCAAGTGCTTTCAATAATTATTCAAAGCGTCTTCAAACATAATCTCTGTTAAAATGGTCACGCTCCGTTTTATCAAAGACTTAAATCAGATCTGCCAGCTCCATTAACTATTCTATTCGTCCTTTATAAATACATATGTACATACAATACATTAAGGTATGTCTCATTGGACTCAATATCTTAACCAAAGGAAAAACGTCTAATCATACTGATTCAAATAAAAGTAAAAAAATTTAATATAAATCCATTTATGATGAATTTTTCATATTTCCATCCCAAGGATTTTCACGACTTTTTTTTTATTTTTAATAAAAGACAATCAAAAGAAAAAGGAAGGATAGTACATATCACATGAAAATATAGAAAACTCTTCTAAGGGCAGTAATCAAAGTTGACAAATGATGATTAATTTTTCGTTGAAGAAATACTGATGAAGAGATAATTGGGAATATCATGAGTATAGATTTATTTAAGATTTAAGTCGGCGAGCTATTTAATTGTCCTGGAAACTTGGAGAATACAATTTAGGATGTCTAAAATAATGCAGCTTAAAATCTTTCTTTCGGACAAAATTTACTTCTAATACACGATTACTTTTGTGTTTCAAATTCCAGCTGTAGCTAACTGGGTTTTTTTTTTTTGGGCAAGACATTTGCGAGCGAATGCCAAAATCCTTCAAGTTACCGTTTCGTGGGGATTTCGGAATAGTGGCGTCATTGGTTCATATTTTTTCGAAAACGACGTTGGTAAGGCGGTCCCGGCAATGGCGAGCCCTGTAGAACGCAGGCGATTTACATTCTGCATGATAAGAAGGTAAGGTTATCGCGGAGGTGACGTGAATTGGCCATTAAGGTCATGTGATTTGACCCCCCCCTAGACATTTTCTTGTGGGGTTTCCTGAAGTCGCAGGTCTACGGAAGAATGACCTAAAATCGACCGATGCTCTTAAGGTGAACACAACGCAGGCCATCGCTCAAATTCAGCGGGATCTATGCGGACGAGTAATTGAAAATTGAACCACTTGGATCCGTGCCACCATAAGAAGCAGTAATGGATATTTGAAGGATGTCATATTCTATACAGAAAAGCATACATGACCTTCTCAATAAAAATGTTTGTTAATACTTCACACACAGCTTGTTTTAATCTATTTCAACAGCTAATCGACCTTATTGAAAACCCTTTATAATATTATAATTTACAAGAATTTGATAACATTGGGACCTATAAATGCGAGCCACGAATACAATTTTATGATATTTTTTTATGAAACTTAAGCATCTGTGATGTTACTGTATTGCGAATAGAAAAAAAATCAAATATATCCACTGAGGCTCTGAGGTGCAACTTTCCAAAACCAAATTCCTAGGTCTTACAAAAAAAAAATACACGAAATCAATCAAGTTAGGTATACAAAATTGTTTCTGTATGTCTGGAATTCACTTTAAAATCCAAGAAGGAATTCAAATTCTTCAAAAAAAAAAGAACATTCAGATTGATGCAATATCAAACGAAACGAAGAAGTTTGTAATCAATTTTCCATCGTTGAAGGAATTCAAGTTGTATTTTTCATATAAACTTCCAAAACGACTGTCTTTCTGCATGTCCTATGGCATATGTTTTTCTCAGATTGTTGTTGGCAGAAGCAAACTCCTTGTAATCCTTCCGCACATACCCCGTCCACAATCATCTAAAAGTGATTCGTGAAATTGCTCCCTATATCTTGCTCTACTTGTTTTTCTATTTTTTGATGGATCAAAACTTTTCAATCAAATTCACCTGATATGGTTGGTTTTTTTTTGGCATCGCTTAAAAACGCTCCCTCTGCTTGGTGGAAGGAGGGAAGTTGAATTCAGTCAAAAAAAACCTCTGAGTTAAAAATAATCGATTGGAAAAGCAGTCAAGATGGATTGATTGCACGCTATATGGGTAGGTACCTAAGTTTTTCTTCTTTTTTTTCATCAGCTGATAAAAAAAATAAATAGACCTCATAAGGATAACCCTACACACAGCCATACATATGCAAGACAAACGCTAGAAGACTTTTCATAGTCTTGTTTTGTATAGGCAGGCAGATATTTGCATCCAATTAAGGACTGAAAAATAAACGTTTTGCTTTTACTTTCGTGTATTTTGATTGAAATTTTATTAAACTTATATGTATGTATATGAATATTTAAGAACAGATTTTTTGACGAAGTTCGGGTTTAATGTTAATTTCAAAAACTTCTACTTAATGGAATACATTAGTAATTAAGAGACCTATTAGTATTCCATTAATTATAGGCTAAGATCATTGTCAAAAATTATGGATCGAGAAATAGGACTGGGATAATTCGATCGACGCATCTGCCAAAATTAATTACTTTCGAGGGAAATACTATTACGTATAGATTCAGGAGAACACCAACCAAGCACACTCACTGGCAACATGACCTACAAAAGTCGATATGGTTATAAAAATCTTAGCGTTTTGTTCTAAGAAGAGGTCGAAAGGGCTTTGCATAACTAGAACACTATTTTTTATCCAAAAAATCCCTGCTCACCAAAGTAAGCCAACTTTTAATGTAAACAAAGTATAGTTCACAGTATTTTGTTTGCTGGTATATTTAAAACCCTACAAATGCCATTTTGTGTATATTGATTTGGTGAATCGTGTGGGGAAATTAAGGTACCCAGTTGAATATTTTTGCAAATTGTGTGGCGAATGAAGAGAGAGTATGAAGACTATAGAAACTGAAGAAAAAACGAATGGATTGGCTCCATAATAAAGTAGTATAATCATTGTATGAGCATTTAGTTGCAGTTTTAAGTCGGTTTCGCGAGTTTAATTCTTAAAAAAAAATGAATAGCTAAATTTCTCATTAGAGTATTAACGTTTGGGTATCTTATAAATAGCTGAGTTCATCGAGACAACGACATCTCGTTCTCTTCTGACTGTGAATCTTGCCAATATGTACCTATGTTAACCTATCAGGATGGATTCCGGCGGCTCCTATTTTGAACCTGATCATTTTAGCATATATGCTATATATTCAACACTTCTTGCATCAATAATGGACTGTCTTGGTTTCAGGTATTGGTTTTAAGCACTCTTGCGTAAAGAGAACTTGAAAAATTCTGATGAGAGTCCCTGCCGAAACACTTCGCTTGGAGACAAGACGCCAGAACAAGTTACTGAGACAGAGCAAACACCAGAAAAAAAAATCCTACGACCGAGCAGTGAAGAATGTTCTGCATTGTATCGCTTAAAACAATTCATTCGTGGAACAAACTTTAACAATTAACAATAAACAAAAATATGAAGTGTCATATTAAATGCTTGGATCCGTTTCTGGAAGAGAGGAATAGATTACAATTTCTTAGAGTTAAAGGCAGGTTAAAGCACGCCAAAGTTCCAAAAGAAAGCTACTCTCGAAAAAAACAACAATTTCCCAGAGAAATGAGTTGGAAAGGTACATCTTGCTTATAATGATACTGGTCCAAATAGGGGTTCTGTTATCTCAGAGACTTCGATCCATTAAAGGGACCGCTGTGAATGCTCAAACGGTGAGGTGGCGATAAGTGGAGAGTGTTTTGAGAGCAAGAATACTCATGTACTGAGATTCACGGTACAACACAAACGAAGTCGGATCGAGTTCGCCTTCACCAAGATTGGACAGAGGCCGACTAGAGAAGAGTTCTTTTCACTAATGAGGTAGGTTTTGTTTGCGCTCACCAGATAGATGTAGCAAAGTGTGGAGATGTAAGAGATACTCTTCGACCACCTACAGAAATACCGCGCTGTGCATGGTGGAATAGTCGGTGAACTTCAGCTTTTACATCACCAACATTCTGGAGGAATATGTGATTCTTATCGCACCATTTATTGGAGAAAACTTCTTTCTGATCCAGGAAAATGCTAAACTACATGTTGCCAGGAGCGTTACCGACTATTAACAAGAAGTAGAAATCGACATGATGGCTTGGCCTGCGATGAGCCGGGATATGAATCCCATCGAATAATTTTGGGACCTGCTGGGAAGAAGAATTTGGTCGACAGCATCGTAAGGAACCTTATGCAAGGTATGATCAGGTGAATCAAAGCCTTATTAGATTTTCATTGAGCAAATAGTCACTAGTAAAGGAACGAGGACTCTTTTGAAGAGAAAAAAAAAAAAAAAAAATCGAAATTGTTATGTTCTGCCCATTTTTATTAATTTATGTTTCATTTTGAAGTTCTTCCCATTTTTTTATATGAATTACTTATTTTTATGTCAATAAACAAAATATGTAGTATTTAAAAAAAAACATTTTTTTCTAACTTATGTGAAGTCGCTTCACTTGTTTTGTAACTCAGTGTAGAATATGACAATGACAATAATGTACTAAAACTGTTGTTGTTTAAAAACACAGAAAATGCTCTTAACTTGACTTTCAAACCATTATCAGTGGAACATCTCACTTTACATTTGGTTCGTTTTCTACTAGTCATTACTAGGTCTCGAAATCACTTTTTTAGGCAAAAAATTGTGAGGAACTCAGTTTTTCTTGGTGGTATATACATGGCTAACAATATGTATGTGTTAACTCTAAAAGTCATATCAATGAGTTTTGTATTGAGGATCAAAACTCTGACAATTGTCAGACAGAATTTTCCGTCAAAATGTAAATGCGTTTTGAACGTCGAATCGTAGGTTAAGGAATGTGTCATATTTCACACCGGACAAAAAAAGTTTAGTCAACTTCTTGATTATTTGAAAAATCCGGCCTCTGATACACCTATTTCTATATTAAGTGATTGAATTTTTTAAATTCTTGAAATTTGCCGCATTTCACGCCCCCTTTTTAGAACCAATGATGCTAGCTGCTGTCAAACAAAATGATGTAGAAAATGAATGTATTTGGTCCTGTGAAGAACCTTGACAGCTTACAACTTTCAAATAGTTTTTAATATTTAACTTAATATTTTTTTAATTTTTAAAATACTAAAATATAAAAAACGGGCACTTTATGTTAATTCAGCTTGAAATCTGCAAAAATATCATTTTTACTAAAAATGTTCATTGATGTGCTCAATTTTGTTAATTTACATTCTGTTTTTATTTCAATTATTGAATATAGAAATAATTTGTATAAGATTGGCAATGATATAGACACCTTCGAAGTAAAACCTGTTGTTAGATTATTTTTCTGAAGAAAAATTTATTTCACCTACATATGTACATATATAGAAATGACCTTTACTTTTTTTCAATTTGAGATTTGAGAATTTGTTTCAAGAAAAATATATATCACATCTACCCCTACTACGATTGTCATTTTATCAATTGATTTAAAAAAATTAATCCGTCATAGATAAGTAACTATTTTCTTGTAATTGATACCTTTCGACATAATTCACAAATATAAAAGCTTTTTTTCAATTGGATTGATACATATTGAATTTTCATATTTATCATTTGATAATTGGTAATCGACAACTCATCTCAAAGTGATCAAAATTTTTGATTTTTGCAAATAAAAAGTTATTTTAAAATACAGTTGGTCGGCACTTCACATGTAAGATATTTATTTATATTTTATTTAAATACTGAGTGATAGAATTAAATATTATTGTGAAAGAAATTTTAAACAGTGTTGTTGTATTTGTGTTACATGCCATGCGACAAAAAAAGAACAAACCAAATATATATAACTTAAATTATTATAAATAAGCAATAGTTAGTATATCTATTTTATACACATCTAGATTTCGGAAGGCATTGAAGGCAGATTTTAAGGACAATTATTTATTTAATAACTTATTTGCCCTTTACAAAAAGCTTATTAAGTTTTTAAGAAAAACAAAATACTTTCGCTATTATATTAATACATATTATAATAAGCTCTGAATTTCTCGGAAATTCTAAAATAACTGTACTTGTTTTAAAGCAATTTTCTGCAAATTCTAACAAATTAATCCAAGCTACTATATAAACTCAACTAAAATTTGGATCAAAAATATGCAAATTAATTCAAAATTTAGATACTCAATTTATAGGATTATCAACAAAAAAATAAATTACGCAAATTTTCTGAGGTAGATAATAGGAATTGAAAAATTAAAATAATAAGTATTTTCAAAAATTTTAAATTTTTCTTGAAAAAAATTGATAAAAACTAACTTTGGTACTAAATCTTCGTGTCTGAATTTTGACCCTCTGTTCAATCCAGCTAGGACGACGAGCACTCAATGATGGCTTTATTATAGTGTATCATATTAAATTTAAGTACATATTTTTTTAAATTTTAGTTTGAATGTTTTTTTTTTAGATATTATACGATTTTTAAATTTAGGTTTTTATTTTTAAATATATAAAAAATATTTTTAGAAATATAGAGAAAGAAAAAGTTGTATTTTTAAGAATTTTTTAATTTAAATTTAAGTAGGAAATGAAATATAGGAGACAGAGATAGAGATAGATAGAGAGAGAGAGAGAAGAAGAAGAAACAGGCAGAGTTCGGGCCAACTCGGAATATATTGGCTATTGCTTAATTAATTAAAAAAAAAATGAAAAAAAAAACATTAATGCTAAAATATTCCTGAAATATTTTAATTTGATTTTAGAATTCAAATTTATAAGCAAAAAAACAAAACCACAAAGACAATATTAAATAAAAAAAAATATTATATTACTAGAATATGCATTTCATGAACTTTTTTTATCAACACAACGAATAGTTTTTTATTTGTTTGATTTGTTAGTGATTAACTATAAGCAAAGCCAAATAATGTATAAAGTTATGATTTTTAATTTTAAAATCTTTTATTTAAATTTATTTTCCGAATCAGCTCTGTACAGAATGGGAAAACTAAGTTCAGAAAAATAAAAATCAGAATAAAAAAATAGCAATGATATGTCGAAAGAAAACAAAAAAAAAATTAGATCTGAAAGTCACACATTACCAATGAGTTTCAAATTGAAAATGCGAAATTAGAAAATATTTAGAAATTCTTTAAATAGCTAAAAGTAACTCAACAGTTTGAACGCAATTTGTTTTTCATTTAAGCCTAGTACGCTGACAGTGAGAAATTTTATCTCCCACATTTCTCTCCAAAAATTAAATTAAACTCTAGATTAATGTTGACATAATTTTTTATGAAGAATATGTCACAGAAAATAGCTGTTCTATGACTTGAAAAACTATTTCATTTATCATGAAACCCAAATAAACCACAGATTGATTGACGTTCGTCACTACTTGAGCCAATCTGATGACCTACGAAGTTGCCAAAACCAACATCAACCATCTTCTTGGTACAATTTTCCTTGCGAATTGCTTTAATGAAGCATGTTGCCGTTGCATGCATCAATTAAATTTAATTAAACACGTCTGCATTATGCAATGAGACCACTTTGATCTTGCAGTAGGAGTCCCTGTCGAATATTTCGATGGAAGGAGATTCAGCACTTATGAAACAGAATACCGAGTGTATAGAAGAAATATTGACACATCTTTGGTAAAAAAAAGCACATAGACCAGAGTTACCATACCGAAAGGTACTGCAGCCGCATTACCACTTGCAGACCAAACTAAAAACTTTAAAATGACTAAAAAAGCAGTCAGCTGATGTTATCATCTGTCAAAAGAATACTGATCGAACTTTACCATTGGAATTAGAAAGTGAGTATTTTCTCTGTATTCAAACAAAAATAGTGCCGAAACAGATGGTGTGGTTCATTCGCAAGTTTGAAAAACACCAATATCTAGAGAAAGTCTTCTCCTACAAGCAATAAGAAGGAATAAATTTTCAGGAAATTACCTTTCATTTTTGTATAAAATATATTCGTTTTTCAGTTCTTGCCATTACCACTCTCTATCGACTCCTAGGAAAGTAACGTAAACTGAACAGAAAAAGTTCTGGTAACTTTACTCTAAAATTATAAATCTTACAGTCAAATGTTAATAATGAAAAAGGAAGCAAATTTAATCACAAATAAAAGTGATGTTAGAAACTTTTCTGTACGATGCGACTTCTTCGAAATATTGACTAAATTACGTTTCTCAAAATGGCGATTGAAGTACAACACAACGTCTTTGGGAGAGAGCAAGCCAGACAAGAAAAGAAAAAGTTTTGGCTCGTTGCTTCATCGTCTGAAAAGTATCAATATTAGGAGACTTTTTGAGGAGCTAATATCCAATCAACTTAAAGAAATCAAATACTCTCAGATGTTAAGTTCCTTCCGTTGTCAATATTTTTCTGATTAAAGATAAATAGTCAACTTTCCGTCAAACAATTCACAAGGTTAGGCACAAAAGATTCCGGACACATACAAATTGCAATTTCTGGCTATATACCTCTTTGCCTAACGTCGAAAAATTATCGCTTTAGCTTCATCCCAGACAAATCAACAAATGAGCTGAGATTAATCTTTAGACGGGTGATAGACGACAGTATAGTTATCAGATTCATCAAATAAATTGACCAAAGTATTCAAATTTGATCCATCCAGATCGGTATCGGATCGCGGCTGTGCACGTACACGACATAATTTGGAGGTCGAAAAAAAGTTTTTTGGTACCAACAAAAAAAGTGAATGGGAATAAGTTATATTGCTGCCAAAACCCCACCCCGACGGGTCTAACCTTGTCGTGGTGGGCTGGCTTACGTCCATACTCAGCTGTTACCCAGACAAACTAAGAAGACCCAGGAGGAGTCTTTCCTAGCTTGCCGTAAGGTAAACTAAAGACTAGGAGCGTCTTTCCTTGTTTGCCGTAAGGTAAACTAAAGACTAGGAGCGTCTTTCCTAGTTTGCCGTAAGGTAAATAAAAGACTATGATGCACATTGAGTTGTTGGTTTCTACCCCGGCCGACTTCTTGGTGTGTATCCTAAGGGTTGACAGGCCCAGGGTTTTGCAGGAATCCATCTGGAAGTGACGGGTTCAGATCTAAGAGTTTCCGAAGCTGAGACAACAACTCGGATTAGTCCGGGTTGGGATCGACTAGGAGACTCCATGAAATGACAAAGTTGCGAAGCTCGACCAGAAGCTTAATTCTGGAACCATGGGAGATAGTGCCCATTTAAATTTAAGGATTGAGTTTTATCCTCTGCCCAAACCCTATCTATGAGGTAGGCCCCCTAGTGGGAGCATCACGGTGGCTTGGTTTATTTCGAATGCGGAGACACGTGGTTTTCAAGATTCTTTTCTTGAATTCAAGAGGTGTTAGATAGACCTCATTTCCAAAGCAAGAGGTGTGCATATGCTGCAACATATCACAACTTTGCGACCGCTATATCGGGGTTAATGGTTAGGACTAAATCTGACTCCGATGGAGGTAGGCCTCCCGTGGGGTAAAACTGGAAACGGTAGGCATCCACGTTAAACGAAAAGACGATCTTGCTGCCAAAACCAAACCAACCTCAACACAATCGAAAACTTTCAAAATGCACCTTAAAAAAAAAAAAAAACAACCCTCCAGTAAGCACAACTAAAAGAAGTCCGTTGGCCAGTTAACATACTTTTAAAAAAAATTTCAAGATCAATTTTCTTGGCAATGAAATTATCTTTTATTTTTTGTTTGGTTCGGGATAATTTCGAGTTTTGTCATTTTATATAAGGGCCAACTCTTATATAAAACGAGGCAAGGACGAGCATTTAAGACGACACTACTTTGCAATTTTCCTTTTGACCGCGTTAAAACCGTGAGATTTCAAAAATCGTTTTGTTCTCGTTTAAATTAATCTAGTTTCGGTCTGCATATCATGTTTTGAACTAGTACCAGGATTGAAACTTTCATATCGGAAGTGACCAAAGCGTCAAATCAAATCATCAAATCCAAAAGTCATATCTCAGTCTCCTGTCCAGCCAGGCTTTATAATGATGTTAGTTTGGTTTTACTTTTTTGCATTGTGTCAAAATTTTAAGGCCACTTTCAAAAATGTTCAAAGTTTTGTTATGTGTGTGATAGAAAATAATGTTGGATAATGTTGTATGAACGACTGAGTGGAGACAAAAAAAGTTACAAATTTGTAGGCCTCGTCAAAAATCTCAGTATCTACAAAATTGGTTTATCGAAAAACCTGGCTGACTTTTCAGAGCTGTAATTTTGAACTACAATATTATATCATCTTGAATATCAAAATTTTGGAAATTCACTGTTCCAGAAATTTTGGGACCACATACTAAACGAGGAAAATACTTAAAAAAGACCAAAACATGTACAGAAAAAATGTATCTATACATACAAGTCAAATTGATTACCAAGATTTAGTCTCGATAAGTTCTCCTCCAAAATAAACAATTTTGGAGATACGTATATGTATGTACATGTGTACGTATGTTTGTATGTAGATCAACTTGTATTTTTTTTTGTTTAAATGGAACATCTTGGCAGGGTCATGAAGTACCGAATACTTTGACTTAAGTTTTCCTAAAAGTCCTAAATATATGAAAACAAATATCTAGGTTTGCCTTTTTTTGTGAGTTCCACGAATATAATATACCTATAATATTTGACCTTTGCGTCGACAGTGCCACAAAGTCATTTTTCTCTCAATCTTTTAATTTGAAAGTTTATCAGTCGTAGACCTAGAATAACCCTGTTTATAAATATAGAAAAATAAAAAAAAAATTAAAACCTAAAACAAATTGAGAGGATACAATAGTTGTCGAATTGCTCAGCAAGTGTACGTTTGAATATTCATTAGTTTGTTGCTTCGTTCTAATCTACCTAATCACATAGTAATAGTGAGGTGAACATCAATAATTTAAATGCCTATTTTTATCACTTAAATATATATTATACACAAATTGTGATGTGAATTGAAAATATAAAAAAAAAAGAAATAAATTATTTGAAGGATGAAGAAAATCACATCCTTTTCATGCATTTATGCACTATGCACACTGTGTGAATTTTGATGTTTTATTTTCTAACATTCAGTAGGTGTGGTGTGGAATGGCAGTTTAATATTTAAACAAATCAAAATCAAAAAAAAAAAAAAAAACAATATTATTTGCAATGAAATACTTGTATGATGTGCCTCATGAGCTTGGAAAAGACTATTCGTCTGCTTGGAAATTTGTTGCCGCAACTTTTTGTTGCCACAGATTACCCATCATTTTTGCCCAAGAGTTGGCGGTAACTCTTGCTGGACCAGAGAAAAAATGTCCGGGAGACAAATTAATATTACCGAGAGTAAGTTAAAGGTACCAAAAAAAAAATGTTCAAATGAAACAAAAAATTTTCCGTTGACTGAGAGATATTAATCTTAAAAATTAAAAAAAAATATATAAAAATTCTAAAAGCAGTTTCCGAGAAAAATAAGATTTTCGAAAACAATTTTCTTTAATTTGTAAGATGGGTACCTTTATTGAGTTTCCAGAGAAAAAAAAAGCAAAATTTAAAAAAATTAAAAAATCTATAAAATGGATCTGGAATTTTTTTCCATTTCCGCAAGAGTAAGATGAAAAGAACTTTTCATGACAACAGAAACTCTTGTAGGATTTATCACTATTTCGAAAAGGATGTACTATTAAACATTTTTTTTTTTAGAATTGAGCCTAGACCTCTGGCATGACACTCCTATGCACTAACAGCCTTATTTATTATTTTTCACTAATACTGGGTTCAAACTCGGAATAGTTAAACCGAGCCGAAGCACTTACTTCGAGTTTACGCCACGTCAAACAAATCCTTATTTAATATATATTTTCTTAGCCGTATTAGCTACGCCTTCCTTATGTCAAATATACTGGGAAAAAAAGCGACAAATCTAAAACTCTGGTTATTATACACCTAAATCAAACCCCAGCTGATTTCCATTATTATTCATTTTATTATCATTGTATGCATATTGGAAATTAGATACATTTAAAATTGGATTGTATAAAGTTCAAATCCAATAAATGAATGTACCAACCAAACCACATTGCGTTTCCAATACCGTACAACTGTTAGAGCGTTTGGAAAATATAAATAATTTATTATTGCAAAATATCTATCCTTTTTGTCTTAATAAGAAACGAAAAAAAAATTGCTTACACTCCTTTTTGTAAATTTCACAAGATGTCATCTCAAAATGATATTTAGATACTAAAACGGCCCTAAACCTCCTATGAACCAGTTTTAGCTTATTCCACCGCTATTCCTCGTGCATTTTCATTATAAATAAGGTTTTCAGGTTTAGAGCCGTTGTACAGTCGAAGTAACTTTACTCCGCCGCTAAAACGAGTTAGTAAATAAGGCTGTCAGAGTTAAAGCTACCTAATTTTCCTTAAATGTTTGAGCACAGTGCGAGCGTTAAGGAAAGCTGGGGGAGGATTTGAAAGAAGAAAGAAGTATAAACCGAGAACTGAGAGCTGTTTGGTTTTATAATGCAAGTACCACTCATAAATAGACGCAGGGTTCGTTCCGCTTCAAACGCAGGAAAGAGCATTGCATTTTTCAAGCATTAAATTCTACGCGGTTGGTACGGTTAATAAGCTTATTATATGCTCCATATGATATCCAAGAAAATTCTTCAGCATTAGGCGTTTTTCTTTTTTTTTTATCATCCAAGTAGGGTACATATCTAAGCGCATAAGAATCGCTGCAAACAAAGCGTGATCTGAGCGATCCGATTTATTTAACAAACACAACTGACCACTGAACTGTCATTGAATAATTTCTGTTTACTGTCAAAATTGTTATCTTTGTTTGTGAAATTGGTATTTTCAAGGATTTTTCTTTTTTAATTTATTTTTGGTTAATGCTAAATGTGGAAAAATTAATGAAGTCAGCTTTTTGTTCGATTTTCTGGGTCATTTTTAATTAGCTCATCGAGATTTATTACAAAATATTGCAAACAATATTTAAATAAATAAAAAAAATTGTAAAGCTGCATTATGATACACCAAATTGAGTTTATTTGAAATCTTAAAGCATAGTTATAACCGAATAATAATAAATCTTCAAGTACAAGATTCTAAAAAATTGAATTTTGAACAATTTCGTGGTTTTTGAATTTTTGCCAAGGTTGTGTCGATGTCGAAAACTTAGATTATTCATTGGGCCAACAATTTGACAAAAAATCAAAACCTTATGTATGTATATGGTAATTGGACTTCTATGTATATATTTATGTATGTATATGCGCTTCGACTATTTTACTTAAGTATTTGAACTGTTTCTTCATTAAAAATGAATACGACAATAATTAACAACGATTTTTAAATTGCATATAGAAAAAGTCTTTTAAATTCTATTTGTTGTCCTGTCGTTATCGAGAGATTGGTTTCTTTAAATGAATTTCTCTAAATCAGGTCTGAAGAGATACGCCATTGTGTTTAGTTTTTTCTCATACCCAAGACCAATTCTCCATCAATTCCAAATCATAGAATTTCATCGACATAGTTTTGCATGATGAAAAAGAAAACTTCTGCTGGCTGATCTACTTAATACTCAAAATGAGTAATTTATGCAGAAACAATTCATATGCCTGTATATAAAACCCTCTTAATTAATTGCTCCGCTTTGGCCCCCAAAGGATTTTATCTGTTACCCTTCTGTGTCGGCATTAATTAATTTTGCCTATGTTACTAATTAACATTATCCTTGACAAATATTCATCAACAGCACTTTTTTTTCTACGATGAAAGAAGAAAACTACTGCCTCCTCTCCTTGGCTATTTAGTACGGATGTAATGAATTTTAAGATCAACATAAATATAAACTTCTAGTTTGAAACTTGGATACATTCATCATCAAGTGAAAGGATTTCAAGAGATACCCTAATGAATACTTTCAAGAGAAAACAAAATCATATTTTTTTTAATTAATAATACTTTTTGAACACATCCTTCTTTTTTGATTGACGTTGGAATATTTAAATACGAGTTAAACAAAAAAAAAGGAAAACATTCTGAAGACTGGTTTTCATGTGGTCTGGCGTGAATTGACGGTATAATTTATTGGATTGTTGTTTAATTAAATTTGCCATTGTTTTCGTTCATCATAAAACAATGTGAAATGCAAATGAAATTCTCTTTGATTCATAGAATAATTGGTAGTTGTTAAAAAAAAAATATTAAAAAAATAATTGGCCAACAACTTCATCGAATTATTAGATTATTTATTACACAATATTTCATAATGCAAATCTGCTCATTATGCAGTGGTATTCTTGTAATTTTATATTAAAAACGAATTATTTCGTTAATAAAAAAGTATATCCCATCATCTGCAGTGCATGATATGCACATAATAGCTTGTTCACTGCGCGCATAACAGCAAATATTTCTGCTATCATTATGTGATGGATTATAATAAAGCACTCGGATTGCAGAGAGTATCAAAAAAAATTATTAAGATATGTTTTTAAAAGGACGCTCGGACACCGAAATACTTGCGTGACTAAATATACCCGAATATAGGGGGTTTTTTAATAGGGATTTCCAAACTTTGGTTGGTGAATGCGACATTTTGTTGAAACTACATCTGCCAAATTGCCTGTAATTTATTTATTCAACATGCGCATATTCTTCCCACATCATGACATCACCTTATATGTAAGAAATGCAGTTGTTTACGAACCTCAACCACAATATGGCTTTGTTTAAATACAAACTTTAAATTCATGGTCCAAAAACTCATCATTTATACATGCTCGCAGCCCAAGTTTGATTGGTAACTCGACTTCTAACGAATTCAATGCGTTTTAGGAATAAATCCAAAGAATTGTTTCTCATAATCCGCACAGTGAAATCGTTCCTACGGGTGATTTCATTGTACACAATTCCTCGTGGCTGTGCTGATATGGTCTGACAAAGCCCGAAGGAAGGTATGTCGAATTTTTTTTTTTTTTTTTTGAGTTAAACAACTTGACTCAGCGCATCACGAGCCTACTCAAATTTTCGCATGTCTAAAAATTAAGGCAAAAATCCTAAAACGTCCCGAAGAAAGTAAAAATGTTAAGCGATTTAAAAAAAAATCCTACTCCCTCTTCGATTCCAACGATCCTCTTGAATGACACTCCTTATTTCACCTAACTCTGTCAAAAAGTGTCATGACTCCTCCTATACTTGAGAGCGTAAACGATTTTATGGGGCAAGTCTTCTTTTGTATTCGTTCAGTTCCTAGAGTACTGAAGGATCTTGATGGACACAAATCCGCTAAAAAGTATCACTAATATAGCTCTGAAGTGTTGTTTTTCAACGCTGGTAAAACCATTGCGTAGGCTTTTCCAGGTGTACTGCTCTACTGATCTCTTTCCAAGTGGATGAAAAACAGCATTTTTTTTTTATAATTAGCACACACTCAAAGGTTTTTTGTATACCTTTAATATGCCAGAGACACAGTGTGAGCATTAGGAAAAAAGGGAGGGGTTAGAAAGGAGGTGTCTGTCCCTAAAAAAGGCAAATCATCTTTCACTTCTAACTATCGTCAGGTTGCACTTAGGTCCCTTCTTTCCAAGGTCATGGAAAGGCTGATAAATTATCAGCTGAAGACATATCCTGAAGAACGAAAACTTTTCAATGACCGGTAGTGTGGCTTTCGTAGCAATAGGTCCACTAGTGATCTGGTGGTTAATCCCTCCGACCAGTGGCAAAAAACTTAACAACATTTTGGAGAAAGTAAGATTATTACACTTGATATTTCAAAAGCATTTGACAGAGTTTGGTACCAAGTTTTTTTTATCGACAATGCGTGCTGCTATAGGTATCGATGAATCTCTTTTTCGTTCGATTGGAAACAAACTTTTGTACCACTCAATACAAGTTGTATTGGATGGTTTCAAGTCTGATATTCATAAAATAAACTCTGGTGTGCCACAGGGTTCTGTCTTGTCTCCGACTCTTTTTTATATTCATCTATAATTTATCTGAAACTTCTAAACCATTAAATTGTTTTTTGCTGATAACAGTACCTTCAGATCTTATATTCGTTTTCAGATTCACATCCTTGTCCTTCGGATGTGGATCTGATCTGGCTGTAATTTATAAAGCCTATATTCGCCCAAAGCTCGAGTACAATTCCCAAAGTTGGGTCCATTAACCCACTTAAACCTCTTGGATTGAATCCAAAAAAGGCATTCAAAAGATAGGTGATAGAAATATAACAGAAACATTTGAATCCCTCGAGCACCGACGCAATTTTTCATATCTCTCATTATTTTTTAAGTGAACAATTCATCCGTAATACTCGTGCCTCAGTGAATGCTCATCAGTAAACAGTAAACTGTTAAATTCAGAGGTTCTTTCTTCAAACGAATGTGGACTGCTTTACCCGACTCAATGGGGGCTATCGTGAACAAAATAAAATTTCCCTCGGAATTTTTCCCATCTTCAAAAATCGAAAACGAAAATAATTCTGCATTGTTCATTGTAAGCTGGCGGCTTGCCTTTTGAAATGAGAGCCAAAGTCCCTATGCAACTTAATTCCCGATAAATTCGAAGGAAAACTTTCGACATTATTCAAGTTGACATTTTTGAAAATTTAAGGGAAATTTTTTTTATGGTAGCCCCAAATATTTCCCTCTCATTACGATATTCAAAACAAATGTTCATCGGTATCTCCTTTTAAATCCTCTCCAACTTTCCTAAGCGCTCTCACGTTACTCAAAAATGTTAAGAGTGATTATAATCCATCTATTGCAAAATTATAAAAACCCTTGTCATCCAAAATGGCTAAAATTTTGTTACCTAAATATTTTACACATCAGAAGAAGTGAAGAAGAAACCAAATTACCAAAAAAGAACGCATACGCCCCAGTGAACCATCAAATGATTTTTTTGAAGTTCATATCAAAAACAAATCATACAACACCACACCTAGCAAATTAAACCTTAGATTTAAAACATCAACGGACAAAGTCCCATAAAAACTATCAATTTTTTTTGTTGAAGAGAAAAAAAAAAGATAGAAAAATGAAGTAACAATTAGAAATATTGAGCATTCGGTATAAGAAAAAAACAAAAGAAGACATACTCGTTATGATTTCATGTTCAGTATTTTCAAAAACAAAATTAGTTATTTCATTCATTCGTTATTCTGAGCATTTCATATTTTTCCAATTTCGTTCCCCAAACGATACACTAATTTAGATCTTCAATACACGCAATCTCAATATTAAAAAAAAAAAAAAATAAAAGATTTTAAATTCATTTCGAAAATGACTATAGAAGAACATTTAAGTAAAACGAACGATGATTGTGTGACGATTGATGCTATTCCAAATCATGTTTTCAAAATTAAAAAAAAAAATCAATTAAAAAACAAGACATACACTGTGAAGTGAATTCTATAATATTGGACTATGTGTGACGGGACTATAGTTTGTTGAGTTTTAAAATTTTGTTTTTGAAATAAAAAAAATAATCATGAAATTCGAAAATTAAAAGCAAATAATATTTCAAAATTTAAAAATATATATGTTTTTATATTATTTAATTAAATGTCAACAAAGGTAAATGTAAAAACGAAATGACTCACCGATTCTAACGTAGTATCGATGTTTCCATTCGGTCGGTCGGCCAAAGTGGTTTCCTTAAGATTGATTTTTACATGATTCGCTGCGGAAGTTGTGGCACCACCACGCTGTGGCTTCGTCGCATCGAGCAGCACTTTCAGGGATGCAATCGCATGGAGTTGTGTTGCTTTTTCGTCCACCTTGCCTGGAACATCATCTTTGATATGTCATTGTGAAAAAAGCCCAAAGAAAATGAAGAATGGTTAAAAATCAAAAGGAATTTTGAAAATGTATCTCAGTTGGAATTGTTTTTTTTTTCTAGACAGACATTTAAGTTTCTGTTTTTTTGTTTTGTCAGCACAGCAAATCGAATGCAAAGTATGAAAACACTAAGTTTAACATTATTTTTTTTTTTGCAATTATTTAAACACCAAAAAACTATTATGTATTTTTAATTGAATTTGTAATGATGGGTAAATATTTTACAAGTGTGTGTTTATGAGTTTTAATGTATTTTTGAATTTAAGAATAAAATGAGACTATAAACGAGTATAATTTAGGTGTGTGTGGTTTTGAAAAAAAAAATGTTTATTTTAGTTTTTGGTAAATATTGTTGAGTGTCAAGCAAAATATATAAACTTTAGCTGCGTATTTTTCTCTATTGTTTGTTTTTTTTCTTCGATTCAATTTGGTATTTAAACACAAACACAATATAACTGCAATTAAATAAGCAAAAGCTACACTTTCATAAAAATGGTTAGCATTTTTTTTAATGGTTTCTAAGTAAAGCGGGCTCAAAATTTTGTAACACAGTTTATTATATTTTTTTTTGTTTAAGAATTAATTTTTTTTTTCTGATTGAGAATTCCAAATATTATACATTTTTCAAAATAACCAGAAAAAAATAAAGAAATAAAAGAAGGAAAATGAAATAAGACAATTAAAAATAGAAAAAAAACGTATACATCCATCCATTCAAGAGCCATACAAACAAAAAATAGATTTAAATTACTTGCAACATTGAAATATTATTAGACAGGATACTTAAGGGAAAAAAGAACTTACCGCAATATTTTAAGTCGGATTTGAAATAAATTTAAAAGTTTATACATATATAGAATCGAATATAAATTGTTTCTTAAAACTTTTAGTTATTTTTTATAATTCCTTTTTACCAATAAAGACTGCTTTTCAAGGAGTTTTTTTTTTAAGAGAACATCAACACCAGTGAAAAAAAGTTTGAACATTATCCGCCCATTTTTAAATATTTAGATTGACTTCAGAATAGGGAGGCTTTTTAAATAGATGCAGGTCGATTTTGACAGCTCAGATAGGTGGGCATGTTGTTAAATTTCATTTTTTTGTATGTATTTTTTAGACACTAAAAACAAATCATTACGGTAAGTAACAGAATCAAGAAAGATGTGGGGGAGGTGGTGTTGGAACAGCTGGAAAAGGGCTCTGATTACATAAAAAAACTATGATCTTCAACTACGAGGGCTACTTTGAATGAACGAGTGGACCATGCCAATCCACTCGAGTTCTACCAAATGGCAATTAATTCATATGAAGTTACTGGTTGATGAACATTTTGGATAGGTAGAGACCCACCAATCTATGACAACCAATTCTTTGTGTGACCCAAATTGGATGATTAGAATGTGAAGGATATGGTTAGTACTGCGTGCCACACAGCCGATTCCCAAATCAACATTCTGTCATGTAATCATGTATGTATGTATATTGAACCAAAATATGATTTGCAGAATTTTCTATTCTAAAATTTAAGGATCAGTTTTTACACCAAGCAACCTGAAGAGGCGTTATTCAGAAGTACCCAACTGACCTGCTCAGATTCATTAATGCAGAATTTAATTGTAAGATATAACTTGAACGATTTATGAATTTTACTATTAATATTGAATTTCAAAAAGAAAGACCTTCATACTAAAGATTTAGTGTACCCTAGTGAGTTAGACCCTGGGTTCGGCGAGCATACCACAGCCTATGAACCTAAGGTAAATAAGTGCCCAAGCAGCAGGTTTATTACAGAAAAATTAAATCGAGTCCTTACAAACCGACGACGTTAACTGCTACTGAAACCTAAAGGTCAAGATACAGGTTTTAATAAAAACCGAAAACCAAGGATTTAAATACATAGATATATATAGCTCTTAACTGAAATCGAAAACCGAAGATGAAGTCTTAACCTTAACCGAAATCTGAATATCAATATCTTAGGTGATATAGAAATTGAAGATAAAAAATTAGGGATCATAGATTAAAACCAAAGGCTTAAGAACAACAAATCTACGTTCTGGACAATGATCTTAGTCGGACATCTTGAAAGAAGTCTTTCGAAACGATTTAAAAAAGAAAACAAGATGAGAAGAACGGTTTGGTCTGCGCGCCAAGCCAGCAGGAAATATAAATAACCTAATATCAACCCGAATAGTAAACCACTAACATCCTCAAAAAAAGTGAATTGCGGTTTATTCAAATGAACCTGTGACCTTCAGGAAAAACTACAAGATAATGACTAGATGGGCCAATTTACGACACCTCTGCGGGAGATAACCTGACCCTCAAATCGGTTATGAAAAATGTCCTGTCTTTGCATTTTCACCTGGTGAACCTCGTGTGGGTTGGTGTCGTCCCATATACGCAAATTTTAATTTTTAACTCAGCCATTTATCCAAAAATGCTTCTGGTCGCTAAAGATGATTTTTCAGCCAAAATACGAATCCTCTTCAAAACGCTAGGAAGCCCAGTTATGGTCTATGGTCATGAACTTTTAGCTCCTGGATCAGTTAGATCTTGTAAGAGTGTAGACCCAAGTCCCGACGCAAAATTCGCCAAGTTAAAGTCTATGGAACCGCTTGCGCCGCGTTCTTTTGTACGTTTTCATAGACTGCGCAATGTTACGTACGAATTTTGGCTGATTGATTACCAAGACGGTCATCTCAAATTTGGCCGCCAAACATTGAAAATTCGACTTTGAAGGTCACTAGTTCTACCGTAAAATGGGCACCACAACACGTCAACGTTTGTACTAACGAACACCTATTTCGACAATAAAGTTTTATCATTAATTCTGTCAAATTAATAACATTCGACCTTGTAACACGCCATGGTGATTTGGAATCGATGACTGAATAAAGAACAGCAGATTTATTAGATGCCGGCAAAACAACAACAAATCTACCTGCCCCTGTTGAAAACCGTTTCAATAAATGTCTCCCCTTATGCATCCGATTTTGATAAAACAGCCTAACAATAAAAAAAACAGTGAATTATTTTTAATTAATAAAGCTGGGTCTGTCAATATTTTTCACTTTAATTAAAGTCTCGTTATAGGTTTTTAGCCTTATCCAATTAATAAGTCGAAAAAATTCTTCGAGAAAGCCTTTTTGCCAAAGTTTTAATTAAAGATTTATATTGTTTACAAGCTAGCACAAGGTCAGTTCTCAACTTTTTTTTAATTCGTTTCTCGTTCTTTAACGACAGGATACTTAAAGACAGTCAAAGTCACATTTTAATCAACTTCTATAATCTAACCAGAGCCACCTGGCATTTATGTTAACCGGAAATAGTTTATCAATCCGTCATCGGTTCTTCCACCTCAATGGGTCACTTGCCCCATTGAAAGCTCAAGAAATACCTATAAATGCTCGCCTTCAATGAAAGAAAATTCAGTTCATTTCTTCGTTTGTTCTCCCGTTTCTTTTTTTTTTTTTGTGTCTAAGTATAAAACAATTTTAAAAATAAATTCAAAGTCACCCATTTGACGTAGGATATGCTTTATAATATATACAGACACGCTCATAAGACATAACCTACCTTCTTAAAAAAATATAAAAAAAGCCTGCATAAACATCATTCTGCACGTGCATTTAGAGATATACAGCCGGGTTCTAAGCCCCTTTGATAACGTTATACAAAAATAAACATAGAAGACAAAGAATAAAAATTTATACCAACCATCAGGTTTAAAAAAATCAATAGAAAAAAAATAATAAACCTCAAAGACCACAGAAAAGTTGGCATTTTATGTTAAATAAATATAAAGAAAAAAGAAAACGTTAATAGATTCCTCGACGAGTATACATACGTACATATGTGCAGTTAGAAAAATAAGCTAATGCAACCGGTCCGGTCAACCACTTTGATATGCTAAAACGATTTCTATTTTCTTTTTTTTTTAATTTTTGCCTTGACTTTTAAATACTCAGATAATTTCTATGTCAAAAAAATAATTGCATACTTATTTTGTCTATGAGGCAACGACAAGTATAAGCCATGCATTCAATTGCACCTTTTTTCAAACTACCCCTATAAGACAAGCATTTATATATTTTATTAAGACACTTTATGATGGTTTAACCTCTGAAGAAAATAAAGAGTTCAAGACCTGCTCTATTTTTCTTTACGTAGACCTTCTGACATTTGAGTAACTGGCGAACAAAAACCAGCTTTTTTCATTCATTTTTGTGATCAGATAAAAAACTAACGGTAAACGTCTATAGAAAATAATGTAAATGTTAGAGGTAAACGGGATAAGTGTTGACTCTTATTTTATTCTGACCTTTAGGAATCAATTTAATCCTTTCTACTGCCAGCTCCAGACAAATTTCGGAACACTATTTTCTGCAATTGCAAGAACGTGTCTAATTATAACACTGTGGCGATAGAAGAGATCGTTTGTCCTGTTTATTTGATATGGAGCAATTGTGAAGTCCAGTCTTGGACAAATGCTGAAATAACAAGATAGAGACCAAGGCAAGAGCAAAATCTAGACCAAGACCAAAGTCAAGATCAAGTTCAATACCAAGATCAAATAAAAAAAACAAGACCCAGATCAAGATCATTTTCAAGGCCAAGATAAAAAGATCAATAACAAGACCAAGATCCATACCAAAACTAAGTCCAATAACAAGACGAAGACCAAGGGCAAAACTAAGACCAAGCAGAGACCAGAATCAAGAACATCACAAAGAACAAGATCAAGAATACGAAAAAGACCAAGATCAAAATAATAACAAATGCAAACCCAAGACTTGGACTCACAAAAAAGACACAACCAAGACTAAAAACTAGAACAAAGCCTAATACTAATGCTAATGCCAAGACCAAGATTAAGACAAAGACCAATACAAAGGCCAAGATCAAGATCAAGACCATGTCAAAGACAAATACCAAAACAAAGAACGAGATAAAGACTGAAATTGAGACCAAGACCAATACAAATATTAAGATCAAGATCAAGATCAAGATCAATATCAAGATCAAAACCATGATCAAGACCATAATCAAGACCAAGACCAAAACCTAAACCAAGATCAATAGCAAGACCATCAACAAGATCAATATCGAGATAAACCCCAAGGACAATCTCCAGACAAAGACCAAAACCAAGATAAACATTGGTCAAGGTCATTTTGAAGTAGAAAGAAGTTGGTCATATAACCTTTTATGGTAATTGTATAGTCAACATCGTTGAAAGTCAAAATGAAAATTAGTGGTCCAAGGTGGCTTCCCTGTGGAACACATGAACTTGCTAGAACGAGATCAGATTGAGAGGATCTAAATATTGTTCAATACTGCCTATTTTAAAAAAAAAATCTAAATTCTAAGATTTGCTTTGCTAAGGTCGGTTACAATTACATACAGTTCTAGAGACAAATTCTAACACATTAAGTAAATTAGTCCTCAAGGAAGCCGTGTAGATTGGGTGGAGATAATTTGCTTGCAGTGGAACAACAGTTCAGTAATATGTCGGTAGTTGGCACACTATTATTTCTAAGAAAACTAAAGTTTAGGGAACCAAGTTCTTGTATGAATCTGTTTCGGTTCAAGGACAAAAAAAGGATACATTTATTTATTTTTCTTAAAAAATCAGAAATAAATATTCGAATAAAAACTTTAAAATTATCGTTTTTTCTTTTAAATCAGTTAATTTTAGAAAATTCCAATTAAATTTATCAGTGGATAACTACGAGTATATCATTCAATTTTGTTTGCCTTAACTCTATTGTAGTCTCTTGTCTCATCCTATGCAAATCCTTCCCTCTTAAGAAATGAAAAAATACGCTATTTCTTCCTTCTAAAATCTTTTCATCCTTTATATAAATCCTTCACATTGCATTGGTTAAGGATATTAATTTTGTGAGATGCTTATTTTCAACAAATACATATAAACAAACAAAAATAAAAGAAAAAAAAAAAAACAAAAAAAGCAATTCAACTGTCAGATGTTTTAAGAAGAAGTTTCCTTTTATTATTGTGGCACTTCTTTTGCTTTTTTTTTTGTTCCATTGACAATGACATGGTTGGAGCACAAAAAAAAAAACAATTTCTTCTCTTGGCTCGATGTTGCCAGATAATAAATCACACTTTCTCAAATAACAAAAAAGTATTTTCATTTTTTTTAATTCATTTTGTACTTTTGAAATATTAGAATTACTATTTTCATTTATTTCCTTTGAATGTCTTACTATTTACAGTTACTCTTCTTTTTCTTCTTCTTCTATAAAGAAAAAAAAAAACTAAAAACACTTTTCAAACGACCAAAGATTCGAATAGTTTCATTTCATTGTATCTATTCCCAAAACACAGCCCGGTGAGGAATTCATCCAATACCAAATCCTCCAAATGCAAACTAACGTTCTCCAATATTTTAATAGAAAACGTCTCATTTTGGTATTATTGCAACAATCTGAATTGAATAGATACCAACACACCATAAGCAAGAATCATAGTGAAGATGGAAGGAGTGAAATCCGTCACTGAGTCGCACGAACTTGCTCTGTGACTGTTCAAAAGAATTTTTCAAGAATTTTGTAAATCTTTTTCTTTGTCGGATTTTTGAGGGAAAAAAAAGAGCAGATGTTTTGATCGTGGGACGAAGTGATATGTCCCACTGTGATAAAATATATGAGACCCAAAACATACTACATATAATTGATGAATGTTTTTAAGGGCCAACGACAGCTCTCATATCCCTTTAATGGTTTACTGTAATCGGATTAGCCGGTTTGCTATATGATAAATATTACCATATAAAAAACGAGATTTATTACAAATGCGATAAAAGATTGCACACAATTGTATGCGAATTTGTCGTGGTAAATCGTCTAGGAAGCAAAGTTATTGACTTGAAGCCGATGAAATATCTCCTAGAGGTGATCCGCATCAAGGCCACCATCGAAAACATACATGGCAAGCCTAATATGCGCAAAAGTTCTTAATGATAAAACTGAAGAACATATCAAGGAGAAATTGTATGACCTCCTTGACGGAACCGGTCTGGATTGAGATGTCAAGGTGTTACTCGAGGACTTCAATGCTAAAGTCAGAGAAAAGGCATCTTCAACGATAAGTTTCATAGCACATCCTCCACGAAACAACTAAAGATATCGACTTTAGATTCATACTCATAGACTTGCTCTTGTAAGAGCTGGTAATACGTTTCCAAGGCTTAAGAATCACAAAGGAATCTAGCACTCTCCAGATGATCTAACTACCAACTATGTACATCGATCTTGATCTAATCTGCGCAAGCCACGTATCCGACATCTTACCCTTGCGTATCTCTTAAGGAGCCATTTTTGGCTTGGATCATTTATTCATTGCGGCGATATTCAGAACTCGTCTGTTGAACGATAACAATTTGCGAACCGGCCATTAGAAGAAATTCGAGGATGAGCGCCTAAGCATACCTGGATTTGCCAGGGTCTACCGAGATGGCCTGAACAAGGAACTCTCAGCTGCCCATTTACCTATCACGCCTACAATCATTGGTCTCAATATCACGATATATATCATTCAAGAGGCAGCCAACATCACAATTACTCAGGGAATGAAAGAATTATCAGGAAATGCACATGGGAATTGTTAGCAGCGAGATAAGAGTATCGAAACATTTTTGAAATCGAAACAACACCTGAAGGTTTTATACAAAATCCCAGCCAGTTGCAGCTGGTTTTAAGACAGAACACAGGGTCTTCAAAGAAGCAAAGGTTGACTGCCACTGAATATCCATTGATTACAAACAACTGTCCGCCATGGGACCATGTATTTTTTGATGAGTCGACGTTTGCGCCCTCTATAATACGGCCAAAATTCGAAAATTAAAAAAAGTAAATTTTTTTGTACTCTTGACGCATGTATTCATTATTTAAAAAAAAAATTATGTAATTACCTAATAAGGTTTCCGAGAAAAAAATTCCCAAAAATCGTGCGTTTTTTTGGCATTCTAGACCGTACTAGTACCTTAAGTAAAGAACCTCATCAATTGACACACAAGCGTCTATCCATTGCCTAGATAAAAACGTCGCTATTGATGAAAGCAAAAAGAAAGAAGTCTTCAGTTGCGATAAACTACGATTTGCTATTCCCAGAAATATTTGTAAGAACAATATTCTCAAGAGCTGTCAGTTTCTCAGAAACAGAAGACTGATTTCTTTAGAACTGTCATTTTCACATAGAATTAAGACTTAATTCTCATTATATTTTTTTTACGAATCCAATACTTGCTTTGTAGAGAAATTAAAACTAACAACACCAAAAAAGATGGCTCACAGGACTTTCCTCGCCAGGACAAGAACGACTAGAATACAACGATACGAAACGATGCTGCTGCTGCATTGATAGTGACGCTAGTATCTGGTCTGAGAAAGTCGGAGGGGTTAGAGGATTCCTTCATAACGTTACGTGCATACATTTGTAAGTATGTATTCTCTGAGTGTGAGTTATTGCCAAGTTAGATAGTTAGAATTGGTTCAATATACGTATACTCAACTTCAAGCAAAACGAATGACTGTGTGTATGTGTGCAAATGATGAAACTTTGGATCGAAAATGCCCTTAAGTGGGTATTACCAGAGAGAATTGATGGAGCAGCTCTTCTATTTAATGACTAAATTGGGTCAACTACTCTCGTATACCTATATAAAATAGACGTTCAGTCTCAAAAGGAAGAAACTTTTGCTATTTTGTGGATATTCGTATCTAGTATGTGTGAAGAAGATAAAAAGTGTAAATAGCAATTAGAGGCAAGAAGTGATTGCGAAAGGAAAAAAAAAATAAAATAAAATCTTAAGTGGTTTTTGGTACAAGCTCTGTTTACTTTTTGCCAAAGGGAAAGATTTTTTTTTTTTGTAATTGTGATTTATAGAATAAAAACGAAGAACTAGAAGAGTTCATATTATTGTAATCAGCGTGCAGTATAGTCTAACTGATTTTTGAAATCGTTTATTTATGGTTCAATTCTTTTCACTAAACGTTTTGAATTTCACTTGATATTTTCTAATTAAAAAAAAAATAACCTATGGCGACTCTTTGGCAAGGACAATATAATCCGGTATAAATAGATGAAGCGACCGAGAAAGAAAAACCATGCGTCCTATACGAGTACTCTTCTGAATTCAGCATTTAACAATGCTCCGAAAGTCGATTCGATATCAAAATCGTAACGGGTAACCTCAATTTCCAAGTCGGATCAGTCATCGGATGGTTTCCATCTGACGCCATTAACCCATCTATACGACATTATGAGAGGGGAAACCGTTTTCATACGAACTAGGGCGTCAGTTAGAGGCTGCTTATATCCCAAGACAACTGAGATAAAATAGCGAATCCCAAATCATTGAGGACAGAAGCATCATCGAAAGGCTGAATTGCGAAACGAGTTCCGGGTAGCGCATATGACTGTCTATCGCGGCATTAGACGGGACAGGAGAATGATATTGGATGGCCACAGAAAATGCGGACAACGCTGTAAGAACAGCAGGCACAAGACAATTGTACAAAATTACCGAAGAGGTTGTCGGGAAAAGAAGCAACACCAAGCATCCGGTACAAGAAGTGGGAGGCAGACGTATGGTATCAGTTGAAGATCAGTTACGCTCAATGATAATTGAGAATGGTTAAATTGTCCCTCAGGTATACGAGCTGAGTGGAACCTAAGGAGGTATTGATACCAAACCTCCAGCGGTGACGCAAATTTTCTTCAAAACAAAAAATCAGTTGTACTTAATGGCATACTAGCTGAGGTCCTGAAAGTGAATTCCGCCATAATTGTTTCCTTGGAATAAACCGGTTTGTGAAAATGTTTTGTGACCTACCATCGACGAAATGCAGGTGGGAGTGTTAGAGTCGGTAGTAGTTTTAGGCATGTCCGGGGCTCTGAGACACTTGACCACTGGCGTGTGTTGCCACTAAACCATCCATCGGATCATGGCAGCGAACATAAGTCCAAGATTACGTACGGCGTGGTGGCATGCCAGTCCGCGTACAGCATGCGTAATTCCACGATCATAATGGGTGGTGGCTAGCCTAAGACCATGATTGTTGGATGGTGGTGAGGTGGTTGAATGCATGGTCCATGGTCTTGAGTTTCGACGAGCTCGTCCACTTCGGTGGGCCGGTATTGCTACTATTGACAATTCTTACACTCCAGGTTCTTATCGCCCTTGTCGTGGTGCCTGTGGATAGGTTACGTAAGTAACTGAACTAACTAGATGGGAACAGTCTGGACGGTGTCCTTAAGTTTGGAATCCGCTAAAGAGTGTGTAACAACTCACCAGAGGGGTGCACATTCTTAGTTGATGGTTTCTACCTCGACTATAGCTAGGTGTGTGTATCTGGGGCTGACAGGTCCTGAGTCTTGCAGAAACTCACCTGTTAGTGACCTCACGGTTGCAAAGCTCGACCGGAAGCTATATTCTGGCACCATGGGAGATAGTGCCCTGAAGTCGAATGACCGTGAAGGCTGGAAGCGATTTGTTTGCATTCTATACCCCAACCGGGGTTGCAGGTCATGATGATGATTGGAAGTAGATGTTTTCTATCGCGAAGGCAATCACTCAAATAAGTTTCAGGCACGAGACCATTATGAAAAAAAGAACGTTGGAGACAAAACAAAGCCTTGAGGCACACCAGCATTTAGTTTTTTGAATGTAAGACATCTAGAACAATTAGAATCGAATTTCCTTATGTTATCAGTATCAGATATAAGGAACAGATCCAGCTCATTGGTGCAAACAACAACAAAATTAAAAGTGAATACAATTGATGTCAGCAGTCAGAGTGAAAATGAAGTGAATTTCAATTGTTGAAATATTGAAAATTTAGATGGCGCTTAATTCATTTTTAGATAAATGTTAAAAGTGGCACATAAGACACTTTCATTCGAATTTCATAAAATTTATCATGATCATCAATTTTGAAATACAAAAAAAAATGTATGAATATAAATGTGAACAAGTTTTATTCACTTTTAATTGCGACGTTGGTGGTTATATAAATTTCACTAAAAAACACCTTATATAAAGAAAAGTTTACAATCTGATCTGTCATTGACAAAACGTCAAATAAAGTTTAAATTTTTATCACGGTGAAGTTCATGGAAGGAGAACGTTTTGAAAATTAATATTCAATTAAATTCCAAGTTCGTGGTGGCAACTTTAACAGAAAAATCTTCTCACCAAAAAGGCTGTGTGTTAGAGTATATGAATTATATTCAACATACATTCACAATTGAGTGTTACTGTGCCAATGAGATAACGCCCCGGTCGAAGTAGCGTACATTTCACAGCTGAGTTCTAATTGAGTTAAATTAATGAGTTCTTTATTAACCACAGTAATTGGAAAACTCTCAGTCCACTTTGTGACGAATTTTGAGTGAAGACCTTGGCATTTTATTAATTAGTACATCCAAAATTGGAAAAATTAAATATCCTTGTTTTTTTTTTTTAATAAATGGCGGTCTAGCTATACTTCTTTATTTTTGATAGTTTAAGAGTACACTTTTCCGAACATTTTCATCAAATTCCAGGCTCTTAATAATTTCCGTATGGTCAGGCGCTATGCATTAAGTG
Source organism: Chrysotoxum bicinctum (assembly GCA_911387755.1). Classification (NCBI taxonomy): domain Eukaryota; kingdom Metazoa; phylum Arthropoda; class Insecta; order Diptera; family Syrphidae; genus Chrysotoxum; species Chrysotoxum bicinctum. The sequence goes on from OU426988.1 coordinate 10,237,982, forward strand.
CATAGGCAAAAAACAGTCTAACTTATGACAGTTTAACCTATGACAATAAATATTCAAAATTTCAAATACTGACTAACTTTTATTAAAAATTTTGGATTTAAATTAAATTTGTATCTCCACAAATTTTTGAATTTAGAAAGTTAAATAAAGTTTAATTTATGGTATAACCCCGTGCCTTATGGTTAGAGGGTTGGACTGTCAAGTAATCAAGTAAAGTAAGGTCAAGTAATCGATTCCCAGCCCAAACCAAAAGTTATTTTCAGTGGGAATCTCTCTTGCGATGAAGTAAAAAATCCTCCAAAAGTCTTCCCCATAATAAAGAAATGTTTCTCGGTTCGTAGCGCTTTGGACTCGGCAGAGAAATTTTGGGTCCCTTCCATTCTTTCCGTCAACATGCACAGGAATTGTTATAGATTGTAAGATTTAATAAGGTAAATGCAATCAAAAAATGTAGAGGTACAAAACGCAATAAGAGAAATTTTAAATCGTATTGCTACATATGTACATATGTAATTAGCACCAAAGAAGAACGGATCAGGGCATTACAAATCACGCTCATAATGTTGAAAGAAGTATCCTTTGATTTTAGAACGAAATTTCCAACAATTCATATTTTTATAAAAATAAAACGAAGGAAAATACAACCGACAAGCGCGTCATGTCCAAGGATTTCAAGTCTACTACAATATGATAGTTGTGAATATGTTATAACCGTCTATCAATGCGTTCCAAACGCAGTTTTTCAAATGCGAAAGTGCGAGTAGGTATACAGAAAGGAATATGTACAACTACGTAATGTCCTTCGCAATTAGAACAGTTTTTATTTGCCGTATTTAACATTCTTGTCGCTATTCATTCGGAACGCATAATATCCTTGCATATAGCTTCGTGCTGGTTTTCTTTTTGTTTCTAAGTATTTATGATGCATTTTTATTTCTAGCACAAAAGGCGTCAAGGGATTAAAAAACTGAATAACAATAATGCAATAGAAAATAAGAGAGAATGCCAAATGATATCAAGGACATCCAACCATGACTTAGTGTATAATATATAATGTTTGTTATTATTCGTGCATCCTTGCACTTTTGCTGAGTAAGGATAATATTTTGTTTTGAACGCTTCTTGCTTGTTTTTGTCTGTATTTTGAATTTGCACAATTTTTTTTTTCTCAAAGTTATGCAAAGGACTTTAGTTGTTTCAAAAAAAGAAAACAAACAAAAAAACGTTTCTGTGTGAAACTGAAAACCAATGCTTTCTGGTTGAGTAGTTCTACTCTATTCTAGTGTTTTCTTTTTTTTTGTGTTTTGCCAGAAATGCAATGATATGGGTATACCAAGGATATAATATATGGGTTTCCATTTGCTGTGATGTCCTGAAGTTCTTATTCGTTTGTTATTTTTTGTGGAGGTAATCCTATTGGAAGATAAAGTCGTTTATCTTATTTCACTTTGTGGTGCAGGATGAACATTTTTTTTTTGCAAGACAAATGGATTTTACTGAATTGCAATGGTCATGGGAGGTTTTCAAGTTAATTGATTTGTTATTTTGTGAAGAAAAGGAAGAGAATTTTCAGTAGATAGATTCCTACTGCAGAGGTATAGGAAATTGTTATAACTTGAAAGGCAAAAATCGTACTAAATGAAAAGCCCGCAGCACAAACAAACGAATCAATGCATACACGCGCAAAAACACACCTTTGAAAAAAAAAAAAAAAAAAAAAATTAAAAAACCAGAAAAAAAAAAAAAAAAAATTAAAAAACCAGAAAAAAAACTTTGAAAGAAAATTTACAATTTTTCAATACAACTGCATTTCAGACACACGAGCAAGAGAAATAAATTAAAAAAAAAAAAGAATAAACACCTGTTCAAACAACAATAGAGAGAGGATTCCAGTTTATAAACTTAATATAAACAAAACACTTAAAACTCAATACTGTTAAATTATTTATTAACAATTCTTATAAGCTTATAAGTTGATGTTTTGACATTGTTTTTTGAAAAAGCTAAGGCCCTAAAAAATTTTTGTATTATCGTCATTAATTGAAATTGAAAAATTTTAATGACAAATTCGACATAGTTAATAGACAAGATAAAAACCAAAGGGCCAAGATCTCTACCTTGGGGGACACCAGAATTCCAATGAAAGGGACAGATATCGTATTTGCCGAGAGATAGCAAAATGCAGCTGAAACAAGTTAAAACAAAAATGTCGTCTTTAAAGCAATATTCGCCACAATTTTGGTTTGACGAGGCCCTGTTAAACGAGATTTTGAATCTCCTGAAAAACTTAAACCCGATCTATAAATAGGCTTTAATTTTAAATTTCGCTTTTTTGTCACTTTTTGAAAACCCCACTTGTTCTCAGAGGCATAAATATATTATTAGAAGAACTTTAACATTGGATTATCTCCAAAACTAGAACCAAGTGAGAAGTTTGGAAGCATCAGAACCTTAAGCATCTTGATAGCTAGTGTCATTTTTACGCGTTAAAATTTATTTGATCATTATTTATTTCCAAAGAAGTTTTTCAAGACAGGTTCAATGTATAAAAGTTTGTGAGATTGGAATTTATTTTGGAGCTCGAGATATTCCCTAAAAAGCTATTTTTCAGTTTAAAATTTGTCCCAACAGTGATAATAATTTTTTGATCCTATTTCAATAAAACTCTCCTTAAAAACAAGTTCTTCAGAATAAGCAGTATTTTTTTGGTCAATTTTAGTTACATATTTTCGATTCTTCTTTTAGAACAGTTTTTTTTTTAAGCCATGTAAACTGAAATAATTTGAAATGTAATTCAACACAAAAACTTTTTACTTAACAAACAAACGTCTCAAATCGGAGTAAATTGGACCACAGGACTAGGCTGCCAGTAGTAGCCATTTCTACCATACCATAATCCAAGCCACGTTCGCCAACTAAACCCCTAAACATTTTACTTACTATCCCCAAACAACATTCCTGAATTTTTGACATTTTAAATTCAACACATTTCTCCCAGACTGACATATATTTTCAAAAACATTTCTGAGCATCTCGAAATGCAGACAGAAAAATATGCAACCCTGACTTCCATAACACGAATTTTACTCACATTCTTACTTAAGCCTATTTATTTACCCAAAATGCATACTCCTCTCTATAAACGATGACAACTGTTTCCATTCACAGAAGAATACGAGTATATACCTGCATAGATGGATATATTGACAGAATGTCAGTTCCCAAATTGATACTCAAAATTTTATGAAAATGTCTCCACCTCAATCTGGCAGGCGTGTCGTCGTCGTTCTCGTTGTCGACCAACAAAAAAGACAACAACTTCAGGAAGAAAATTATGTGGTTTATTAAATTCAAGTAAACATGAGAGAAATCAAATCCCCATTTTGTTCTTTCAGCACAAAATGGCAGAGAGTTCCATTTCCTTTGCACTTAGAAAGGACACAAATTGATGGTTTGGAGAGAAGAACAAAATAACATGTCTTGTAGTTTTCGGGTGACACTTGTCATGACAGTTGGTCGATTTATTGGAAATTCCTTGAAATGACAATATTGTGTGTATGTGTGTATGTGAGCAACCACCTCTTTCTTCTTCGCACCATTTACTCGAATCTATTAAAATTACATTCGCTTAGGGATTTTTTTTTGAGGAGTTCGAAGGGAACAAAATTGACAGTTGTCAAAAGCTGTGCCATAAATCTTACCTTACACAATCAAATAGAATTATATTGGTTGGGGTTTTTCTTGTGTCATCGATAACTCTTTTCGCTCCGATGGAACCGTTAATTAAGAAGAAGTAGTGAATCGATTGGAGGAGAGGAAAAGTTTTGGGACTTTTTTCTCTTGTCACAAGTGGGATATTCTTGAAGGATTAAATTCTTCAAGTTTATGCGAGTTTTTGTGGAAAGAGTTCACCAAGAAGCAAGAAGGCACAAGTATATAATATATTTTAGTTACTGTCGAGGATCTCGATTGAGTATGCGGATTGTGTGCTTTGCTTTGCCAGACCCTGAAGTTGGTGTAGTGTGCGGGTCCTTTTGACAAAGAACCATGCAGAAAATCCTTTTCCTCTGTTCCTTTTTTTTTCCAGAACCAAAAGTAAACAATAACGGAAGAACAACTCTGCGCTCTGCGGGCACAAAGGATATGAATTTGCTTATTGTGCAGCAGTGAAGGACTCTAAATGAGAGAGAGACGACTGGTATTTGGTTTGTATATTTGCATAAAGTATATGAGAGCTTTTAAGTCAAAACTAAATTTGTTCAGTAAAGAGTGCTGGTGCAAATAAAACAGGAAAAAAAAAAAAAAAAACAAGAAGGATTTGATTCCTTTGTGATGAAATGTAGAAAGCAAGTTTTTTTTTTTTTTTTTTTTTTTTTTTAAGTTTGACCCAAGAAAAAATGGCAACTATCCAATTATATCATTTCGAGGGATAAGAACTCTCTAAATTGAGTTACTTTGAATGGTCGTATATCATGAAATGAATTTCCAAACAAAAATGCAGTTAAAGTTGAAGTGGTGCAGTAATCGGTTTTCAATTACGAGAAATTCATTTCATATGCCAGAGAAAAAGCTGTGTTTTTTTTTAGTTTAGAACTTAGTTTGGTAAATTGTTTTCAACATGAAACAATTTCAATTTCAAATTCTATTTAATTTTTTTTTCTCTGGACAGAAAAAAAACAAGTACTGCGAAATCTTGGAGATGATTGAAGAATTGCAGTGTTAAAAAAGTTTTGGTTATCGATTTCGATTAGGAATAATTGAAGGCAAAATTGTGTTTTAACTCGAAAATGCTTGAATATATAAGTACCTACTGTAGGACATGAAAATTGAAAAATTGAAAGTAATTTTAGGTTAACACTTGACCTAGTAATTGAAAGTATTTGCTTAGGATTCCTGTTCGCAGTCACGTCAACCTTACCTTACCTAACTTAGGGGATTTGTTAATTCTTTGAGAGGGACAGTATCCACGAACATATATGTATTTTATGTGGAAAATACTGAATTCTAACTGAGCAATCTCGTTCTCGCTAGTCCAATGAAAATTAACTGAACATCATGACGTCCATGGTAAGTGCTTTGGACTGTCATGCAGAAGGTCTTGGGTTCGATTCTCAGCTTGCTATTTTACTGCCTCTTGCGAGGAATCAAAAAATCCTCTAATAAGAGTATCTCTAGTCATGAAAAGCTCTGCTCAGTAGTTGCCTAATTGCCACAAATATACATAATCTTCATTAAAAATAAAATGAACAACTTGGTCACACAAAAGTGTCTTTGAATTTTAAAGACTTTACTAAGACAAAAAATAAAAAAAAAATAAGTGCACAACGGCGGGTAGCGAACCTGAATCTCGTGACTAACAACTCTCAACCTTTCCTGTTTGTGTGATTTTAGGAATGAAATGGGCCTTACAACTTTTCACCGAGCCCCCCGACGGGTTTCACCTTGTCGTGGTGGGGGGGCTTACGTCTATTCTCTAGCTGCTCGTTCAGCTAAGAGATTTAGACAACTAAAAAAACCCAAGGGAGTAGTAGGGTCAAGACGAGTGTGTGTTGGTAAAATCTCCGGCTACTTACGTGGCTGGAGATTTTTAAGGCATCCTCCAGGTTTTGAAGGGTCTACTAAGGAGGTCTAGGGTGAAATTGTAAGGTCTTTGGTTGCTCGTGTTCGGGCTCTGGAAGGATTGACTGTTGGAAGTGTATTGCTACTGAACCACACATCAAACCATGGCAGCAAACGTAAGTCCAAGATTATGGTTGTGGTGGCATACCTGTCCGAGTGCAGCTTGCGTAATTCCCACAATCATAATAGGTGGTGGCATAAGGCCATGGTTGTTGGATGGTGGTGCAAGTAGTTAATGCATGGATGATGGTCTTGACTTTCGGGGCTCGTCCACTTGTGGCTGAAGACTTCTTGATGGATCTTGGTTGGTGAAGGGTGAAATTGGTGAAGTCTCCGGCTACTTGCGTGGCTGGAGATTTCTAAGGTTTTATCGGGTTGTAACGGGTTGAATTGGTAAGGTCTCCGGCTACTTGCGTGGCTGGAGACTTTTAAGGTTATTAAGGGTTTTTAAGGATTATTTGTAGTAGCAAATAATAGGGATTTCGTCGTCCTCGTTCTTTAGAACAAAGACTAGGAGCGTCTTTCCTAGCTTGCCATAATGTGAGCAAAAGATAGGAGCGTCTTTCCTTGTTTACCGTAAGGTAAACTAAAGACAGGAGCGTCTTTCGTTGTTTACCGTAAGGTAAACTAAAGACAGGAGCGTCTTTTCTTGTTTGCCGTAAGGTAAACTAAAGACTAGGAGCGTCTTTCCTAGTTTGCAGTTAGGTGAGCAAAAGACTAGGATGCACATTGAGTCGTTGGTTTCTACTCCGACCGACTTCTTGGTGTGTATCCTAAGGGTTGACAGGCCCAGGGTTTTGCAGGAGCCCATCTGGAAGTGACGGGTTCAGATCTGGAAATTCCGAAGCTTGAGACAAGAACTTGGATAAAGTCCGGGTTCGGATCGCCTAGAAAGTTCCATGAAATGACGAAGTTGCGAAGCTCCAGCGGAAGCTATATTCTCCCCAGTGGGAGTATCATGGTGGCTTGGTTTATTTCGAATGCGGAGACAAATGGTTTTCAAGATTCTTTTCTTGAATTCAAGAGGTGTTAGATAGACCTCGCCTCCAAAGCAAGAGGTGTGCATATGCTGCAACATATCAAAACTTTGCGACCGAGATAGCTTGCTATGTCGGGGTTAATGGTCAGGACTAAATCTGACCCCAATTGTAGTAGGCCACCCGTGGGGTAGAGCCGTAACAGGCAGGTATCCACGATCCCAAAGACGATCTTCTCACCGAGCCCGAACGGCTAATATGGAAAGCTGTTTTCATGACGAGAGATACTCTTTGCAGGGTTTGTCACTTTTTCGCAAGAGGCAGTTCCCTAGATTTTTTTTTCTTATTTTGGTAACAGTGATTGGGAATTGAACTCAAACCTCGGCGATAACACTCACCATTATGCCGAGGTAGTACATGTAGAGGGCATGTATGACGCATGTGATTAATGCGTAGTACATATGTTACACGTACACGTTTTACAAAACACTTAAGCTGCCAGTCAGGCTTGATAAACAGAAAGGGTGACCTGATAGTGGCCTCATTTGAATGAAAAAAAAAACTCTTCGACCGCAATTTAATCCTGTGTTTGAGAAGGGCGAAAGAGCTGGACCTAGAAATCAACGTTAAAACACATCGACTGCATTGGCTCTTATATCTAGCGAATCGATAACATTGCTACAGCTAGGAGTCTTCAAATTCAACCTAAAGTGGATAAGTGGAACCAGTTAGCTGGGGATCAAAGAGCATGCACAGTTCTCCTTTATGGATCGAGAGCCTGTTAAATTTATAAGAAACAAGATTCCACCCATGGCTTCAATAGATACGTGTTAACTGTTAAGTTATCTAACTCATATAATAAATGTCTCATTTTGTGCTAAGCCTTAAAACCGTTCAGGTTATGTATACTCATTCCAGCTCATAAAATGGAGTCCATCTTTAAATTCCAAGCAGATTACTTTTCTGCAACTCACCAAAAGAAAAATCAGTATGGTTCCAGGATACAGGAAGATAGGTAAGTTCTTCAAAGAGATCATACCAAGATATAATTGTTTGCTTTAAATCAGGAGTACTATTGATATAGGATTGCTTGCTGTCCACGCCTGCCATAAACCATCCATTTTCGTTTGCCGAATGCCAGAAGTTACTCCCAAGTACAATTTTGTATTTTTCAAAACAAAACCCAAATACAAGCAAAATGATTTCGAAACAATCTCTATTTTCATTCAGAAATACGAAGAAAAAAAAAAGCGAAAATAAATCGGAAAGAACACTCTTCTGACAAAACTACAATAAAATGAAATGACTTCCGTTTCCTTCTGGCTTTATAGAAATCCTTTTCTTTCACTGCGAAACAAAAAAATATCGTCATTCAACTTTGCTCCCTCATTGACAACAAGTCAAAAACAACAGCTGCAAATCTTAAAATCTTTTGAAGCACACACATCTTTTGAATTCTTAATTACAACATTTCCGGCTATGGCACACAGTCTTTAGGTTTTACTGCGGAGGAAAATAGAAACAATCGTTTAGTTTCCTTGATAGTTTTTATAACAACTGAAACTTTGCAAGTTACTTAAGGGCTTTGCAATCTTCAGCAAGTATTTTAAAAAAGGTTCATGCTCGAAGATGATTCTACAACGAACAGGGGCCCATTGCACCAACTACAAATTACAAGTACAAATTTGTGATTAAAAAAAATTACATATAAAAAAAACTCGATTTTTACAAATTTGTTAAAAAAATGCTTGTAATCACAATTTTGTAAGATGGTGCAATAGGCCCCAGTTCCATTTATTTGGTACGTCATAGAAACTAAAGTAACAGTCCTTTTCTTGTCGATTTAACTTTCGACGTCAAGATTAGTGTCAAATTTCTGACGTTGATGATGATGAACCGAATGACTTTAATATATGAAGACAGTTCGTCTTAGCGTGTGCTCATCTTATTCAATTCGAATTCACAAACGTGACGCGGACAGAAATGATGCAGTTGATGATGATGCCATGATGCCATTCATCATTGAAAAGTCTCCAAACAAAAATAAAACTTAAAACCTGTCTAAATTAAAACAAAGCCAGAGCGAGAGAGGGAAAAAAGAAAGAGTTTAAAGTTAGAACTTCTGTTTGAATTATTTGCATTCTTAATCTTAGGTAAAAGATAAATAAAGGGAAGGCCAACGGTATTGGTGGGGTAGTGGTTGTGGTAGTGGTGAAATAGGATAAGTGGCGCAAAAACTTATCCTTGGCTCCAGTTTTCACCGTGCGTTGTCGTCGCCATTGTGGTCCTTCTTTACTATTTGTTTGTGTTGGTATCAAAAGTTTTGAGATCATCTGCCATGCAGAGGGAGAGAGAGAGTTAGCTTTTGCTGCTACTGTTGGCCCGGAACATAAAATTCAAATTCTATTCATCCCTTACATCCTTGAGAGTTTCGTTTTCTTATCTGATTTAAAATTATGACGCTGACTGGAATGAGATGCATGAATTGAGGATATTTCACTTTTTTTTTGTGCTATAAGTATTTTCTTTCCCTCATCCTTTTTTGGTGGTAGGCAACAAAAACGAGGCGAAGGATCTGCAGCGAAGTGGAAGCTTTCCACTCGCTTGGCTGAAGGAAACCCATTGATTTATTTAACTGAAAAATAGATAAGATTAAGAAGAAAGATGTGGATGGATTCTTGGTAAAGGGGCCTTAAGATGGGGATGGGTTTAGGTTCGTTTTTACACAGACGAACAAAAAAAACCCTTCTATTACGTGTTAGCCGTTAGCGGAAAACTTTTGTGTGTGTCTGTGTTTTTTTTTTGTTTTAATTTTGTTCAAAGGAACATTTTTCAATTGTGCTAAAAAGGTTTGCTTTTTGTAATGTTTCAAGTGATGAAGAGACTTTGGCAATGTAAAGAAACTTAGTTATACGAGTCTATACTGCTGAGACCGAAATTAGTAAAGTCATGCAACCGCATGCTTCATGATTAAATGGTAATTATCCCTCTAGAGGTATTCATTACATTTTATATCTTCTTTATCTAATGCAAGTAGTTTAAATGGAAGTAATTTAATTTTGGAGATAGAAGGAGAGTTATTTTTAGTTGAGTTCTTTGTGGGGTTTTTTGGTTGGCAAAGAGCCCGGATTTACAGATGATGATAATGTTATGTTGGAGGAATATGTTTGCGTCATAGGAACATATTTGTATCTGTTTAATTAAAAGTTGGTTTTTAACAATTTTTTTTTTTTAAATGGCGAAGGTCTAATGAAGTATATTATGATGGTGATAGTACTCGTGAAGTTGAATCATAACACATTTATTAATAGTAGAATATGTAAAGAACACTATAACCCTAAATTTCTGTTGGGCAATATAGGGGTAAGTTCTTCTGACTTTTGACCTACTAGCTTCTACTGCTCATCTCATCTACTCACAGTCTGAATATATTTATCTTATCTCAAGTGGCTTGGGACTTATCGTTACAGAGACATTTCAGATCTAACAGTGTTACAGCTATCAGTTATAAATCTCGAGATGGATTAAATTTGTTTTATTTTTATCAAGAAGTATTCAAGTGTTAAGATTACGACAATCAAAATACAAATCTTTCGAATTTCGTTGCTTTTTCGATTACCAAACATCAGTCCAAATGCTACAAGACGTGACAGGCTGAAGATTTTCTTCAAAGTTGCCTCCACATTTATCATGAACCTGAGCAATGTCGATAGGGAAGAGAAGGACTCCACGAAATATTTAATTCTAGTCTAGTTTCTTTCGTGCATAATACTATAGAGCACAATCTAGACAACCATAGAAGAAACAGCCTATATGGACATTGGACATCCTATTGTAAAATTTCAATACGCTTGTCTTAAAGCTATGTCTTCGGAGACGGTCCTTCATAAGGTAGTGGGTATAATTGAGCAAACAATCCACTTCAAAGAAAATATCCTTGATATCTTCTTACACATAGAAGGCTTTCAACAACATCCTAACCGAATCCATTCAAGAATCACTCGCTGACTTTGGTGTTGGAGACTTTTTCATAACAGCCAAGCATAGTGTTTTGCCCTCTCTTCTTTGACTTTAAGTAATGAATAGAATTACATATGTGATTCTGTGTGAAGACTACTAGAGTGGAAAATTTGGTAATAATTCGATAGTTTCACCCCTGATTGGTGTGATCACAGAGATGGCAAAGGAATCATGCACAAATGATCCAAATTTAGGGTTAAACAAGGTAAAACTGATCTGATGCTTCTTACTTCCTAAAATTAATTAATTACTCTGCCTCGATTCCACGGCCAAACTTTGTGTTTTTCTTCCAGAGAGAAATATCTGGGACCCTAAATTAAACTGGATATTGAATATTGACGAATGGTCTCAGAAGGCCTGCATAGCTTTCTATGAACTAAACACCCCAAGGCTCTACGATCCTATCCAACCAATGTCTTAATGGTGTGTCACCTTTCTCAACAGATGTCGTCGTGACGAAAGACTTCGACACAACTTGCCTCAAAAATGGATACTGGTGTTGGTTCAGAAATCTTTTCTGAGTCTCAAGATTACTCATGGTCCTTTCGGCTACATAATTTTGCTAGTGTCTTTCAAGCTAAATTATTGTCAATAAGTTAAGCATGCGGAAACTCAACCTACAAAGATCCTGATCAAAGCCGGAAGGGGGCCATTTTTACAGATAATCGGGCAGCTGTTAAAGCCATCGATTCGGGTTCTACATGCTCTAAATATGGCGACCAATAGCGAGTCTGAAAATTAACCTCACGATCACTATTATCTAAAAAGATAAAAAGTTTATAACGCGGAATTAGGGCTAGTTTTCTAAATAGTTTTAAGTCGAAGAGTATTTTTTTTTAACATTCGTACGAAAAAATGTTCTCTAAAACTTTTTTCTACAAAAAATTTCTGACAATTCTTTCAAAAAAGTGTCGAAAACTCTCCCGAATATCTCCTACCATTAGCAGGCATAGACTCTTATAAAAGAGAAGGTGTTGCTATTATTGTCGGAGATGTGCGTTCAAGCATTTACATAAATAACACAACCACCCACTGAGAGACTAATGAAAAATGCTGATAATCATGTTCCAAAGACTTCTCTTCTATTAAAAATTATTTTAAAGTCTAGACGAAGTGTTATCAAAGTTGGCACGACTCGATTGCGGATTCAATTATAACTGCCATTTGTCTTCGTTCATTTGTTTCGCTTGTCCTTCTTGGTGAAGGTGTTTTTTGTGTCTCAAAATCTAATTGACATTCAATCATCTGCAGAGTTTTCAGATTCAAACAGTGAAAAAAATCTATTTGAAGCCGCTTGCTTGCAGCTGTTCTTTGATCAAAGCCCTGCCTTCTTTCAATTAGTGTTCAATATCGGTGATATGAAAATGGAGTACGGCGTGATTTTCAAAAATCTTCCCAAAACCGAAAAAATATATTCGATGAATATTGGGAACTCTATCATTGTGATGCACACACAATTTAATAAAATTTAATGGTCTCCAAAAAACACCTGGAGCATTTTTTCGCTCAAGTATGAACATTGGGCGAGATAAATATTAAAACACGTCTCTAATTTGTTTTATTTGTTCAACAATGCTTTTTAGTGGAAAGAACTGTCAAATACAAAAAGTTGCGAATAACATCGGCCGAGAAAATCGCATTAAAGCTTTATAAAACCTTTTTAAATCAAAATGGCAGAAAAAGCAGACATTTTTTCGCACAAATCTGATCAAAGAACAATATAGCCTTATCCCGCTTATACATGTTTATATAAAAACGTCAAAATCCTCAGTTTGATCATCAATTTTACGTTCGTTTTTCTACATATTTTTAAAAACAAATACTGGAATTTCCGTCAAATACATGGATGAGTGTATAGAGATAACAGGATTTAAGTATGAACAAAATGCAATTTATAATTGAAAATTTAGCCCAAGCTTTACAACTTTGCATCTGTCAGTTTCATCAAAGTAATGACTTTCACTTTTGTCGCTTACATATTTGTTAAATTCGCTATTTCGTTTAAGTCGGAAAATACTGATAAGATTCTGGCAAGACAAAAGATTCATCAATTCGGTATTTAATTTCTTTAAAATAATATCAAAAAATTAATAAAATCAAAAAATTCAAAAGTTCGTATGGACAAAACAAAATGGCGGAAAATTTTGGACTTTTTCTTAGAGCTCAAAGCCAGAAACTTTTTATGATTTTAAGAACCTCGAACCAAGTTCGTTTGTTTTGAACGAGCATTATATGGTATGTATTTTAAGGAGCTAAAGGGCAGAAAGGGTGCCCTCAGATGCGTGGAAAAATATAACACTGGTAAGCGGGGTATCTTAAAAATTGTGAATGCGAGTCCAGTTTCAAATTGGGTTGAATAATTTTAAGTCAATACAATTATTACATATTTGTTTCCATGAGTTTTAGTGACATCAAAGTTGACTCAACGAAACTTTTCGTTGTCTTAAAGTTTGAACTCCTATTCTTGTGAAGTGGTATAAAGGAACGGAACCTACGTATGCTTATAAGTGCTAATAAGCATTTAAGTCCACTTTAATCTTTCAACCGATAAGGATTACCTTTAAAGTTCATATTTGCATATACACTCACAGAAACATATATTATACTGAACTGATACACATCTTTAGGATTTGCGTGTGTAAAGTTTAACTCTTAATGACACATTCAAGTGTCTGCCCTCCTTAATGTCTTCATGTTCATGTCCCAGTGGCTGGACTTGACTGAAAACATGCAAGCCAATCTCCGATGTGTCAACTTGTAGCCTTGTGTTAATTTCTCAAAAGGTTCTAGTCTACACCTTTCACACTATAGGGGAATAGCTCCTTTACTTACGAGTACATTCTATAGCTTTAAAAAAAATCACACAACAAGCCGCGATTTCAAATCCTTTCAAAGAGGACGTGCATATATGTACATATATGCGCATTGTAAATATACATACATATATGAAAAGGCATATTTTTTTTTTTTTTGCATTGGTATTCTACTAATTGGCCAGCAACGTTTGCCACTATAAGGCCCGGCTCAGATATCCAAACAGCCAAATCTCCCCTCTCTAACAACCCAAAACATATGAGCCCTAAAGTAAAATGATGTTATATGCAAACAAACCTTTATTGATGTGTTACGTTAGAAAAGGGATCTAGTTGCGCTGGCTGGTTTTTGCAAGACGACCATCACGGATGAGGACGAGAACGACAGCCAGGGCGTCCTGGGCCTCTCCTGTCGATGTAAATTACTGCAATTTGACACCCTCCAGGGAGCTTTGTAATCGGTTATGAATTTTGCAAACAATCAATGCACACAACACCACCACCATCGCCCCCAATGTCCAGAGAAAGGACGTCCTCGTTGAAGCGTAGCGTGTAGTGTTCTATGTTGGCTGGGAGTGTATTTGTATACAAATATAAAGTTAATGTATGCACATGTGTGTGAGGAATGGTGTTGAAATGCATTTATGGAGTTTTAATGTGATTTTTCACTTTCTATAGAGTAGGTAAGTCCGTTGGGTGTAGGGGGGCAGGGGCGCTGCCTGTATTTATGAATGAGATCCGATTTTATAGTTTCTGGGTTTAATTGCCCGTTTGAAACGGATTGTTGCTAGTTAATTAGGTCGATTGTGCGGCATGGTTAGGAAATTGAAAGATTCTTGCCATAGGTGCAGTACTGATAGCTTCGGGTAGCTGTTTTTGATTAGCTCATTGCATGGCTAACAAAAGAGAAACTGTTTCGGTTTTCATTAAATTGTTCATTTTGGTTGGGAGTTGCATATCTATGTACATATATGACTGAATTTGTATCTATCTACTTGGGTAGCTATTTGGGCAATAAAATTATACAATTTCGCGTGTTTTTAAAAGGCCAAATGGAAATAAGCCCGTTTCTACCACAATGTAGCCAAGTTGCGCAATAGTTTTCGATTTTTAATGGAATTTCATAAGGATTCTAGAGTTCTTGATTTCATTTATTAGATAGCTGCTAAATCGAGCATGCTTTCAAACAAATAGAAGGCATTCCTGGTAAACCGCATGTAGCTGCCCTATCGGGTGAAAAAGTATCAAGACTAGTGTTGAAAGTGAAAAAAAAATCATTTTAAATATTAACAACAACTCATGTTAAGCCAAACACGAATTTCCGTGAAAAATTTTGGCAACCAAATTTCGAAAGGAGTCAACCTAACTGGAGTCCACTTCTTGAAGTCTACGTTTAAGGTCAGACCTGACAGGTCTCTTAGATAAGGTTGGCCAGTTACATACAAAATTTGCAGTTAAATATATGTATGTATTTGAGTTAAGCTTATTTACATTTTAGTTAAACATATTTGCGCTTGGGTTACACTTATTTGATTTAGTTTAGATTTTCGAACTGACTGTAAAAAATATTGGCGCAAAATTTTAAACATTTAAAACCTACTCTAAATCAATTTTAGAATGGGAGTCGACTCTAAATATTGAGTATAAAACGAGAACCGACTTTTTGTTAATTTTAAAGGACATAAACTATACTTTAACGTTAAAGAGCTCGTCTTACTTTAACAGCAGCAAATAGCTAGTTTATCTTTTAAAAGTATACTTTATCCATATACACAATGGTCATTTCATACCAAAGCAAATCAAAGAAAAAATGTTTACTGATGTCTTATTCGATTTTTTAAAGATCTTTTTTTTGTAAATTGACTTAATAACTGAATATTATAAATTCGAAATAATCGTACGAAAGTGCTCTACGATGAACAAATCTGTAAATACAAATGTATGTAGGTACATACATACATAACTTACGTATGCACGCGCGCCGCCGCCGCCGCCGGCCGCGACGAGTATAGCTAAATGAATCTGCACCTTGCAACAACAAATTGAGTTTTTATGAGGTGAATTTGCGATTTATACTTTATTTCCTTCTAAAATAATGTTAATAACTTATAAACAATCAAAATATGTACCGAGGTAGTATATAAAATGTACTTTTTTCGGCGAAAAATTATTTGGTTTAAAGTTGTCTGTTCTTTTTACTTTTTTTTTGTGTTTTTGTAGTTGTGTGAGTTTTGTATCTGTCAAATTAAGGATTGTTCAACGCAAATTCGCTTAGGTTCTGTTGTAAAACCCACATCAGTTAGAAGAGTTGTCTAACGTGTTTAAAATTATGCAAAAGTTAGACTAAGTCTCCAAGCTAAACGACTGCGTTAAGTAGAGCAGGTTTTATTCCTTAAACGAGAACTGTTTAAAATTTTGCGCCATTGATTTGAATCGGTTGAGCCTAACTATTTCGTTTTTGTCTTCGAAAAAAAATTTTTTTTTTTAAATTGTCTTTTTTGCAAGAATTGTTTGATTAAAAAAATTTTCTTGCAAAACGAAACTATGCCAGAAATCTTTAACAATTTTAGGAAAATTAAGTATTTTCTTGTGTGATTGTCTATAAATATTTTTTTTCTATTCAGTTATTACGTAGAAGTCATTTTTAATAAAATAAAAATAAAAAGTGTAATCCGATCATCAGAATTTATGTTGGAGCTAAAAACAGAACTACATTTGATTTCTCAAGGAAATATGAAATTTTGGAAGAACAAAAATTTGTTTTTTTTTAGAGTGAAAAATTAAGTTTTTATGTACAGTGACATCTCCCTTGAGCGACAGATTTGGTCCAAGATATTTTTGTTTTCCGTTTGAGGATTTCAAATCAAATGCACTCAGGATTTTAATCACCTGTTAAAGTTTTTAAAAAATAAAGTTTAACATTGCCATTTTTTTTTTTTTTTCAAATTCTGATATCTACTATTTCAAAAACACTTTAAATTTAAAGTTTTCCTGAAAACATTCTTCCATGCAAGAAAATTTATTTCACCCTCTGATCTGGCTGTAATTTATAAAACCTCAATCCAAAGTTTGAAAATTTCTTTTAATTTTTTGCAGGTGCTTAAAGCAATTTCAATTACTTGGATAAACTATAGGCAATCACCGAAGACCCTTAACTACCGAGATTGAAAGAAATAGGTCCAGTGGTTTAGCCTGTAGTGAGAGGTACAGACATAGAGACACACTGAAACATGTTTTTTGTGTAGGTACTAAATTTTCCTTAAAATTTTTATAAAAAAAATTTGATTTGCAAATTGTTAGTAATTAATAAAATTGTACATTTTAAAACGTAATTTAAAAATTTAACCGTGTATCGGTTTTCAAGATATTGGATTTTCAAAAAAAAAATTTATTATTTTTTTTTAAATCCAAAAACTCTTTTTTCGAAAAATTTTTAATTTATATTTTTTCAAATGCAAAGTAGCTCCTGCATAAAAATTTTGGTCAAAATCGTAAGAGCCGTTGGTGAGAAATTCGAAAATCAAAAAAACGGTTCTATGACAGGTACCCCTAATAACATTTCCCCCAAATTTTTTTTTCACCAAAATATATTCCATGTCCATAATATCACACTTAATTTTTTTTTATCAAAATCGTTAGAGCCGTTTTCGAGAAAAATAAGATTTTGCATTATGGGTGTATAGGGGGTAAAGTTTATTTTAGTTTTTAGAGCTAAAAAAAAAAATTCAATTTCTCCTCTAGGGAATCACCGAATACCCTTAAGTACCGAGTTTGAAAAAAATACCTCTAGTAGTTTAGGCTGTAGTTCGAGGTACAGACATACAGACAGACGGAATTGCCGGACGCAGTTTTTTCGTCTTCGCTATCATCGTAATGTCAACTTTGATCAAAATCTCGAGTTCGATTTTTTTTTTCAAATGCAGAACGTGCCCTATAGCACCTATATATTACAAGTAAAAATGCGTACCAGCATCTCAAGTGAAAGCCCCTCCTACGCTTTTCTCTTTCTAAATTTAATTCAAATCTCTCTAATCCTTTCCTATAAGAAAAACCTTGTAAAATCTGATTTGAATTATTACAAATGGGCATTGCACTCACACACCGAACTGAACTGAATGAATCTGCTCAAAGAATAATTTCTAATTCCACTTGATCCAGGATACGACAGACAGCGATTCCTAAGTAAATCAAATATTTAAATAACATTTTTGGGGGAAACTAATTTTTGAAAATTTCCTCTTCATTGTTTCTCGAAGTAAATTTAAAATTCTAACAGTCCTTTGAAACGAACTTATTTTTGTTTCGCCATAAACTTCTCAACCACCCACACACTATTACCAACAGTCTGTTATCTTAGCTTATCGATTAAATTCCTTGATCGAACTTAAGACGATTACGCAAATTGCTTTGAGAAATTTTTTGTATGTGAAATAATTTTCAATTAATAAGAATTACAAAAACAAAAACAATAATCCGTTGTTTAAGGTTGTCTACTTTGATTCACTACATTCTACATCCAGGGAAGGAGTGATGCCTTTCAGTTTGTATATCAAGGACCAACTTATAGATAAAAGGATTAATCATCACATTAGCCGATTACTTTGCACATCATTAACTTCTCTGAATACACGATCTCGTTGTAATTTGGCGGTTAAGCTTGTATTTTAAACCTTATCCTCATTGAAATCGACAAGTCAATCAGTCAATGGAAAGTACATGCAGACGGAAGATACATTTTAAAGAAGAAGACACACTTAAGACTGCCTCATTAGGGAACCGCAATTCGCCCATTATCCATTTGCTAATTACACAAGTAATTAATTAAGAGAACAAAAAACTAACAATTAAATTAAAGCATTTTTGTGTCGCAAATCTACGGTCCATTAATTTAAGCATTTAAAACCATAAAATAGTCATTAAATATGGGGACATTTTATTCCCTAATGACAAATTTAAAAGGAACAGTTCTCAACCTTGCAAGTCCTTGAACGCGCTGACCAAGGATTTATTTATGTCGGAAATATTTTAATTGGAGGAAATTCTTTTAAGCATTTTCTTGCAGCGAATTTTATGTATGTATGTACCAGGCACGAGGCGTGACTTTTTCGATAGCGGAAGCACTGAACATAAAACCAAAACTGAAAGACCTTTGAGATCCAACCTTTTAAATTCCACTTAATGATAATACACATAAGATAATATACATAAATAATATATTACAGTAAAGTCTAATTAAAAAAAAAAAGAGCTTGATGCCCTGCGCAAAGATTTATCCTTTTTCTTTTAAGGCAAAATTATCTAAGTACGATTTGATGAGAACTAAGCTACGAGTAGATAACCTTTCTTGTCCACATTTATTTCTAAAAAAATATTTAATTCTCTTAAAACATGAATATGATCTCTCTACAGATGCCATTATTACGGGATATTAAAAATCTTAAGATTCCTTGAAGTTTTTTTTGATTTAAAATTCTCATAATTGAAAATAACCTTTAGTTATGTTTCTGCTGGAATGTCCAGAAACCTCAGATATGAATATTAGAAATACTATTTTTGACCACTTTTTTTAAAATAACAAAAAATAAAAAGAAAACAGGTGGATTGTATTTATCGCCACGAAAATAATTAAAAAACTACAACCTTTTAAATTCATATTTGTTTGTTTTCTGATAGTTATGAATTGCACCTAAATTTGCACACACATTATAAGTATTAAAATAAAACTTTTCTACCCCTTTTGTCCATGAAATTAAACTATATCAGTTTGAGACAATTAGCAACTCAATAGATACATCTTTGTTGTTCTATCTATCTCCTGTAGGAAATTCTCGTAATGCATTCACTCAACTCATTCTTCACACATTGGGCAAAAGACAAGAAACGAGACAAAATTATTTTGAATTTGGGTTGAAATCTAATTTAAGTATGCGAAATAATGGAATGCCCAGCTGTTGTGCATTCTATATATTGTTTGAGAATCATTGTCGTTTGAGCATTTTGTGAATATTGGTGAGTGATGTTGTAGGTATATTTTCAGTTGACTTGGAGTGGAAGGGTATTTCGAAATTGAGTTAAGGAGGCGATAATAAGGAATGCATATCTGTTAAGCATTTTAGCAAGAACTTTCATGAGATTGAGCATTATAAATAATGCAGTGATGTTGAGCATTCTCAGTTGGTTTGCAGTGTGGCATTTTAAGTTGTAATAACAGGAGAGAGATTTGATTTCGTTTAGTAATTTTAGTAAAAGATGATAATGTTAATGATGTTGGAATATAATTTACAGAGTAAATGACGATTCATTAATAGATATAAATAATATAATAAAAATATTAATACAATTTGGAATTTTGAATTTAATTCCTTGCTAGGTACTATTTTTTTTAAATGGTTCAACGGAAGCACTCATTCCACTCAATATATGGACGCTTCGTCCCTGGTATGTACATACAACCATGTAATTCGACTGAAATATGTTGGAGTCGGCTTGAGTAGTTATCGAACGAATAAGAGCTATAAGCAGGCTGCTTTAAGCAAACCATGTGAAACAGGACACTAATTTATATTATAAATTAGTGCAGTATTCCAGCTGTTCAGTGACGAACTAAAGAAGTTTCCAAATCGAACTTCTGAAGTTTGACAGGTGATTGCGGGCATATTGTTAAAGCTGCATCTGTCAAATTCGATGACATTAATTTAGTCTGTCATCTGCCAAATCAACATGGAGATTTATAGCGTTAAGCAATTTGTGCAAATGATTCAATTATTTTATAAAAGAGGGTTTTCAGTTCGAACATCATTTCGCGTACCTTGGCCGAAAAAACAAATTCAGTGACGAGGCCCATTTCTGGACGAATGGGTTCGTCCACAAACAAAATTGCCGAAATTGAACGATTAAGATCCACACAAGGTCCACCAATTTTTCATATGTATCCAGAAAAAGTCATTTTTTGGTGTGGAATTTAGGCTGCCGACATCATCGGTCTATGCTTCTTTGGGTACGAAATTGGACAGGCCATCAACGGTGATATCTTTCGATGAGTTATAGTTCTTCCTTCCTGTGTACGGGTTTTGGAGGTGTATCATATTTCAGTTCTCCCAAGCTCTTTCCCAGTTGTGCTGATTTTCTTTCGACCGTTCTTTGCCAACTCTGTGTGAGGGGGTTCCATTACATCGCTTGGTTTGCAACTCACTTGTTACCTTTTCAAAGTGTGTGGTTATTCAACTGTCACTTACGCCTTCATATAAAAGAGTTAATGGGTTCCTGACCCGTTCTCAAATTAAGTTCATGATTAGAAATACGGTTGGCCCAGAAAATCCCCAAGATGTTTCGCGCACATTTGACCATGAACATTTGCAGCCTTCTTGTTACAGTTGATGTGAATTTTCCAGTGCTGTATCCATATAGAAGCACAGATTCATTAATTGAGCGAAACAGTTACCGCCTTTTCTTTCCAGATTCGACTGCTTATATTTAATTCGGTTCTACCGTCGGTGGAGACCATTGGTTTTCTAGAAATATCCACATCATGGACACAAGAGTATGTTTCAAGACATGTTCATTTTGCTTTGTTAACTTTTGATTTTTAGCCTACTTTTCTCCACTTTTACTTCCCCACTTGTCATTTGATGAAGATCCGGTATGCATACCTTGTGTCCGCTTAGTCTAGATGTTTGAGATGTGATAGCATTGTCCGCTTAATATCTCCATTTCCATTCGACAAAGCTGTGTACATCGCTTTTCACCAACAGGAACAGTATTGGTGACGGTATACATCCTTGCTTGGCCCCACTTTGGATTCCAAACGCCTCTGAAAACCTTTGCTATTACATAACGTGAAATTTAGATAAATCGTAAAGTGAAGTTTTATAAAAGGGATTTTGTATTTTAAATGCAACATCGTCGAAAAGCCGACCATTTATGTCAACAATCTTCTGCAATCGGACTATCAAATTTGTCAACATTGTGAAAGAAATGATTTGGCCTTTCGTTCATTGGCTGCAACTTCTGGGCGGATAATTTGTTCTTGGGAATGTATTGTTATCGGATTGTTACTGTAAGCTTTCGACTCAACGTATTTCCATATACAAAAAAAAATCGCAGAGTTTAGGATCAGATGACGAAGTGTCAAAGGTTCGAAGACATGAATCTGCTGAATAATTTTTTGGGAAAAAATTACTTCTAGCTTTTCCATTGAAACTCTAGCTGCGTGAGGAGTGGCCGCATATTCCTGAAATTGTGCTCTCTTGTCGAGCCTGGCATACAACTGCAGTTACGGTACCAAAAACTCGTTCATCATTCAGCATTACGCGTCAGTATTGCATGTACATATTTTCCTGGTTGAAAATATAAGGGCCTATAATACTTTGCACAAAAATTCTACACCATCTTTTCTGCACAGGGCAAAATTTTTAATGACGGCCCTTAGGAAAAGAACTTCGTCAGCAAAAAAAAAAAATGTTCTTAAGCATTTGCGTGAGGGTTCGAAAACGTTCCAGCATTGGTCTTGCGTAGCCTAAAATTTATCAGTATAATGGAAGATAATGTAGATGTTGCAAATGGCGGCTACGATTTGTATTTGTGAACCGTGAAGAAGTAGTCAATATAAGTCAAATATTCGCGGAATATTGGTGGCTATGAAGTTTTCTCGTTTTGTTTGGATGAGTGATTTTTGGCCACCCTTTGGTTATATAACAACGAAAAGATAAACACTTTAAAAAAGTTACTTTTTCTATTAATTATTCTGCAGTGATGAAACCAATTTTTGACCTACTCCATCATCGTATTATAATGTTAGGTTTAACTAGAACCAATATGTACTTACTTGCCCTAGTATAGACTTTAAAAAATTATTTCATCAAAATCACTGCAGAGCACATTCATTGGAGAGTTCCCATATTCTGCTGCGGAATTCCTCATATATCCTTAACCACTCTTTGATTGATTTCTTTCTTGTTTGCATTGGTCCAACATAAACACAAACCGACTCCGCCAAAAAAAATTTAATTAGGCTAAGTACCAAAGTTTTGATTTTGTATTCGCGTTTTAGTATGCGCTTCAAAATGTCTGTGTAGTTTTTCGGAAAGTTTCTCTTATTTTTGTGTATGTGTTTGTTTTTCCTATTAGTGATGTATGGCAGCGTGCATTGCGATTGGCTTTCAAGCCAATAAAACGACCGCACATATTTGTTTAAATGCAAACACAGTTTCTATAAAATCCTAAATACACACTCTGTGTCTTTTGATTGTGATTTGATTTCAATTTTTTTGTTTTAAAGTTTTTCTCCGTACTTGAAGTTCATCGAAGCTTTATACAGGCTTCTAATGGATAGAAGCGTTGAACAAGCTCTGACTTTTGGAGTGCGTAGAGCATAGAATTCAATATTTATTATTTACGTATAAACGTGGCCAGTGCAATATTTTAAAAATGTAAAATTTGTTACGATTTTCTAGGTATATCGTATATATTCTCGTAACTCTTTTTGTCACTTTTAGTTGAAAAATAGAAAATTAAGCATATTCATATCAAAACTAGCATTAAACTCAAAAACTGACAAGAATTTAATTTGAAGTAAAAAAATGTTGAAAAATTCCTGACAATTCTTATACTTTCATTGTGTATACATTGAACTCACTTCGCCAACGAGTTAATTTGGAGTTTCAGTATCCACGCCTGAGAACCACTTAACGAGCAAAAGACTGCTAACTTGGACATGATTCGCAAGACTTGACAAGTGTTGCCCAATTAATAAAAAAAAATTAAAAATTTTAATAGGACAAAAATTTTAAAATAATTGAAAACCTGGTCAATTTAAAAATGGTCACTCTTCAATTTTTTGAAACTTGACTTAAGTTAGGTTAATGATCTGACAGTCACACCTATAGATCAATGTAGACCATTGTGATACTCTGATAATCCTATGTCATTCAAGCCCGTTAAGGGTGTTGATGAGTTTCAGCAAGTCATTGAAGAAATGTCTGTCGTCACAAAATCACCTGGGGCCAAATTACCGCTTCAGTATCAGAGTGAGTGATCGAATGAAAATGTCGAATTGGGGTAATCGATTGCTGGATGACGTAAGCGGTAATGCCAAACTCAGATCATTCAGTCACGTATTATTCGAAAACTGATGCGGTAATTTGGCCCCTGGTTGAGGAGAGGTAGATGCCTTGTAAGGGTTTGATCTTTTTCATTAGGCCCTTTGAAATACCGTCCCTTCACCAGACCCGTAGGAGCAAGTGTTTCCTTGCAATGTCTGAGTTTGGATGGATGGATGAGTTTGATAGGTTAGTGGTCTTACTCGA
The DNA here is from genome assembly GCA_911387755.1 of Chrysotoxum bicinctum. NCBI lineage: Eukaryota > Metazoa > Arthropoda > Insecta > Diptera > Syrphidae > Chrysotoxum > Chrysotoxum bicinctum. The sequence goes on from OU426988.1 coordinate 10,261,715, forward strand.
TAAATCGTACAGAGTGCTGAAAAATGAAACTTATTTTTTTGGATGAAGTCATACAGGTCTGAGCGGTTGTAGATGGGCGACAGTGATGTCAATCCAACAGGCGTGATTCTAAAAGCACTGTTTCTTTTGAAGTCAGATGCCATCAAGTGTTGTAACATTGAAAGTGTGTATTTGCCGGAGGGGCTTATTTTTGAAAAAAGTCCCATGTTTTGCAGAAAGGTACCTAGCCTGTATTTAACAAATGGCTCAATGAATTGTAGGGTTGCCATATCTTGAACTAATTCGATAGCCCAATGCCAATAAATAGTAGCCCAATACCTATACAAATTTTCTTTTAAAAATGGAAATTCTGAAAACAGCAGAGAAACTTAATGATATTAAAGTGAAGAAGCGTTTAATTTGAAATGTCAAAACCAATGATTCAGTGAAATAAAAAGTGGTGTCAAATTGTGGTATCCGTTAAGGCCATGTTTAGGGGTAGAAAAGTGTTTTATTTATATGATTTATTTTTACGAAAAAATATCACTCAAGATTTATAGCCCATTTATGATTTGTTTGCAATCATGGAAAAAGATAGTCCAGTTTCAATTTCAGTGATAATTTCTTCAATGAAAATTTTAGAAAACGATAATCCAATTTGGGATAGATATCAAGAACTGGCAACTCTATTGTTCATTCATTTATCTTTTCGTTGAGTCAATGAATATATTTTATTAACTCACTCACAAATTACGGATTTATTATTATTATATTACTGGTTAAGTCAAATTTAAAATCGAATTTCGCACAAGAAGCAAATGTGAACTATACATACATATCTTGCATGTCTAATGTTCACTTTGTTAAATTCTTCTCTCTCTCGGTCTCTCTCTCTCTCTGTGAGCAATTTATACTCTATCTTACAAACAATATCTGCTACACAGAGTGGTATCGCACAATCGGATTATGTGGAATTTCGGCTTAACACACCACTAAACAACAAACATCAGACAAATATAATTCTATGCGAATGAAATAAATTGGAGACATAGCGATACACCACTCAACAACAAACTAGCTTCATTGGAATTTTTGATTTAAATAATCTTTTAAAAGCTTAAAAATGGGTCCAAGAAAAATTTGGTTATAGTACCGTATTGAAGAAGTATTGAAAATGAGTGCATTTTTAATCGTTGACTTTCAAAAAAAAATTACCTTCTCAATCAATCGATGCGGAGTGTGGACTAGAACTATAAAGGATGCACATAACGATCAATACCGCAACGTTCTCATTTGTATGTTGACCCACATTTATCTAGTCTTTTTGACCGAACCATTTGTTAGTTTTCTCTGAACGTGCCCATCGCACATTCCCAGAACCAAATGCCGACCTAACTAACCAACCAACTCAACCCCAACCTATCCCAATCAAACCCAACCCAACCCAACCGACCGACCCACCTATACCTATGCTCACCGTATTTTTCGATGCAACTCTTGGCATTTGAAATTCCCATCCTAGCTTGAGTTTGGTGTTATTTAATGGTTTGCCATAGAGTTTATGTGTTATTTATTTATTTATAAACAAAAAAAAAAAGTTTTTCATTTTAGATGAATTTATAGATACATACATGGATGTTGCAAAAAAAAAAAAAAGGAACACACAGATGTATCTATAGACCATTATAAGAGCAAAGAATAAAAACGTTCCTAATTTTATGAATTGCCCCTGAATACCCGGGGTATATTTCTTGTTTCTTTTTTTTAATTCACACAAAAATCTCTGTATGTAGTTTTGTTTATTTATTTCTTTCCAAGAGATAAATTGTTAAGGATTAAACAATCAAAACCACACACACAACTCGGATGGATTGCGGGCCAGGAACAGGGACGGGCGAACAAACAAATAAATACCGTGTAGAGTTTTCTCTCCTGTCTGCTAAAAATATTTCACTTTGTCCTTCTTTTTTTTTTTTTTTTTTTTGAAAAGGAACGAAAATGTGTTATCCTTCGTACAATTCACACAGAAAATCGTCCAAAACTTTGTTTGTGTTTTTAGTTTTGCTTTTTTTTTGAAGGCTCTAAAAGTGTTAAACTATTTTATTTGCAACTACCACCCCCCAATCCGTCGTCCCTTGTTCGTGTGTGTAATTAAATTCTGTTTGGAGCTCTTCAAATTGCAGTTGGATGTTTTCATTTAGGATTGAAAAATGAGAAACACCTTATAGGTTGTTTTTGTTTTTATTTAAATTTCTATAAATTAAAAACGTAACGTGTAATGGTTTTTATATTCCTAACATATGCGAATTTGGGCCAAAAAAGATCCAAATAGCGAAGCAATGTATGCTATTAAAAAATTCGTTTCAAATATCGATAGGAATTTGGATTGGACGCAACAGTATAGCTGCACCCTAAGCCAATACTGCCAAATACCTTGTAATGACTTTGGATGCAACGCTGAAATAAAAAGAGCAAATGGTCTACAAGCTATGCGAAATTATTAAAAGTTTAAATTTTCCTTAATTTGTTCCTAAATTAGGAAGGAAGAATTATTCGTCGATCTTTCATAGATCGTTGCTGATCTTGGTGGATCACGTGCAGTTAATGTCTTGGAACAGATAACCAAAAATCTGTGGCGGGTATTTGGTACTGTGTGGGGAAAACATAGCACCCCTTGAATGCTCTGAATTCCGGAAAGCCATAAATAACCAAAGTTTGAAGCGACAAGGAAGATCAATCCATCGCAAATGTCAGCGACCCTGATCGGAAGCACAATGATGTAAATATGTTGACCCTTCTTCATCCTAATTATTATAGGAACTAGGTCAAACATTTATCTTACTGAAAATGTGCATGCAATTTCAGGACAAAAGGCTTAAAAAATCCATAACATCCATTGACGATCCTGATCAGTTTTTTTTTGCATATTTATTCGATTGATTTTATGGTCATATGTATTTAATTTTTTGTGAAACCTCAGGGCCTTAAATATTTAATTCAATTCGTTTTACTGCTCAATTTCATCAATAAAACTGCTGACAGGGAGAAAAAATGCAAAATAAAAATTCAATTACATCGGCCTAACTGCACGACACGGACTGGACAAAAATTCTCAATTCAATTAAAATGGTTTTAATGTCCAGTGACATGTGTGTGAAGTGAATTCCACTTTATACTGAACCTGCCACAACAATGGATCCATTTAATTTTATCCAACTACTTGCACCTTGCTGTTCTGCCAACACCGGGTGGAACTTCTAAGTTGGGACAGGACAGGAAAAAAAAAAGAAATACCACTAGATTATTTTCCATCACAGAGCCAAGGCTCCGAAGTATATAGGTACGAGAATATATAGTCAATGATTGGCTTTAAAGTGTCACTTTGTATAGAGCCAGTATAATTGACTATCGTTCCTTCGACAACAGAACATATTGGTGGACATTTCAAAAAAAAAAAAACAGTATTCGCCACCATGGGCGTTTTGTCGGTGGCATTGGTATCACTGTAGGGAGTTGAAACATTTCAGCATTAACTACAAAACTCTGAATCATCCCCTTAAGGCTGGTGATGGCTACTCTGCTTCCTAGCCAAAAAAGCAAGTTAAAAACACACCCACGTCACTCGATTAAGGTTAGGTTAGATATAATACAAATTTGAGCCATATTGTGGTTTTGCCAAACCAGGGTCTTAAAATGGATATGATGAATCTACAAAGTAAATGGGTATTTTCGACAAAATATTGGTTGGAGCTTGACATTATCTCTAACGTTTTATACCGGTTTTCTTCACAAAATCTAGAACTCATTGAAATGACCCAGAGTGTAATATATATCATTTTTGCAATAACCCTGAGGGAGAAAACCTTTTGTCGTCATTTAGCCTTCATTGTGACAACCAAAATCGTGCGTGCTTGCAATCTTCCGTATCTACGTATCTGCGTTCTCGATAGATGTTTTATGGCATCAACATTTCTCTAGATGGCTTAGAAATTTCACAATAACATTGCATTTAACAATATAAGGATGTGTCTTCTGCAGTATGGGAAATGAAAAAGGGACCTGCTGTATACTCTCAAAACATAATATCCAACAGCACCCATGATGGCTCTTTCGAACATGAAAACATTGTATGGACAATGTACATACAGAACTTGTTAGAGGGGTTTTGCCTATTAGACGAAATGGACACAAGACATCCAAACACAGAAATCTGGACATGAGTTGGGACATGTGTTAAATCAATTTTGAACTTGAATTTGCATAAATGGTTGCTTCCGTGGACAAAGTGCAAAAACAAAGATTTGTTCATATTAATTGGTCTTAATTTTATCGAACAGATTCAAGATGGCTATTTTGGAGGTTATAAAAATTAGAAATATGCAATCTGTTACTTAACTTTAGAAATTGTTTTTTAAACCTAGACAAACTTGGCATCCGAAAAAGTGTGGATTTTGAAATATGTACTTTGTATGTAGAAATTCGTCTTAACAAATCGAAATGTTTTTCTCGAAATTTGATACAGACAAATTATATGTGATTTTCCTAAGGAAGAAGTTCAAAAGTTTGTTTTAACTCATCTAGAAAGGATAACTCGAAGGTCTGTATAGGGTCATTCAAGAAAAGGTGTCATTTGAAATCAATAAAAAACGCATTTATTTGTTGACACATACTTTTGTTCACATATATCTAGAGTACAAACTCTGTTTTAAATAATAAAGTAAAGTAAAGTAATAAATAAAGTTTCGCCTACAAAAGCGGATTCTCTAGATAAAATTCGCATCACGTTTTCACATAAATTTGGCTTTATTTCGCAAATAACAGCTCAGATCTTTTCTTTAAGTGCATACAATTTTGATGAAAGATTATCGTAGACTTTTGCTTTCACATAGCCCCAAAGAAAAAATCGAGCGGTAGTAAATCGCACGATCTAGAGGCGACCAACTGAAGTCACCATTTCGGGAAATTACATACCAGGAGATGTGCTTAATGTGGCGCAGCGCAATGGGCCAATCCTGCGAATTTTGAAAAAAATCCGTTGTTGTTTTTGAGGAACAATAAAGTGTTGAGTCAATGATGTTGCAGATTCTTGTAATGAAAACAAGCTAGGTTGCTATATTAAAAATATATTTCTATATTCAATTTCACTGGGTCGATACCTGGTGGAACCTTGCGGTTAAGTGTAATGAAATGTATAGCACCTTAAAATGAAAAAAAAGTCGATATAGACTCTTGGAAGATAGATTATCTAATGACGTCTGAAATGACCTCAAAGAACAAATTTTGGCTTGATTTGGTTATGAAATTTAATCAATGCGGTGCGCTATTTTTGTATAAAACACTTTAGGGTAGAGCTAACATAATATATCGAAAAACTTATTTTACATAATAATCTGTCTGTGAGTTGGAGAACATATCATAAATATGGCTCAGTATTTCAAAGTTCCGTTTTAAGCTCATATTTCAGCTGAAAACCAAAATCATACTCACAGCCAGGTTCTTTTTTGTTCTACGATTGCTCTTGGATGTTTGCAGTCCAAGTTAAGAAAGCTTTGTTCGTTAATGAACCCTTACAAATGTGGTCATGACTCAGTCACTCATAGTTTTTTGTAAAACATCAGGAGACTTTTTCACGATATTTTCACACTTTTGATAGAGGCAAATGTTAAATGTTGAAAGATGTCTGAAGACTCTCTACTCTTTTAGTTTTTTTTTTATCATTTCAAAATTTCCCCTAAATGATTTCGAACATGTTTTCAATGTTGCAGCGATTGGTAAAAAAAAAATCTGCGTTTCAGATTTTTGTCGAAAAATTCGCAAAAACGAAAAAATTGCTTCTGGAGTTTCTTGAGAAATAACCAAAAAGGTTATTCCCGTATATCTCACTAATGGATCGACGACCCGCATTAAGTATTGCATTTTAAAATTTTCTGAAATTTATATTTATAATTTTAATTTTGATATTTAAAAAATAGGTTGATGAATTATTTGAAAATTAATTAGCTGTGCATTAATCTGTCAATCAGTCACTCTATTCGTCGAGATAAATCGGAATTCTTGTTTTTTGAATAATTTGTTTCATTTTTAATGCCTTCGTCGCAACATTGGTATTGGTGTTTTTTTATGGTCTTTCGGCCGACTCTTGAGCATGTTACATACAACTGAAATGGGAAAGAACACGGCAATTCCAAACACTTGGGAATAATGCAACGCGAGTTGAAAACTGAGCACTTTGTATTATTATTATTATTATAAATTCTTTATTTGACTAAAACTCGATATACATTTGAAATACTATACAGAACATTAGCATGGCAAAAATTTTATTTGCCGTCTGCCTGAAAATTGACATTTTTCGAGAGTAAAAAAGAAAGAAAGAAAGATTAAAAAAGCTTATAAATTAAAATAAATGTAGACAAATAAATAAATGGAATGCTTTAAAATAATTATAATAACAAGTTTACAATATAAATTTCCTTGTTTCATCTTAGAGAAAGATACATAAATATACAATATTTAAAATTTTTAAATTTACTCTAAAAAATTGTTTCGATAACCTAAGGCATGACCAATAAAACTGTAAAGGTTCTTCCAACCCCACTCTCCGTTTAAAATTTGTTTCGCTTCCTGGAGATTGAGAAAGCTCTTTGAAAAGTAAAGCCTTCGAATTTCTTGCAGAATTGGGCAAACGGCTAAAAAGTGGTTGACATCTTCGGTTTCATTTCGATTGCAGAGGTTACATCTACTATTATCACTTCTATGCGGTTTATAATTCAAGTTTAGCATCTCAGTCCTTGCTTTAAACAAGGTACCAATTTGAATTGCAGAAAGTTTGCTATTAAAATAATTGTTTATAAACAAAGTGTGATTGAGTTGCTTGTAGACCAATCTGCTCGGAGAGGTACGAGCCCTATTCAAGAACTTGAGGTACAATGAATCGTCGACCAACACAATACATTCATAAAACTTATCTTTCCAATTAGCAAGAGAAGTTCTACTAAGGTTAAGATTAAATCCGTGTGCATTTGCTATATCATACCATTCTTTAAACGGCGACAAATTTCTTCGGAATGCGAAATCCATCATTTGCTTATGGAGATTTTCATTTGACCTTTGCATTACTTTAACTATGTAATCAGCATTAAACTTAAGATTTTTTTAGAAAAATTGGAGGGATACCTGATTCCACATGTATAGCGTACGTTGGTGTTGAATTTGGAAGTTTAAAAATTCTTTTGAAGAAAAAGCGTTGCACTATCTCAAATTCATCGAGATTTTGGTAGCCGAAAACTTGACTTGCATAGCATAAGCATGAGTTTATAGTGGCTTCAAAAATTCTAAATTTAGCTGAGATGCCTATGTATTTATTGCAGAAGATTCTGTTCCATATAAGGTTTATTGCAGTTTTTGCCGACAAGCATTTTTCTTTGACATGGGGACGAAAATCTAGATTACTACAAAATAGAACACCTAAATACTTAAATTCGTACACCACCTCTATAGGTTCATGATCCAATGACCATGCTTCTAGCGGGCTTCTCCTTCGACGGTTTTTTTCAAAGATCATAATTTTCGATTTTGAGGTGTTTATATTTAGGTCCCATTTATCACAGAAGCTTTTCAGTCTGTTAATTTGTAACTGTAAGGTGGTGGGATTGTCCGACAAAACAACAAGGTCGTCCGCATAAAGTAAAACCTTTACAAGTAGATTTACAAATCTAACACCTCCTGGTAAATCATTCGAGATATCATCAATAAAAAGAGCGAACATAAAAGGGCTTAAGGGGCAACCTTGAGGCACACCACTATCGGTTTTAAAGAAGTTGGACATTGAGTTCCAATTTGACACAGCAGCGTAAGTATTGGTGAGGAGAAGTTTATAAAGCCTTAAAAATTTCGTCGATATACCTAAATTTGATAATTTATAAAGCAATGAGTTGCGGTTAATAGTATCAAACGCAGCCCTAAAATCAATGAAAAAGGTATAAAGTTTTTGTTTGTTATCGATGAAACGTTTTGCTATACTGGAGAGTGCAAAGATTTGATCAACAGTTGAAAGACCAGAGCGAAAACCAGCTTGAAAAGTGCTAAGCAGTTTGTTCTCTTCAACCCATCTCATAAGCCTGCAATAAAGGATTTGGGTAAATATTTTCCTCAAACAGGGAAGAATCGAAATGCCTGAGCACTTTGTATGATAAGTTGTGATACAGCCGGTTCTCTGATAATATTTGTAAATTTATAGCTATAATCTGCAAGAAATGCTTCGATTGAGGTTTTTGGCAAGAAAACAATGATGCCCAGTGGTGGCTCTGGTGGCGGTGTCAATAGTGTAAGCCTAACATTTTCGGTTGCACAACATAATTCTCGCTCTAATTTTCGAAACTTCAAAGTATTGTAATATTGACAAGGATTTCCGATGCCGGCCGATATGATTACATTCAAGGCGTTATCGACTGTTTATCTGAGTGCCAAATGTTCATTTTGAACTGTCATATTTGGATGTCTGTTATGTGCGTAAGCTCCAACTGAGCTTATCAAACCCGACTGTATCCGTTGTTTCGGAGTCATATTGGATCTTAATTTAGAAAAAACTTATTCGATTAACCTTGGCTAAACGCTCAAAGCAACTCATTTCTATTGGTAGATTGCACATTTGCTCCGTTAAAGGTGTCCTTACTGGACACTACCTAATAGGTAGACATGCTTTTCGACGTGGAGTTCCTGCAAATAATTTTGGCAGAAGCTCCATGGATGAAGAGGAAGAGGAGACAGTTTCTCACCTTCTATGTTCTTGTCCTGCCCTATCACAAAGACGTAGACTCCACTTGGGAGACTTCTACTATAATTATCCTAGTGAGCTAAGAAATTCCGACATTTATTGTCTCAAAACGGTTTCTTACTAGCTCCAAACGGTTTAACGAGTAAGGGAGATCTTTAGAATCCTGTGGTATCACAACTCTTGATCTAAGTGTGGTGGCTTTTGCGGCACCTCAAGCTAACATAACCTTCAAAGGCTATCTAAGCTATTCGCAAATATTATTGATTTGACGAACGAAAGATATTTCGACCCCTCACTGGTGGAGTTTTTTCCGAAGAAATAAACCATAAAGTTAAATCAATTCAATCTTTGCAACATATTCAAGAATTTTATGGTTCGAATGCACCAAAAATAAATAATGTGGGCAAAATAAGAACTACGAATGTTAAACCTATAGCCTCAGACTGATGACAAGAAATTTTAAAAATTTTGTGACTACACATCATTTATCTCTCGTACCAATAGGAATTGAAATCAATATAATTAACACAATTAAAAGGGGTAATATGATGGGATGAGAGATATGCCAAGAAAATATCTCGGAAGCGGATAAATTACAATATCTCTTGAACTCTAACTTACCATTATGAAATTTTATTTGGTGAAATATTTCCTAATCCAGTGAATCAAGGCAAAGAACATACCGGTTACCAGAAATAATACCTCGTATGCCGATTAATATAATACCTCTTAAACCATAACTAAACAACAACTTAAGTCTAGTTCCTCACAACATACTACTTTCTTTTAAATTTACACTTTTTGGAAATAATTATGAGACAGAGGAATATTAAAAAACGGAAGCTAAGCGAAAATCTGGTAAATTCCAATGTAAAATAAATAAATAAATATTAAAAAAAAAATATTTTTCACAGAAAACACAAACATCTTAAAAGAGTTACCGACTCCCGGTTCGGAGTCATTCTTTCTAACTCCTAGAAATAGATTTTAAACTTCCCAAATATACCCGGTTTAGTTTTTTTTTTTTTTTTAACTTTTTAAATTAAAATAAAATTAAGTATAAAATTTTTCCCATTCGCACATCCACACAAACATATTATCACTTTTGTAAAAATTAAATAATTCTCTTTTCGTAGATAAAGAAATTCAAGAAAATATCTAGTATTGAAAAAAAAAACTAAAAATATTAAAATATAGATAGTTAAGCGAAAAATTCCCAATCTTTCGAAATTGTACAAAAACAGCGAACGAACGAAATTCCATTCACTTTTTTTATAATTTTTGTATACATATATAAATAGTTTAAAAAAAAATATTTATATAACTTTACACACCAAATTAGAAAAAAGTAAATATTTTGAATTTTAAATACAGAATTTTAAAGTTTAAATTTGTATTCTTTTCTCGAAAATTAAAAAAAAAAAATCTTAGTTTAATTTTATAATTATTAATAATTTTTACTTATTCTTTTTAATTTTAATTTAAGTTAATGTAATTGAAATTATTAAACAAAATTTAATTTTTTTTTATTTTATTGGTTAAAATTATAGAAAATTAATGTATCACTCAAAATATTTACCTTCTTCTATGAAATAAAATACACAACACACAAATAACATTTTAAACGGACAGGGTTACCAAATATTGTAATTTAAAAGAAAAATATACACTGTTAAGCATATTTTCAAAAAACAAACAAACCAAAAAAAAAAAAGTATTAAAATTTCAAACACAACAATCAAAAAACAAACACAAACTAAACAAACAAAAAAAAAATATTAAATTTTTGTAGATTTTGTTGGCCAAGATGGATCGTCGTGTGCATATTGAATGAACTCACCATCATGAAGCGGATCTATTGTGTGAATCATAAGCTGCAATAGGCCATGACGAAATTTTGCACCAGTCTGTGTAGTTCCACTACTGCTATTACCTGTCGCTCCACTACTCGAGCCAGCTGGCCCAGATCGGGTTTCCGAGGCTGCCCGAGACGTCACCGAACCACCCGGTTGTGTTGCCATTGAGGTTTCCGATGAATTCGCCGCATTGCCCTGAGAGGGTAAATAGAAATTCATAATACCAATTAAGATTTTGAGGATAAATTTTTAGATTTTATACATATATAGAAAAAAAAAGAGAAACTACATTTTTTCTGTTTAAGTTTCTTTTTTGAATTTTGCATTAAAAAAAAAAATCAAAAAGTTAATAACAATTAATAGTTTTTTTATTTTGAAAAAAAAAAAAAAAATAGAAATAAAAACAATAATACAAATTATTTTACTTTTAATTAAATTTTGTGATTTATTAGTTAATTATTTTTGTGAAACGCAAATAGTGTCAAATTGTTATTTTAAAAAAGCGTTGCCAGATAGATACAAAGCATAAATACAAGTTTAAATTTTATTTTTAAATTTAAAATCAAAAAAATAAAAACGATAACTAAATTTAAAAAATAAATCAATAAAATTCGTATTATTTCTTATTTTTGTTTGTTTTTTTTTTTTAATAAAATATGTTCTTATTAATAAATATTTATTTTTGTTTCTTTTCTTTTATCATATTCAATTAAGCGCAGTGGGAAGTTTTTAGTAAAATGAAATAAAATAAACTAAATAACGAACAGTTAATTTGAATATTTTTTTTTTATATATAAATAAAATTTCTAGAACCAGGAACATTGATGAAAAGAAAATAGAAAAATAGTATAAGATTTTCTTTTTAATATTTATATAGGTAGAATTTTTTTTAAGTTTTTGAAAACTAAATTAATTTAACGTAATAGTTTTGGAAAATAATCAAAATTTAATCTTTATTAATTTTTGTTTTGTTTTAGATGGGAATGATGCAACATCAAATTAAATTTATATAACAAAACGCATGCTACTAAAACTTAAAATACAATATGTTGTTTATACATACATAAATATAAAAATATTTAACTGTTTTTTTTTTTTTAATTTTTTTTAAATAACCTGTCTTTACTTAGTGTCCTCTTGTATTTGTTGTGTCCTCCTTTAAGTGATTTTACAAATGAGAATATTATTTTTTTAGAAATGTTTACTCCTTGAAAAATAATATTTATTTGTTGTTGTTTTGTAGGAGAAAGCGGTAAGAAAATTGAGACATTTATTTAAGTGTTCATTGTGCATGGTTATATAATATTGTGTAAATTGTAATATTTTTGAAATTAAAATTTGTACAATTAAAATAGAAACAAAATTTTTAACTAAAATAAAATAAAATAGTGAAACCTTTATTTGAAGCTTGCAGAGCAGTGGTGCAAATAGATATTGTGATCGAAAAGAAAATTTTAAAAAAATACCAGCAGAGCGTGTAAGACTAATTTTATTTTTAGTGTGTGTTGTTTTGTTTTTTGATAGTACGGCATAATAATCTTCTGCGTTGAATAAAATTTCGTGCAAGTGGGCCTAACCATAAGATTGTTAACCTTGTTTTCCTACACCGGAGATATTATCTTCAAAAACTGTCTGAACAACAGCTTTCTCCCGGAAAAAGTTGTCCTCGTCCCGAAGAAGGCAAACTGACCAAAGATGAAAGAATATCGGCCAATTTCGCTGCTTTATTGTATGAGCAAGATAATGAGGCGATAATATTGAAGAAACTCAATGTTTTCTGCAGCGAAAGCGATATCATACCGGAGTTCCAGTACGGCTTTCGAAATAAATACTCTACCATACACCTACTGCTGGAACTTCATAGTGACGTTGCACTTGGACTCAAAGAAACGACTATAGCGTACTTTCAGAATTTCGACAACGTCTGGATGAAAGGACTACCAATCAAACTCTCGGAATTCAGACTTCTCACGCATACACTTTTGTATGTACAGGTAGCAAAACACGTATCACCAACTAAGGGAATAAATGCTAGAGTACCTCAAGGAACAAAACTTGGACCGCTGCTGTTCAGCATTTGTACTGCTAATCAATCAGAAAACATATCAGGAACGAAGACGAAGTATTATGAAGGCAACTCCATCACATACGCCATCACTTTTTCACCACAGATTGCTGCCAGAGTGCAAGAGCACATTTAAAACCTATGGGAATACTTTCTCAAATTGCGACTGAAGATAAACAGCGAAAAGACAGAACTCATCTGCTTCCGAACACCAGTGACTGTCATTCGGAAACGCTGGTTTTTAACACGCTGTGATGCCATCAAACTTAACTTTCCAGACCACACTGAAGTAACAGTCAAATATTTAAGGAAGGGTAATCGACACATTTTAGAAGAACAATTGAGAGGAACTATGTCACGGACAGGAGATTTAGGAATAATAGTTTTGCAATAGGACGATAGCTTGTTTGTAAATTCTTAGTAAATTTTTTATGGATTGGCGTAAGGTGCTAGTATATCCAAAGAGAGGGAAATTTTGAACCTTTAGAGACTTCTAAAAAGAAAAAATAACAGATAAGATACACATTTTTCATCATAAATGAGGGAACACGATCCGACCAGGCCTAAAACATTAACCAAATTTTAAAACGTTATCATATATAGAAGATTCAGAAATTGAAAAAGTTTATTATATTACGAGTAAGATGTGTGTAATGTTGACAGAGTGTAACCCTTCCCTTGAAGAGAAGTGTCTGTTACACAAAAGTCTTCAAAGACGCTTTTCAAATAGATATCGTCTCCGGATGACGACTTAAAAAATTATTTTAATTCATGCTAGCTGGGTAACCGACAAATTTATAAAATAAATATAAAATTATTAACTCAACAAAATCAGGAAAAAATTTCGAACTATCTAGATACATCCAAATCCAATTAGATTCTTTTCTTGAGTATGGTAAATATATATCAGAGAGTTAATTTATTCTCAAAACTTAATAAGTTGAAGAAAAAAACAAACAAACAAACTCCTCTAGTAATTTGAAAACTTCTTTTTATTTATAAGAACCAAAGCCTTATGCCCCAAGAAGCAATAATCCTGCCTTCTTTCTTCATCATCATAATATTATTAATTTGCAAGAGAAGTAAATTTACAATTCAGAATAAAGAACCCCATTTACTTCATATTTTTACATATTTAAACTTTTCTTTTTCTCTATTTTATTTTCAAATTGAGAAAACTTTTCGCCATCTGTTACGTTTTCTTTGGCTATTTTTCCATTTATTTAATTAAAAGATGAAAGAATATTTCAAGTAAAATAAATTTAAAAAAAAAAATGGTAAATAAAATCCAAGAAAATGCAGCAAACCATTAAAATATGAGTAAAGGAATTTACTATGCTCGAACCAGCGCATACTTCTTTACAGCTCCACTGAGATAAGGAAAGACTGTGATTTAAAATTGAGTGGAATTTCGTAGAATGTTAAGGTAAGTTACTGAAGAACAAACCTCTAAGTCCTTCGTCTTAATTACACATTTAAAAACAGTTCCTACAATAGGGGAGGCAGGAAACCGAAAAAGAGAAAAAAAAAAGAGAAAAAAAAAAGAGAAAAAAAAAAGAAAAAAAAAAACAGGACAATTCGTTGTAATGGACGAAGTGCGATTTTAAAAGTTTGGAGATTCATTTGTTTAAATTTAAGAATAATGACAGAAGAAGATAAATTTTGCAAGGAACAATGACAATTTCTTGTTTTTTTTTTGTCAAGTCAGGTTCTGCTATTCAGTTAGAATTTTTGATGAGCAATCATGCAGCCAATTGAAGTTGAAGATGGAAATGCATCTACTATATTTTCTTGATGAAAAATCAGTTCCGAGTAATTTGATTCCAAGCAAATTTAACATTCTTCTGAGGAATCACAATAATTTTTCCAAACCTACTGCATTTGCATTATAATGAGTCCCGAAAAATCTTTGAAAAGTTTTAATAATTAATGGCCATGAAATTTTTCGGAAACGTGACAATTTAAAATCCAATCAACCCCTTTCTGGGTTACGTCATATTTTGGAAGGAGTAGACAAATATTTTGTTTTATTTATTAAATATTGATTTCTAAATATAACAAGACCTTCAAAACATACGAACAACTGGGGAAAATGTAAGAATTGAAATATGAGCGTTTTAAAAGTCGAAAACGGAAATGTAGACGTTTAAGTAATAATTTTCCACAAATCAGAATGCAGTTTGATGCTGGTGAGATTTTATGTTTGAGTTATTCTTGATTTATGCATTTTTGCAAACGAAGGAAATTGTAATAAAATTAAAAGAAAATAAGAAGAAATTTATGTAAATGTGGAATGCACAAAACAAGACTCGACTTTTTATGACACCAAGCCAAGGCATAACAATGGAGAGAGCGAAATACCAAAGCTGGTGATGTCCGTGAAGTTAACACTACCACTTCAAAATTTTTAAGGATATAATAATTGGATTAATTGTCGTGAAATTTTTCGTGAAAAGAAAAAAATTGTCGCGCTTGTTTCTTAAAAAAACCTTGGTAATGCTAACTTGACAGTCAAGTTAGCACTACCACTACCACCCATCAAAAAAGGGTAAAATGAACTAGAAACAGAAAAAGGAAAGCGTAAATTTGTCGTAAATATGTCGTAGAAGAAAAAAAATTGTTGCATCCTTTAATATGCCTTAACTCTTAGCTGCACTTGTGGGGTCCAGGTGACCCCAGCGCTATTTAAATTACAATAAAACATACAATTTTCAAAAAATTGGAATTGTGGCTCCATCTGTCATTAGTTGAAGCATACCTCTTTCCCCTGAAACCCATAGTACGATAATATGCGCGCTAGTATCGTTCTGGCAGTCGTTGGAAGTAGTGTGGTGCCGTTTAAGACCCCAGTATGGCAGTTATGATTATTTAAGTAATTTTCAATTAACAATTTTTTTATTAATAATAAATATGAATATTTTTCTTTAAACCTACTTCATCTTATAAAATACATATTAATGATCAACACAGAATTTTTTCAAGCAAAAAAATTCAATAGCTGGCTCACAATACGATATTTTGTTGTTGGGGCCTTTCGTACCCCAGTGTGGCAGCTATGTTAGTCTACAGAAGTGTGGCAGCTAAGGGTTAAATATGGCAAGTCTTTAAAATAGCATTTTTTTTTTTTTTTTTTTAACTCAGCACTATCATACAGAAAACTATCTCATGACAAATTTTTCGCTTTACAATTTGTTTAAACAATTTTCGTTGGACGTCTTTGAATAAATTCCCTCATAAAATTAATATAGAAAGGAACGATTTCTTATAATTCAACAAATGATTTTCACAAAAATTAATATTTAAAGAAAATTATTTCTAGCTTTTGGAAATTTTAATTATTAAAGAACAGAAATTAGTCATTTAAAAAAAAAAAAAATAATTACAAAAAAAAATAAGTTTTCTTTAATATAATATTTTTTGTAAAAAGTTTTAATTTTTTGTAATAATTTTTATTAGAATGTAGGCTTTTGTCATTATAATTTTTGATTAAAAAGAATTAATAGCACTACTTTACAAAAAAAAAATATTTTTTCTTTTACCCTCTATTCTTATTTTTGTCTCTTTTCCCCCTTATTAATACAATATATATGTCACATTTTTCTATGACATCAATTTTTTTCATTTACCGTTAAGAAGTTTTCATGCAATTACAATATTCCGTTTTGTTGAACTTTGATGTTTTAAAATGTCTTCAAGACTTTACACTGTCTTAGGCCCGGACAAATTTTGCTATGTTTGTGGTAAAATAATTCTTATAAAAATGGAGAGGCCAACCGCAGAAGCACTTCGAATGGAATACTGGAATTGAAGCACATGGAAAAAGAAACGAAGGAATCTGTTAAAAGCCAGAACAAACAGTTTGATGATCTTGATGATCTGAATTTAAGGATATTGAGCCACACTTGATTTCACAGAGTGAATTAAACTATCTTTTCAGAGACTTCCAGCTTCCAAAAAGTGAATCTGAACTGCTTGCTTCAAAACTTCAGCAATGGAATTTGTTAGATCTTGATGATACTCGAGTGATTGTGTACTGCAAACTTAGTGATCAATTTGCTGGCTACTTCGAATCAAATGACCAATATGAGTATTGCCTTAACGTTCGTAGTCTTTTTGAGTCTATGGATCCTGTCGAATGGCGTTTGTTCATATAGATTCCCTTAAAGTGGTATTACTACATAATGGGAACAAAAAGCCATCTATTACCATAAGACACGCGCTTTCCAAAGATGGATCAGCTTTAAAATATTTGAAAAAAAAATTTCCCTAAACTAAACTTAAAGAAAGAATCTTCATTATCCCCCAAATAAGAAAAATATTGAGGGTTTAAAAATTTAATAGATATTTGTCAAGTATAGAAGGGGATGCCTGGTATTCTTTCAGAGAAATCAAACCCGATGATTATGAAGAATTTTTTTCTAAATTATTGAACAATTACCACGAAATGGGTGTCAATATGTCATTCCAAATGATTTTTTTACATTTGCACTTTCATGTTTTTCCTGAAAACCTGGGAAGCGTAAGCGATGAACATGGTGAACGTTTTTATCAAGATTTAAAGTCCAAGGTACCAAGGTTTTTGGGACAAAGACATTATAGTTAGTGTAATTTAGTTAATCAAAAATTGTGAAATAAAAATAAAATGCATTTAAAAAAAAACTTGACGTACTTAATTTGTTTCGTCTTCAGTATCCAATTTAGGGTAAGTTATTATATCAATGCGACATCGAGCTATACTCTTGAAAAGTTTGCAATTTAGAAACTTGCCAGTAAGAAATTGTGAAATATTTTGTTCCCAATATGTTTTTCTTAATAACAAAAATTAAATTAAATAATGAAAAAGTCATTGAAGAGACTCTTTAATATACTCTTAACGTCTTAATTTAAAATTGTTTTAATTCGGATGTTAGGCATTTACACATTATGACGATACACACGAAAATATATTAACATTCTTGGAGATTTAAAAAAAAAATCTGATTTTTTTTATAATAGTATTAAAAAAGAAAACAGCTGGGTACCAATTTCCAAAAAATAGAAATACAAGAAATCGAAAAAGTACTTTTTGGTAAAATTTTGGTATACAAGAATATTTTAGGAAGCTTTGCATCCTGGGTCAATTGGATCTTGCACGGGTGTAGGCCCAAGTCCAAATGCAAAACTAGCCAAGTTGAAGTCTGCGAAATATGGAGTTCTTGTCTACGGCGAAGAATCGACTTTCTCGGGTTCTTCTATAGACTTTACGTAGCGCGGCGACGTTTTCGGCCGATCTTGCTTTGAAGTACGAATGTTGGCTGATTGATTTGATTACAGAACCAGAATCCACTGTGAAGAGGCACCATGTCCACCGTCAAATGGGTGCAAGCGGGCAAAAATTGCACCAACGAAAATTAAATTTAATAATAACATTTTGTTATTTGTTCAGTCGTTTAACTTGCCATGGTGTTTTTGCATTTTCGCCACAGGCCACCAAAATGTAACCACGCCAATTGAAAAACCCTTTAGTACTTTTGACTTTGCTCACAGATTCTCTTTCAACTAATTCATCATTGAAAGACCAAATTCGTATGATCCAGTCATCCTTTTTAGTTTTTTTTTCGCTTAAAAATAAATATTCATTAAATTAATTATTCTTAAAACTGCAAAAGTGTTGTGAACATCTCTATAAATTACCCAGAAACCCACAACGAAAACAAACATTTCACTTTATTTTCTTAATAATTAATATTAATTCAAAGGATTTGTACAATTTCTGCTGATTACCATGTGCGAAAAGCAAATATTGTCAGCATACAAAAATTAATCCTTTCATTGACCTTAATAATTTCCATACTGTATGATGTGTGGTATTTTTTTTTTTTTTTTTTTGAGAAAATATATTCAAACAAATTAAAAAACAAATACAAAATAAAATATAATAAAACGATTTCACAGTAAATCACAAAGATATCCCTTCAGGGGAAAATTTTAAGTTTTCATCATGTTTTTTTTTCCCTGCAAACATAATTAACAATAATTGAATAAGAAAATACGATGGAAGTGAAAACAAACAAAAAATATTTAATGCAATACTCATTAAATTGTGTGATATACAATTTTATTTTTATAATGTTGAATATGCACATACACAGTCAAGACTCACTTATTCGTTACATCGTTTATAAGATTTTTTCATCATTATATTACGAATTTGAATAGATTAGTCCTAAGTTTTTACAAGAGGATTTCATTTCGTTGTTTTAAAATGTTGGTAATAAGGGTTGGTCCTAGGACACTTCCTTGTGGTATACCGGATTTAATAATGTCAAATTCTCATTAGGTTTATGGAAAGAAAAATTAGAAAAGTTTCTCGTAAAATAAATAAAATTCGAGAAAAACTAAATGCTTCCTTTTTAAATTTTCTATCATTCTGTTAGTAGAATTTTTCCAAAAGTATATTTTTTTGCAGTTAACATTTGATTTATGTTTTCTAATTTACGACAAGAAATAAACCTTAATTTCAAAATAACTTTTTCAAATACTTCAAGTATTTAATTCGTATTAACGAGTCTCTACTATGCTCGCATACAAAACATATGGGTGTCATACTGAAGGAAGGAACAATAACCAACAAAACGAACGCTGCAAACAAGAACTTTTAAAAGTCCTAGTCCTTTCTATTTGGTTGGTATGATGTTGTTTACTGTAGGAATGCAAAAGTATTTGCCTTATGTGTACATACATATATAAATATACATGAAATGTACTTGTACTTTTATTTAATTGTAAGGAAAATTATTGTACAAAACGAATGTTAAGTAGCACACTTTGTAAAATACTTACACACTATAACACGTTTTATGTCTTTTATTATTTTGAAAAAGTATTTACTTTTTGTTTGGTCCATGAGTTGCAGAATTATTGTAAGGTACTTTAGCTGAAGACAATGCAGAAAAAAAAAACAAATACATACTTTGAATCCCAAAGGCAAACAAAGTTCCTGTTTAACCACTCTTTTTGAAAAGAACACACTTATGTCGTTTGTATTAAGATTAATCTTAACAATTTTAATTTGGAGCAAATAATGAGAAAGTTTAATTGTTTTGTCATCGTTGTGTCATTTTATTATGTTTAATATTTTATTGTCGAGTTTTTGGAGCACAAGTCTGAAGACAAATTTTTATACACTCAGATCAGTCGTTAGTCCATACCAATAATGAGTGTAAAAGCTGTGTAATATATATAGTTGGTTCATTATAAAATGTCACTTCGTACAATTTGTGAATTTTTATCATATTTATCGATGCAATAATTCATTAAAATGACACACATTTTCTTCAGTATCAAAAAAAAAATGATCAAACTCGATTATCTCAAATTTATTAAAATCTCATTTAGTGACTTTTCGAAAACAAAAGACGACGATAATGTACTGAAGTTTGTATGAGGATGCCAGGAAAGTTCTATAAACTGAGTACAGTTTGAATATTCTGTACTGGTATAATATTTCAAATTATTTTCTGAGTGCAATCCATCATCAATCAGAACTGACCAAGAAGTTAATCTAAGTTTAATCTACAGAAAACAGACGATTTATGTACCCAATGCATAACTATGCACTAGCTACATAGAAATTTGCAATGAGTACAATGTGCTCATTACCAAACGTATAAAATTTGAATCGTTTTTTCGTGTATTAAATAAAAATAATATGTACGGTGGCGTACAAATTATATAAATATGTAGTGAGTGCCTAGGCATATGTACTAATTAAACAATTATGTAGTGTACTGTGTACTGTGATGATTCCGTAGAATATTTATATTTATGAAATGTATTCAAAGAATGAGTATTCTACGTACTCATTTACACATTTTACACATTTATATTCTCATTAAAACAGAATAAAAAATATTTATATAAATGTTTAAAGTGCATAGAATGACACATGGTATGTTCTTTTATATCTTTTCTTATATTTCTAAGTCTCACACTGTGTTTAACATTTTCACGCTAGTCAATATCCCAATTATTCGCGCATATAATAAAAGTGCACATATTTATGTAATGAGTTCACATGATTTTTTACTGGCAACATTAATGCTAATAACTGAATGGTAACAGTACAGATTTCAGCATTTTATGTGTACAGAAATGAATCCAATGAGTACACTTTTTCTTCGAATAGGTATAAAAGAAAGATTGGGTACGATTTACCGATTTTTAAAATGTCGATTTAAAAAAATCGATCGTCAAAATGTCGACTTTCAAAAAGTCGATTGATAAAAATGTCAACTGATCAAAATGTCGACATTTCGTATTCTTCCCATAAAAGAATTATTGTGTTTTTTTTTTCAAAAATGTGGGTTTGAATGTACAGAATACCGAAAAGAAGAAAAACAATTAATTCCAGTAAATATAGTTCCTGCTAAAATATTCAGAAGAAAGAAATTTGTTTATTAAAAAAATTTGAAGATTTATATTTGTATATATTTGTGTGTGAATGGGAATATATTTATAATTTTTTAAGAACAAAATAAGACAAACAATTGTAGCTTTATAAAATAATAACTTTATTGAGATAAAAAAAAAATTCGATTTCCACCGAAAAAACGCTAGGATATCAATGGATTACAAATTTCTGAAAAATGTAAAAAAAAACTTATTTTAATTAACCAACGGTTTTAGAACACTTTGGCTTTATATATTTAATAAATGTCACAGTAAGGCTCGTGTTCTATCTTTCAAGCCACTAAGTGTCAAATTCAATCAATTGATTACAAAAATTGAAAAAAGAAAAATACGGACATTTTATGTCACACTTTTAGTACTTTTCTGAGACAGTAAGACAGTAGACTATAATATTATAGTATATTCTATAAACATTAAAATGGAACTTGTTTCCTACATGTTAAACTTCAAAGTGTAAAATTCCACCAAAAAAAATTAACATTTAATTTGTCACTAGAACAATCAGTGATTTTAGTAGTTTTCGATGAAAGTTCGCAATACATATTCTATTGATGTCAAAATATTTTCTATCAATAAAGTGTCAAATTCATTCAACAGGAGAATGGTTGACTTCGATATCAATGGATTCCAAAACCATTTTACTTGTCACGCGGTAAGCACGGCGATTTTAGTACTTTTCGATGACAGTTCGTCCTATATACATATTCTATAAACGAACAAATATAGTTTATTTCCTATATTTCAAACCGAAAAATATAAAATTATACCAAAAAAATCAAAGGATTACGAATTTCTGACTTATAAAAGATATCGGACATTTTTTTTTCATTCAGATTACTAGTGATATTAGAATTTTCCACTGACATTTCGCAATACATCATCAATAAATTAAAAAAAAAAAAAAGTTTATCTCCTACATATATGTTAAACCAAAAAATGTCAAATTCAACAGCAGAATGATTCTAATACCGCTGAGGTGGTACAAGCATCTGAAAAATAATAAGAAATAACCGGACATTTTCTTCGTCACACGAGCAACCAGCTAAGCTATTTTAGTACTTTCGTTGACAGTTCGAACTATAGGTATGTATATTTTATTGATGTCAAACTACAGTTTATTTTCTATTTTTCAAACCTAGTGTCAAATTCAACAAAAGAATGAATGATAATGTGAAAGTGTTAAATATAAACTCCAAGTTGCAATACTTCAAAAAATCAAGAACCTATTTAAACAAAAATTGCAATGAACACGACTAAAATTATAACTAATATGTAATAGAATAGAATAGAATTTCATCATTTCGCCAGAACTATATTCGCGCCCATTATGAAACTCGCAATACTGCTGTACCAGTTCAATTTTCCCCTTTGTCTTATCGACAAATGAGTAAGATAAGACCTGATTTATACTTAGGGGAGTTCGAACGTCGCGTCGGTAAAGAAGTCCATTCGACGAATTAAATAATTGAAATTAATGACTCATTGTGAGAGAAAATTATTGTGAATTAACATAATATTTATTTATTGACTCTGGGACAACCTCGACAAATGTAGATTGCATTATTGTTGATTCGCAATTTGCTATTTCGCAATGGAGTATTTCGCATTTTTACTTTGAGTGCTATTATTTTCCTTTTAAATTATTTAACAAAAAGTTTCAAGATATCAAGCGTCATTAAAATTCTAAGGACTCACATAATCAAACCTAGGGACAAATTCGATTAACAATGAATTCAGATTTTTTTCAACATGTATTTGTCATACAAATTGAAAGGCCAATTAAACAAATATTAATGACTTGGGTAATGTCCTGTTGGCAATAGTCGGTTGCCAATCATTTACTATTTCCAACCCCAAGGCTAAAACAGGTAACCATTAATATCAGAAAAAGAAATTACCTACTTCTCTTCAATTATTTTCATTTAATTTGTTCAAAAAACCTGTAATTAAGTACCTTGTTGAAATGTCCAAGGTTAGCAGCAAATAGTACCAAATTATTCTTGTGCAGAATAAATAAATTAATCTGCCTATCATACTTGACCACATTTCTAAAACATATAGCTAGCTATGCATACGGACTAGCTATGGGAATTTCTATGAATATTCAATAAACTCCTGCTTTATATACTCATCGTAATTCCTTAAATTAAATCAATAGCATCAGAGGCAGATACAGGGACAGAGACAGACACAGAGAGCTGTTAGAGGCATGCAGGTTTCATCATTCACAGACCATCTCCATAGAACTAAACCTCCCAAACACAAATCACATATAGAACGAGTGAAGCTCCTGGATGTCAGATCCAAGTAATTATTCAACATTGCTGCACAAGCACAGCCCGGAACAGAACACATATGAATTATAAGATAGAAAGTGCATTCTAGATAAATTGGAATTTATCACCATCATCCTTTAAGAGGGATCAACATTCAAACATGCCTGCACCTCTGGTTCATTTTAATTTGAATGTGTGTCTAACTTGCGCGCCCTCTAGAGTTCGAGGTCTGAATAAACGTCAAGTATAACGAGCTTGTTGAGATGATAACGTTGTGTATAGATGGAAGGTGAATACCTACGACGTACGACAAAAGTTTCACAACTCGTGCGCTAAAACGAAAGGTTTACACAATGAAAGTTCACTCCTCAACAATTGCGACAGCGGAAGAAAAGTCCTTCGAAAATCAATGTTCTAATTAAGTCACCTTCAAAAAGTTTCCTCGATGCAAATGCAACGCTCCCCTCTTCCTCACGTCAACCCCTACAACCTCTAAATGCAAACTTTCAAAACAAAAATTCCACCAAAGCCTATATGGAGCCCACTTGACACACCCGCACAAGGACGAGGAATTTATTAAAATAACGGTCACTATGGAGACACCAAGTGCATTGTGTGCCCCATCGGACGGAAACTGATAACAGCCCGGCCTGGTCAGGTCAGCATGTATGCATGTAAATAATTTCCCTCAAAGGACCTTCACCGTTTTATTATTATGGTGCTGGTTATGGCCGAGCTGTGAATAAAACAGAAATTTTATTCAACTGTAAACCAGTGATAACGGTAAATATGCTCCCACCATTTTAAAAGATAGCGAGTGAGCGACAGATTTTTGTTTGTAAATTGAAATCACAAATCAACGTTTTAAAGGCCAAGAACCAGGATAACCGAAGTCAAACCTAACCAACAATTTCCAACAGCCAACCAATCCACCACAACATCAATCTTAACCAAGCTAAAGGAAGAGTCAATAAATTTGTGTAAAGCACAAACCTCGAACAAAGGTTTTGCGTGTAAAATTGATGACTTAAATCCGAAAGTCAGACGAAACGAAACGAAGCGAAGTTAAGTTAAACGTGAAGGACACAATTTATCGTTGAGAAGTCCTTAATTAAAATGAACTCTCTCCTGCTGGGTTGCAGTGTAATAGCTGACGTTTTCATGCGTCCAAACTGTCATGAAGTGGGAGGAGGGGGGGGGGGGGGCTCTTCTACAGGGAGAGTTCAAACAGCAGGAAAGTTTAAATATGTCGAGTTGATAACTACACTGACGGTTGAACGGGCGGACGAAGAGATTGAAACGACAGACTAAACTATTTAAATAATTAAGTGGAGAGACCTCACGGTGTTCAAGAGACTGGCTTCTATACGGGATACGGGGTTGATAGGTTGATGGTTCTATGGACGTATATGGAGCAAGACCATGAGTTTAAATAGGTCACACAGGCTCATTATATCAATGTAATGTGCGATAATTTATGGATTGTTGAGATTTTTCATTAAGCTCAACAACAAGACTCATGGGGAGAGAGTGCCTGCTGTTATTTTAAATTGAAGGCGCAGACGTTTTATCGTTGCAATATCTTCTTACTGGCAATTTTTGTTTTGCAAAATAGACCAATATGTAGCCCACGAATGTTTCATAAACAAACCTTATAGACATCATTGGAAAAGGCTTTCTTTTCCAGACAATAAATGGTTTCGCTTTTCTCTGGAAAAAGGAAATATCTAATCAGTTATTTTGTTGACGCGCACTCAACTAGTGGGCGTTTTTAGCAGAGCGGAGGAATGCAGCTAGCTGCTTCAACTTCGGTATATTAAATGGGATATGATGGTTTACTCATGAGCTATCCTTTACCTGAAGTTCGCTAAACATCGAGGATGGAGGACAACCTTTTCCAGAAGTTGTCGAGGTTCTTCGCATAGCCAATTCGTTAAGAATTTAGATACAGTTTTTTTCCTTCAGTTCGTTAATAATTTTAAAAACTCTTTCGAAATTTTTAATCGAGAATTTATTGTGTTTACCTTCTTCCAAAGACGCATATCCCAGTAACTTAATGGTATTATTAAGGCCTATCCAACTGCGAGAATGCAACTTCACAAGTCGTTCACAATAGAAATGTATCAGAAGTGGAAAGTGGAGTCCCACAAGGTTATATACTATCACCATTGTTGTTTATGGTGTTAATAGATTATGCTCTTTATGCAGACACAATTCGCGGAATTCAATCGACCTTGTATTACCTTTCACAACATCCCGACTTATAGGAGCTCTTAAATGTTGAAAGTCGAACTGAGGATCAATTCCGTGAAAACGAAGGCCTTCCTTATTTCTAGAAACGATGCTCAAGTTGAAGTTGCTAAACGGTCCGGTTCTTCGGTGGATAACTTTCAATACAATGAAGATGTAACCTATTAAATTGGCGGAGCTAAAGCTGTTTTTGGTAAGCAGAGTATCGTCTATCGGCAAGACGACGGGGAGGAATCTCATAAAGTGACCAACAGTTCCCGTTTTCAGAAACAGAACAAGATAGCATGTAGCTTTAGTTGAGACCAGAGAAGTGAAGTCCATCATCATCGACCGAATATTCACACAACAGTCAATCTTGGGAAGAAGCAGGACCTTCAGTTCGGTTCTACCGAAATCTTTATAAATCTTAAGACCACATCAAGTTTAACTATTCGGCTCTTTATTTTGATCCAGTGTAAACATATGTTTAGTATATTGTGAAGAGACATGAACTATGTCAATGGTGGATGAGAAAGATAAGGGCTGTTTTGAGTAGAATGTTCGCCGTCTGTTTAGACGGTTTGGAAAGGGAAGATAGAACAGTGCATTGAACGGAATGTATAGAGGAACAAACCTAACCAAAAACGAAAAAACCCACGAACTGAGGTGGCTGGGTGATGTAGATGGTAGATCGGACGAAGAATCACAAACGCCCCATTGTGGTTTCTTTTTACAAAAAAGCCAAATAAGCATTATGGAGAGATATAGGTTTGGAAGGTTTTATCTTCTTAAGAGAGATTTATATTTAAAAAAAAGAATACATATAAAAGATGCAAAAGAAAAGTATCCAGGAACAAAAATTGTCAACTATATTTAAAGGACGCACAAAAAGACACGTTGTGTATGTCCTGGATCCTTCTGCTTTTCATAAATGCATCCATATCCTTTAATGATATTTTAATCAGTTGCACATTTATAGATACTTTTTTAATGCATTCAAAAACACACTCCCAGTCACGTTGTCCTCACTGGATGTACTGAGTAAAAACTTAAACATCCTTACGTGTTTGTCCATGTATTGAGAATTGAGTGCACGAAAGATTAAGGCCGGCTAAAAGCAGAGTTACGGTCAAGCAATATCAACCGAAGGTTGAATTTGCAGAGAAATCTACTAAAGAAGCCCAAGTGCTGGGTGCATTTGCATATCAGAGTTGCAGAATCCTAGCAAGGAGTTGACGAAGGACGGGTGGTGTTGATTGGTGGAGAAGGAGCTAACAGAACGACCGGAATGTGCACAGAATAAAATTTATATTCTATGAAGGCGATTTCATGCACGAGGGGTTTTTTTTCGAGCGTTCATACATAAACGAGTGAGAAATGATTATGACGAAGAAGATGATCATTTTCATCTTCATCATCATCACTTTCATATAAGAAAGGAAAAAGAATTATGGATGTGTTGCTCAGGACGGATAAGTGCTCCGTATAATGTAACCGGAAAAGTTGTGAGCAGTTTTTTTTTTTGGGGAACTCCAGAACCTACTTCTTATAGCCAACCATAAACCTGTAATGTGTGCGACACTCTTAACGAATTTATTTAGCAAAATGAGTGCTTATTGAAGTGCATCACAGGAGCATTTTAAATGAGGGAAGTTATTTCATGCAAATAGAAGTAGCAACGAATTTACAAAAACAAAACAAAAAAAAAAAAACTTTTTAAGAAGGATTTTCAAAGGATTATAAGTTGATGGAAAATTATTCCATAACAGCTGATCAGGATTTAGAAGTTGTGTATAAATATTTAATGAGACAGACATCACAGAGCAGACCAGGGCTTTGGATTTTAATCGAGAAATCTTTTTCAACGAGATAAAAAATGGAGTTTGAATAATTTATTTTAAATTCATTGGGACAAAATATACATGCATTGATTTGCTCTCAGACTACACTGATCTAAATCTATATGAAAGTTTAATGTCAAATTTTATTCACTGAATTTTCAATTCAAATTCTTCCTCCTTACTTACTTACTTAAGGATGTGCTAAGGTCCGGATTGGACCAGGGCATCAATGCAATAAGCTTCTTCTAGTCTTAGCTATGAACGCTAAGTTGACTGAAGCGCTCTTCCTATTGAGCTACAGTCCTCCTCTACTGCGCTGTGCTTCCGGGTTGGGATCAAAGATTAGCGATTAGAGAGACTTCAGAAGGATTCGAGGGTCTGCTATATTTAGGACCTTAACCGGTCAATTAAGTCATGTGTCATGAGTTTTCTCGGACAACAGTAACTTCAATGGCCAGTTTCGCGGGGACAGAGGATTTTAACTCACTTCGCGGGTTCTCTGTCCAACTGACGCAACTCCATTGCTCCATTAAGGATATGATCATTCGTCAGACAGGCGCCCATGTCAAGACATTTTTGGACAACATTCCTTAGGTCTTTAGGAACGAATGGACGAATCAGACAAGGGGACTAAAGCTAGATATTGTTCTATAGATGCTATCATACGCTGCCTTGAAATTAATGAAAAAGTACCATTTGAATGTCGTTTTTTCGTTCCAGAGGTTTTTTAACAGTATTCAGCCTAATGTGAATATTTAGTCAATGATGGACTTTTCTGGCACTTTTCGACACTGATATCAGCCTATCAATTTATTGACGAACGGCTTCAAGCGTTCTCATAAAACAGTGGATTTTGTAGGCGATGTTCAGAGGGTCTTCTTTCTTGATGATCGGGCGAACAAAGTAGAGGTCAGCCTTTCCTCGGGACATATGTTTTGGATGAGCTTGTGGGTACATGTAATCAAGTCATCTTAAAAAGATCAGTATCAGATTTATTGGACTTAAGTTTAAATATAGCTATCTTCATTTTATCGAGATTGGTTGGTCTACGTGGTCTAGGTTGAATGGTACAAACTGCTTTACGGATGAATTCGATTAACAAGATACAGTTTGTAGAAATGACGCTTCCAACCTCTAAGCGATTCTGTTACAAAGTTTCCTTGATAGGTCTTGTAGACTTCAGTTCAGAGTTGGTAAAATTTAAATTTGTGAGAGTACGTTAAGATGATCCTAAAACTTCCAAACTTCATTCCATCTAAATTATCAAACGCACGCTTCTCTAGCTTAATTTTATTATTATTTTCCTTCCGAGAGGCAGGTATCTCTCTGCCCTCTCTAGAACTCGTAGAACTCTTGAGTAGCTCTGGTCCTTCTATCCAAATCAGAGGTATCGTCGTTGGTGTAAGCCCAGCAAGTCAGAAGTAACATCTCGTATTGATTCTTTACAATATTTCGGCTCTCAACACTTTATGGTGGTGTTGCAGGACTTCGTTAGTGCTGGGCTTAGCAAGATAGAAGTAACATGTCTGATTGCTTCCTGCAATGTTTCGGATCTAAACAATTTATGGCAGTGGCACAGAACTTCTGTTGGTGTAAACCCAGCAAGTCAGAAGTAATATCTCTGACTGCTTATTGGCAATATTTCGGGTCTCAACAACTTATGTTTGTGACACACCACTTTTTAAGACCGGAAAACGACCTGTCGAACTCTTGCGATTTTAGAAGCTTTTGGTTGATGTAGGGATCCAAGTAAATGTTAGTCCGATCAGCATTCCTTGATAATGGAGGTGTGCTTTACGTATATATTGAAGGTTTTCAATTGATCGTTTCGGCGATTCCAATTGTTTATCGTTTGCCCTGTCAGTAATCAAAAGTTACCAACCTTTACTTAATGAGTCTTTTCATCCAACTCAATTAGCCGCTACATAAGTTTCACTATAGAATTATTTAATTTTCATTGTTGAAATATCGTTGGACCTGTTCTGACCAGCTTTATATTGATTTTTCAGAGCAGTTTCTGACTCATCTCGTTTCTTTTTTATTTTGTCTAGTCACTATTGTTTTTCATAAACTTAAAAAGGTAAAAAAAGTTAAACAAAAAGTACTCCGAAAATTCAGAAAAAGAATCTCGAGCCGAAGTTATATCCTCATTGCTGTTCTGTAGACCTGTGTAACATTTTTTATCGTGAACAAATTTGCTGAGCTACCTTCTCATGCAATTCCCAATAAAACACGCTATTTTTTTTTTTTAATTTAATAAATATTACGAATTTGAAATTATCCAAGCAATGAACTTTTTAATCCCCAAGAATATAATGAAGTTTTTCAATTTTTCAGATCCGTATTGTTTGAACAATTAGAAATTTCGTAGTAAAGTAAATGTTGAAAAGGATTTAAAATTAATTTTTCTTTTGATCATGAATTTCAACTTGCTTCAAACGTAGGCAGGTAGGTACACAATATTTTTTTTAATGAAAAATATAATCCAGGAGGTAAAATCGTAATTTAATTTCATAAATTTTTCAAAATTCGTTTACCTTTTTTTTAGTCCCGAGAAAGTGAAGATAAATTCAAAACCACCAACCACATCTGGTACAGGTGTAACAACAAAAAAAATTAAATTTAAATTGTGTCATCTTGTTTCTTTTTTTTTCTTAAAGCTTTGTACATATCCTCAATTGGATTTTAAATAGTTTCAAATTTTTTGTCTCCATATAATTGTAATCCTTCCTCCTATCTTTCTCTCCGCAAGTTTCATTTTTATTCTACATTGCATATTTCTGGATGAGGGTTGTGGTGCGAGTGCGAGTGAAGAATATTTCCACAATGAATCCTTAATGGCTTGAATAAGGATTTCGTTTGCTCTGCAATGTCCTCATCTGTTTGTTTTTTATTTTTTATTTTTTATTTTTTATTTTTTATTTTTTATTTTTTATTTTTTTTATGTTGGTTTGTTGATTCAAAGGACAACATAACTAATTGAGAAGTTTTGTCTTGAAACAAAAAAACTAAAACCCAAGCAGAGATTATTCGTTAAGTTAACTTGCAATTTGTAAAACGTACAATGTATAAAGAGCACAAAAAAACACCGTTATTTGTTTCTTATTATATGTGCATATTTTAGTGAGAGCACAACGTTACTTCAGAAAAGAAAAAAAGGACGCGATTTTGTTGTTTCTGTTTTCTAATTTAACTTTACTTCTCGTTGGAGTCCTTCTGGTGAAAATATGCTCCAAGGTGTTTTTTTTTAGCTCATGTGTGTTTGCTCTTATGTTTTTATGTTTACATTTTTGTTTATTTCGTTTGTATTTTATATATATATGTATATATCCGTGCACGAGTATGTATGTATGTGTTGTTTATATTTACTTCCTTTGAGGATAGAAAGGAATTAAAGAAAATTATTTGCATACGTTAACGAGAAAAATCCTTATAGTTTATGATCTAAACTTGAGGGAACTTTTTGGAGAGATTCAAACTTGTGTAAGAATAATTTCTGATAAATTGCATAAGGGATATTGGTTAGGATAAGCAATGGTGCTATGAAAACGTCATTGCAAAGCCAAAAAAAAAAATGTGTTCTACCATTTTGTATACCTTTTGGTTGTTGGATGTTTATTTGAAGCCATGAGGTTTTTGAGTGTATAGAAATTATAGAGTTTATATTTATGTCTAAAATTACATGGTTTCTAAATAAAGTAAACTTTTATGAAAAATAAAATTTTCTATACAAGTTATTTGACACCGACACGGTGTTAAACTAGTATACCCAACAAGGATGAACACGAATAAAATAATGTGAATTATAAACGAAATAGAAATAAGACACGGCATTTCTCCGCTTTAGCTCAGCCGCCATCCCTAGAGATAAAAATATCTGAGACAACCACCAACAGTCTCAGAACATCGTGCCACACATCTTTCCTATCCTTCTTTCTCTTCATTAACTTCACGCCCGCGCTGTGTTGAAACATTTAAAGGGTAATCATAATCCCTTGAGCGCAGGTAGATTATAAAAAAAAAAAAAAAAAAAAAAAAAAAAAAAAAAAAAAAAAAAAAAAAAAAAAAAAAAAAAAAAAAAAAAAAAAAAAAAAAAAAAAAAAAAAAAAAAAAAAAAGTGAATTATCTTATATAAAATACACAACTATGAAATCAGCTATGGTTAGGCCACAGGTGGCGACTTCATTGCTAGGGACAGCGGTGGCTTCTTACGGCTCAGCTTGGCTCGTCGGACGAGGAGGTTCTTTTTGAGCCGTGACAAGCATGCCGCAGTCCCTTATCATAGCACCGAAGTCGCCCCTGTGACCTAAACTTAGCTCATTTCAATGGCGCCCAACGTGGGGCCCGAAACCAACACCGTGAGATTAAGAGTCTCATGCTCTACCGACTGAGATAGCCAAGCCTCAGGTGGATTATAATTGAAATAAAATGTTGTTCATTTTTAACAGAACAAAAGTCTGCGCTAGTCGTGAGATTTAATGCGTTTTCAGAGGATAATAAACCACCTTTATTATCAATCCACTATTGTTCCAACAAAAATTTACATTTAGAGTAGCATGAGGTTTAAAGTCATTTATTTAAATAATTATTATACAAAATATATGTGATTTAAGCAGATGTGGTTTGATGAAAAACACAAAGCTTTGAGAATTTATTGAAAACCAAACAACTCCGATATGAGAGCCAACTGGATTTTATGCTTAAATATAATAATTTTCATATATTCAGCTCATATTCCACAAAAGGATAAAAACAGTAAAACCAACATTCGATGTTTTTTTTTTTGTTTGGTTTGCGGTTCCATCAGAGTTTTGTGGTTTAAGCAAAATATATTATAATAATTGAATAAAATAATGAGTATCAGTTTTAACCATCAAAAATTAAAAAAAAATCAAAGTTCAAAAGTTGAAATTAATTAAAAGATAAAAATACAAAAATTTGACATACTCTTCTGATGTCACAAAAAATATTTTAAGATGATGATGGGGAAATTTTATTCAATCAAAAATACATGACTGTTTCGGATTGTTGAAAAATAAGTCAGTGGGGGATGTTAACAAATGAAAAGATACCTCTATAAGGTTTGAAAGCTTAATTAGAGTGGACTTCGACCTGTGGAAAATTATTAACGAAATGAGAAAATAGACGTGGTCCAAGAACATACCCCAGTGGTATACCTTTTCTTTCATCTAGAAATGGAGAATTGGAGAAGAGACAAAATTTAATTTTCAATGATGAGCACTTTTTACGACAATAGATACTTTTGGAGGATTTTTCACTTCCTCGCTAGGAAGCGGATTCACGTATTTTTTTTTTTTTTTTTTTTTTTTGATACAAGCGGTTGGAAATCGCATGACAGTCTAACACTGTAACCGATATGCCAAGAAGTGTTGCAGTTTGCAGATGGCAGATTTTTTTTTAATTTTCAAGATTCATGCAAATAAACAGATAAACGAACACCATTTGTTTACAGACGAAAACTTAGTTATGGAAACCAACCCCTGCCTGTCGAAAAGATCATAATTTTTGATTTGGTAAGTTTAACCTGCAACCTTCATTTTAAGCAGTAAGCAGCCAGCTTTCTTTATTTTTTTTAGTTTTAAATTTGCCCGCACTAAAGGGATTGGAACTACCCTTAGGAAAATTGGAGAGGACTCAAAAGGAGATAACGATTAATTTTGGTTTAGAATGCCTCAAAACGGTAATGGGAGGAAAATATTGAGCCGGTAAAGAAGTCCACTTATGTGTAGTGCCGCTACGGTATACAACTCTGGCATTGTACCTACGAATATTTGAAAATAAATTGCTAAAATCTTTTTTATATCTTCCTTGGTATAGTAGAAATGAAGATCTTCACCGGGAACTCGAGATTCGTACAATTCCTGATGAAATAAAAAATTTCGATGAAGTCATAGAAATAGGCTACTAAAACACTCTTATGAAACAATAGGCTATATTTACGATGAAACGGACGCCTGCGAATAACTAAACCTTCTGACCTATTGCGCTAAACGGAAAACCAAAACTGCCTTAAAATTGCGCTGGAACTGTCAAAAATTAAATGCTACATACGTCTCAACATAGTCGCAAGCAGGAGGAGGAGGTGGTTTAGTAAATAAGAACCTCAATAAGAACCTATAAGCAGTCCCTTTTCGGCCCGCATATGACCTTTTGAAGGTTTTAGCAGCTAAAGCTTACTGCAAAATAAGAAGAATCATTATAAATTGAAAGCTTACATTCATGATTTTGTTTTATTTCGCATATAGAAATTATTTCCAATGCTCCCATTGTTAACTCGTAAGCTCTTGAATATATTAGACCTTAGCAATTTTAAGCCACTTGAGCTATGAGATCAACTAGGCACCTCCTCATAAACCCTTACAAATTTCAAAATGAAGTGCTTAAGGAAATACTTCTCTATTCTAAGATTAAATTCTATTAATCTTGTAGGCTTAAAAAAAATCCACGCACACTCTCTCATTCGCGGGCTTTTTTAAGGCAATGTATTTGCACTGCATGTTTCATATATACTCATGTGTATGAAAAGGAAACGTTAATTAAAACTAACAGCCCAAGCGCGGCTGGTGGTGTCATTAAAATTTAGCAAAGCTTAATATTTCATCTAAACGTACATAAGTTGCCTTCCTATCTAAACAGATGGTGGCAATATTCCAATGAGGAAACAAATAAGCTCGTGTATGCTGTAGAATCATACCATAATATTGCACACAAACCATTAATTTTACAAGAGAATTATCACCACACACACACACAGCAAAAGCAGTTTTGGGGTTAAAGGTAATTTGCATACGAAATTCATTTAGAATAGGCTGATTGCCAAAATTCGTAATCTTAGATAAATGTCAAGGAAATGCATCTCTGAACAAACAAAATGGAGGACTTGCAATGCAGATATTTGAGTAAAAAAGAATAATTTATGATGTGGCAAGGAATAAGCTTGATTGTGGGTGAAAAGATTATGATTCTCAAAGATTTAATTGCAATTAGAATGAATTTAAACTAATATTAAAATATTTGACGATTTAGGACTTTTGACGAACCAAGAAAACGAAGTTATGTGACGAGCTTTGGATTGGTAGATGGAATGTTAAGTTCCTTTATAGGCAACGTGCAGTTAAATAATTGATGAAGGCTTTAAGCTACTGTAAATGAGATATCACTGCCATTCAAGAACTCCCATTTTGGTACATAATATGATAACTGTTGTCGTTCTAGTCAAGAAGCCCTGAGTTCTAAAAATGTACATATGTGATCGAGCGAAAATTCGCATCAAAGGAGATAATGACATTAAAGGCATGTTGTGCTACGAAATCCTGAACAAGACCTATAAACAGTGCCTTAGATATAAGATTATAACCATCTACGAAGAGGAGACAACTTTGTTGGCACATTCCGAAAAATCAGGCTACTTGACACAACTTTTGATAAACTATCGACTTAACTGGCCGGACAGTGCCTTATGTTCGTTAATACTACTGAATTTAAGCCTGTTTCAACTCTTGGTTTTTGGCAGTCTCTCTCAGGGAGGTTTTTTATACCTCAAAATTCAATTACTCCTTTCATTTTCCCTTCTTATAGCTTCCACGCATACATCCTGGGAAGCACTATTGATTCCTTGAGATCCAAGTAAAGAGATGCGGCTTACCGTATTATCACCTTACCTTACCTAATCTACTAGAAATGCTCATCAATTCAACTTCGAAACTTATTTTGGAGGTTCCGTCAAATAGAGATTCGGTTTTTAGTCGCAGAACACGTATGTAAACCGACACGCTTCTCTCTTGCTATATCAATTTGCAAACACTCAAGAACAATGTTTATCGACAGCTCCTTTCTCACCCCCCATCCTTATTTTCTCTACTGATCAAAAAGGTTCCTTGAAGCCAAAGCATTGGTGTGCTTTAGCTCTATCTCACCTTGCAACTTCAATCATCTGCTTTTTTAATATTGTGGCTAGACAAATTTTCCTCTAAAAACTTAAAGGACACTTACGAGTAAATTTGCTCAAGAGGGGGTGTTCGTTCTCAATAATAGAATCGTATTTTTTTAAGAACACGATTATCCAATATTTTAGAAAAACTTATTTTTGACAAGCCTGGCATAGTTTTTTTAGGGTAATTGTCTGGTAAAAATACATCTTTGAAAAGACCATTATTTTCAAATATGTATTTGGCAAGTAAAATCAAGAAGATGGTGTTTCAGATTCAGGGACGCACGAACTTGTTATTATGTTTGAAAGATTTGGGAATCTGATTGGAGATAAAATTTTCAGAATAATAAAATTAAATTTTTAAAAGCTTAAAACAAACTTTTGAATACAGGGTGGCGGGCGTAGCATTCTTTTTTTTCAGAACTAATTTTGAAAAACTTGGGAAGTCTATATTATCACAGTAATTTCAAATATTTTTATTACAGAATTATATAACTCTTGAAAATTGGCAGAACAGAAAACAAAATTTATCAAAATTTTTAGATTACATTTTCGAGCAAATTAAGATTTTCAAAACACATTTTTAACATTTGTATGGGGAGCATCTTTATTCTAGGATTAAAAAAACAGCTTTTTTTTCAACATCTTGTAGATTGTATTACAAACTTTCATTAATCAAGTTTCTAAAATATCGAGCATGTGGTTTTCAAAATACAAAAAAAAAAAACAAATTATTGAAAATTAAAAAAAAAAAAAAAAAAAAAATAAGCATTTAAAGAGCTTTTTGAGCAAATCGAAAACTAAGAAAGTTTTCAACCTTCTTTTTGTCAGCCGTGAAAAAGTTTTTGAAAAAAAGTTATTTTGGCCTTAAGGAAAAAAAACCACATCAGGGGAAAAATTTAAAATGCAATCTAACGCAATCATGGGCGGAGACGTTTAGGATTTAGTCAAACAGACATACTGAAGTGGAGGACGCAGTTTCAAGAGTTCGATTTCTTTTTCAAATGGAAAACTTACCCTGCCTAAATGGACCTACTTAATATAGGAAGTAAAAATTGCGTGGAGGTGGACGGATTCTGTAAATAATGAAGGAGTTGACGAAATGTTAAAAATTTAATCTACTCCTTACTCTTTTGAGAAATGCAATGACAAAAATAAATAAAAATTGTTTTTAAGATTATTTTTACTTGAGACATAAAAGTACTTCAAGCAGTTTACAGATTCGTAAAAAAAAATCGAGCTCGAGATTTTGATCACACTTGACATAACGATGATAGGGAGGACAAAAAATGTGTACAATTCTTTCTGTCTATTCAACGACTGGTATAGGTATAGCATTTTAAAATTTTTGCCTCCCACACGTTTTTTCGTTTACTTTTTTAAGACCAATAATAATTAACCTTGGACAGTTTGGAAATTTTAGAAAATATTACATTTTTTTGTAAAACACTTCCAGAGATTCAAAAAAAAAAAAAAAAATTTCATTTTGAATAACTTTTCCATAGAACCATATTTTCATTTTCGATTTTCTCAAAAATGGTTTAACTGATTTTGATCAACTTCTTTTTGTATAATAAAACCCTGAAAAAGTTTAATTATATTGTGTATTCAAATTTTCTAAATATTTTTTTTATTCAAAACATTGTGAAACTCTAAAATTATTTTATACGAACAAAAAAAATGGTACCATACAAATTAAAAAAAATGGTACCATACAAATTAAAAAAAATGGTTTTCGAAGATAGTATTTTTCTCGAAAACGAAAACCAGAGTTTTTGATAAAAAAATATTTCTATTGGCTTTAGTTTTATGAACTGTAATTTAATTGAAAAAAAAAATGAAATATAGACATTACCATTTTTCGAATTTCGACTTTCTCACTATTGATTTTAATTGAAATTTTGTATACAGAAGTTCCTAAAAAGTAAAAATCCCTGCGTATCAAAACTTGAAAGAAAATATTTTTTTTTTATTTTTGAAACAAAATCAACTTTTTATTTTGAAAATTGAAATCTCAAAAATGGGTTAGTATTTTTTTTTTGAAAATTTATATTTTATCTGTACAGTAACTAAATCAAAATTCTTAAAAGTATTGAAGATTTAAAAGAAATCCATTTGAAAAATTTACATTTTGTGTTTGATTTCAGCTTCAAAGAGTCTTTTAAATCAACCGCTTATCATAAACATATTTTGGTTTGCTAAACCTCAGCTTATATTCTTACACGAAATTGGAATCACAAATATCTACTGAATTAAATTCGTCCTCAAACCTTTCAATTGTCAGTTAACATTTAATCAAATCGAATTAAAAAAAAAACTTAAAGCTATTGTCACTTTCAAAAGATTTAATTTTAGTCTTTTTTTGAGAACGAAGTTAATGCCATTGGCAAATTAAAACATTTTGTATATTTTATTTTTTGATTCTCTTAAAAGTCAAGACATGACTTCAATATAAATGAAAGATAGACCGAAAAGAAAAAGCTCAATAATCCAAATAAACATTTCGACATGATTCACAACTTCATATAGTAGTTTCTCATAAGCGAGAGCTCATATGTGTTCATGTATGAGATAGAACAAATTACGAAAGGATGTACCATCCTTGCACCATTATAGCAATTTATCTAATGATATCCTTACAGTTTTGTTCTCATTTTGATATCCTTTAACAAAATATAATTTATGAACAAAGTCAAAAAAAAAAAGGAAAACAAAAACAAAAAACAACAGACAGAAGAAAACTCTGCAAGAAAATTTATATGCCCAAGGGTTTGGAAGACGTTCATTTTATACTCTTGGAAACGAACATAGTCTTGGAGAAAAGTATTTTCTCCAGGACAACTGTATATATAAGTAGCAGAAAATAAAAACAACAACACTGGCATACAAAAAAAAAAATTACATAATCTTGTGTGCAGAAGAAGATGCCTGCTTGGCTCTGACTGCCTGCCTTGGGCGTATCTACATATATCTTGAACATCTATAGATCTCCTTTCTCTTTAAACATAAAAAAACCCATCGCAGGATCCTATGCAGGATGTGTTTTAGTTATATATGCATTCGGAATGCGTCTCCAAGGATATTAGGAAGACCTCTTAAGGGATGTGTATTTAGGTAAACGAGGGTATATGAGAGGGCATTTCAAGTGTTTAAGTTGCACACTTTAAGTGGGCAAAAAAAGATTTTTACTAGCTTTTCATAAGAGAACACAAAACGATTTGGAGCCAAGCACAAACAAAAATGCCTCGATGTGCTTAGTATACTGCTTTCCACTCGTTCGAACATCATTATACGAAATGGTATTGGGATGCTGCTCTGGGCACAAATACGATGGGTGATGGTGGGCTTTGAAAATGGCTACGAGCAAGGATACCAAGGAATTTCGAAGGAAATTTTGATTTTGTTCTTTAAGTATGGTATGTAAGTATTTTACATCTAAGTTAAGTTGGTATCGATTGGGTTTCGAAATTGCATTGTATTGTGGTAAGGCTTGTAGAGAAGAAAAGAATACGTATGTTTCTAAAATTGTATTAAATTTTATTGTTTGCATAGAGCATATACTTTACCCCTTCTACGGGACTTTAAGAAACTTATAAAGGCATTTTTGTATTTTTTATAGGTTTTAGTTCGGAAATAGGTAGGTACTCTGACGTAACTACTCCATCCGGAGCATTTTCCAAACCTTTTGATAAGATTCATCTCTAATATTGATCTTGTAAGATTCTTGTCTAATTTGGAAATATAACTTACCCACGAAGACGATCGATGGAGGGATTTAAAAAAAAAAACTTCAAATAACGAAAAGCTGCATATTTGAATGAACTATGGTAGATACCCAAATACAAAAAATATTGTGTAGAAAAAAGTAGTTTTTGAAATTATTTTTTTTTTAAACTAGGAAACATAAAAGCTTCTAGATTTGTTCAATAAGGACGGGTATTATTATTATTGGAATAAATTAAATAAAATAGGTTGTGTGTTAGGTATTAACAAAATTCTTTTTTTTTTTTTTTTTGCAAGGGTAAGGTATCAATTTTCAATAACTCTTCTGCATAGATACGGCTGAATTTGATAGATGGCCTGTGTTATGTTCACCTTAAGGGCTTATTCGCATAGATCTGCAAATTCAGAAACTTCACTAGGAAGTTAAGAGGAGTCAAATAGCATGACCATGGTAGCTACTTTAAGCCACATTTGGAAGAGATAACCTTACCGTTAGATCGTTCATGCAAAATGTCAATCGGGGCGTCCAATGTGTTGATGGAACCACATGTCATCAAGATCAATCTGGGGCGTGGAAAATTGGATATCATCGTTCTGTAGCGCTGAACATTGAAGATCACCGCCTAACCAACGTGCGTCGTTTTAGAAAAAGTACGGAACAATGACTTCGCCGGCCCAAAATCCACACCAAACGGTAACTTTTTCAGGATGCATTGCCACCTGCTGAGCCTTGTGTGAACTGGTGTCGTCCTATATAGGGCAATTTTGTTTGTTAACACAACTATTCATCCAAAAATTCGGCTCGTCGTTCCTCTTCCAAAATCTCCCAGTCAGAGAACAAACGCAGAATTTGTCTGCGAAAGACCGAGTTCTTATGCACGGCAAAGAATCGACTGTCTCGGGTTCCCCTGTACAGTTTCCCGGAATGCGGCTATGTTCTCGGCCGATTTTGCTTTCCTTTGTCTTACGACTGACTCGCTGATTGATTACCGAACCGGTGTTTGCCAATTGAAAAACTGTTTTTATGGAGAGCGTCTGAACCCCAAATTATTTCAGTAGAAAGCCACGTCAGCAGTGAAACTGGAGCGAGCGTGGACGATTCAGACAGTATTGACTTGACTGCTTTGCTGATTTAGCCAGCAATTGATGAGTAATTATGGTAAAAAACGATGGACTACGAACATTATAATGTCAAGATTGGTTTATGATGAATTTTTAAGAGTATAAGACTAGATGTCAATTTTCTATTACTTTTTAGCTATATTTCATTCCTAAACGACATCTCCCGCAATTCTTAAAAATCCTTTTATACCCCACCCATAGTCTTCTCTTATCTCGAGCAAATCCAATAAAACTTAAGAAAAACTAAAAATAGGGCGACTAAGCAGACTTTTGCTTAAGAGATATGAATAGCAATAAAAAACGGATATAAATATCTTTAATCTTTGCTTTTAAAGTGCTTTCAAGTATTGCAGATTATGGTAGAATTTGTAAAACCGCATTGCAAGTGAACTAAAAAAAAAATACTACAAACTATGAACAAGGAAGAAAAAAAAAATGGTGCAAAACTATAAAAAGCCCTGATTCAATAAAAAAAATTCCCCCAAAGATTTAAGGGGGAAAAACTGTGAGCATCCTTTATCTACAAAAAAAAAATACAAATTCTAAAAAAAAAAAAAAATATGCAAAAAATACGAAGATGTATACTTTTTATTTGAACACTTTAGATGAGCAGAAATCCCCTTGGGGTGAATTAAACCGGAACATCCTAGAAAGAGTATCTTTGGAAAAGCACAATAGATTAGAGTACTGAATAAGATTGAATAAGACGGTATTTGTGTCTGTCTTGCCAGAATTTTATCTTTTTTTGTTGTTATTCTTTACCCAAAAAAAAAACTAAGACCATTTCGGCAGTGAATCGGCTTTAAATCTATTATAAATTTTTATTTCCAGTTTACGTTTACATATAAATTAAAAAATAGTGTTTACTTGAGCAAACGTTGATTAGATTAGTATGTCAAAGGAACACCGCGATCACATTGACGCGGTACGTGAAAGCATACAGCAGAATCCGAGGCAGTCAATTTCTCGTCGTGCAAAAAACGTTGTATTTCGCAGAATTTAACTTGGCGTAAAAGATCCAACTGACTGAAAGAGCAAATCTCATGACCATAAACAACACAGTTTGTTAGCTAAATAGCCTTCGAAGCGTTTGGAATAGGACCCCAATTTTGACCGAAAAATCATCTTTAGCGACGAACCAAATTTCTCGATGAATGACTGTGGAATGTATGTGTATAGGATGACACAAACCTACATGAGGTTCCCCAGATGACAATGCATCCTCAAAAAAGTTATCGATTGGTGACGATTTTGGGCCGGCGGCGGCGGAGTAACTGGCCCGTACTTTTTCGAAAACGACGTTGGTGAAGCGGTCATTGTCAATATCGAGTGTTACAGAACGATGAACCACATGGGCTAAGGCGACATGTGGTTCCAGCAGGAACGGCGCTACGTGTATTCTGCCTGAAAGATTTGAGGGTAAGGTTATCTCTCGCAGCGGTGACATAAATTGGCCACTAAAGTCATGCGATTTGACCTCGATAGACCTCCCCAACGGGTTTTACATTGTCGTGGCTTAAGCCTATTTCTCCGGCTAGCTGGGGATTTAGACAACTAAGAAAAGTCAAAATTAGTGATCAAAAGATTGTTGTAAGGCGAACAAAAATTAGGATTATCGTTCCTAGTTCGCTGAAGGTGAACAAAGATTAGGACTATCGTTCCTAGTTCGTTGCAAGGCGAACAAAGACAAATAAAGTGATTAGGGGAAGTCACTGCCAAAACATAAAGAAAAGTAACTGATATATTTATTCTCTTTTGCTCGATGTTTTGGTTTCAGCAATCCGGATAATCGATGGTCCTACCCAATGCTAAAAGATTAAGAAAGATTACTTAGGACTATCGTTCCTAGTTCGTTGTATTGCGAAAGAGACTAATCATAAATATTGGTGCAGATTGTG
The DNA here is from genome assembly GCA_911387755.1 of Chrysotoxum bicinctum. Lineage (NCBI taxonomy): Eukaryota > Metazoa > Arthropoda > Insecta > Diptera > Syrphidae > Chrysotoxum > Chrysotoxum bicinctum. The sequence goes on from OU426988.1 coordinate 10,303,882, forward strand.
GTTGGCTTCGGTCAACTATGGTCTGCACCATAATTCTGCTTAATTCTTTAAGCGCATGTTATACTATTGGAGATATTTTTAAAATAACTTCATAATATTTATTTAATTTTAAAAAATAATTTATTAATTTATATAGAACAAAAATAACCCTCCTTGGTTTAATAAAAGACTTTCTAACTTAAGTAATAGAAAAAACAAAGCTTACAAACGGATACGCACTTGCAAAAATAATACTGTCTTAAAAGAGGTTTACGTTCGGTTAGCGCGAGAATTCGATGTTCTTAACAAATTTCTTTATAAAAATTACATTTTGTCAATTGAATCGAACATAAAAACAAATGGAAAATGTTTTTGGTCATTTATTAAAAGTAAAAAAATGTCCAATGGTATTCCTAGTAGTATGAAGTACCTTGGGACAACATATTCGGATCTTCCCAATATTTGTAATTCGTTTGCCCATTATTTTGAATCAAACTATACGAAATCTAATTTAGATCATTTAAGTAGAGCTGATTTAAATAATCAAAATTATAAGGTTGACATTAGTCAGTTAGAGATTAATATATCCGAAATCGAAGAAGGTCTATTAAGTTTAAATAGTGATTGTAAGCCAGGCCCTGATGAAATTCCACCAATTATTTTAAAAAAATGTGCATCTGCTATATCTGTGCCCCTTTTTTACATTTTCAACACCTCCCTTGTGAGTGGTGAATTCCTTTCAGTTTGGAAAAAATCATTTTTATCTCCAATTCATAAAACTGGCCCAAAGCAGGAAGTAACCAACTATCGTCCTATTTGTAAACTATCGAGTATACCGAAACTTTTCGAGAAAATTATATGTGGAAAATTGACATTTCTTCTTAAGGAGCATATTTCACCATTTCAACATGGTTTTGTTGCAGGTAGATCTACAGCCACTAATCTTTCAATTTTCTCCAATTTCATCTTAAATAAACTCGAAGAAGGTTACCAAATTGATGTTATTTATACTGATTTTGCGAAGGCTTTTGATCGAGTCAGTCATAGTATATTGATTGAAAAATTGAAACTATTTGGTTTTCACTCAAACATGTTGCAATGGCTAAAATCCTATCTAAAGGGTCGTATACAGTTTGTATCTATAGATCAAGTGCTGTCAAATCCAATTATAGTAACCTCGGGTGTCCCCCAAGGTAGCCATCTTGGCCCTCTTCTTTTCCTAATCTTTATTAATGACATGGCTGATATCTTTCTGAACTCCAGTAGGCTTCTATTTGCAGATGATTTGAAGTTTTTCAGATGCGTTAAATCTTTAAATGATTGTATTCTCTTACAAGACGATCTCCATAAGTTGACAGAATGGTGTTCAACTAACCAATTACTCTTGAACGTTAAGAAATGCCAAATTTTTTCTTTTTGTCGCAATTTTTCAAAAATTACATTTGATTACACAGTTGACACGTTTGTTCTTGAAAGAGTTTTGGAGAAAAAAGATCTTGGTATAATATTTGATTCAAAACTAAGTTTTACCAAGCACATAGAATTTATTGTAGCTAAATCTTATTCAATGCTAGGGTTTATTAAACGAAATACTAAAGACTTCAAGGACCCTTTTGCCCTTAAATCTCTTTATAATGCCTATGTTAGGTCTAATTTAGAATACTGCTGTGTGATTTGGAATCCTTACTACAATATTTATTCAAACAGAATAGAAATGATCCAAAGAAAATTTACAAGGTATACAATCCAGAAATTAGGTTGGAACATCGAAATCCCGTCATACTCAACTAGATGTAAACTTCTTGGAGCTCAATCTCTCGAAAATAGAAGAAAAATGATGTCTGTAATGTTCATTAGTGATATTTTGTCACATCATATCAAATGCCCTATGCTTTTATCATTGATTGATTTATATGCTCCGTCGCGTCAGTTAAGAGAACGTTGTCTATTCCGAGAAAAGGAACACAGAGTAAACTATGCTCGTAATGAACCAATAACTCGTTGTGTCAGAGAAACTAATCTCATTTCAAATTATATTGATTTTAACTTTCATAAAAGCAGATACATTTTAAAAAATAATTTAATTTTGTTCTTTTCAAATTGATTAATCAAATTATGATTACACAATTATTGTATTAAATACTTAATGTAATTTTGTTAGATGTTAAATGTTATACCTATTTATCTCTTTTTTTGTAGTCTAATTGTAGATTTAATTATCTCTAATTGATGTAAATAAATAAATAAATTGGATACCTCGGGAATAATGAGATTTAATGAATTTATCCCCGCTAATTAGAGCCCACAGGGTGTAAAAATCTTGGCCTCATTATTAATTGGGTAGGCCCACTGTAAAGAGAGCCCGAGGTGGCTGTGGTTATACCAACCAAGTCACGCGGTTGGCTATTGTCACCAACAATAGTTAGATGGAAAAACACGGACCAAGGGTTGTACTGCCTACACAGTACAAATTTGGAACAGAATGGAGATGCTTGAAGCTCGTACTCTGAGACAAGACAGTAACGAAACATTGATTGGTAGCAATGTCGAGTTGGTTTGTCAAGGAATCAAGAACTTGCACCTTCTGGGAGTGGCTACCTTTAAACAGAAACTAAACAGTTTCTGCAGGAACAAACTCAGGCGATTTTGGACCCCTTTCTACCTCAGTACCAATAGTCAGAAACTTCAAATTTGAACAGAGCAAACACAGGCGCCTCACTGAATTTCAATTTTTTAGCATAACTGGTTCCTGAGATATAGGACTTCAAAAATCCCTACAGCTGAATGACTCACTGACTCATTGATAGAGCTTCAAAATTATGGAGCACTTCTAGACACTTTAAACCTTGTAATTTCAAACAACGGCAGTTTTTGTGGTGTATACAAAATTTAAGATTTCCGTGACATCGACTCACTTTCTGAAAAATTCTTATAAGGTACTCGTATATCGAGCACTTCCAAATGATGTAGAAAGATGAAAATTGGTGGAGTGGTAGAGCTAAGTGTTCATACAAAGATTATTAAATTAAATTAAATTTGGTGGTGCAACAGCTCGGAGTGAACCAGGACCTAGTGACTTACAACTCTCAACCATTTCTGTGTTCGTGTTACCAGGAACGGAGGGATTACAAAGATTAACAAATTGAAAATTTGGGATTCTCCATTCAGGGGCATGACAGGAACCCACTTTCTCAAAATTCCTACCAATAATATGGAGCACTTCAGATTGTTGTTGAATGATAGAATTTAATAGAGCAGAGCGACTTCTAGTTTGTTCATTGACTTTTCGTTATTCCATATCCGGAAATTCCTTTAAAAAATTATTAAGTAGTCCTTGTTCGTTCGAAATGTCTACCTGACAAAATTGAATATTTGGAAAAATTAGTGAAATCACAACAAAAAACATAAATCTTAAAAAATGGAGCCAAGTTCTCATATGTACAAACACCTTGTGTGTAAGAAGTTTGCCGTGAAAATTAGTCACATCTAAAATTATGCCAAGTTCTAGTTCTCGAGAAATTTCCAAAAAACTGAATTTCCCTTTAGCCCCTGTCCAAACTTATGGTACTTTTATAGAAATGCTTAAGACAAACAAGTAAAGCTCTCCACCAAAATTCAGGTTTTTTTTTGTCTAATTTTCCTGGGAAGTTGTAATTTCAAATTTGATCAAATTCTCGAGTTCGATTTTTTCTGGAAATCCATAACTTGGCATATTTATTTGCATGGCCACAGAAAAAAGCCTTCAAAATTACAAATAAAGTCGATGTGGTTATCACAGTTAAGAGACTTACTTTCACGTTAGTTTGGCATCATCATTTAGAAAAGGGAATATAAGTGGAGGTTGGTTTGCCTAACCGAGAATTTTTGGGACGAACCAAATTGAGAGATAGAAATGAAAAGAAAACCAAGCAAACTCGGTTCTTGTATTAAATGGCCGCACAGGATTATATTTAAGGACACCGAATACAAAATTTTGGTGTATATATTCGTTTTTCCCTTCATTCTAGCACATATCCCAGATATTGAACAGAAACAATGTTAAAAAAAAGGAAAGAACGAAGTAGAAATTACATAAGTGGATTGAAATGCTTCCTTCTGGGTTGTGTGTTCCCTCCCTGAGCCTGAGCTTTGTAGGTTTATCCTTTAGTGATGGTTTTGCTTAATATATGGTCTCTCTCTGTTGTGTGCAAGGCTTAAATGAGCTATAACGTAGCTTGTCGTGCATGTTTCGAATGTATTCTTGCTGTTAGTAGCTTCTTCTTCTCTCTCTTCAATTCAAAACATAACCATGAATACAACAACTAGTGACTTTCTGTTATGTTCCTTATCCTTATGGGCTGGAGTTAATGGTTCAATTATGCATTTTAGTTTATTTATTAATCTCTACATCATCTGAGTGTGTGTGTGTGTGTGTAAATGAGTGAGAACGGAGTTTACTGATACGGTGATGCGTGCGTGTTTCGATGCATATGGTAGCAGATAATCACACAAATTTTCGGATATCGAAATAATGGAGTTGTGCTATTGTACTCGTATGGTTGGGTAAATTTTCTTATGGTACTTCTTTGGGTATTATAACTACACACACTGCATTCTTGGACGAGCATAGATTTCGGAATTAATAACTAATGAAGCAGCTTATCTTGCGTGAAGAGCTTTATGTTTCTGGTTAGAATGTCAAGCTGAATTGTGAGGAATTATTTTCGTCAGTTTATAAAAGGGATCACAAATAGGATTGGAATATTTAAGTCGAAGCTGAAGTGAATGGTTTCTGCGATTAAAAGGATTGAAAGATACAAGCTTACGATAGGATGATTGGCATAGTAATTAGTGATTATTTCTTAACAAGACTTAAGAAAATAAGTTCGGCACTCTTCTTTGGTATCTTAGTATGATAATTTAAAAGTATTTAATAGAAATTGTATTAAAATTAAATTACTACATTATTTCGAACTCTGATTCACAACGCCATTTTCACTTACAAACTCTGCCTAGTGGCACTAATCGAATGTGGAGTTAATTGAAAAAAAAAAAATAAAATTAAAAAAATTAAAAAAATATTAAAGAAATTTTTTTTTTTTAAATTAAAAAAAAAATTAAAAAAAAAAATTAAAAAAAAATTAAAAAAAAAATAAAAACAAAATTTAATAACGACTTACTTTACGTTTTAATTACTGCGCGAAGGAAAGTTATATTTAAATTATAAATGATTTCTTGATATTTCAAATTTTCGAAAAATCAAAAAAAAAAATGTTTTTAAGTTTTAATTCCAAAATAAAAAAAAAAAAATAAAAAAATCACAAAAAAAAATCTACCTGTGGTGTTTGCAGGGTTGCGGATTTTTGAATTAAAAAAACCATCAGCCATAAGTCTGTAGATGATTTGTGATTAAAAAAAAAATCTAATTCATAAGTTAGTTAGTGACTTATGATTTAAAAAATTTAATTCATAAGCTACTAAGTGATTTATGAACTAAAAAAAATTAATTCACAAGCTACTAAGTGACTTAAGAATTAAAAAAAAATTAATTCACTACATATAAGTGACTTATGAATTAAAAAAAAATTAATTCACTACCTATAAGTGACTTATGAATTAAAAAAAAAATCTAAGTCATGAGCAAGTTAGTGACTTATGAATTAGAAAAAAATTTATTCACAAGCTACTAAGTGACTTATGAATTAAAAAAAAATTAATTCATAAGCTAGTTGGTAAATTAAGCTTATTTTGACTACATAATTATTTAGTTATTAACGAAAGTAGATTTCAAGCTTTTGTGTTTCATAAAATTATCATGCTAGCTTATAAATTTTCCAATTAATAATTTTTTAATCAGAATTTATCCATTAGCTTATGAATTAAATTTTTTTTAATTCATAAGTCACTAGGTAACTTTTGAATTAATTTTTTTTTTAATTCTTAAGTCACTTACTTGCTCATGACTTAATTTTTTTTTAATTCATAAGTTACTTAGTAGGTTCTGAATTAATTTTTTTTTATTCAAAAGTCACTAAGAAGCTTTTGATTTAAGTTTTTTGAATTCACAAGTCACCAACTGACTTATGAATTAAATTTTTTTAAATTATGTCAGTAACTAGCTACTGAATTACATTTTTCTTAATTCATAAGTCACCCACTAGCTTGTGAATTAAAGCCAAGCTTAAGCTAAAAAGTGACTTAAGTTTTTGCAACCCTGGGTGTTTGGTAGAAACATGATAAGTCCATAAAATAATTTGCGTTCCTACGTCCATTTTATATGGAGCTATTGCCTTAAAGGGTGAACTGATTTTGTGCTTTAAAAAATTATGTTCCAAATTGTAAGAAAATCGGTTTATCCGTTAAGGTTCTAGCTCGATATACATAAATTGCACTTAAGGACGTTAATTATTTTAGGGAGTTGTCATGTTTCTACCAAACACTACAGATATGTTTTAAAGTTTTGATTCCAAAATAAAAAAATACAAAATTTAAAAACAAAATGTATGGACGGTAGCGTTATTTTTGGTTTTAAAAAAGGAAAAATTTAGAAATTTAGAAAAAAAGGGGAAATTTAGACTTAGGCTAGAACCGCACTTGCGATTTTTCGTCGAGGCGATTAAAAAGTCGTAGTCGCTACAAATTATTGTCATGCACGCACTTACGATTTTTTGCCGCGCGATTATTTAATCGCGAAAAATAAAACACACTACTTTTTATGTGAGTGCACGCACTTGCTACAAATAAGTAGCGACAGAAAAATCGCTTGAAAAAATAGAACTTGTTTCATTTTTATAATCGCTGCGATTTTTAAGTCGCATGTGCCTGCATTCACATTTAAAGCCATGTGTCTTACTTCTTTCGACTAAAAAATCGTGGATTAAAAATCGCAAGTGCGTGCATGCCAATTTCTCTTTGCGACTACGATTTTTAAGTCGTAGTAATTTAAATCGCAAGTGCGGGCATATCCATTTGAGTACATGTGTTTCATTTAACTTTACAACAATCGCATCGCAAGAAAAATGAAACAAATTGCGACTTTTAAATCGTAATGATTTGTTGGTAGCAAGTGCGCTCATTCTCATTTAAATTCATGTATTCTATTTTTGCGACTAAAAAATCGTGCGATTGAAATCGCAAGTGCAGTCCTAGCCTTAAATGACATCTATCAAATTAAAAGAAAATCGTATGATCCTTTAAGGCTATAGTCGATAGCCAGAATTCGAGACTCACTTTTTTCGTCTTCCCCGTGACCCTAATGTCAAGACCTATCAAAATCTCCAGTTCGATTTTTTACTAATGCATAACATGCAAATATAGTACCAAAAATACTACCAATACATCGCTACATCACTAGTGAAAACTTAATAACAAAATATGAGAATCAACAAGAACGAACCAGCAAATAATTCGTGAATTCATATCGCACGCCATTATTAATACAAAAAATTGCTTAGCCATTGGGGATTCAAGATTATTCGACTCATTAATATTGGGCATTCAATATTTCGGCGTTCCAGATTTTTTTGGCATTGGAGATTTCTCCAAATCGTGAAAAATGCTTATCATACGAGTAGTTCAATTCATAAATTTGAAGGTTGAAAAATAATTATTTGACAGATCCAGAACACAATTATTTGATTACGTATAAATTTTCTATTAATTAATGGCAATTTTTCACTGGCATTTTAATGGTTTATAAGGTTGCCCAAAACTTCAGTCTAAACAAGTTTGCTCGTTTAAAGCAATAGTTTGAAGAAGATATGTGTATTTTAATTATCGTTTTCTTAAATGTCGGATCTCATCAGGGTCACAAGTAGTGGGCCTTGTGAATAAAAAAAAAGCTAAAGCTGAAACTTGGATTTTTAAGTAAAAGCTTGATTTTTAGTGAATAAAAATAAGCTTAAGCTAGCTAGTTAAAGATGTTTTCTAGTAATAGCTATTTAAAAATAGCCAAAGCTAAATTCATTTAGTTTTAGCTTGTTTTCCTAGCTTCAGCTTCAATTTGTGTGAATAAAAATAGCTTAAACTAAAATATTATAGTTAAAGCTACAAAAATTTCAAGATTTTTTCGACCTGTCTAGAAAGCTTTGACTAGGTCTTATTTTCAGTATTAACTTGTGCGAGTTGTTAATTAAACATAAGGGAATATCTCAAAAAATAGGACTGTGAACGTATAGACCCAGAAACTGACATAAGAAATGTCAAAAACATTTTTTAGCCGAAACCAATACTTGCCCTGTAGAACAGATGACAAATTGAGGCAAAAAAACCTTCCTGTCGGTCATACATGTACCAATTTTAGCTAAAGCTAACTAGCCGAAACATGTGAATAAAAAAACGAATACCTTAAATTACGAAGCTTAAGCTAGAATTTTCCAGCATAAGCTATTTAGCGTTATCATTTTTTTATTCACATAAAACAAAGCTTAAGCTAGTACTGTCTAGCTTTAGCTGCTAGTAAAAGCTATGACTAGGTGGCTTTAGCTTCCTCCAAAAAAAGCTTTAACTTTTTTTTTATTCACAAGACCCAGTGTCTCGAAAACTTGGGACTTAAAATTGTCTACAAAATCCACCTATTATTTATTTATTTTTATTTTTTATTTATTTATTTCATGAAAAACCTATACACATTAAGACATATTGTCTTATAACTTAGGCACAGGCTACAGTTAAACATTTTATGAAAGCTAGGATTTGACAATTTTTGTTACTAAGATACATTTAAAGGAAAAGCAAATTTATACAAAAAAAAATTTCTTCAACAAAAAGGATATTTTTCGACTAAATTTCCTGTATCAAATCTCAAACTTAAAAATAGGAGAAAAGCTTCATCAAACTCTTGGTAATTTATTTGAAATTTGCATTTTTTAAATTGAAACCACAGCTCAAAATCATGCAATATTTTATATCAACTAAACGGATTCATGTGAAAAGCACGAAATCACATTTTTTGTGGATTTAAAAGCTATTTGAGTCTGTATTCAAAATCGTTACAATTGCTTTTGACTAAAAATAGGCTTTTCCTTGAAGTGAATGCCAAAAAAGTTGAAAGCTAGGATGCCTAGTCGTTTAATAGCCTTAAGATAAAACAACACTTATCTCAAATCCAGCCCTGGCTGCCCAATACATGATGGTGTTTTCAGTTTAAGTATGGCAAAGTGACATAAGTATCTTCAATATGAGTTTATGTATGTATGTACCTATGTATATAAAATACGAATACTTATAAATACATATATACATGAATAAATAATATATGTACATATGTTACGTATCCGGAACATAATTGCCACAGGATGCAGAAGCAGCCGACAAAAATTTTCTTCCCCTGTGTCATTACACGTAGGTGAGGGTGGTAGTTCATCCTGATGATGGAACTTTTACTGTTTCCATCAGGATGGTTAGGGAAAGGCCATAAAAGAACAAAAAAAAATATAAAAATTCCTGCGCGAATAAGAAAATTGCCTCACATTTTGCTGCTTTCGTATATTTGAGCTCAACAACAACAACTATTATATTATTACATAGATTCCAAGGTTGGATTTAGGTTTAAGAAGTCCTGATTGAAACTTCGATACATGTACCGTAAACATAAATTCTTTCGGTTCTTTTTTAGCGACTTAACGGCAAAATATTATTTTTTCTGTTTGAAAGGTACAGATGGTAAAACAATCTTCAAACAATTTTGTTTTAAAGATATTAGTTCTTCAGAATTAATACGCCTAAAACTTTGGTAAAAATAATTTTAAAAAATAGGTCTTTCACGCTCAAAACAATTGAATCTTAAAATCTGTTATATAAGTGTGAATTTTTGTTGTACTGAGTTAGCTCTATTATAGGATTTATACTATGAAATCTCTTCGCCTTAAAGTATGCCTTTTTTAAATGTAATTTTGCTAAAAATGATTTTAAAAAAAAAATATTTGTTTGCTCTTAGAAGATTCAAAACAGGTTTCAGTCTTTTATAGGATTTATATTTTCATAGTTATTGCTCCTAAAAATATTCTTTTTTAAATTTTTGGACTATATCTTTCTAACTAAAGTTTGTGTAAGCTCTGAACAATTGCAGTTGATTCTACAAAAGTGTCTCTTTCCATCACTAATATAACTCCATTTATGCTTTCGGAGTTAATACAGCTAAAAGTATGTGTTCGTTTTTAATATATGCCTTGAGTCTTTCAACCTGTTGGTAAAAATAATTTAAAAAAAAGTTCTTTTGCTTTACAAGATCACTTTGGAGTCTACATTAGAGTAAGTTTTTTTTGATTAATGACTTAGCAATTTTATAGCATTTTTAGAGTAAATTCGCCTATAACAGTATGTTGGTAAATATAATAAAGAGAACAATTTCCTTTGATTCTAAGTGTCAGTTCTTTTAAGTATTGAGTTAGATTTGAGTTAATCTAAGTTGGTTACTTTGATCTTTGCTTATCAGTGGTTTAAAGTAGTACGACCCATAATTTGGTGAACTAAGTAAGAGTTAACTCCAGATTTAAAATGACCAAATTGATTGAGAAACATGTTTCAGGACCTGACTCGGCTGATTTTGATGATCTCGGATTGATAACTTGTACCTAAATTTCAGAATCTTTGCTACTCAATTAGCTCCTATTAACAGGTTAACTTCGAGTTAAGTTAAAATTTAAATTAAACATGCTTCATGCGTTGATCAGATTTTAACGTCAAAAATCTCAATGAAAAATGGGCCTACAGTTCTATGCTATCCTCGTCTATAATAATCCGCCCCTGAATAGCTCGCACGAAACGACCCAATGGCACACAAAATGCAGCAAAATATTATGATGTTATGTATAGAGGAAGTCATGTAAGGATATTTATTACAAGAAGAAAAAAAAAACATTCTAGGTTCACATTAAAAGATATCACTGGCTGATAAAACTCGTCGTCGTGGCAGGCAGGCAGTTAGTGAGTAGCACTGTTTCCCTTAGTTTGGTAGAAGCACACACGTTCCTTCACACATTAACCCATACCCAAATGGCTTTCGAATGGTTTTAATGGCTTCCTCTGATTTTATTTTACTATTTATTAATATACATATATACAATTTTGTGTCACGTCTCTTGGGTGTAAAAAGGCAACTTAAAATGTGCAAAAAAAAATAAAGAAAAAGCCAACAAAATCTGTGCTCGCACAAGGACAATGACAACGACAACGACAAAAAAAAAAAGATAAATAAAAACATATGCAAATTCATGAAATTATGATATAAATTCTTGATGCAACTCGCAGTTTTATGCTGATTATGGCTAATTGAAATGTGGCAACGAAAAATAAATTAACACCACTCAATGGAATTGTTTTTTTTTTTCTGGTTGCCTTCTCGTAGGTCATCACCTCACAGCTCTGGGGAATAATTTGGGGACAGTTAAATATGTTTTAATTTTTTTTATTTAAGCTTAAATATTAATTTTATTTTTAACCAGAAACAGAAACCAGAAACGGGTTTATGAAAAGCTTTGACCTGAATTAAATTTGAGATTAAAAACAAATCGAATAAAATTTAATTTGAAACATAATCCGTGATTAAAAACTAAAATGGTTTTAATCATTTTATTTGAATATAGAGTGCTAGTTTTTTTTTTGTCAAGTGTTTTAATTGAATTATTTATTCAATTTCAGGTCAGTTGAGGTTGAACTATTGGGGAGGGGAGGAGGGAGTTTCGTTGGAAAATATTTTCAATTTAAATGTGATTTTGATGGTTTTTTTGTTCAGCCCTGAAATTAATCTTTTGAAAAAAAATAAGGTTAGTCAGATTTATTTTTCATTGACTTAATTGAGGCAATGTTTTCCGATAAATTTGCGCTTTTATTGTGCCCTTGGGTATTTTTTTTTTTGTCGACTTGGTCCTGTGTATAGGCATCAATTGGCGTCAATATTTTTTTTTTTTTATAATTAGCGCGCACTCAAGGGGTTATGAATACCCTTATAATGATTTAAATACCACAGTGCGAGCAGTTAGGAAATAAGGAGGGGATTTGATTTAAAAGGAGATGCCGATGCACATTGGTCTTAAATGCTTATACATCACAATGAGGGGGAAAAATCGAGTGGGGTAAAGTATTCCACATTCGAGTTGTACGGCTAAAGAAAGAATCTCTGTATTTTACAATACGCCCGAAATTAGGCTCAAGGGTAAACTGATTAACATTCTTAGCAAGACGAGTATTACGGCAAAATTGTTTCAAGGGCGGAATGCAACTGGCTATATCATTAGAGCACTGCTTATAGAAAAAGCGATAAAACAATGTGAGACAAGAGACATTACGACGGTGATCGAGAGAAACAAAAGATTCCGTAATAGAACTGTCTCCAATTAGTCTAAGGGCTCTGCTTTGGATTCTGTCTAAGAGGTGCAGGTGAGTTTTAGGAGCACCAGCCCAGATATGGGAGTTGTATTCAAGCTTAGGCCGAATGTATGCCTTATAAATTGTAGCCAGATCAGAAGGGGAAAAAACTGCTTACATCTTCTAAAACCTAAGCATTTCGCAGCATTTTTGGCAACATCAAATATGTGATCATGCCACAAAAGATGGTTGGTAATACACTTACCAAGGACAGAAAGCTTTTCGGTTTCCTCGATGCAAGAAGACAGAAGACAGCTTTGGGTTTTCGAAGCATTAAATTCCACGCGGTTTCTAACACCCCATTCTACAATGCTGTCAAGATCGGAATTTAATGAGCTTATCATACGCTGCCGTTGCAGAGCCACCTCCGAAGAAGAAGGATGAGGATCTGAAAACGAATATGAAAAGCTGAGGGTACTGTCGTCAGCAAAACAATAAAGTGGATTAGTAGATACAGACAAGAGATCATTGATGAAAATGAGGAAGAGAGTCGGAGACAAAACGGAGCCTTGGGGCACACCAGCATTTATTTTGTGAATATCAGACTTGAACCCGTTCAAAACAACACGAATTGAACGGTCTGAAAGGTTATTTCTAATCCAACGAAGAAAAGATTCATCGATGCCAAATGCCCGCATTTTCGATAAGAGAGCTTCATGCCAAACTCTATCAAATGCTTTAGAAATATCAAGTGCAATAACCTTGATTTCACCAAAATGGTGCAAGGATTTGTTCCACTTTTCGGTGAGATATGCCATCAGATCACCAGTGGATCTGTTGCTACGAAAGCCGAATTGCCGGTCATTAAGAAGCTTTCGTTCTTCAAGATATTTCTTAAGCTGATCATTAACCAGCGTTTCCATGACCTTGGAAAGAAGGGACGTAAGTGTAATCGGTCAGTAGCTGGAGGGGGAGGATAATTCGCCTTTTTTAGGGACTGACTGGACAAATGCTGTTTTCCATCTACTCGGAAAGAGTCCAGAAGAATAGGATAGATAGAAAAGCTTACGCAGTGGTTTTGCCAGCGTTGAAGAACACCTCTTCAGAACAATAGGGGATATTCCATCTGGACCAGCGGATTTGTGTATTTGAAGATCTTTTAAGACTCTTGCGACTGTACGAGTGCGAAAGAAGATTCGCCCCATAAGACCATTTACGCTCTCAAGAATAGGAGGAGCCATAACACTATGTGGCAATGTACAGTTGTTTAACGTTTCAAATTACAAAATTTCAGAGTCAACATTATTTTTAGAGAAATATTAGAGAACATATTTTTTTAATGATAAAGACGTTCAAATTTCAGTTCAGTAAGATTTGAGTTGCGACAAAAAAAATAAACGTTTGCATGCAGTTCGCGATTTTATATGAAGTCCCTCTGGAATGGTTTTTTTTTTCATTTTAAAGTTATATTACAACCATTTTCGACTAAGAAAAAACTATTCAATAACTCGAAAACCTTAGTCATTTGAACTTAAACATGTCATTAAAAGTTCGAATTAGTGAGATAATACTCAATTTTAAATTTTTCGCAGTTTTTCTTAATCTGCCAACAAATTTCTGTGATGATCTCATCAAAAACATTACAAATTTGAATACTCCACAACTTCTATCCCACGAAAATGACATTTCTGGAACAATTTTATCTAAACATTCTATTTCGGTATGATAAATTAAATAAATGTAAAAGAAAAAAAAATGCACGCAGTCTATCAAAACTTAAACAATTATTTTTTTTTTTTAACAGTCATAAGTGATAAGAATATGAATTTTATAATTCTATCACCACAAAAAAAAACTCAGCTCTAGTCATTCATTTCTCTGACTCATACGGCCTTTAAGCTTTATGGCGTAGTGAAACAACAAACACAAAATATTCTAAAGATATATTAAACGCATGAATGACGACAGTAAGAGAAATAAACCACGATGCAAATGTGTTGAGATATTAGTTATATTTAAGTCATCAGCGAGTTTGGCGCTTCAGAAACATTCTTGTTCGTTTTTTTGTGTATAACGCTGGAGTTAGAAATTGTTTCGTCTACACATTTAGTTGTTGTCAATATTTGCATTGAAATTATTGTAGTATAACGGATTTTGTATCGACAGCCTAGAAGTAAAATCAATTCAATTAGAAAAATAGAATCTGCGAAATTGGGTGACAAGACTGTCTTTGAGTGGAGAAATCTAGAAACACAAGAAGAGAAAGCAACCAACATTTTTAAAAACAACGAACTGACGCACTTGGCAGGACTTGTGTGAGAAAGATCCGTCAAACCAAGTAAGGGAAATACTCATCTAGAACAGAAACATTAGGATCCGAATAATTGCTCAAGAAGACTTGCAAGCCAAGACGAGACAGCAGACAGCTTTTTTTTTTTTTTAGAAAGAAAAACAACGAACTTAAGTAATTGTCAAGACTTGTGAGAGGATAAATCTAGCAAACCAACAAGAGGAAACACTGATTTAAGGAATGAAATTGTTGGACAAATTAATAAGGAGGAGGTCTAAGACTTTATCCTTCCTCATGATGCCAGAAAACTTCGATATGAAAATTATAACCGAACACTTTTTGGAATTTGAAAGGGCTCATTCAAATTTTGTTAGACAGAAGCAGCCCGTAGCCGACATCTCTTTGGAAAATAATGAAACTAGATATGTGACTAAAATTAATTTGTTTTACGATGGAAATAATGAATTTAAAATTCTTCAATAAAGAAATTCATCTTTAATTAAAAAAAAATAAATTTTCTTTATATCAATTAAATTTAAATTTGCATTAAACATTTTTAAACAAACAAAATTTGTTGATAAAAAGTGGCTTCGTTTTGAGGCATTTGCATTTTTCGATATAATTAGAGACAAATAAATAAAAATTACAGTTAATTTAAAACTGAAAATTTTTATATGTATGTTAAATGTTAATGAGAGTGGCTTTTTTCGGTGGAGAGATTAAGATCAGTCCTTTACTTTTTGTATAGAAAATCTTTGAACAACTAAAGGTGGGATGAATTTCGCTCAAAAACAAAGACGCTGCTCAGAACGATAAATCAAATAAATGCATAAATTTTATGGTGCAACAGTTCGAAAAGAAACCAGGATCTAGTGACTTACAGCTCTCAAACATTCCTGTGTGCGTGTAACCAGGAATGGAGGGGACCTACAATTGTCTGCCGATTCCGAACGGCTAATGAGCAGCATTTTTCATGAAAGTGGCGCATTCATACTTTTTGATGTGTTGTTATCACTTTGATAATATGCCGCCATGTTTTTGCAGTTTATTTATTTTTAGTTTAACGGTACATTTTTGTGCCTATTTGCATAATCTTTTTCCAATTTCCTTTTGATACGTGCATAATATTGATGAAAACCGCATTTTAATCATTTGTTTAGTAATAGTCGCGAGTTATACCAATTTTGGCTTCCGTGATCCCGTAAATGTTTTATTAAGTTTATTGTTGTGGGTTTATTTAAATTTGTTTATTTATTAGTTTTTAGTGATTTCTGTGGAAAAATATGCAAATAACGGCAGAAGAAGTCGCCAGCGCACTGGCTTTAGTTGAGGATGGATGAAGTGTGCGGTATGCAACCGCTAAGATTGGAAAACCAAAGACGACCGACGATAAGAAGAGCTATTAAAAGGTACAGAGAAACCAGCTCCTTCACCCGACGTCAAGGCTCAGTTCGCTCAAGAGCAACATCTGCAAGGGATGATCGATATTTGGTGCTCCAAAGCCTTCGCGATCGTCGCCAAACAGCGGTTGAGTTGTCTCACAGACTGCGGTCCGCTAGAAGGATAGCTGTGAATGCTCAAACGGTAAGGCGGCGAGCAGGAAGACCTGCTCGTGTACCGAAACTCACGGCGCAAGCGACACGTCGGATGGAATTTACTCGCCTTCACCAAGACTGGACCGATGCCGAGTGGAGTAGAGTTGTTTTCACTGATGAGTCCAGGTTTTGTCTGCGCTCACCAGATGAACGTAACAGAGTGTGGAGCCAGTCAGGTGGGAGATACTCTTCGTCAACAGTTGCCCAGCGGGAAAATTTCTGGGAAGGTTCCGTCATGGTGTTGGCAGAAATTTCCATGTGCGGAAAAACCGAGCTGTACATCGTGGAAGGATCGTTGAATTCCAGATACTATATCAACAACATTCTGGAGGAATATGTGGTTCCATTCGCACCATTTATTGAAGAAAACTTTCTGCTGATGCAGGACAATGTTAGACCACACGTTGCTAGGTTCGTTACCGATTACTTGCAAGAAGTAGAAATCGAAGTAATGGATTGGCCTGCGATGAGAAAGGACATGAATCCTATTGAACATGTTTAGGACCTGCTGGGAAAAGTGATAAAGAGGCGACCTGCCTTTCCAGAAAAGATAAAAGCTTTGTTAGACGTTCGGGGAAGTAATACTCACTATTAAAGAAACAAGGACTCGTTTAAAAAAAATCTAAAATGTTAAGTTTTGAAGTTTTTGCCATTTTTTCTTAATTTATGTTTAATTTCTAAGTTATTCCATTTTTTTTTTTATATGAATATGTAAGTTGTTTTTATGTCCATAAACAAAACTGCATTAAATTTTTTTTTTATTTTCTTGAAAATATTCAAAAAAATATGATTAAAATTCTGTTAATTATCCTGCTATTGCGAATTAATTTTATATCTAGACATTGGTCTAGTGCGGCTACAGAAAGAATCTTTGAATTTAAGAAGTTGAGCTCAAGGCTTAACTGAGGGCCATTTCCTAAATTACTGTTCAATTGTTTAAGAGAATGAATGCAACTGGCTATTCCACTAGAACATTGTTTATAAAAATAAGGGTAATAAAATGAAAGACAAGAAACCTTGTGGCGGTGCTCGAGACATTCAAATGTTTCTTTTATACTTCTACGAGTATCACCTAACATTGTTAAATTGAATTCGATCCAAGAGACTGAAGAGAGTTATTGGAGCACCAAATAGGGGGAATTGTACTCGAACTTTGGATGGATATACCCCTTATAGATTGCAGACGGATCAGAAGGCGTGAAAAATGTCTTGCATCGTCGAAGGAAACCTGAAAACTTAGTAGCGTTTTTGGCAACCTCGAAAATGTGGTAATTCAACACAAGGTGTTCTGTGATGCACATAATGTGAAAACTGAGAGCTGTTTGGTTTCTTCAAAGCAAGTGCCACTCATCAATAGTGACAAGAGGGCTTGCTTCCGCTTCAACGACAGAAGACAGCATTGAGTTTTTGAAGCATTAAATTATACGCGATTTATGGTTCCCTATTTGACAATGTAATCAATATCAAAAATTAATGAGCTTATCATTCGCTGCCGTTCAAGATCTACACCAGAATGTGAATTTGGAAACGAATATGTGAAGCTGCGAGTACTATCGTCAGCAACAAAATTGAATGGATTTAGAGTTTTCAGACAAAAGAGCATTGAATATCAGAATATGAGAAAGAGAGTCGGAGACAAAACGGAGCCCTAAGGCACACCATCATTTATAAAAGTCATTCTGCCTGAATTTCGTTCTTTAAGATATTTCTTGAGCTGATAACTTATCAGCTTTTTCATGACCTTGGAAAGAAGAGACGTCAATGCATTTGGACAATTGTTGGAGGGGGAAGAAAATTCGCCTTTTTTATAGGCAGTCTGGGCAAATGGTGTTTTTCATCCTCTCGGAAAGAGAATAGTAGGAGGATTATATAGCACCAAATCCTGAATAGATCTGTGATTAATAGTATAATCATTTTTGATCCTTATTTGTCAAACAAAAAGTTTTCATCTCTATAAAATATTTATCAAATTGTCCTCAATTTTTGGTGCATAACACTCATTTATATAACTCAATAATCGTCTTCGCAAGAACAAAAAAAAAAAAACAAAGTATAGAAGAAAGTTCCCATCTTCCATTTTCTTTGTTGTTGTATCGATAATCTCTTCATTTTTTTTTTACTTTCGCTTTAAAATAAAGTACAACGGACAAGTACTTACATAAATTATTGGTAAGGTCCTTTCAGCGTTTAACATTGACATGACAGCTGCTGTCAACTTTGAGTGGAATGAATGACATAATGCGCGTTCATTGCATACCAATCATATAGTAAGGACAACGGCAGAGTGTATTTATGTCAAATAAAAAAAAATCCGAGAAGTTTATGAACTTTTCAATATTTTTTTTTTATTTCATAAATACTCTTAAAGGTATTAAATATGTCGTCCTCCGATCAGAGCAGCCGACCAAAACCTATAGCATTTTGTTGTAGGTCGCCTTGTTGAAGTTGACAGCTGACGGTTTTTCGTTTTGTGGGCTGAAGTCGACGTTGAGGGTTGGATTGGAGTTTCCAAGGAATTTCTCACGTTTTCACACTTATACTCACTCACATCCAGATGATTAAAAACTTTTCGTACATCCCCCTTCAATTGGTTTTTTTTTTGTATTGTAGGAGTAGGAGGAGGAGAGAACGAAGAATTTACAACATGGCTAACACAGAAAACATAATAAATATCCCAACTGTCAACCGAAGAATGTCTGCTGCTATACCAAAAAGCTTGGGTAGTAAATTATAGCAGATTGAAAAGACCACAACGTATTTTCGTGATATTTTCGAATAGAGTGTCAGTCTGGGTGCGCGGAATGGAAGGGATGGTTAACGAGCATAGAGGAGTCACAATGAAAGCCCTTTAGAAATGGGCAGACGAAAATTCAAACGGTTTTTGAATTTTAGAGAAAATCAAATCTGTGCAGTAAATTATTATAAGCCCGGTGGAAAAATGGGGGAGTGGCAGAGGGGAGAAAAATAATTTTATAGGGTTAATGGTTAGAATATGGGGAATATGATGTAAGTGCAATGTTACACCACAGGAAAGTCATAATTTATTTAGACACTGGTGGTGGATCTCATGTGTGTAAACGAAACTTGAAATATTGGCTTAGGTATTACTCGTATTGTCAGGATGTAAAATTCCAATTTTGAATTTTGGTTGTGGTGTAAACATAGCCTCAATAATCACAGGGAGATCAGTTCTCATTGAATGCAGAATAATTGCCCACAAGTTGAGCTTACCGTGGTAGCTTAAATTTATAACTCTGGTTGGTGGCTTTAACTTTAGTTTTCTACACAAAAGTTGAACCCTTCCTACCCACTTTTGCTAATGCATAGCTCTTAGTAGAGCTTGCAAAATACTCAAACAAAATATCATTATCATGAGAGACAACCAGTTGTTAACGTCATTAATTCGGGTGCAACATTCTCTAAATTGGTTTAAAAATGCTGAAATGAGTTCGAATGCTTAAATTTGAATTTTAAGGTCACTTTTATTTGGCTTAGGTGGAACGAAGGGTCAGAATGACGAATAAGCTAAGCATCGACCAATACTTAATAGCTATTTCATGGCAACAGTCAGCATTATACACCTCTTTATTAATTATAGAGGTTTTGAATACCCCAAAAATGAGTAAGCACAGTGTGAGGGTTTAGGAAATTTGGTGAAAACATAAAAGAAAAAACAGTTGCACATTGGGTAACGGATGATAAACCACATACGTGCAGTGCGGCTAAAAAAGAATCTCAAAGCTACACGGTTCATCCGAAGTTGGAGCCAAGGGTCAACTGGTGGGCATTGGCTGAAACGCAAGAATTACAGTTGAATTGCTTTAGAGGAAGAATCCAACTGGCTGTTTCACTAGAAAATGATTTTTTAACATTCATGCAATACTTTTTTTTACATCATTTAGATACTGTTAAAAAACTTAGTTTTTAAGATTCAAAAACTGATTATTTTTTTATTTTAACAAACAACGCTTTTCAAAATTTTCAGATCTTGCAAATTTTTCAAAAATGATGTGATTGATTTCGATAAAAGAAATTTAAGAGCGCTCTGAAGAATACAAGGTTGTATACTGTCACCTATACTGTTCCAGTTGGTGATAAGTGATGTGCTGCATGCCGCCTTGTCGACTTTAAATGGAGGAATTCAGTGGAATCTGCTATCACACCTGAAACATCTGGACTACGCGGATGACGTGTGCTTACTCTCTCATAGGATCATGGATTTCCATCAAATGACAAAAAGGGTGGAGAAAGAAGCCGAAACCGTCGAGCTTAAGATCACTACGGCAAAAACTAAAAGGATCAGCCTTGGAACTTCCTCATCTACTCAAATAGATATTTCTGGACAACCAGTAGAGACGGTAGAGAGTTTTCAATACCTTGGGAGTATTGTCTCTACTGAAGGCGGGACCGAGCTAGATATAACCAGCCGCATCGGGAAAGCAAAGGCTGCGTTCGGAATGCTGTCCAAAATATGGAGAAACAACTCTATAAGCCCAAAGACCAAGCAACGACTGTTCCGCTCCAATGTAGAATCCGTGCTTCTTTATGGATGCAGTACATGGAAAGTAACAGCCACTTTCACAAGAAAGCTGCAAACGTTCGTAAATAGATGTCTGCGAAACATCTTGCGAATTTTCTGGTCTAACCGTATCTCCAATGATGAACTTCATGCGAGGACAAGTCAGGAATACATGGACTCTATAATACGAAAACGTAAGTGGCAGTGGATTGGACATACGTTTCGTAAAGGCCACGAGTGCATTGCGAGTCAAGCGATGCAATCGAACCCTCTCACGCAGCGAAGCAGAGGAGTGGGCCGACTCAGAAGTACTTGGCGAAGAACGGTCGAAGAGGAATCAGCACAACTGGGGAAGAGTTGGAGAGAGCTGAGGTACATCTCCAGAAACCGTACACGATGGCGCGTAGGAGTAGTGGAGGCCCTATGCCCCGCAAGGGGAACCACACGGACGTAACAGGTCCGAGGACCCAAGTAAGTTCTGAAAAAAATACATTTTTTTGTTAATTTTTTTGACCAAAATGTAGTGCCATATAGACTTATAAGATTTTAAGTAACGGCTATATGGCAGGTAGCTTTAGTATTGGAGCTAAAGAAAAATTTTAATTTCTCCTCTACAAATCACCCTAAACCCTTTAATACTAAGTTTGAAGAAAATAGCTTTAGCGATGTAGACTGTAGGACATTTAAACATACAGATGGAACTGCGGAAGTCATTCGAACAGATGACAGTTTTCAACAAGCCCCAATAGCGGTTATCAGTAACTTTTCAAGCATTGCCTATGGCAAGAAAAATGGCCAAATGATGCCACCGGGCCAAGTGGCGCACCATACAGTGGTCTTTAGGGTATCAATCGAGAGTTTTCAGTGCTCCAACAGCAGCTATTTTGGGGTGTCATGTAACTGCATGTAACTTGATTCAATCGAGTCTAGTCGATGTAATCGAGTATAGGGAGTTCCTTATTTGTTCGATCGAATCGAAAACAATCGGCTGATCATAAGAAAGAACAGCCTTTTCTCGATTGTATCGACCTATCTCGATCGTATCATAAGTAACGTGCTAGGGCCCCTGTTTATTAACAATGTCAGCCGAGTCGGAACGTGCTTCGTCCCTGATTTACAATTACAGATTTATTTGCAATTGGACAGTTATTTAATTTTACTTTGCTTAAATAGTAGATCTCAGTTTTGTTTCTTGCTAACTAAATAGTTTTTCTTACATATAAAATTGTAGTGCTAACTTGACGGGCGAATTATATATATTTTGAAATAAAAAAAAAATACTATTTTAGGGATTTTCTTCATATTTAGGTTTTTTTTTTTTGTCTGGAAAAAGAAGTCGACAAAATTGTTTGCTTTACGACATGTTTACGACAGTTATTAACACGTTCCTTTTTCTTTTTCGGCCTATTTTGAGGAGTGATAAGGTTAATATGACCGCCAAGTTGGTATTATCAGGGGTTAATTAAGAAGGACGCCATGAATTATTTGGTTTTACGACATGTTTACGACAAGTGGTAGTATAAGTCCTTCAAACAAACTTTAAATGCAAATAGAACGATGTTTGTCAAATTTACAATTTAGACAGAATATTAACAATATTTTCGAAGGTTCTAGAGATATTGTTCAGAGAATGTTTTTTTTTGTGTCTTCAAAATACAAAAGACAAAATCAGTGGCCTTTTTTCATTTCACCTCCATGTTTTCCAATTTTTCTTTCTACCAACTGGCCAAGTTCTGGTGTTCTACAAATGCAGAGTTGCTTTCGAATCGATCATCATTGCATTTTAGAGACTCAGGTGGCAAGTCTGTTGGTAAAGCTCCTTAATGATAATGCTTTGATACATTTATCACCCAAAAAGACCGAAACCAACTGCAACATTGTGACAAGTGTTCAACAAAGTAATAAACCATCAACTCAATACTCTCTGTCCAACTTTCCAGAACTATAAAAAACAAAACACTTGCACCGCACATTCATAAAAATTCCACTTAAACTATAAAATGTTCATCCGGATAAATAAATAAAAATAAAAAACAAAAAGGGGTTTATGTACGTTTGCCTTCTTTAGGGCTTTAAAATGTTTTTTTATGATTCCATCTTCATCGTCGTCGTTGTGACTTGTCCATGTCCTGCCATTGAATAAATTGACACCAAACAGAACTCTTGGAATGCAACCACACCACTGTGTACCAATATCTTTCATCTTAGTCGCAGCCATCTTTGAATTTATTCGAAAATATCCTTAACGAAATCAGGACTGTTGGATACAAGGTTCAAAGATTAAGAGTTGCTCAACAATCTCTGTGTCTTTTGGTCATCAGGTAGTCGGTTTTAATTTTGGCTGATGAACGTATCGTATCGCAAGTTGGCAGCCATTAAAATCCAACACAAAGTAAAGTTGTGTAATGCGCGATACAAGGAAGAAAGAAGATTATTTTTCTGAAGGATGAACAAGGATATGGAAATGTAAATGGAACATCCGTACTCCAAGAAGACGATGAGATTTTGTAGGTATGCATTCTCGTACCCACCTACATCAAGTAATGTGTAAAGTATCACTATACGCCGTACACTTAAATGATAATGACATTTAAGGACATTCCGCTTCTCTTCTTTAGCCCCTGGTCCATCAGCAGCCAGCAACATACCCATCATCACAATGTAAACAAACTAAGGACAAGTTTCTCTCGAGCATCCTTAACTTTATTCTTGCGATTTATATGTATATAGTATGTGAGTTGTGTCATTGTAGACACATGTTACTGTGTAGGCACTTCAGTACTGTCGTTCTTTCTTCCTAGCTGGTTGGATGGATGTTGGAGCATGTCCTGCGAGTATTATGCTTGTCGCACAATATTTACAAAGTTCAACATTGCCGTACGTAATTAAGCAAACGGCATTGCTGTACTCATACATGATACAAAAAAAAAAAACGAAATAGAGACACAAAAAGAAGGACATAGTCATTTTTAACGCCCCAAGGATCTGGATAATTATCCTTTTTTGTCATTCATTTAGTATGTTTGCTCTACTGTGTTATATTTATTACTACTATGACAGAATGGCTTAAACGCCATCAGGGCTTTGGCATACTTATTTCTGGTATTCTGGTATCCATTGCTGAATTTCTCTGCTCTCTGTTTTTTATTTTTTCTACGCAGGATACACGTCGTCGTCGTTGTCGTATCCTTCCATTGTGATGTCCTTGTGCATCGTCGAATTTTGATGTGCGTCATTATGTGTGTGTTGGCTTGGCAGATTTCTCTTATTTTTTCTTTTACTATTTTTTTCTCGAATTAAAGAAGCGAGCGCACGTTTAAGAGTAAAATTGTGCCGTTTGGCAATTAGGTCATCATTATGTACGTGTGTGTGTGTATCTATATCTATGTATCCTTATAATTTGTCTCTGTGTTTTGCATTTAACTTGACGTCTTTTGTTTTTTTTTTTTCTTCTCCTTTTTGTTCATCAGATTTATTGCCTATTTTAATATTTAATGTGCACCTGTTATGCATGGTATAATCCCTGGCATATGAAATACGTAAGTCTTATTATATACCCAGGCCTATTATAATACGTCTCTCCTGCCTACATCTAGCTATATATAGTCTGACGTTTAGGCATATGGGCTTGTTTTTTTTTTGTAAACTTATTATGACATGTTCTGCTCATGCTTTCCAGAGACACGCATGCATATTATTATGGGAACATCGATTATTCGGAAAGTGAGGGTGACATAGCGCTGAGACTGTGAAAGACTTTATAATGTTTTCTTCTTGTGTGCATAATTGAATGGCATGATGTTTTTTTTTTCTGTGCGTAACATGCAGACTTCTGACGTTGTGACGGAAAAAAATTTAATAGATACACTCGTAGTCTTCAATAATGATGAGTCGAGTTCTTCAAAATGCAAAGTGTTGATTTTTTGTCATCAAGAACTTCCTGGCTAGCAGTTTTATATCCTCTTTGAAATTGTTTTATATTGGTTATTTAATTTTATTCAATAAATAAGGATGCTTGCTCTGAGCTCACTACAAAGAATCAGAAGTGTAAACAGAAAAAAAAAAAAAAAACGATCTGCAATGAATCGTTGCGAAAATGAAAATTCAGCCTATTATGGGCTTCGTTGGGTAAATGAATTGTCATTTATACATTAATGGAGGTGTTCATTAAACAGAAAGAAAAACGTAAATTTTTTAAAAGAAAAAATGTGTCGCGTCCAATATTTTCTTAAAGAAAAAAAAAACATAAATATGAGAAAATCCACCAAAAATAGCAACTTTCTCATTCAATTCAATCTAGGACAACCACAGCTATAATATCCAAGTCCAAAGTTTTTTTCTATCGAATTTGTTTAAAAAATTATCGCTTCATGTCTGTTAATAAAATATAGCATTAAATTAAATTAAATTAATTAAATCAAATTGTATTAAATAAAAATTCTATTTGACATCATCAGACGTAATTTTAAGATGAGAGATTCTTTATTTAGCCGCACTATACGAATGTGAAATGCCCTGAAAACCTCAACAATTTTCTCTGATTGTACTCGTAATATTCAGACATTCAAAATTAGTTTCGAATTTGTTTTATGATTCTATCATAACATATCATGGTGTGTTCTATTTGTGAATCCCTTAGATCATTTTCAAGGCAGGAAAAAAATTCAGGAGATTTGTTCAGATTTCTAGATTTTCTTTGAATTGCTTCCATACATTACATTACATATTCCACTACTCCGCAGATAAATCTACGAAGTAGAGACACTGAAAGCACTGGTAACTCAGACCATCGGCTTATACAATACAACAGAGAGAGAGAGACAGAAAGAAAGAACAGAAAAACACATGTCAACAGCTCACGGTTGGTATTTGAACGGTCCCCCATCCAAGTACTAACCGCGCGCAACGATGCTTGATTTCGCTGATCGATGGGAAGCGATGCTTTCATCAGAGCCAAGGCCGTTGACATTGCTTCCATAGATTTATTGTTCCTTTCAAATGACGAAAAAAGTCGTAATGTTCTTTGTGATAAACTAACAAAAAGTGAATAAATTTCAGAGGCTAGTGTAAGGAATGTGTTTTCGGGAGTAGGATATAGCTTGAAATAAGTTTACATTTAGTACAAATCAGTGATGGGCATAATCGAATGATTTTAAAAATCGAGATATTAGTATTCGAAAGATTTAAAGAATCGAATGATCTTCGAAACAATACATAGTAAAAAAAAAGTAGGAAAAAAACACTCTATTGCAAAGTAAAAAAGAAAGAAAAAAAAAAACAAAAAAAATCATAACATATGGGTGGGTTCTCGATTCTCGCCTTACCTTTTCAATTCCATATCCAACCATTAACGATACATAGAGGGCCAAAATTAATATAACTATGAACCCAAAATCGTTGAATACACATACGAGATACAACTTCTCGAGTTCTCGAGTTCTCGATTTTGTTTGTTTTCTTTTCTGCCTTTTCGTTCAATATTAGCTGTGTTTTATTTTCCCCCAGATCTGATCCAGATTAGATCTTCATTCAAAATAACATGTATAACAAAAACAACACAAGGCCCAGTTTTGTTTGTATTTGTTGTTTTACATGTTATTTTGAAAACGAAATCCAATCCGGATCAGATCTCGGGGAAAATAAAATACAGCTATTCTCTTCTCGAGTTTCGAGTTCTCATTTCGCATTAGATGTGCGAAATAATTCGAATAATTTGAGTATTCGAATGATTTGAAAGAAGAATCGAGATATCTGGAGATGTTATCTCAATCGATTACCTATATCATTCGAATGCGCCCATCACTAGTACAAATGGCGTTTACATCCAAGAAACACCCCCAGTTTTCATCTTGGTACTTGATAGTCAAATAATGAAGCCTCAGGTATAGATGGTATAAATGAATTTTATAAAAACGCAATTGAATTTTTTTTCTTGGAGAGGTACAAGCTTTTTTCAACAAAATTTTAGGAAACCCAAGCAATACCATCCTCTATCAGAAAATCCAATTTCTTACAAACGAACAAAAGAGTTACACAAGGTTGCGTCTTAAGTGGGTCGCTATTTGTTCTTTTCTTAAAAGGACTTGGAATTAATGTCCTTCTGTTTGCTGATGAGATAGTGCTTTTATCCTGTCATACCCCAAACTATCATCAACTATTTTAGTATCTTCTGTGAGAACCTGGAAGTGAACTTGGAAAAGTCTCACTACAAGTATCTTTAAGTTATATTAACTTATCATATGTTTTGGACTGAACATCTGACAAAAAGATTGGCAACAACAAAAAATGTTATAAAAGCCGATTAATACAAAATAAATAAAGTCCCCACTCAGCCAAGTTCAAAGTATTTATATGATGCGGTCAATCATGTATTACTATGCACAGGTGTGGAGTATAACGACTACACACAAGTTGAAAAGCTCCAAAGGTTTTTTGTTAAAAGATGCTTCAACCTACCCGACAACACATTAAACTATGTGGTACCTATCGGAACTGGTCTTTCAAAAGCGTTTCTCACGACACTCAATGCTCAAATTATATATGAACACAAAGTTCATTAAGTCTAGCTACACAGTAGTGGTAGATTGCCAGGTGTTGATAATCATCAAGGCTCGAAGCTTTCCAAAATCGTTTCAAATCGTCAGTACATATATAGAAGGCATTTACAAAATTTGAAGATAGAAATGATAATTAAAATTAAATTAAAGATAAAAGTAAATTATGAAAAGCAGAGGTCCAAGGTGGCTGCCTTAGGTGACACCTGATGTAAAATAAATTTGATTTAAGCAAGTATCTCCAATTTTTACTAGTTGTATTCTTCAAATAATATAAGAAACTAAGAGTGAAAACCAAAAACTTCAAGATTTTGTTCATGGAAACTTATCACCCGCTTTTCGACAAGCTTAAAGAACAATATTCAAAGACTGGAGATTTACTGATCGTGGACTCCAATCGCAATTTTATGACGAATAATGTAACCTATCCTTCACAGAGGAAACCCAACTTTTTCCAAGATTCAAATCCGCGAGATACTCGTATGATGAGTCTTATCTTTAAAGTATAATGTGGGTTACTTAATTTGAATGGAAGGCCTTTCCGAAATCACACTGCGGGTTTATGCAAGTTGTGTAATCTTGATGCAAGAGAAAACACTTCGTCAGCATTTGACCTATTTTCAAGCTGAAACGATTGATCACGCAAAGTTTCCAAACATATTAGGCTGCAAATTTTATTCAAGAAATTTTTGTTGAAGCCATATTGAGAAGGAGGAGGGCGATATGAACTCATAGATTATTTTACTATCAGGTTAAGTTGAAATTTCCTACCTTAAAAAAGCAAAGGGCCAACATGACTACCTTGGGGTACACAAGAAGTTGCAATAAAAGGGTCACATATTGATTTGATAAAGAGAACATTATACTGTCGAGCTTTTAAATAGAAATAAGTTCATTGAATGAAATTGGGATAAGCTAATGGTTAAGCAGTTGAAAATCTCTCAACTTTACTAAGATCAACTAAAACAACATCCACTTCTTTACAGTTCCCAAGAGCTACTAGAGGAAAATTATATTAAATTGGAGGTGGTTGATCTACCTCTCTGAAATTCATGTTGGTTGGGAGAAAAGGAGATTTCTTGACATTGAAAAAGCATTGTACGATAAACTTAAAGGATGGAAATTTGAAAAATAGTAGTCAACTGTGAAGATTCGGCATTGCGTCAGAATAGTCGTCTTTCAGTTTGTCAAACTTTTTTTCATTAATTACTAATAGTATTATGCAGGAAGTTAAGGATGTTTGATTGTTATTAAGGGTTTTCCATTAATTAAATTAAATTGAAACTTTCGACACAACAACTACTTTAACCTGATTTACAACTGAACAAAAAGACTGAAATTCAAATTCCTAGACAAAGTTTCTTATTTTTGACTTAGTCAAATTTTTAATCTTAAAATTCTCTTAGAAGTCAACGAATAGATCGAGAGAAAGTTGAAAATGATTACAAGAAAGCAGTCATTAAATTATTCTCGCCCTTCTTTATTCAAAATGAAAAATTCTAATACATACTCGTACATTTGTCACCCAAATCCGGAAGAACGAATTTTTCTCCACCATTTAACATGCCAGCAGTTTAATATGTTTCTCATCCTTTCCATTTACAAGCAATAAAGTACAAACCAAATGAAAAAAAAAAGACATTATCCCTTTTTGAAATCGTTTACACTATTGTTTGTCTGTCACACACTAACGTTCACTTCCATTATAGCTTCACCATTTCCGACAGACAATTTAAATGTCATCTGATAGTTTTTACAGTTTTCTAAAGTCAAAGTGATTTCCTGTATATTTTATTTTGTGTAACAAAAAAGAAAAAAATGTCTTTTGTGGAATGAACATTCGTAAAATTTTATATAATTCTCTTTTCTCTAATTTTTTTGTGTGACTCTACGTTACCTACCCTACCCACTATCCTAGGCGAAATTTTTGACGAAACGAAAAAGTAAGCTTTTGCAAATCCTGAATACCTATATGTATAAGTTTGTGTGGAAGGGTTGATTTTTTTTTCTTGTGTAACCAATTATTCTTTCACGTGTTTTTTTTTTTTCACGGATCCTTTTAAAGCTTTGTGCATTGTTATATTCGTTTAATTTTTGACATTTCTTTTCGTCTAGGCGTACGTACCTGAGGTTAAACCAAATTTGTGAGATGTATGGTTGTGCTTACATAACGTTGAAAATTTATAAAGCTTTGTATGTAGAATTAAACCATCTGAAATTCAACATTGGAATATGAAATTTTATAACGAGCTCCTTAATCTCAACATACACAAAGAGACTTTCCAGTCTGCAAGTTAACGAACCGTCAACCAAACTGTTTATATTGCAATTAAAGCCAGAAATGTTTCCTATATCATGAATGTTCAAACGTTCCGTGGACTCATTTATAGACTCACAGCATCAACACCTGGTAGTAGGTAAATTGATTAAGCGTATTTATTTATGACTCCACAATGCTAGTGGAAACTACAAGCCCAGCAGACTGTCAGACTGGGTCTTTCGGCAAAACCGCAACAAGCTGAGGAAACAATATTCCATTATAGAATTATCGCCACTAATGTGCTGAATTTCACAAGGCGACCCCAACGAAACCACTGGTTTGATAAATACACCACATCCAAAAAAGATGCATACCAGTAAATGCTAAAGACGACTTCTCAAGAAGAAAACGAGTAATCGAGTCTATTGAGGGTTCTGGTTGCAGGAGCGATGTTCGATCTACCAAAGGCTGCCAAGAATTGAGTAGGAAGAAGGCGTAAGATACTCACCGGGGCTGAGAATTTGGAAAGAACACCTTTCTAGACTTGTATACAGCGAAGGAAGCCAACATTCTACTGTTAGGCATTTTGCTGGATTCAACAAGGACGATGGTGATGGTCGCTATTTTCGTCCACCTGAGCTACAAGAAGGCGAACATTTTTTTCACGGTTGTCTGTGTCTTGTAAGGAATTAAAAATCATCCAAATGTATCCTTTGTCATGAAAAGTTCTTCTCATCAATGCCGTTCGGAATCGATAGAAAATTATTGTAGGTCACCTCCATTCCTACTATAACGCCCAAGGATGAGTTGAGAGTTATAAGTCGAGCTCTTCGAAGCAGTGGAAGGTGAATGAACTGTCCCAATCCAGATCAATAAGTCTCCCAAACGCCACATATAAACTTTTGTCGTCTATAGTGAGTAAATTCTTAAAACTAACAGGTTAAGGCCAGGCAAATCAACCGTTTGCCGAAAAAAAACTTAGAAATTCCAGATCGATACTAAAATGCTTATGATATAGTAAATAGAGACGAATTACACAGAGTCATGTCGTATTTCATCCAATTTTATTCGTTTTGTGTAGAAAGACGTTCCAGAAATCGGGAAAAAGAGAAAAGTTAAAACCAAGAACAGCCGTTACCATGAAACCTCCTTAAAATCATTCTTAAATTAATTGTAAGACTGATGTATAATTTTTTTCAAAATTCCGTCCAACAACTTTATTATGCAGGTAATATTATAAACACGACCTAGAGAACAAATGATGACTAAATGAAGTCATCGAGAAAGGAATCTCATCCATTATGAATTGGTAAAGGAGTTTCGGACTAGAAGTACTAGTAGGAACTTGGTCTATGATATTAGTGGATATATTAAACGGAGAATCACTCTTCCCATTGGCAATCGTCATTTCTTTTCTTCATACTAGGAAAACATTTAAGTAATAAAGCATTCTCTAGAGCATCATGGAGACCTTATAAAGAAGAACTTCTGTATTCAGCAGAAACACGGACCTTGCCAAGAGGGGATTAAAATGTAGGTAGGCGCTTTGAGAAAAAGATTTTTCGTGTGATTTTTGGTCCTGTGTATCAAAGGAGTGTGAAAGAGAGAAAACTCAAAAACGAGCTTCGCGGGCTTTATGGCAACGTTGACTTCATCAAAAAGGCAAAAATACAGGGGCTGAAAAAACTGGGACACATGGAGCGTATTGATAGCTACTCAGCAGGCGGACAAAGCCCCCAGTTTCGAGGCAACCGTGAAGATATTTAATTTAAATACCAAGTCATCGCGAATGCACGAGCGCTTCAAAGTAGAATATCGGGATAGGTGAAAGACACTGTATCTGAGACATTTCAGATGCTTCATTGACGTAGGGCCTGTTAAGCGAAGTGTAAGCGAAAGAGCACTCTTGTGAACAAACCATGGCAGTATGATATTTAACTCTCTGCATAAATGTCCTTACCACAGAAAATATCACTGGCGAAGAATAGAGTGAAATACTGGGGGCTATCGTGAATTCCATCGGAATTTTTCCCATTTTCGAAAATTGACAAAAGTACTTCTGTACTTTATATTATAAGCTAGTCTTTTGAAATGAGAGCCAAAGTCCCAATGAAACTGAATTCCCGATATCAATAAATTCCACAAGAAACTTTCGTTATTATTCTGTAAAACAGCGTGGCCGAACACAAGATATCCCAGTTCTACATTTATAGAAATAGAACAAGCATCTTTATATTACTAAGGCATGCCTGATATCTGATCTCAGACTGTGAATTAGTCACGTCTGCTAACTTATACTGAAATATAGGGATTGTAATGTTGTGACATCTGCTATCAAAACTTTAATTTAGCTAAACCTGTTACTTCAGACTGTTATTTAAAGATGTTTGCGCTCTTAAACTGTAATTAAGTAACATATGCTCTCTCAGAATTTTATTAAGTGGTTATTTAGTGCCATATGCTCTCTCAGACTGTAATTTAGAGACGTTTGCTGTAATTTAGAGACGTCAGTTATCTAAGTCTGTAACTAAGTGACGTCTGCTATCTACTATCTAAAACTGTAATTAAAGAACGTCTGTTACCTCAGACTGTAACCAAGTCACGTAACCTCTCTCAGACTGTGATTTAGTGAAGCGGGCTATCTCAGAATGTGTTTAAGTGACTTTCTCAATATTCAGACTGTAATTTAGTAACATATACTTTCTCAAAATGTTATTAAATAACGTTTGCTATCTCAGACTGTAATTAAATGACATCTGCTGTCTCAGACTGTGATTTAGTGGATTCTGCTATCTGAGTAAAAAAAAATATGAATTTTAAATTATATAAACCTCAAAAAAAAAAAACATAAAGATTGTATTGAAATTGAACAAAGCTGGAGAATGATAAATAAATAACCTAAAGCACACTAAAGTGTGTTTACTTCTTTGGTAAATTCAAAACCCGACGAGCACATATCAGTTTCTTACAGAAAACATCAATTAAGATATTATAAATATTTTGTTGAATATTTTGTGGCAATAAGTTTCAAGGCAAATTTCCTGCCTAACCTACTCGTACTTATCCATTCCATAATTTGAGCTATGCATACTCAAGCCATCTAATTTCCTAATTCACTCAAAAAAAAAAAAAAAAAAAAAAGAAAACAAAAATCCACGTTTTATTCCTTTTTTGGTCTTTTAAAAATTTATTAAAACAAATGGTCCTTCAACATTAAATATTGATTGGCAGTTACCCTCTGAAAATCTAAAAAAAAAAGATTCCCTTCACAAAACTCAAAATGTTTGACAGAAATCCAACATCCAATATACTCGTATATGTTTCTGTTCATCCAAATGGGGTATGTTTTGATTTAAAAAAAAAAACACACAAAGCTTTTCTTCCTTCTCTTTTTTATTACCCTTGCATTAGGGGGTATTTTCGTTTTATATTTTATGTTTTCACTCCATATGTTCAGTCATAAGTCACCGTACTTTGACATTCAGCCAACATAACCCGATTTAAAAAAGATCAACCTTTTTTTCCTTGTAAAATCCGTACATGTGTTTGCCAAATCCTTGTGTATGCCTTTATATATGAACACTGTGATTTCCAAAAAAAAAAAAAAAACACCTCACATACATTTAATTATATTTCTCTGAAAAAGAAAAGTTGCAGTGTATGTGTGTGAGTACTAGTAATTCATCTCTTTTCGATATTTGTTTTGTTAAAACTATGTACATCTAACCCTTATCATCGAAAAATTCGAAATTGGATAGAAAGACCAGCCATAGCCACATGCTTTTTTATATTATCAATCCTTAATAATATCGGCACAACGACAACCTTTCTGAATAAATAAAATTTAACAAAAAATTGAGAAAAGCTAAATTTAGATAATAAATTCTTAATCTGCGAAAGTTCGATAATCCTTTAAAATGTGTTTACCCTATGGATGGATGTGGATTATTGTTTTTATTAGCATTTATTTTTTTTTTATTTTATTCTCTATTCAATATGCAGATTACATAACACACAGAATATAACCCACAAATTAGAAAAATCAAATAAAAATTTCAAACATAAATTTTTGATATTTATTTAACACGTACCTGATAGGGTAGGTTTTTCGAGGTTTGGCATTTGGTTTTTATACATGCATAGTTGAAATAAATGGAAAAATTATATAAGACGTATCACCTCACTCAGATCTCAATGGATCTACTGTGCTCCCCAGGTTGTGGATAATATAGGAATGGGCAGAAATAGAGGAATGATTTAAAAGAAGTGTTAGGTATGGGGTGCCTCTCTGAACCATCGTGATTTCTGAATGATGATGATGCTTCTTAGTGGCAAAAATGAGACGTCACCGAGTTCGTCGAAAAAATTTTCACCGAGGGCATCTTTTTTAGTTCTAGATAGGCTGGGACATTTACAAAGAGAGTCAGATAAGGCCACTTACACCTCTTCATCCTCACACCCTCTGTATAATCAGAAATGCTAATGCTCATTTTGGTCATGTAGGTTCCCATCGAGTTGTGAACCGTGAGGATTCCAACCAAGAGAGACAATAATTGAGGTCTGTTAAGCTTCAGTAGATACTGTTTTTTTTTTTTTTTTAAATATTTGGTCAACGATTTCTTGAACCTCGACAGATGTCAATTGTTGAAAATTTGTCATTTGCAGTCTTGAGGAATTTTATACTTTTAACGTTTTAAGCCAGTTCATAAGCCAATTTATTTCCGTGTCATGGTGTCCCGGGATCCATGGAAGGGTGACTGAATTTGTTTCGCCGTACAATCTTAACTCACTACGATAACGGACAACCAGTTTTGACTTCGTGACATTTGACTAAATGGCTCTTGTTCTTGTTCGTCAGTCTTTGCAAGCAATTCCGCTAAGAAAACACTGCCAAAAGTTAAGGAACTTGAGAACCGTTTGTAAAGACCAATACATGATTTGCGTTTAAGACCCGGTTTTCCATCCATATATCCCTTGTTGGAATATTTATTAGTGCGACTGGGTTAAAGTATATGTACGGTGAAATAAAGTCTGTTTGAATTCCTATGTTAGTGAAGTTTACAGTGGTTCTGTGACCAGAGTGGCCCCTTTTCAAATTTGTATACTCTTTAAGTCGTATAGAGCAATTTTGGCTGCCAACTTCTTCGGGAAAAGATCGAGCAAGTAAGAAGAAAGTTTCTAGGACTGCGGTTGGCGTGGGGCTGGGTCTCCATCTCTTGCCCTAATTTAACCTAAATATGGTTTACGACCAGAAACCAAAGCAAGGGAGATAAGACACATCCCTGTGGCGTTCCCCTTAATTGCGAACTTGCTTTTATGTTTAAGGGATTTAGAGTTATTAAAATGGATGTTACTAGTGAAAAAATGTCAATTCAAAAAATATTAATTTTTAAGTTTTACTATCTATGTAATCGAAAACCAAAAAAAACCGCTATATTGGAAGTACGATTAATAACAATTTTTTGGATTTTTTTTTTTAATTTAAGGAACAGAAAAAATATTTTGTAAAAATTCGAAAAAGAATTTGTATGGCAGGTACCGTTTTTTTTTTCAGTCTCAATACACAAAAAAACGTGCAGGGGTAGCATTTAAAAATTATAACTATCAAGTTTGAAGAATAAAGGCCAAGCCGTTAAGGCTATAGTCACGGAGGCACTCAGACAGACCCACACACACAAAATTTCGTGACCCACTTTTTTTGTCTTTTGTATCATAGTAATATCAATGCTGATCAAAATCTCGAGTTAGATTTTATGAATCAATAATTTGTACCTACATATCTGTGGTGTTTGGTACAAACATGAAAAGTCCACTTTACATGGAACTAGGGCTGAAACGGGTTGACTAATTTTCTTCAAATTTGGAAAAATTTTGAAAATATTCTTTGAAAAATTATGTTCCAAATTTTAAGGAAATCGGTTTACCCGTTTAGGTTCGAGCTCGATATAAAGTGAATGTAAGGATGCTAATTATTTTATGGAGTTATCATGTTTCTACCAAACACAATAGATATGTATGTACGTACATCATCATCATTTTGTCTGATTTTTTGAACAAATTTTGAAAATCGTAGAAATATTTTTAGGATTTAAATTTAAGTATATCTACCAATTTTTTAATACGCCTAATACTAATTTATTTACCCACTAAAAACGCACAACTTCTCATCGGATCTAGTCTTAAAAAAACCGTAACAATTCAGAAATTAAAAATACAAAAAGAATGAAACCAATCACAGAGATTGTTTTTCAAAATCGTTCCAGTTTACAGTTCCTCACTGTAAACTGCGATCAGTAAAAGTCTTAATCTAATGTGGGCTGCATGCAGCACTGCACCCTGGACCTATTTGAAGTAAGTACTTGTTAAAAAGCGGAGTTGGTGTTAGACGAATGTGTATTTGTTGAGTTGGTTTAAAAACCTGAATGCTATGTGCGCTGCATGCAGCACTGCACCTTGAACCTACATATATGAAATACTTTTTTAAAAGGCGGAATTTGTTGGGTTTAAAGGAGTATTTATTTTGTTCAGTTAGGTCAACCGAAAAAGCATCTTCAGTGCATTAAACCTGAGTCCTATGTGGGATGCATGCAGCACTGCATCTTTAACTAATTAATGAAATACTTCCTGACTGGCGTGTTAGTGCGTTTTGCAGGTTCTTACTTACGAATCTATTTTTATTTTAGTTTTTCTTTGCATGAATGTACCTAGTATTTTGTAATCATAGTGCGAAATAAAAATAAAAAAAAAACATCTGCATCTGGGATTTAATCGGAATTGAATACCGTATATGAAAATATTTCTCTTTAAAAACTGAATTGGGTTTTTTTTTAACATTTTTTTTTTGTCAAAAATGTCGGTAATTTTTTTATCAAAAGACTTGGGACAAATCAAAGATAGTGTGCTTCAGCAACTTCGAGACACAATGTAAGCATTTTATTTTAGGATAT
Source organism: Chrysotoxum bicinctum (assembly GCA_911387755.1). Lineage (NCBI taxonomy): Eukaryota > Metazoa > Arthropoda > Insecta > Diptera > Syrphidae > Chrysotoxum > Chrysotoxum bicinctum. The sequence goes on from OU426988.1 coordinate 10,340,311, forward strand.
TCTTAATATTTCTACACTCTCATTCTCTTTCTGTCGATGTTGGTGGTGAAAATAAAATATTCATTGCTTTTCCTCAATTACTAGAACCTATGAAATTATTCTAGATACATCACGTTTCTCTACATACACAAGATAGACAAAATAGGTATAATACAAAATATTTATACATTCCTGATCCTATATAGATAAAAAAGGGATACCAATAAATATGAAGACGATACACACATGCATATATCCATAGGCATACAATAGTGATGTGTGTTTTTTGTTTCTTTTTTATTTTGTGATTCTCCTAACTTTGTACCTTTTTGTTTTCTTCATATAAATATGTATGTGTGAATTTTCAGGACGAAATAGGAGTACTAAAAGCTTTATTAGTTTTTTTCTTGTCTTTCTGTCTACAGTTAGATAGGCACATATATGCATGCATATATTTGTGATTTTTGTATGGCTTTTACTCGGGGTTGAATTCTCTTAAAATTTTCATCTGGAATTCTCCAATAAAGAGAGAATTTTCATAAAAAGACAATATTTCATTGAAGTTCGATGGGATTTATTGAGCTTTGCATAGAAATTTTGCGTATAAAATAAATTAAGTTTATGAGCTTTAAGAAATCTTTGCGTAAGCAAGCTTATACCTGTACATATGTACATATGTATGGGAAGAAGAAATTTTAGGAGTTAAATGGACATTTCATTTGAAATTAAAAAAAAATAATAATAATTTTATCAATTACAAAACTAAATAAACTATGAAGTAGTACACTAAGTAAGTCTTCGCTTCGATTTTCAAGGGTCTTCTGCCTCTTGCGAGGAATTGACAAATGCGCTAAGAGTATCTCTTGACATGAAAAGTGCTGCCTACTATCCGTTCAGAAAATTGTAGGGCCCTTCCATTCCTGCTGACGCACACACGAATGGTTGAGAGTTGTAAGTCACTAGGTTTTAAGCTCTTTACGAGCCGCATTGGCCTCCTTCTTTTTATATTCAAGTATAATAATTTCAAGTATTGCGATGCTAAATATTTCATAGTATGTCCACTCAAAGTTCCTCACCATTGCAATGACCGATTAGTCACTAACAGGGGGTCAAAGGTCATAAGAAAGGGTTATTTGAAAATATCTCGAAAATGGCTTGTTTTAAAGAAATTGTAGCTTATTTTATTTTCCACATAAAAAGTCTTCTGTATTTTTTCGTATAGTTTACTGCTAAAAAGTTATAGCAGTTAGAAGAGCATGATGTGAGCATTCACTCCGATAATATTTAAGGAATGCCTTATTTTTGGTTTTTCTTGTTTTTTTTTTTTTTGAAAGTAATGAGAACCAACAATATACTCATATGGCATGCTCAATATAATTAAATCAGCCGACTAACTACAAAAACAAAAAAAATATATAACAACTCCTCGCACGATTTCAATTAATCTACCTTTCACCCCCATCCATCCACTGTTAACTGCCATATACCGTCCCTTGAGGAGGTGCAGAATTTTTGAGACACTGTTTTTTTTTTTTTACCTCAGTACACCTTAACTCCAATATATCATGCTTCACTTCAACTACATAGGTGGGTACGCAAAAATTAGAGAAACAAAAAATAATAAACAAACTTTTCGTTAGTCTCGTAAAGAGCGATAAGCCCATCACCGTCACCGGCCGCGCCGAACGGGGACTGCGACCGACCCAAGTGTATGTATTTGAGACCCCAACCCCTATAGTAGAACACACTTTGCAAAATTATTGTGAACCAAAACACCAGGAGCAGTGTTCAGCTCTCAGGACGACAACGACGAAGAGTTAACGCGCGCGGCAACTTAATTTATTATAATTTAAGTCAAGGCAACTCGCTCCCAGCTTGTAGTGTGTAGTGCGATACAAGCTTCAACCACAACACAACTACCTCTAAATCTAGGACATGTGGAAACCGTTGTTTATATACTTTCTCCTCAGGTGTTTTGGGGGTTGCTCTATGTAGCACAGGCTTTGCCAGAATATAGTTTTCTAAAATACTATGTCTGAGTAGTTTCTGAGTTCTGATGTTTTCGTGTTCGTGTTCCGTTGGTTGTGCAGAAGTCAGTCCTTGGAACAAAATTCTCTGATTAGCATAGGGGTGTTGGTGGGTGCGCGGCTATGGCGTTGTTAACAGAACTAGGAGCTCTTGTTAGAATGTGGAATGGGGTTAATATTTGTACGTGTTGCGATTTCATATGCGAAGCAGCAGCACGAGATGGAGGAACTTTATCGAAATAATTATTATCGATTACATAGAACCATAGTTGTTGGTGATTGAAACAAATAGTTTCGTGTTAATTGTAGGCATATACTTGAGAGTGCAGCCTTCTGAGACGTTTGGAAGTAATTAACGTGAGTTGGGTCGATTAAATCATTTAGAAGGGGGACATACAGTGATGGTGGGCTATGATGCTTGGTTTTGAAAATGTTATTTGTGCGTTTTATTATTATAAATTGTGGTATTCGTGGACTAGAATTTAATGTAAAACAAGAAATAATAATTAATTTACATAATATGAACATGTTATTGGCAGATCTAAAATTTAGTTAATATTAATGGCGGAGTTTTGTACTTTTTTCCATGGGCCAACGTGGCGTATACGTACTATTTTATTTTAATTATTTGCTTTATTTATTTGCTAGTTGCTTTTGAATAATTTTCAAGCATAATACAGGACTCAACTGATAACATAAATGATTTATAACCTGGTAAGGTATTATAATTGTCAAACACGTAATTTTCGACCTTTCGGTTTTATCTTGAAACAAAATGCACGACTGGGTCGCACGAACTTGCTCCTATATAGACTAAGAATTTCAAAAATGAATGTTATTAGAGGAAAACTGTTCATAAGCATAAAATTAATTTTTTAAATGACTAAAACAACTTCTTTAGTAGTTGAAGGTAAAAATAGGATGCCATGGGATTCAAGCAAATATAGGTTTATGCAAGAACAAAAATTTGTAGTGGTTTCTTAATAAAATAAGCTTTTCTATAGAACAATTTTAAAACATTTTTAAGAAAAAATTGTGGTACGCCATTTTGAAGTTTTTATTATTGTTCAAATAAAAATTAAATTTACAAAAAAATATTGAACCATTTTCAAGATATTGAATTTTCCAAAAAAAAGTTTTTTTTTTTCTCAAAATTCAAAAAAAAATATTTTTCTTAAAATTTTGAAATGCTTTTTAAACTTTTTAGAAGTTTCTCTCTAAAAAATTTAAAATTAGTCGGAAGAAAAAAAAATTTCAAATTTAAGCAAAATTCTCGGAACCGTTTTCGAGAAAAATAAGATTTTCGAAAACCATTTTTTAACATTTGTATGGGTACCGTTATGTTTGGGTAAAATAATTTTTTTTTCTCATATCTTGTAGATTACTTTAGGAAACTTTTATGTATCAAGTTTTAAAAAAATCGAGCATAGGGATTTCGAAATACTGAGTTTTCAAAAAAAAAAAATGATTTTTTTTTTTAAATCAAAAAAAAAAAATTTTTGAAAATTTGAATACACAATAATATTGAAACTGCTGGAGAGCCTTAGTATAAAAAAATGATCAAAATCGTTCGTACCGTTTTTGGGAAAATCAAAAACAAAAAAATGGTTCTAAGGGGGGTACCAAAAATAATAATTTTTTGAACATTTTTTTTTCAACCATTACCTACATTTAACTAAATGAAATTTTTCGAATTTTTTTTTTTAATCTGTGGGACAGTTTATGAAAAAAAAAATATTTATAAAATTTCAAAAAAAAAATCGTATGACAGCTATCATTATTTTTGGTCTTAAAAAAAAAAAAAGAAAAAACATCCGGGGAGAAAAAATTAAAACCCATATCTACCAAGTTTGAAGAAAATCGGCCGAGCCGTTTAGCTGTAAGTAGTCGAACAGACAGACAGACAGAATTGCGAGACCTACTTTTTTGGTCTTCGCTATCATCGTAATGTCAACTTTGATCAAAATCTCGAGTTCGATTTTTTTTAAGAATGCATAACTTGTCTTATAGTACCTATTAGGAAACCATATCTGGTTTTAGGAGAAGATTAATAAATCATCTTCTTAATAAATCACTGACAGCAGATAAAAAATGCAACAGAAGCGACGAAAGTGACCAATGCATTGAACAGGCTTTTGGCTGCCAAGCAAAGCAAACGCCTGATGTCAACCTCGAATGCCGTTCTTCTCTATGGATGAAATTTGACCAGATACACTTTGACAAGAGAAGTACAGGAAGCAGATGAGAGCAGTACAGAGACGCGGAGCTCTACGCGCAGCAACTTTCTATTGAAAGATATCGGAACCAGACGTCCTTGTAGTCGGAGGAGTAGAGTGACTCTCATCGATCTCCTAGCGCCAGAAAGCAAGTACGTCTACGACATAAATTCGGAAATTGGAGTGAAAGCGTCATCCTTTTCAAATACCTTCATACCTTCTTGGCATGCAGCACATTTGAAACTCTCCGACAAAACTGAGAGAACAACTAGCGCCATCCAAAAGGGTTTAGAGTAGTTTTAGTCTCGTATGCGATATAAATTTATAAGAAACTTGCCACATGGTAAATATAAAAATATGTTTTTTTTTTTATTCAAAATTAACAGAACCTATACTATACAAATAAAAGAAAATGTTTTTAAAAATCTTGTTTTTCTAGAAAACGACTCCAAAATTTAATAATTATTTTATGCATCATTAAATATAAGAAAGTTGACATTATGCGTAGGAAAAGTGGCAACGGTGTGTGTGAGCCTTTTTTAAAAATAAGCTACGTTTTCAAAAACGGAATTTATGTAGCTGTACACTATATTAATACAGAATTAACATTCTCCTTTTCAAAGCATTATCGTTCAACAAATAACTGAGTAACAATCCGTTGAGTTCGCGCTCTTTGCAAAACAGATTTGAGAGTAAAGAAACCCTTAAGAGTACAGTACAATTCGGTCACATACTACTCGACTCGATCTACAACCCCCACTAGGTCACTAAAAAAATGTATGCAATTTTTTTTTGTATTTTTTGCAGCATTTCAAACATTTTTTAAAAACATAAAAACCATTCAGGTGACCTCAAATAATTAACAATAAAGATAAATACTAAACATAGCATATACTATATTTTATAATTAGATTATAATTTTAACATAATTTTTCACAGTTTAAGGATATTTTCGTTACTAAATTTTCAGTTTATAACTTTTTTTAATTACCTTAAAAAAATAACCTAATTTTCAAAACATTAATTTATTTATTTTTATTTAATCTGTCATTCAAAAAATAGGTGTATTTTGATAAAAAAAAATTCAAACTACCAAATCAAGGACCATAAAATATTTTAACAAGAAGACTACTTTTTGAAAACTTTACAAACTTTACTCTAAGATTAAGCCAAAAATTCGGTTATATTTTTAAACTTAACTCAAAAACAAAATACAAATTAAATTTATATAGAAAAAAAAACGAAGATAGAAAAACGCCAACTTGAAGCCTTACTCGTTTTAAGCCATTTTGTGTGATTTTATTATGCCAAAAGCCATTAGCAGGCATGTGAGGTATTTTTTAATAGCTGCTGTTGGTGATAAATTCAATTAGATTAAAAAACAATAAAACTTAACAAAAAAAATGTTAATGAAACCAAACTCATGAATATAAAATGAAGAGAATTGAAATTATTGACATCCATATTGCGATGATTTATTTTTATTTATTTATCGTGCACCTCCATCAAGTTCAGTTTTTTTTTTGTTTTTTTTTTTTTTATTTATGTCGCATATCTTTTTCCCTACTTCAATAGTCCTATCCTACACAGTTCTAATGTGCATACAAACTTTTCCAATAAATTCTATAATTTTGTTTGATTTACGATACTTAATTTCAGGTGTACTCGTATGTACATACATGTATGTATGTACCAACTTACACATGCACCTCTTTTCCTTTTGCAGTCCTTTGAAATTTTCCAATATTTATTGTCAAAGGCGAATGCGAATAAAATTTAATATCTAAATATATATTGGTGTATCGTCTCCTCGGAAGAGGTGTGTGTGTTAGTTGAGTATTGGCGTATCTGTGTGTCATTAAGGATAAATTGAAAATAATAAAGTTATCGATGGTTGGCGGTGCGCGAGCGATAAGTGTACCCAACTCATGAACGTTTTAACCGTGTAAACATCCATAAAAATGCAAATTTCCAATTGGTATAATAACAATAAAGTTCTATAGACTTAAATATTTCATAATTCAAGTACCTTGAGTATAAATGGCTTTAAAGGCGCCAGCACGTTTTATTATATTTTTTGTGTTCGATATTTGATAAGATGGAAAACTTATTGATTTCATCTTTAAAAAGCAACAAATCAGAGTTTTTGAATTAGACATAATATTAATTTTCGTGTTTGTGTTTGTGTTTATCGATTTTTGATACAATCGGAATGTTTTTTGGGGAAAATGTATGTTGAAAACGGTTTTATTATATACAATTCTTTAATTGGAATCGAGTACATATTCCAACGAATACAGCTAGAATTTTTATATGCACAGCAGTTTATAAGGTAGAGTATATATTTGTTTTTACAATTCAGTCGCGATTAAGGGTTTATAAAGACCCTAACAATGTTAAACACAGCACGAGCGATAGGGAGAATCAGAGAAGGACAGCAAGGAGGTGTCGATTAACATTCGTTTTGAAAGTTTGCAAATAAAATCGGAACGGGTAAATTATTCCATAATCGTGTTGTTCCAATAAAAAACGAATCTCTATACTTGACGGTACGTCAAAAATTAGACTCGGGGGTGAACTGATTTTCAGCTTTCATTCCTAGCCAAACGGGTATCGGACGTTAACGATGGACGTTAAATTGAGAACGAGTGTGAGAAGCTACAGGTAGATTCGTCAACGAAACAATGAAGTGAATTAGAAGTTTCAGACAAGAGACCATTTATAAAAATAAAGAAGAGTGTGGGAGACAAAACGGAGCCCTGAGGAACACCAGATCAAATTTGTAACCATCTAAAAAACAAGTATTGAACAATCAAGAAGGTAATTTCTTATACAAAAAATAAGGATTCTATTGATACCAAACGTACGCATTTTTGAAAAATTTTGACAACTTGACTTTAGTTTAGAATTTTGATTTTAAGGAGCACTGTTTCTTATTTCCCAAAGTAAAAGAAAGGATATATAAAACAGTTTTGTTAACCGCGTCTTTTTGAAAAATTTAATACCTTGGCCAACAAATTTTAACACACAAACAATACAAAACTAAAAGTGAATACAATTTAGGTCAACAATCGGAGTGGATATCAATTCTTAAAATGTTGTTTTTGAAATTGAAGGAGTTGATTTTGACATCGAATGTCATTCAATTTATCATAATGACCAACTTTGGAATCAAAAAAGGAGTAAATATAAAAGTGCACATAGGTGTTTTCTTCACTTACTGCACTGGCTATAAGTTTCACGAAAACACGCCTATCGTCTCTAATTGATATTTGTACAAAATATGGTTTGAAATAAAGGAGTTAGTTATATTGGTATACCTTCCCATCCCATATTATTACTCAGAAAAGACTAATTACGGACAAAGACCAGTGGCGTAGTGTGGAATTTTGCAAGCTGGGGAAGGTACTCTCTTATAAAAAAAGGGATTTATTGAGACACGGAAATATTGAAAGCTAAAGCATCTAGGTTTAGTTCTTAAATTCACTACTGGGTCGAACGAACTTGCTCTTATGTTTAAGAGACTTTGAATTTTTAAAAATAGAAGTTACTATAGACAAATGTTCAGAAGAATAACATTACGTTTCAAAAGGCCTTAACCAACTCCTTTAGTAATAGAGAGTAAAACAAAATGCCATATAATTTCTTAAGCAAATATGAATTTATGTAAAACCAAAAATTTAAAATCGTTTTAGCGTTTTTTTTTTTTTTTTTTTTTTTTTTTTGTGAAAATGTTGGTTTTCCAATTTTATTTTTAAATAAAAAAAATGTTTTTTTTTTATTTTTGTATGCAATTTTTTCTTTTACTTGTTAGAAATTTCTCTGTTCAAAATTGTATTCAAAGCCTTTTTGCCGATAATGAGAAAGCGAAAAGTTGAAAAAAAATGGTTCTTTAGTAGGTAGGTGTACTGTCAGTAATATCTTGATTCCAATTTTTTTTTATCGAATTTAAGATCGTAAAAATGTAGGAAAATATAAAAATTTATAGCCAAATTCTATCTAAAATTTCAATTTTTACAACTTTCGAAAACCATTTTTTTGAATTTGTATAGTGGACAAATTAAAAATATAAGTTGATTTAAATTACAAAATTTTTGGAGGCCTGATCATATACATGACCTGATGCCCACATAGGATTCAAATAATATTATTTTTAAAAAGGTCACGAAAAAGAAATAATTACCTACTGTTCTTTTTGAGTTTTTTAAAAAAAAGGTGTCGGGAGAATAATTCAAAAATACCAATCTGCCAAGTTGAAAGAAAATAGGCCGAGGGGGTTTGGACTGTTGACGAAAATATGATTCAAAAAGTTATCAAAAACACATACAATATCAATGTTATACTTATAACTTTTATCCCAAAATCAAAAATTAATTCATTACAATTCGAAAACTATGAATATAGTTTAAAAACCAAAGATTGAGAAAAAAATTAAGTTCACCCGCTCATTTTATTCCACGCATCTTAAAATCGCAAGTCATAATTGAAGAGCTGAAACGATGAAGGTGTTAAGTGATATGTTTTGAAATTTGGCTTTTTTCTTAAAGATGAAAGTTTTATATGGAAACTTCAATTTCTGCCTCATCTGCACTCTTCTATCGCCCATAGTTTTATTGACTTTAAATTATCCATACAGAATTTTTATTATTTTTATAAAAAAATGTATAGGCAATAAATTTTAAATGCTTGTAACTCAAATGTTTAAAAATGTCGCTTAACACCTTCATCCTTTCGGCCGGCGCTTCAATTTATCAGTTTATTTTCTAAACTAGAAGACATAAAATCACCTGATTTTTAGTTTTCAACTAAAAACCAACGTAGTTCTCAATTACGTTTCTGAAGCAAATCAACCAGCAGGCAAGAACAAAATTAAGAAAACTAAACCTATTTCTCAGCATCTTACATTAAGCTAATTTAACGCTTTAACGAAGGAAGCCAGCATTGAGTTTTTGAAGCATTAAATTCGACGCGGTTTATAGTTCCCCATTAACAATACTATCGAGATGAGAATTTAATGAGCTTATAATACGCTACTCTTCGAAATCCACTTCCGATGAACAACAACATGCATGCAACATGTGGTTAGTAGGGCTGATGATTCTACCCGGGTAATCAACTACCCGGGTACCCGGTTACCCGGGTTACTTGTACCCGGATAGTAAATAACCCGGGTACCCGGGTATTCGGGTATTACCCGGGTACCCGGGTATAAAAACGAAAAACTCCTTCGTGGCTATGTAAATCGCCTTTTCAAAATATATAAAGCTGTCGGTTTCCGACGCGAGAGCAAGCAACATACTCGTACAACTGTCCATGAAAGAAGCATGTGTTTTCCAGATCAACGCCACAAACACTCAACGACTGACCCTGTGATTTATTTATAGTCATAGCGAAAGCAAGCCTAACTGGAAATTGCAGTCGTTTAAATTCAAACAGTACGTCAGTTAGTACCATTGGGATGCGGGGTATCAACACATCCTCTCCCTTATATTTTCCCTTTAGAATGATTGCTTCGATCACATTGTTCAGTAATTTTTTCACTGCCAGCCGTGTACCGTTACATTTGATATTTCGTAACATTATGACCATCTATCCTACTTTTAAAGATTATGGGGAAATAATCCTGGCAAATCCAGTGAGTTCAACAATTCTGGTGGATAATTGACGACATCATCTTGGTTAGTTGCGCAATAAACTGATTTGTATGTCCTTAATTCACCGGCAATTTCATTTTGGATTTTGAAATTTATTTCATTTACATCCGTGTTTTTTGGCAGCTAATATAGCTCGTTCGCTCAACCGACAATGATCTCTGTAATTTTGAGCGACGTTTCGGAACATCTTTTCTATATGCTCAGTTTTTGATTCTGTAAACTGACAAAAATTTACAGGAAATAATGCAGCCTGTCATAACATATACAGAGATTTTACAATTACCAAAGTCAATGAGTTATTCTTGCTCAAAATAATTATCTTAATTTTTTTCCACAAAGTGGAGGACTTCAAACATGCATTCAGTTCATCCGCTGGTGTAGACCGGGGAATAACAGGTAATGTTTGACAAAAATCTCCTGATAACAAAATCATCGCTCCACCGAATCGGTTTTGATTGTTTCGCAGATCTTTCAGAGTTCTGTCTAATGCCTCCAAAGACTATTTATGTGCCATCGTGCATTCATTCCATACTATCAACTTGTATTGCTGAAAAACCTTTGCCATTGCAGAGTGCAAGTCGGAGTTTCGTTGCTTTGAATATTCAATGGTAATTTTAGCACTTAATGGGTTGGTCGACCGCCTTCCAACAATGTAGCTGGAATACCAGAGGAAGCAAGTGCGAGTGCAATTGCATTCTGTAAGCGAATTGTTGCTAAAATCAATGTACCACCAAGAACATCCAAAAAGTAAAATCCTCCAGTTTCATCATTTACAACTTCCATAAGTGTATCAAAGACATAATGTTGGTTCAACAACGGAACATATATTCGAACCAATTTCCTTAAAGCATCGAGAGCGATCAGTTTTTAACGAGCAACTCTTGATTAAAAGCGTCGTGCATTGGGCTATTAGGCGCGGCCATTCCTAATTGAGATAATAATTTGTTTGACATCATCAAGCACATGTCTTCAATTGATATCAACGCTTCGTTGTAAATTTCTTCAGTGAATTGTAAATATCGATTTCCTGTGCGCATTTGATGCAAGATATCGTCACACATATCATATTTGTATTTGATCCATAAATCAATTGGTTTTGACGGAACATTGACTAAGAGTAATCTATATAAATACAAATTAATCGCAAAATGTGTTACGAACCGTAAAACTCAAGAACGCCGCAATAAACGTTTTTTCTCTCCATAAGAACCTTCCTTGAACCTTAACAAAAACTTAAAAAGAAAATTACGCGAATTGGTCAAGCCGTTCTCAAGTTTTACGCTTAGCGATTCATTTTTATTTATATAGATAGATGAGCAAGGGAATTATCAAAATTTCATAAATTGTTGATGAGGAAAATTTGATGGGTTTAAATTCTAATTTAATAGATCTTGATTTTTGTGCAAGAACACCAACAAAGAAACATTTTCTGGGGCCAAACATGATCTTTTGGTAGAAATAATATTGCCGGCAGTCGAAAAGAGCCTTTCTGAACTTGCTGATATAGCTGGAACAGCAAGATATCTTGTTGCCAAAAATGCCATAACTAGGATAGAGCGTTCTCTCGAGCACCACCATACAAGAGGGTCCAAACGGTTCGATATACGAGGTTCTGCTATGTACTGCTCAAACTAAGAGATGGTGTCAAGTAATTGCCCTTCAGTTGCAAAGAGGAAATCCAAATCTTGGTCATCACTACTTCCACTAGGTTCTTCTTCTGTTACTTTGCAGAGCACATTCCCAGAATTTTTTCCTTAACAAAAGTACGGATTTAGTCTGCTACTTAACTGCTCTCAGTTTTAAGGTCCTTGTACCTTGGGTCTAAGAATGATGCTACTTGGTAAAATATTCTCGGCTGGGGACATTTCGCCTAGGTGAAAGTGCGTTTTTAGAGAAAAAACGATTTTATTTTTGAATATGGTGGCTGTTTCTGTGTCTTCGAGCTTAGGTGCATAGTGGTTTTCAATCAGAGTTTTGATAACCAAGCGCACTGCAGAAAGCGTTACTTTACTTTCACGACATACCAGTTTTGTTGCTATATATAGTGGCTTCAAAACTGTGGTTAACTCTTCCATTATTCCCCATTCGTACTCAGATATTTCCAGGTTCAGTGCAGTAGAAGAACTCGTATAGCTGTTATCACTTAGAACTGCAATAACGTCGGAGCGATTGTGGTGCAAAATATCACACATAAAATAAATGGAATCCGATCGGTTTGGACAATTTTGAACTTAACGTTCCTTCTTCATTCCTAGCTGCAATTGTTTTCTGTTTAAGGCCGACGTAGCAACATTCGATTGTTAAAAATGTGATACCACTCTTTGACATTTTATTGCGACAATTTCGTAATATTCAACAGACTTAAATATATGCTTTACACAAAGTTGTAGGGTGTGAGCAGCACAATTCACATTGTCACCCACATTCATTAACGGTAATAATCCAAACCAATTTGTATTCTCTCTTCTTGAGTTGAATCATTTTGCGAACTTTTACAAATCTCTTTGTACTTGCAAAACATTATGAAAACAAGTTCAGGTGTTCCATTTGTAAAACATACCTAAGCCTAACCGTTGTATCTGTACTTTAATCAGTGCATTTCATTGTGTACTTGCTAAACCTCTTAATCTAAACCATCATAGAAACGAATAGCGGTATTGATTCGGATATATTTAATTTAGTAGAGTTTAACTTCAATGCCTTTTATTTTGCTGTACCCGGGTACCCGGGAAATCGGGTAATCGAGTAATCGGTTAGTCGGGTACCCGGGTACCCGGGTATTACCCGAATTACTCGGGTACTCGGGTAGCCGGGTATCATCAGCCCTAGTGGTTAGCAAAACATTTTACTATTGATTAATATAAAGAAGAGTGTCGGAGACAAAACGGAGCCCTGTGGCACACCAGCATTTATATTATGAATTTCAGACTTAAAATCATCCTATACAATTTGTATTGAGAGGTTCGAAATGTAGTTTCTAATCCATCGAAGAAGAGATTTGTCAATACCGAATGCACGCATTTTCGATAAAAGAGCTTGATGGCGAAATTTATAAAATGCTCTTGAAATATCAAGTGCAAAAATCTTACTTTCTCCAAAACGATGCAAAGATGTGTGCCACTGTTCGGTGAGAGATAGCTTTCTTTCTTCAAGATATTTCTTGAGCTGATAATTTATCAGTGTTTCCATGACCTTAGAAAGTTTTAAAATTCACCTGATTTAAAGAAAAAAAAGCCATCCCAACTATTACACAAAATCAATCTTCAATAGTAGAAAAGTCGTAGAATTAATCTCGTGTTGTCTACCCACCCGATCTCAGAACCTTCATCATTAAATCTTTTTACTTTTTTTTGTAAAAGAAGTCTCCCAGAGATGAAATATGCAAAACTAAAGAAAAATGTGGACGAAAATTGAAAGTTTTTTGCACGCTAGGCCGACGAGAAATTGTAGCAAAAATGGTTAAGTAAATACCAAGAAAAGTCCGTCCACTGATTAACAATGAAATATTAAGTTCTTGTTAAGAAAAAACCAAAACTATAAGTTACAAAAGAGGTTTCGTAGAGATAATTTAGATCTTTTTTGTATTTACTCTTAAATTATATATATTTAAATAAGTTTTAAAATTAAAATTAGATTTAAAAAAAATATAAGTAAAATATTTTTTTTTGCAATTACATTAAATGAATTCAATTGGCAAACGTTTTATAAAAAATTGAGTACTGGTACCTACATAAAAAAAATGCCATATTTTCTAAAAAAATTGTTTCTCTTTTTCAGTTTATTTAGTTTTTTTTTAACTTAAAAATTTAAATATTCAAAAAATATTTATTACAGATTGTGGCCATTTCTTACCAGTTTAGTTTTCTAAGCCGACAGTTTTGATGCTTAAATGGGAGAAAAACTGAACTAGTTTGAAAGTTCCTCTTAAACCACCAAGGCTTACGGGTTAACCCTAGTTAAAATACGAACCTATACTGATCAAAACATTGTTCTAACTAAATTCAAGTGACTTATTCTATTTTTGATTCTAGAACTCTTTTGTACCTGCTTTTAAAAGAAATAGAGATGCACGATGATTGTCCAATGTGAGAAATGTGAAATTTGTTAAAAAATGTTATAGCAGATACGCTATATTATGCTAGAAGTGAAGAGTGACATTTAGAACAGAAAACATAAGAAAATCTAATATTTGATGAAAATGACATTCATTTTGAAAATTCTACATGCTTTTTCAAAGAAAAAGAGAAAAACAACATAAAATGAAAATGTTAGAGAAAAATATTTGAAATTACAATAAAAAATAAAATAAAAAATTTATATATCAAAGAAATAATGAAAAATAAAAAAAAAAAAACTTAAAAAACAAAGACACAATAAAAACTTCCCAACTACTTACTGCAGGCATTAGTTGATCAGTGCTTCGAACGCGAGTCACCTTATTTTTCGTTATGACTTTCTTAACGCATCTCTCCACTTGTTGGTTCCATTTCATGAATCCCACGTAGCTCAGATAAATGCTGAATAATATCAGCGCCTCCCACCAATAAATTAAATTATCGCGAAAAAAATAAATCAAAATTAACAGACTTAAACTGTAGAATGAGCAATCGCGAAACAGCGGCCACCACGTCAGCGTAAGGATGGTTTTCGAAAAGAGCGCGCACATACCGATCACGAAAAGGATATTGAATACAGCCGAGCCGACAATTGTACCAATACCAACATCGTCGAACGACACGAATACACCAATAACGGATGTGAATAGCTCGGGCGCGCTTCCGCCAGCGGCCATAAACGTAGCACCGGCTACATCGTCGGTAATACCTAGTTTTTCGATGATCACATCCAAGGAAGGCACGAAAAACTCGTCGCACACAATCGCCAATGCGACAAACATATAAATAACGCCAATTATATGACATATAACAGCACCGTTTTCTAACTGTTCCTTTGTAAATAGATCCGGGGGGAATAGAGGGGTTTTTGCGACTGTTATGTTAGGACCCGTTGCTGAAATGAAAAATAAGAACAAAGAGAAAGAGATAAAAAAGGAAATTAGTGGTTTTGTATTTTATGTATTTTTTTTTTTTTTTTTGTAAAAATTAAATTAAACAAAAAATACAGAAAACAAACATAAATAACAACAAAGCTGAGGGGATAAGAAGAGAAAAGAGAGTGAGTGGAAAGTGCTTTTAAGAAAGAGAAGAAGAAGAAGAAGTGTATCGGAACAATTTGTCTATCATCTCAATTTGTTCTTCTACAAGCAGTCCTATTTTTCTAACCGATTCAGATCATTCGATTCAGTTCTTCGATTCGCTCAAAATTTGCAGTCTCGTGCTTCTTTGATTTGGGTACTCTGCCTTGCTCCATTGGTTAGTTGAGAGTTTTTAGGGAACTGCTGTTGGTTGAAATGTCCTTTGGTTTGTGTACCTTTTCGAGTCAAACAGATCTTCCCACGTTAAGGTTACAAATATTGAAATTTTTTGAATCAAATTTTGCCGATCAGGTCAACATTGGAGTCTGTCCATATAGTCTTAGTTAGATTGTACGTGTCAGTGGTAACGTCTAAAGTGTTATTATACATATGTTGAACATAATTTCAGAATAATTTGTGTATTTTAATTCAATCCAAAGTGAAAATATACTATTTTTTTCACAACTTTTGGACAAAATGCCGCACATGCGTCACTCAGCATGAAGGGCGCTTAGTTTCGTTCATTTATAAAACTTATTAAAAAGAATAAACAAAACCTAATTTTCTTTTGAATTAATAAAACATATAGTCCCTATTAGTTAACCTTGAGCCCAACATGGGACGTACTATTAAATTTAGAGATTCTTTCTTTAACCTCACTACACTCTCCAACTTGCCTGAATGCTCGCACTGTGCTCAAACTATTTAAGGACAGTCATGAACCCTTAAGTGCACGCCAAACTATAAAAACGAACTAGCAAGAACGGAATCAACCCTTGATATTTATCTATTCTACAACTAGAAAACTATGGCCTAGTTTCAGCAAACAAACAACCGACATTATCATCTTCTCCTGAGCATCACCACCGGATACAACCAACTGGGTTTCCACAAAATATAAAGATGAAACTAGGTATGGACGGCTTATGCGGAAAATGCGTTGATGAGGGGATACTCCTCACTACCTGTGTCAATGCACTACGCTATATTATCTAAGAAACAGGCACCTACTAGGGAGACAATTCTTCAACGACTTGGAGGAGCTGTCTGATATTCCAAGCAAAAACATATTGAAATTTATTAATAATACCAAATGGCTTAAAAATATCAACCAGCCAACCACGAGACTGGAAATCGTTTCCAACTACAGTCAAAAGACGTAAAAAGTCACGGATGACAATGAAAGAACGATCGGAAACGATTGAACGACGCAAGGGTATCTTGGAGGAGCAGCAACAAAGAAGTATGGGCACTTCGACTATACACCAGCGATTGCCACTCCTGCGGTGAATACGAGCTTCAGTGAGCTGTTGGCCACCTCTACCTTAGATAGGTAAACCCTCTTGATGAAAGAAATAACCCCTTCGACTTATTTAGCAATCCCGACCAAATAAACGGACATATGCACTAACCACTGTTGGATCAAACTTATCTACCAGACGTTGCAAGGAGAAGCATCCTCATAAACGGGTCTGGTGAGGGATGACTTCTCAAGTGGTTGTAAAGGAAAGGATCACGCCCTTAAAATGCGTCTTCCTCTCCTCAACCAGGTGATTATGTGACGACAGACATTTCTTCAATGACAAAGAAGTACCCTCCGACATTTCAAGCCTTTAGCTTGCTAAAACTCATCAACACCTTTAACGGGCTTGAATCACATACGATTATCATACGTTTCAATGCATGGGAGTCACAATCCCTAGGGTATCACAACAGATCTACATTGATCTAAGTGTGACGGTAAATAGATCAACTATCAGCCCATTAACCTAACCAAACCTAAGATATCACGCAGCATACTCTTTTGAGCTCTCTTAAGTTCCATTAGCATTAGAGGAAGTTCGTGCGATATGATTTCAAATCATAAACATTTTGAATCCGTCTCAACATCCCTCACAAATATTATAAATACTTATTCCTGTTTTTTTTCTATTGAAGTTCTTCGAAAATTTCCCTGTTAATTAAGAGGCACGTATTTCATGCTCACACACACTCACGCATTTAATAGGAATACACAAAAGTCTACACAATTATTATTCTCCTCGACTAGGTATTTAGATTGAAAATGAAATCCTTTTTTGTATTTCGTAGATTTATAAAACGAAATTAATTCAACAGCAACACCAACAACCTCTACAAACACTACACTCCTTGCCACCCTCTAAAATATCAACAACAAAAACCCAAGTACCTACTTGAGAACGAGTGACAATTAAAATGTGCATAAAACAACCATTGCTTGTGCTTCGTGTGCAACTAAATACCTCCACTTAATAATGTGGAGCATAAATTTGTTGGAAATAACTGGCGCCCGGGCGGTAGTGGCAAGCAACCAACATGCAATTGTATTTTAAATATGAACCAGCAAATGTGAGAGTGCTCTCTCCAACAGTGCTCTGAGTCGCCATCATCGTGTAAAATTTGTTTTTTTTTTTGTTTAATTAATTAAAAATCATGATGCACCTCTGAAAAATAATTATTATGTGCCAGTTGTTCATGATGGCACTGGAGGCCACTTGTCAGCTATAAATCCTTTTTTAAATATACAACAATCATATTGCCAAAAATTTAAATTACTATGCAATTCTATTGATTACCTCATTAAATTCTGAGTGAGAATGGAGGAAGCAGCTGGCCATGTAGACTCGCGAAATAGCTACTCGCTGGTGTGCCAGGGCATTGTAATCTTTTTGGTGTGTAAATGGTCGTTATGCTGTACCGGGGTTACTGTTGTGGCTCATTCAAAGCATATTGAATTTTTGATTTTGCGTTACATTATATTGTGGTCCTTTGTTTTATATGGGGTGGGTTGGGTCCCCCATTGATCGCAGTTCAAATTTTTGTTGTTGAAAATAAATATCAAAGTCTCACAATAATAAAACATAGCATCGACATGATTGAAGATGTGATGCTGCGTGAATTAGAAAGTATGTTTCACTTCCGAGAATTCACTACTTTTTAAGTGTAAAAAAAAAGTATTTGCAACGCCCTCTATATGTGGTTTTCACTCTACTCGTCTTCGAATCAAAAATGAAGTCAAAACTTTGAAATTTTGAAAAGCCAAAAAAATTTTGTTTTCTACAAAATCTATTTGTAATTTTTGACTTAAATAAATTTCTAAAATGTTAAGAATTTCTCAAATTTTATTGAATTTCACATTTTTTTTTGAATTTTTAAAATTTTTGTTTTTCTTTGTGTAGGAACCTACTACTCTGTTATGCACTTTAATTTTAATGTTGTTTTTAAAGATAGATATAGTTTTAATAGTATTTGTGTTTGTGTATTGGTTTTGTGGCTTTTGCAACAGATTTGCATAATGGAATTTATTTGATGATAAATTCATTGGTATGTTTGTTATTTAATTGATTGATTTTTTTTTGTTGGACTTCCATTATTGAAATGGACTTATAGTCTTTCGCAAAACTCATATTAGTTTATTTAGTTTATTGATCTGAGCTAAATAGTTATTTTATGTAAATAGTGCGCTAAAAGCACCGGTGGTGTTCGGGACATTCGAATGTTTCTGTTATAGTTATATCACCTATCATTTTTCAAGCTCTTTTTTTGTATGCTATCCAAGACACTTAAGTGAGTTATAGGAGCACCCGCCCAAATATGGGAATTGTACTCGAGGTTTGGACGAATATAGGCCTTATGGAATACAGCCAAATCAGAAGGGGTGAAACATTTTTTGCAACGTCAAAGGAAAACTAATCATTTAGCAGGATTTTTGGCTACAACGTCGAATATGTGGTCATTCCACACAATGTGGTCTGTGATGTACATAGCGAGAACTGAGAGCTGTTCGGTTTCCTCAATGCCAGTGCTCTTCATGAAAAGCTACATGGGGGGTTCTAGTTAAAATAGACAAGGTTAAGGACCTGAATGTGGAATCGAGTAAGAGAAGCTGAGAATACTGTCGTCAGCAAAACAATTTATGGATTACAAAGAGAGTTGGAGACAAACATTTATTTTATGTATTTCAGGCTTAAAACCGTCCAACCAGCGTGGTTCGAAAGGTAGTTTCTAATCCAACGAAGAACAGATTCATAAAAAATGCAAGCATTTTCTATAATAGAGGTTAATGCCAAACTCTATTAAATGCGTTTGAAATATCAAGTGCAATAATCTTACTTTCTTCAAAACGATGTAAGGATTTATGCCACTGTTTGGTGAGATATACCATCAGATAAATAATGGACTTGCTGACAGTCATTGAGAAGCTTTAGTTCTTCAAGGAATTTCTTGAGCTGATAATTTATCAGCGTTTCCAAGACCTTGAGCTTGGAAAGAAGGGACGTAAGTGCAATTGGACGATAATTCGATTAGAAAGAACATTCGGTTTTCTATGGACCCACTAGACTGTATATTCGTACATGAAACAACATCATACTGAATAGAAAAGGGCTAAGATGACTTCCCTGAGGCACACTTCATTGAGCAGTGATTGAGTTTGAAATAGATTTTTGTAGTTTTGGTAAAAGGGACCTATTGGTTCCTATTGATAGGAAAGAACGATTTTACCAATTATATAAAACTGGGTCTCAAGTATTTGCACTTACGTTCAAGACGCTTAACATTGTAAAAATTAATTTAAAAAAAATATATTCATTCTTTTTAAATTTCTAAACGATATCCAACAGTTTGATCTAAAAAAAAAAGTCCTGAACAAATGGGAATTTAGAAAGAAGAAAAATCATTTCAGCAGGTTCTTTTTAAAGAAAATATTTTTTTCTGCATAAATTCAAAAAAAAAAATTGATACACTAATAATCCACAGATTAAAAATAAATTTGAAAAACAGTCAATATGTAGTTATTGAAATATCGAATTTTTTAACAACAACAAAAAATAAATTTGTATGTTATTTGTTTGAATATATATTTTTGTATGTAGAATGAAGGAAACTTTAAATTAAAACGATTATGAGATACTCTTACAAAGTGATCAAAGCTGAAAGATGGTGTCAAGTTTAAAAAAAAATTAAGTTGTTTTGAAAATATTGAGTTTTCAAAAAAAAAAATATTGAATGAGGGACACACGTTCTTCGTTGTACTTAATATCGCAATACCAAGTTTGATCAAAATCTCGAGTTCAATTTTTGTATGAATCTACAATTTGCCATATAGAATATGCACACTAAATATGTCAAGTAAAAAAGGTATAACAGTTTGACGTTCTTCTTAGAATTCCAATAATGAAAAACTTTTCAAAAAAAAAATGTTACTATTAGAATGAATCAATTCTTTCATATCAAAGTCCTACTACAGTGTAGGCTTATTACCCGCATAACTTATAATTGAGCAGAAAGCACGATAGCAAATGTATCATATTATGCCTTAGATATCGACATGGACATCTTTGGTTTTCGTCTCTAAAAGGTGGTTTAGGCTATTCCTAATAAATGTTCTAATAAACTGTTGTTAAGCTTAAAATTACAAATAAACTGAATTAAGTAAAATAAGAAAACTCAATAGTCAGCAGAGAAGTGTGGCTTTGGAGAGTTTCAGATCCTCCAAAACTCCCAGGGCTGTTTAGAAGCGTACGGGGCTGTATGTTATAAGCCCTACCGGGTCTGTAGCAGACCCGATTCAAATAGAGCCCTTAACTTGGAAGGTTGGTAGGTCTAGAACTCTCCATAACACACTACTCACCAGTCAGCATGTAAATCCATACAAAAATTACTGTAATAAATATATTTTGAATAAAAACAATCTGTTCATCGTTTTATTTAGTTTAAGCCAGTATCTACAATATCACTTCACTTTGGCACTAAGTTAATGACAAAAGAATAATATTTGATTTTGACACATTTACACGATATGGTTATTAATGTCGAGAAAATGAAAGGAATTGTGACAATTTGCCAAGTCACGTGTAAATTGTGGCATTAGATTTTAATTGTCTGACTTAAAACATTCAATAGGAACGAGGTGTTTTAATTCAGGCACTTAAAATCTAATGTCACATTTACACGTGGCTTGCCAAATTATTATAATTTTCTCCATTTTCAAACATTATTATTTGGTCATAAAATTAGTGACAAGGTATAAGTAAAGGTAGGTAAAGTTTTTTTTTAGCTTTCGTTGCGGAAATATTGTATTGATCTTACATTATTGAATTAAATATTTTGTCGGATTTATTTAAAAAAAAAATTTATGGCATTTTGTACCTCATCCAAATGTAGCAAAATACGTAGTTAAACAAAGAAGTAAAACCTTTAAAGTACCTTAACGTTTTTTTCACAATCAAACATGAAGTACAATCAATTCTACTAAATCAACTGAATTCAATTCACTTCAATTAAATTCTATACGAAACAATGCAATTCAATTTGATTAAATTCTAATCAATTAAATAGAATTAAATACATAAGGCAATTCAATTCTATTCAACACGATTCAATTATTATCAATTTTATTTCATACAATACAAGTCAATTCAATTTCAATTCAATTCCGATCTAATTCATTCGATTTCATTTCCAACTCATGTCTCATGTGTCATGTGAAGAACAATTTAAACACAAACATAATCCTTATTGGAAGTTTGCATAAAACAAACGATAATTGTTAGGATTCATCAATATTCAAAGCTGGAATATCCATGTCAAAGGACAAAAGAAACCCACAACCTCAACACATATTCCAGGCTTTGTGTCGAAATTAGCTCAAAACGCAGACTGATTTTCTTTTCTTTTTTTTTTTTTTTTTTTGAAAAATCAAGCACACAGACCAAATTTGTTGCATTGCAGATGCGCTTTCTTTTTTGTGTTTGTCAAGAGGACGATGCCACATTATATTCATCTTGTGCAAAATGAAAATATCCTTTCTCTCGAATGATGTTCTACATTCTTTTTATTCCTATTTTTTTTTTCTGTATGCTGGCATGATCCACTTTTATTTGCAACGGAAAGGAAAATTTATATTATAGAAAAAAAAAATTGACGACCGACTACGTGGAGGGAATATGGAATAACCACGGACTGGTGAAGTGACACCTTCTCGTGTTCCAGAATCGAAAGACCGCAATGCATCCCAGAGCATCGTGTCGGTTCTAGGACATAGACAACAAATCACGAGGCAATGAGGTGGCATTCTTTGAAGCTGTGTGCAAAAAACGTGTTTAAAACATTTTGTAGATTATTATTATTTTTTTTTTTTTTGATGCCACAGAAGGGGATTGATTCTCTTTAAGAAGGGGGAGCTGGAATTTAATAAGAGAAAAGGAAAAAATTCTTGACAGGTCGTTCGCCAGCAGGAGCTTTGCTCATCATAAACGGCTCGCGTCAGGGATAAAGATAGCTAAGGAATTGCAAATGATGAGTAAGTAACTTGGAGAGCTACACTAGTGCGCTGACGATGACAACCTGCATCATTGTTGGTGATGGCCATGGCGGCTATGAAGATGTGGATGATGATAATGGTAGGGGTATTTTATAGTTTGATGGTTTAGTTTTATATTGGAAAAGGAGGTTTTTATTTTTATGGATTAAATAGTAGATACTGGTGGTTGGTTGTGGTTAAAAAAAAAATCATCTGTTTATAGTCATTGGGGGAATATAAAAAGGTGCAATCTACATGCTTCTATGGTAGCAAATGCTTGCAATGTCCGAGGGTGGAAGATTTCTGATTTTCCATGTTAGCTAAGGGGGATAGTTTTTTTTACTTTGTTACTGTTTAAGCATGTGTATTTTAAACAGTTCTGGAGATTTTTAAAAGTGAAAGTTAAGCTAATTAGCAAAACAATCAACGAAAGTACGATATATTTATCTGGCGGGTAATTTAGACAGGAGGAGAGGGAGGTTTTATTTGAGCTGTGTTAATAAGACGAAAACTCCCCGAAGTACCCATCAGTGAGTACTTAAGTTTGTCATTATTTTCAATTCCATATCACAATCCAATATAAATTCTTCTAAATTAACGAGGTTTGGATATGGATAGAACTATTTCTAACAATATTGTAGTTAATTTAAGCAGATGCCATGTTATTTCAACAGAGAATTCTTGCAAATACAAATACAATTTTAAGATTTTCACATGACATTAGTGTTTTAGTGTTGGCAAGTATTTTTTAGATAGTCTTTTGTAAAATTCAATTTGAACTACATATTAAGTTAGTTTAAAGTTGCATACAATTATTTTAAGAATTAAGAATTAAGCTTGAGTCTTGAATATCGTACTAACGATCAAGAACTGAATTAAATATTGTATTTCAAAACAAATAAGCATTCAAAACTTGTATCTCATTAAATATTTCATATCAGATCTTCTCAAAAAATAACCAACCTGATAAATGGTTAATTTCTGGTCAATTTTACATGATATTTTTCCCTTTGATTTTTTTTTTTTCAACTTGATATGGTTTTATGAAGTCATTATCTCTGATACTATAATAAATACAAAATATTTTGAAAATATAAAATCTAGGATTTATTGCACAAAAATCTAAATACAATTTTTTGAAAATCAATCTTTCGATTTCTGAAACGGTCGAGGAATTTTATTTAAAAAAAAATAATAGACACACTGCTGAGTGAGTCATGTACCGATAAGATTTGCTAAAGCAACGGAGTGAATTTGGTACTGCAACTGAGTACAATGTTACTCCAGCCGAAAAGATGGATCACTCTAATTGAGTAATTTGACCAAAGCAAACGAGCTACTCCAGATTGATTGGCTGATTCAATGGAGAAAGATGGTTAAAGGAACCGAGTAGATTATCTACTCCCTACTTCAACCGAGTATATGAAGAATCTAATTGAGAAAATTGGTAAATTTAGCTTAGCTACTCTAATCGAGTAGATTGGCTGAATCAATCGAGAATGTTGATTTAACTAACCGAGTAAATTATCTACTCAAACCGAGTAGATCAGTTGATGTAATTGAAAAAGTTGGTTAAAGAAACCAAGAAGTTTAGCTGCACTAACATAGTAGCTTCGCTGATTCAATTGAAAAAGTTGGTTTAGATTTAATAAATGATTTATGTTTTCCTTAATTTTACAAAACATTATAGACGTATGCCAAAGTTTAATGCACAAATAAAAACAGAGCTATTCCCCTATCTCCATTAAGAACGAAATTCTCTCGACTTTGCTGAGGGTTCTATTACCAAAGAAGCTCCTTCGGGTTTCCATTGGAAACTTTGTTAATGTAACCGAGTTTGTTATCCACTTTCACTGAATATGAGTAGAACGGCTACTCCAATAGTCTATGTGACTTCAAGTAAATTGCTTAAATCTAATAGAATAAATAAAATATGGAAAAGAATTGGCTAACCGAACTATGCTAGTTGTCTAAGGCAACCGAACGAATTGGCTACTTCAACCTATTAGATTAGCTAATCCAAATGAGAAGATATTTTACACCAACCGAGAATATAAGCTACTCCAACTGAGTGAATAGACTCTTGAAATCCAGTAGTTATGCAACTCAAGAAGAATTTGAGCAAAACAACCAAGTAGACCAACTACTGCAAAACCAATTGACTCGGTTAACGCAACCATGAAGATTACCTAATTCTATTTTTTTAATGTATTATATAGCAATTAAACTTCTGAGAATTAACTGTTTCTGCATTTTCATTCAAGTAAATCTCACTGATGTCGGTGTCTCATCCGCATTTCCTTTTTTTTTCACAATTTTGGAACTTTTTGAACAGCTTGCGCTTGTACCAAAACAATGTAAATAATTTTATTTGTAATTAAAAAAATACATAGTTTTTTCCTGACTGGATTCTATCGATAAATTAATCCATCATGATGGATATCTTCCCTCCATTCACGCTTGATAAGTCTAATTGACTGTGATTCTCAGTTAACTGATTGACAGATAAAATCTATTTTTTACACTGGTCTCTCTAAAAGGGTTTCACTATCAGCGTCCTTCAATTTTTTTTTTAGCAAATAATGTCATTAAATTGCCAAATCTATAGCACACACATGACAACAACAACAAAAAAATATATATACATATAAAACGACATTTTCTCTACGCAAGCAAAAGCCATTAACGAACGAAAATGTTTTTTTTCTTGTCTGTTTTCTTGTAGAAAAAAAAAAAGGAAAATGATTTGCAGGATTTGCTAGTGTTGTTATTGTTGGTGGTCAGGGTTTGCTTTGTCCCTAAAACACACACAAAGTGCCTCCTCTGAAATATAACTCACTTCATTCCCAGGATATCATAGCACATGATAAATGAAATAGTCGATCTAATTTTTCTAAAAACGAAGGACATCGTGTATGTACCACCAGACTGGTGTGAGTTTGCTCGATAGACTACAGTATAGAAAAAAGTGTATCTGTATCCTTGTTCCTTGATTTTTTTGTTTCCTTTGTGTTCGACTTGGTTTAATACTCTGACAATGGTGGGTGGCAATAAAACATCGAATTCCATTGTAGTTTAGTTTTTTTTTCTTGTTTCTATATCTACCCTGATCAGGATTATTATCCCCCAAAGGCTTTTCGCTGTGCTCAATAATTCCCAACTGGGTGACTAACTATACAGACCATTAAGGATAACAGGAAAAAGGACCACCTTTTTTCTCGGTGCTAAGATAAGTTACAGGATTAAAGCTAGTCGCAAGTTGTAACTACTATAACTCGCTTAACGGGTTCATAGATGAACTAAGGTAAAAGGAGGTTGGTTTTTACTATTATTTTTTTTTATTGGTTGAAAGGATACATTTTGTGGTCGTGACTATAAAAGAGAAAACAACTACAAAAGGCAAAGAAAAACAATAAGTCGAATGAAAGTCTGGTGGACGAAAAAAAAAACTACAAAATTCAAGTAAGGACTAAGAAGCTTATAAATGTTTTTTTACTTCTCAATGTATTATTTGAACCGAAGCGAAGGGTTATTTTCCGGTCACACAAAGTTGAGGTTGTAAATTTTTTTTATTTTATTTTTAAGTTTTTCCTTTTCGTTTTTTTGGAAATTGAATTTTTTTTTACTAGTTGAAGTAAGTTTACGAGTATGGTTGAGTGACTTACTGGAGGCTTTCGTGGTTGTCTTTTTTTTTGTTTTTTTTTTTTTTTTTTGGGAAATGTAGTTGCATGCAAACAATGGGGAGTTACTCTTATTTTACATGTTCGTTGAACACAATTGAAAGGATAAGTAAGTAAATTGTAGTGGCAGAGTTGAGTAAAGTTTGTTGGGATAAATTACTTATAGCAAGTTGACCCAGATTCTATTGAAGTTTATTGATGTGTAATATTTTACAAGTGAAACTGGGGTCTGGTGTTTTGTTTTCTTTTCCGCCAAGACGTTAGTGTTTTGATGAAGCACATAAGGACTTACAGTCTGGCTTCAAATTGTGTGATATGGTCTGAGATTATCGTGGTCTTTAAAGAACAACAATATTCTCTCGAAATCCTGTTGGTTGGGTAGGACTTAATGGGAACATTAAGTGAAAGAGTCCATTCCGACAAGGAAAACCAATAACTTTCAGAGAAAGAGATGCTAAAGTCCAAAACTGGCAGACACATCAAGGAATTTAAACAAAAACTTTTACTTTAAATGGTCTTCGAAGGTCACTTCTGTTGTCAGTTCAACATCAAGAGCAACTTTAAGTGATTTCTAAAAATGGTTCATGGTATTTTGAGCTTCTACGAGGTCCGAACTTTTTCTTGAAGGAAAAATGTAAATCAAGTTGTAATGCATTTTCCAAGGGATGCAAAATAATCACAACCTTTCCAGAAAGACTAGGTCGGATACATGGTGGTCATATACTGCTTTTTGAAAAAAAGACAATACAAACATGACCTTTTCTCTGCCAATCTCTGCAACCTCAATATTTCGAAAGGCTTTTGAGATTACTTTTATGGACATTATATGTTTATCTGTACTCGTATGTTTTGCGCCGAAAGGGGGTATCATCAGTGGTTAGTTACTTGGTTCAATATGGGAACATAGTTTCTATGGCTTTCTTTGTTATTGAACTCGAGTATTTAGTTAATTCATAAGACCTTTAAGGTTTAAGTTGTATTTCATGCGTTTATGAATCTTAGCCGGACAGCAGTTCGGATATTGGTGATTTTACGGTTCTAACGAATCCAATGTCTTGAAAACGGGGGAACGTTTTTCTTTTAAATATTTTTTTTTAAATGTATATTATTAAATACTTGAAATTGGCTGAGAACATTTCTTTTTAATTGTGAAGAAATTTCGTTTGAAAAAAAAATAATTTAATAATAAAACGATTTTTAAATTTTTATACACTCATATACTTTCTAGAAATCAGAAGGCCCTCTTTGGGATTAGAATTGCAAAAAAAATGTAGAAGTCTAGAATTAAAAAAAAAGATATCTCTTAAAAAAAGATTTTGAATACACACTCGTATAATCAAGTTTTAAACTATTTAGAAGTGCTTGAGCAATTTGGCATTACTTCATTTAAAAAAAATATTAAAATGAAATCATTCGTTTAAAATCGGCGCAACGTAACCTGTATATACTTGTCATTTTAAACGATAAAAAACATTGTTAAATTGTCGAGTTTTTGGTCAAAATTTAAATTGATATCGAAATAATTAATCAACGATTAGTAGAATCCCATAGAAAATCACCTTGAGGGTCAGAATGCAGGTAACCACGTAAAAGGATGACATCTAAATCTGAAAAATGTATCAGCAGAACGTAGTGGTGGGCTTTAATGTCTGCTTCTTTTACAGGGCGTTGAATAAAAAGAAAATAAAAAGAATAAGAAAATAAATAGACAAGGAGTAGAAGATGGCGGACAAATTACACCTGCCATGCCTTTTAAGTTTAAAAAAGATCAGTAAAAATTTGTTGGCTTCCTAGGCACATAAAATATGTAGATAGCTCAAGTACAACAAAAATAGGCCTGATAGTAGGCGAATTTGGCAAGACCTTCTTTGTATTGTAGATTAGACAAAATATATTTTACGTATAAAAATTCCATATAACGTATAATAAAAAAAATAATAATTGAATGCAAAATTTCAAAAAATATTGAGAAATGAAGAAGTAATGGATTTTTGAGATGGTTAGCATCATTTAGTCCAAAAGTGCGACCGCGCACAGTGGTCTAAGAGCAGACAAAAGTCTTTGGAAAAGGTCATATCTAGCGTTTTTAGCTTTATGTTTAAGTACTCTTAGCCCTAGAAAGGTAATCATATTTTTTAGTACGTTAAAGGTAATCATTCGTCGAATCGACGAAGTAAATATTAAATGCAATTTTTTCGAAAAGTTATTAACAAATTCTTGTAGATGTTAATAATTTATTTTTATCAAACCTTTCTTTTAATAAAAACACACTTTTAATTTTATTTTTTTAGATTTGTGACTTTTTATTCTCCTTAAAGATCTATGAAGAATCTATGAGAAATTTTAAAAAGAAAAAATGATGTTCCTCTAATCGACGAAGATTACCTTTCTAGGGTTAGATAACCCGAGCGTATGATTTCAAAGTATTTTTCAACGTTTATTTTGTATGTTCTGATTTACAAGCCCTCAAAGTTGAAAAATAATTGTATTCAAGTCGCTAACCATATTTTCAACAAAATTTTAGATGTCTTTTTCCGAAGTTCCTTTAAATAAATTCTACTCGTATAACTTCTTATATCATTTTATTGGTCTATTTTGGACTATCTAAAAACTAAACAAAAAATAAGAAACTTATAGAAGAAGCCTTCTATAAGTAGCCTGAAACATTGGTACTAAGAAAAAATGTGTTTTTTTTTTTCAACTTTTTGATTTAAAATAAAAGCTCCAAGAGTCCAAGCAACGAAGTATACCACCATGTGCTCCATACTTTCAAATTAAATAATAGAAAAAATCAGCTGCAGATACTCCCAGATGTGGGAGTTATGTTCAAAAATGTCTTCAAAAAACTCCGTCTTGACAGTGGTGTTTATCAAAAAGTTTGATTTCTTCGGTACTAATTGTCAGAATGAACTGGTTAAGCCCATTTTTTTAGAAAAAATGTTTACCTTTATTTAAAAATTAAAATAAAATTAATACATTGACCCAGGTCTGAGAAATTCGATTTTACCGAAAACATTTATTAAAATTTACCAACTTTCAACACAAATTTTTGAAAAATGTCAATTACTTTTTACTAATAATTTTTTCTTAACCAAATTTTGACAAAATATGTATAAGGCTTATCTTAACATGTGTGCCAAATTTCAATTAAATCCGTTTAAAAGTTTAGATTTTACAATTTTTTCCCGCTCTCCCAAACAAACATGAAAACTCTCCAATTTTATAAAAATGTTAACAACTTTTTTACTAATTATTTTTTCTTAACCAAATTTTGATCAATTATGTACAAGACTGATGTAAACATATGTGCCAAATTTCATTTAAGTCAGTTGAACAATTCTGATTAAACAGGCTATTTCCGTTCTCCTATTATACATATGTATGTACATCAAAACCCTCCAATTTTAAAAAAATGTCAATAACTTTTTTTTTTTATTATTTTTTCCTAGCCATGATTTGACCAAATATGTATAAGACTAATTTTAATATGCGTGTCAAATTTCAATTTAATCCGTTTAACAGTTTAGATTTTACTAATTTGTTTTCGCTCTCCCATACAAAAATGAAAACTCTCCAATTTTATAAAAATGTTAATAACTTTTTTCTAATTATTTTTTCTTAACAAAATTTTGATAAAATATGTATTAGACAGATTTAGTTCAGATTTAAAAGACTTTTTTCACTCTCCCATACAAAACCGAACCACTGTGCTGCGTAGGAGCAGCGTTTACATAGACAGGCTTTTAACCGTCTTGAGTGGGAATTTTCCAAATATTTTACTTGATACCGCCCACATACGAGGTGTACTGCAATTTTCATTGACCGGTACTTCACCACAACCACCAATAATGTTGTTTTTTTTTCGATCAGTTGAGTACTTCTTTATTTAGTCACATATTGATACCTTTTAGTAGATTCTCGTATGAATATACATATATGTGAAGGTGAGAGTGGGAGTGAAATACCTTATAACTGCTTAATGTAGTCTTAGACCTAAATAGTTCACGTTGAAAGAAATATTTTCAAATTAATTCATTTAGAAAATTTTTAAAATATTCCTGATCAAAATAATTATCAATTATGAAGAAGCTGCCTTTGTGAAATTAATATGCACTGGGGCGTATACGCACTTTTTTTTAATACGGAATATCTTGTCTGTCAATTTAGCATTACCACTACAAATTTTTACCAATTATTTATTCACAAATATATGTCAATAGGACACTAAGATGCCCCTGGAATCACCTGTCTACTGCAATGGATGACACCTATCTAGATAAATATGAAAAGTAAAATATTGTCTATGCACACAGCCCTGCTTTGCGACCTCTAGGTAAGGGCTTTGGATGAAACCTATGTAACAAAATAATCTTTAAGAGTAAAAGAACATCTAAATAAGAACTTTTATACTAATGGAATTTTGAGCCACTCAGCGGCCCTATGCAAGACAGTAAGAGGTACCCAGATCATAAAGTTCATCGATAGTTAACCTCCACGGCTATAAAATTTCATAGGAAGTTTAATTCTAGTAGGTACAATGGAATACTGAAAGCTAAGGCTCATTGCAACCAGTCGGTTTGTTACAGCCAGTCTGATAATTGGGGCCCTCGTGAAGGCTGTGGCTGCCCAGAATGTCAGGAACCAATGATGTTCTTTTTCCAGCTTATACCCTTAAAGTGCAAGAGGTGATAGACAGATATCACTCCTCAGCCATAGGTCCATGAAACCACTGTAAAATACTTCTTAAACGGAAAGTGTTCACGTTAAGCTTAGATATAAATATTTAATCTTAATGGTATAATTTGTATATAGATAAGCGAAAAAAAATATGTGTATAATAGCTATCCGTTTAAGATGAGCTATAACAAAAATTCCCGACCCTCTTGTGGGAAATAACATATACATAAATGCAATGTATTAAATTTGAAGTATATCTTAAGCACACGCACAAACGTAAAGACGGATAGATGTACGGTCGCACATCGAACAAATCAACGGACTGTATGTCGAAAAGAACTTTCCTGGACTCCTCTATCGTCGTAGTGTTATCTTTTGATTTAAGCCCAAGATCCCAAACTTGAAGAAAATAATTCAAGCCTCTTAGAGATTCGCGCAAAGAGAACTGAGTCGCTTACGTTTTCTTGTTCTCCCTCAACGTAGTTTCAGGTGTTATACGATTTCTATGAATTAAAATTTGTCAAAAGTCAAAAGATCAAAAATATAACCCTAGACTTCGTCTACTCTCCAAAATACTGAAAATCAATCGATCAAATAGTCACTTAGATGTCATACGTAAAACAAAACTCGTCCTTAAAAGCAAAAACCTTTAATGAGAAAATTCAAGCCATCAAGAGAAATAAAATGTAAGACAAAACAAAGTTTAGTCTGCGTAATTGTTTTTTTTTTTATTTATTTCAAGCAATATGTATTCACACTTTTCAAGTTGCTTTTCAAAAGTCGTGCCTTTAGCTATAAATTTTGTAACCTTTTATCTTAACAACACAGAAATTCCTCTACAAAATGTGACCTCGTTATAGAAACTAAACTACGACAGTTTAAAAAAAAAAAAAAACTCAACCTATTGTTTTGTATAGAAGTTCAGCTACATTTCAGTTCACCCCAAGCGCCCCCACTCACTCACATTAAATGTCCTTTCTCTTTAAGGAAATCATCGAAGCAGAAAACTAAGCGAATGCGAAACATAAATGTTTTGGATGGCTAGAAATTTACGGGCGAATATGGAGCGACTGCAACTAATGAGCATTGATGGGCCAAGAGACTGCCAAAGCCTGCCAAGTTCAGTTCCTGCCTGCCTGCCTGGCTTGCCTGAATCGTCCTACTTATGCAAGGACTTTTCAAAGGAGTGTGAGAGATCCAAGATTTCTTAGGACACAATAAATTTCACACATTAGTTGCCTCTCTTGCTTGACTTGCTGGAAATCTGTGAACTGAAAAACAGAAACGCAAACCAAAGAACGACAATATCCATGAATCCACGTGAATACATATTATTTGAATGTGTATCTGACTTGGTGTTAGTGTGTTATGGAAAAAATATGAAAAGCTTTTTCACTGGGAAAGCTAAGTGTGTGTTCTAAGTATACCCTTTTTTCCTTCATCCCCATTTCGAAAAAAAAAACTTTACCTCCATTTTCGAAAAGTGATGGCGATTAGTTGAGTTTGCTTTTGAATTACATATAAACGTAGAAAACTGCTTCGGTAAATTACTAAACACGCAGGATAACACAAACACACTCACTCACTCTCCCCATCCACGGAATTGTAAAGAAGGAGAATTTATAACACAGGATGTGATTTGTTTTATGATTCCGTTATTTTTTTTTTTTAACATTTGGTTGTTTGACACGCTATTTAATGAGTTTTTAATAATTTTGGGGTTTCTTGTCAGTGGAAATATTTGTGTGGTTTTGTATGTTGAGCTGGTTAAGGAGTGGTAAAGCCATTAGTGCGAAATTGAAAAAGAACATTTGCCTATTTATGGAAACAACACAAAAAAATTATGGATACACACAGCTTTGTTTGTTTGTAAATTATGTCTAGGACACAAGTCTACACACCTCTTTGAATTTTTTTGTGATTGTTTGAATTTCATGGTTATTAAGCCGAATGATATGGAAAGCTTTTTTCAAGATTTGTAGTTACTCTAAAAAGTCGAGAATAGACCAATAATTCTGGAAACGACATGGTTTGCAGCGAATTTCATTGGAACTAAATGAGAGTTCTTGTTGCAACTCAAAAACGGTCCTGAAATTTTTTTCTGAAACTCTTAACATAACAAGTTCAAAGTAAAGAGGTTAAACGGTTCAGAAACCTGTCTAAGGCTTTTTAAGCCATAACGATTAATTCGAAAGATTTTGTATTATATTATTAATCTGAAAACCTTAGCCAATACTTCCAGCACAGTTCAAGTTGAAAGGAAGCATATACTTAAGCATGAAATATACTAGGTTGGTAAGACACATACTGAGGATTCGTAATTATTGTCCACATGGACAATTACAGGAGCGGAGATTTTGATTTAGCGACAACAGACAACATTGCATCTTGCAAGCATTGAATTCTACACAATTTGAATAATGATTTCAAGAACAGATATTAATGAGCTCGTTGTACATTATCGTGGAAGTTCTGCTTCCGTGTAGGACAGAATATTGAAGCTTCAACCGATTATGAAAAGCTGATAGTACTATCGTCAGCAAAACAATTCGATGGATCAGAAATTTCAGGCAGAAAATCATTAAAGAGAGTCGGAAACAGAACGGAGCCCTGTGGCACACCAGAATTTATTCTGTGGTTAGCAGAGTTAAATCCGTCCAATGCTACTTGTATCGACCGGTTCGAAGAAGATAGGCATCGAAGCCGAAAGCATGAATTTTCGATAAAACTGTTTGATGTCAGACTCTATCAAATGCTTTTGAAATCCGTGCTACTGATCATAAAGAAGCTTCTGTTCTTCAAGATATTTCCTAAGTTGAACGTTGATCAGCGATTTCATGACCTTGGAAAGAAGGGACGTACACAAGTGCAATCGGTCGATAGTTAGAAGGTGAGGAAAATTCGGCTGGACAAATGTAGTTTTGCATTCACTCGGGAAGAGAAATGTAGAGCAGCACAGAAAGAAGAGCTTACGCAATGGTTTTGCTAGCGTGGAAGAATACCTCTTTAGAACAATGGCGGAGATACTATCCGGGCTATGTTAAGATCTTTCAGGACTCTTGGAACAGCACGGATGCGAAAGAAGATTGGTCCTATTGAATCGTGTAGACTCACAAGCGTCGTATGAGTCATGAGCATGACAATTACTTGGAGCGTATAAATTGTAGCGAACTGCCTTTCAAGTACATCCATCTTCCCGAGGGAGCTAACAAAGGGGCAGTCGTTGAAGAAGAGTCTTCGAACCGAAAATTAGGTGGTGTTTCGAACATTTTTTTACAAATGCATAAGCGTTTGTGAATCTAAATGTCCACAGCTAGAGCCTTAACAGATAAACCGATTTGATCCAAATTTGCTACCGATAATTTTTACATATATATGTGATTCCCTTAATAGAAAAAAAGACAGACTAACGGACTTTGCAAAAATATTTTGTGGCGTTTCTATGGGTTTTTGGGGTATTAGTGTCCTATTTGTTAACGTTGTCATATGTATATAAAAATGTGCTTCGTCAGTTAGCAATCATATTTCCAAGAGTTCGTCTTGTTCAAAAAATCATTCGAGATTGTTCTCGAGAAGGCATATTGTATAGAACAGGACTGCTTTATTTGAATTTTTTATGGATGAAACAAACAACGACTAGATAAGCTGCGTGCTCGGCCCTCGGTCCATCACTTATTCGCCATCACTTGCTAAATAGCGAATGCGCTCCCGACCAATGACTCGTTGCGAATGGGAAAAACGTAAAACGCTCGCTTCAAACAATATCCTACTCATTTACATCACATCGTCAGCTAAGGAACAATCACTGATCAATATTTCTAGGACCATACATGCGGTTTCTTAACACTACCTATCTAAAAGATTGTTCTGTAAAATAGAAAATAGCGATACCCACCACACAAGTTTTGAAAAACATTTCAGGTTCCTGGGATCTTAAGACTACACTACACTTCTACACTACTCCATCCAACTTGACTACTCTATATGCGCAACATACTCTTATCAGTGGCGTAGATAGCTTTTCGGTATGGGGGGGGGATA
The DNA here is from genome assembly GCA_911387755.1 of Chrysotoxum bicinctum. Lineage (NCBI taxonomy): Eukaryota > Metazoa > Arthropoda > Insecta > Diptera > Syrphidae > Chrysotoxum > Chrysotoxum bicinctum. The sequence continues at coordinate 10,375,103 of OU426988.1, forward strand.
GATCTAGTTCGCTCATTTTTTTTTTAAGTTTTAATAATTAAAAAAAAAAACAAATAACAAGACTTCATTGATTTCATTATCTATGTATGCCATACAAAAATTATATTTTTTTAAAGATAATATATCATACGCATTAATTTGAATATGAATTAGAATAAATATTGATATACAGTACCTTGCATAAGTATAACCGCACCTGTAAAAATGCGTTTTGTAGAAAATTAAAATGGGAATGACTAATCAAGTAAATTGAGAAGAAAAAAAGTTCCGTTATTTTCTCTTCTGGTGTTTAAAAATTAAAAACAGATTTTTATATATTGCAAAAGTATAACCGCACAATGCAAACCTCTCTGAAACTTCATTCAGTTATGTGCTTCAAAATGACAAGCAACAATGCCGCGTGGTAAATATTTAAGCGATATGGAAAAAGTCAAAATTCAAGCTTTTCGGTTAACTGGCCTAAGCTTAAGGGCTATTGGTAGGAAAATTTAAAGATCCGATCGTGTCGTCCGAAATTTCTTACAAGATCCAGAATCTTATGAGACATAAATAAGACCCGGGCATCTGCAGAAGCTGACTCGTCGAGATAAGAGGCGTTTAATAAATGCTGCATTCAATTCGGCGCATTCTTTGCCAGACGTTCGTGACCAATTGGGCTTAGGAATTTCGGTTTCAACGGTTTTTCGTGCCTTAAAAAGCAGTAAAGTGATTGTTCGGTGCAAAATGATGCCAGCTCCAAATTTGACAACAGTCTACAAAAAAAGTAAGAATTTTCCCAGCAAAACATGCAACGGAATTAGAAAACCATAAGTAACATTCCATTAATTTACACTTAACTCTTGTTATTCCAAATGGCATAATTCAATGAATATTTTTTTTTTAGATTATTTTAGATTATTTTCAGTGGCGAAAAAAAAGTTTTATCTTGATGGGTCAGGTGGTTTTAGCGGATATTGGCACGATCGGAGAAAGGAAAAAAGTTTGTTTTCTAGAGGAACTTTGGCGGTGGCAGTTGTAAGGTTTGGGGCGCCTTCTGCGACCGTGGTAAGGTTGCTTTTGCCTTCACCTCTGCAAAAATGAACAGTTCAGCTTGCACCCAGTTGCTTCAGGATAATTTGGTACCCTACTTAAGACGATTTCGTCCAGTTTGGCGTCTTCCAGCATGATATTGCCCCAATTCACGTTAGTCGTCAAAGTTTGAGATGGTACGAATCAAATAAAATACATTTTATGGTGTTCCCGGCACGTTCTCCAGATTGTAACTCTATTGAAAATCTTTGGGAAATTTTGACCCGCAAAATGTGTGCCCATAATAGGCAATTATACAGTGTTGCCCAGCTGCGAAAGGCAATTGTGGAAGAACGGAACTGTATAGACGATTCCATATTAAATAACCTTGTCAACAGTATGTCAAAAACAATTTTTAGATTGGTCGAAAATAGGGACAGCAATGTCCTTTACTAATTTAGCCGAAAAAATTTACTTAAAATAAAAAAAAAAACAGATCAAAATAAAAAAGCGGTTATACTTTTGCATTACAAAAATAAATCTGTTTTAATTTTTAACCACCAGAAGAGAAACTAATTCTCAATTTATTTAATTAGTGATGCCATTCAATAAAAAATAGTAGGGTGTCATTCCCATTTCGATTTTCTACAAAACGCATTTTTACAGGTGCGGTTTTACTTATGCAAGGCACTGTAGTAAGTAAAATAATATTAATTTAAAAAATAAATCACAAAATAAAATCCAGTTTTCTGTTCTTTTTAGATATTACACTTATAACCTCGTCTGCTATTATAGGTATTTCGCGATGAATAGCTAGAGCAGCCAAACCACTCAAACGATCCTGCAAATAAGTAAACATCCAAAGCTTATCACACTGTTATTAAAATAGACATATTTTTAATAATCTCACTTCGTTGGTCATGCTTCTCTGTATTGTTTTTATTCTCTTTACTGACTGGAGAAAGTTCTTTCGGGAGTTGACGTTGAAACCGGCAGTGTATAGCTAGTATCTTTAATAAAATACGAGTGTATATAGCTGGAGGGAAGCTCTTTTTCTTGCACGTTTACCTATTATCAATTGGTGAGAGACGTAAAAACAATTTCAGAGTGCATTTCTTTAACTTATTTGGTTCATGACTGGTTATGTTGAACAATTATCGATCCCAATGGGGGGGATATATCCCCCTGATCCCCCCCTATCTACGCCACTGACTCTTATACAGATTTTCTCTATTCCCAATAGGAATCAAATTAGGACAGGCACTTATACTTTAAACAAAGCTCAAGGTCATCAAGCGTTAGCCATTGTTTAGCCTATGCGAAATATGGATTCATTTTCTTCAAAGTGGAAAACATGGTCCACAATCAATTACAATGGCATTATACCTCCGGACTTCTTCGAGAGTCCTGATATGGTTAAACAAGTATTTTTATTCGTTTATAAAACCCCGAATGCCTGTTTGGATTAGTCAGAAAAAATACCTAATTCCATGGCTCGTTGGTGCGAATTGTTGGCAGGAATGGAGGGCCTAAGATTTTGTGCCAATTCCAAAGGGCTAAAATAAGAAACCCTTTTCACGACAAGATATACTCTTGGATTATTTGTCACTTCCTCCCAAGAAGCAGTATCCCTATCAACAAAAAATAATTTTGTTTTAGGATGACTGTGGGTGGGAATTGAACCCACACCTCTAATATGACGGTCCTAGGATTCTCTTTGGCATTGGAATTTATTCACGTTTTAGTGCCGATATTTCTCAATTACAAAGTCTAAATAAATTGTTCCATAAAAGGTGGCGAGAGCACAACACAAATGGCATAAATTACCACTGCAGTTATTTCTTGCACCTCTGACTCTCCAATTTGAAAATTTTGGTATTCAATAGTATATTAGAACAGTTAAGAAGCCTCAAACGATATAAGAAAAATTAAAGTGCATTTGCTCTTATTTTAGAAATTTAAAATGATGAACTTATCCAAGAACAAAATATTTTAAATAGTTGTAGCGGTTTTTCTTTTTCTTTTTTTAAATACGTTTTTTAATATATAAAATTATAAAATTATTTTTAAGAAAAAAATTTGGTACCTACGCAAATTTTAATATTCTATCATTGTGCGAATAAAAATCAAAATTTCAACAAAAAAAAACATTGACTCGTTTTTTTTTCAACATCTGGTATGCAATGTTTTTAAACGTTTTTGAAACTTCGTTACAAAAAATTTAATTAAAACCTATAAGTCCGGTAAGTTGGGTTGTCTGGTATGTAAATTGCACAGTCAATAATGTCTTAACTTAAAAAAAAAAATTATTCAACTATCCATCATTAAAATTAAGCAAAAGAAAAGTATTTGCCGTTTTAGAGCAAAATACGATTTTCAAAAACAATTTTTTAATTTTTAGATCAAATACATTTTGTTTTTCATACATGTATTATAAAAAAAAAAAAAACAATTTACTGCCAAGATTCAAAAATTAAGCATGATGTTTTCGAAATACGGTTTTCATAAGAAAATATATAATTTTCTTTTTATAAACAAAAAAAAAAACAGGACCCGTAACGAGTTAGAGTAAAGCGATCACTCAATCAACTGATTTTCGTTTTGACAATCGCTCTCTATATATTTATTTATATTATTTACGACAATTAAAAAAACTAGCCTTTCGCCTGTGTCGAAATTCGACAGAAAATGAAATCTAAGAAACCCATGTAGCTTAAAAAATCTGAATTATGTATTTGAAATTTAAAGTTAGTTTTTTGTGTAATTTTATTTTTTGAAATGTGCACAGTGTTCGACAGTGCAAAAACAAAAATTACCCACAGTGTGTAAATGCGTGTCTCAAGTATATTTTGCATATCTCCGCAACTGTGGTTTTCCAACAATATAAAATTTATCGAAATCGGTTAAATACTTTTGGAGAAAATGGTACCACAAAATTTATTTAAGGTTATTTATATATAGATGACAATCACCTATCAACTTAGCCGATTCCACCCTAGTAGCTAGGTTCAACCAAATGAAACTTTATGATTTTTTTTAATTTGTGAAACAGTTTTGAGAAAAAAATATTTTTTTTTAAATTTAGACAAAAATATTTGTATGGCTGCTATCGGTATTTTTGAACTTAAAAAAGTTTGGGACAAAAATTCAAAAATACTGTCTTTCCACATTAACCATAAAACTTCCAATTTAATCTTAAAAACTTGAGTGACTTGCGCATTTAACTAAGTCATCTCAATCTCAACCGATTCCTAGTAGAAAGCTAAAAAAAAAAAATGTAAGTCAAACTCACGAACTCTACCTATCCAAAATTTCCAAAATTAAATAAGGTATAAGTTTTATAGTTACTCTATTAAAAGTTCAAAGTACCAGAGTACCAAATAGCCTCGAACAAAAATTACTTTTAGTTTTGAATTTTCAAATGTTCATATTTATCTGGACTTGTATCTCTCTTACTAGGAGCCAAGCTATACCATATGTACAATATACATACGTACATATATTCAACGAAACAAAGAAAATTGGAAAAGTTTTGTTGGAAAATCAAATAAATTTTCAAAGTCATTGAACAGTGCCCTCTATATAGTTTTACCGATCGTAAATTGCAAAAATTACATCACCAATTTTGCACTTTGGATAACTACCGTTTTCAACCTTTTCTTCATATACATATGTAGCTACATACTATAACGACGTACATATACATTTTGCCTCAATCCATAATATGGTAAAGTTCAAACACATTAAACTTCAAGCTTAAATCCTTTTAAAAACAAACCAAGGAAGAAGAAGTAACTATTCCGTTCGAGTGGATGTAGTGACAAACATAGCGGAAGAATGAACAACAAGCAGTGGATGTAGTTCAAAATTACAACAACATTTATTACAGCAACAACAACAATAACATCAAGTAGATCTTTCAACTTCAAGTTGCATGCATACGGAATATAAGTAAAGCATAGACATGTAGTAGACGTCAGTATGTGTATGTGTTGTTGCTCACTTGAGAACCCCCCACCCCGCCCCATCTCGTTGAGAGTGTTTATAAGATGATTATACGTAGACACACATGTGTGTGTGAATCATAGATGATGTGTATCTAAGGAACCGGAAGTCATGTGAACTTTGTTGTCATAGTTGAAGTTGATGGGATATGACAGAATAGTAACTAACTGGAACTTATATGTATGTGATGGCAAGGATAGCATCACTACTGCTTGTAATACTCACAGCAATCATAAGGACGAAGTTTCCATTTTCTGTATATGTATGTATATTTTCTATATTTCATAATATTTATTTTTCTTCTTCCTTAATAATAAAAGATAGATACACAAGGGGAAGCAGAAAAAAAAGAAAAACATAAAAATCTTAATTATAGACTTTCTATAAGATTTAATTGCTCCTACTGCTGCTTTTCTGCCTGCCTGTGTTTGTGCCTACCAGCTTTCCTCTGCAAGGACACTCACTACTCTTCAAAAATAATTATAACGGAAAAGAGTTTGTCATGATGACAGTTCATTTTGTGACACTTTATTGTGAAGTGGGGATAAAATCGAGGGCAGCAACTAAAACGTAGTAAGTAAGAGGGAATGAAACACAGGCCGATGATTAATTTTTAATTTGACATTCAATTCGATTGCTGCTAATTGATCTGTGCTTAGTATAAAGTTCAATTAGGATAACATTACAAGCAACAGAAAAGAGAACTACTTTCGCAGTTGTAATTAAAATAAAATTTTATCATTACTTACTGGTAGGGCAAGTAAGTAATGTATTCCATGAAAAGTTTAAAAACCACCCTTTTAGAAAATATAAAATTTCTCGAAAACGGCTCCGAGAACTATGTGGAAACTAATTCCGTATCGACAAATTTGTACTTTCAAAAAAGATAATTTAAAATTAAGGGAACAGAGCTGTCAAAAAAAGATCTGTGTTTTTTTTTTAGCTCACACACATCAGTGCTAAGTGCTAAGTTGTTTCTTTTATTAATCAGAGCTAGCTCGGAAAGCGCTCTATGAACTCAGAAAGAACTTTTATCGTGTGATACTCGTATAACAGACAGATGGCAGAAACAAAAAATAAACAATGAAATAAAAATGGATCAAACTCTGGCGCACTTTACATGCTCAAGTTCTGCTCAATGCTCCGATCAGAGTTAAAAAAACATAACTTGCCTTATAGTACCTATGTATAAGTCGCAAGTAAAAAGAAAAACGTCTTAAGACATTATTAACAGTACACACCATAGAACTGTTTTTAACATTTTACGTTCTCATAATCGGCATAATGGATTTTAGTCAATTTTTACTTGCGACATACATACATATATGTAGGTACTATATGGCAAGATTTCGAGAATTTGATCAGACTTGACATTACAACGATAGGAAAGACGAAAAAAGTGGGCCTCGCAGTTCTGTCTGTCTGTCTGTTCGACTACAGCCTTAACAATTTGACGGATTTTCGCGACTTTTAAATTCTTTCTTTTTTTACCTGTCATTCGAATTTTTTGAAATTTTATAATATATTTTTTTTCATTTCAAAAACTGTTCTACAATTTTTTCTAAAATAATTCAAAAAAATTCATTTAATTAAAGGTGGGTAAACTTGAAAAAAAAAATCCGAAAAATGGCTATTAATGGTACTACCTTAAATCAATTTTTTTGTTTTTGATTTCAAAAACGGTACAACCGATGCAACGTTATTTTTGGTCGCGATGCAGTGGGAATTTCATAGATATAACGATAGAGTGACATTGTTTATCCGACAAGAAAATCAAGCTTCAAAGAAAAAAAATGGCAACTTCAAGCTGGAAAAATATTAAAGTTTTGTTAATTTTCCACCACCAAAGTATTCAATGGATTTGTCAGCTTTTGGATTAAGGTTTGATAAGAAATTTTAAGTTTTACTACCGCCATCTTATTTCAAAGTATCTCATGGAAAGCTCACAATCCGCCAGTCAACTAATCGAAATTAATTTCTTAATAATGCTTATTACAACAAAAACTATTGCTGATTGTTTTAAAAAATTTGATTTCGGACAAAGTTTGGTCCGGGAAAAAAATAAATTCTATCAAGATGATATTTTTTTATTTGGTTTCCTTTGAATGGGCATCTTCCTTAGGCGGACTATGTTTGCACCAAAGCTGTCCGGCCTAGGGAGATTTCACTGTATATCAAAAAGGGATCAATGATTTTTTTTTTGGAAATTTAATTTTCATTTGCACAATAATAAAAAATAAAATGCAAGACTGGATCGCACGAACTTGCTTTTATGTAAACGACTAAGAATTTCAAAAATGAATGTTATTAGAGAAAAACTGTTCATAAGAGTAAAATTAATTTTTTAATAGACTAAAACAGTAGCAGTTGGAGCTAAAACAGGATGCTATGTGATTCAAGCAAATATTAGCTTATGCAAGAACAAAAATTATAAGTCTGTACTGGTTTCTTAAAAAAATAAGCTTTTATGTATATACAAAATTTTTAAAATATTTTTAAGAAAAAATTTAAGTACGCCAATTTAAAGTTTTTATTATTGTTCGAATAAAAATTAAATTTACAAATAAAATATTCGGCCGTTTCTGAGATATCGAATTTTTCAAAAAAAAAGTTTTTTTTTTTTTTTCAAAAACGATTTTTTTTTTTAAATTCAAAAAAAAAAAAATTTTTTAAAGTTTTGAAATGCAATATTTTTCAAACTTTTTAGAAGCTTCTCTACAAAAAAATTTCATTAAAATCCGTTGGGTCGATAATGAGAAAATCTAAATTTGAAAAAATGGTTCTATGGTATGGTATGGTAGGAGTCAGTAATATCTTGATTTCAATTTTTTTATAAAATTATATATCGTGAAATTAATCAAAAGAAAAAAAATTTAAGCAAAATTCTCTGAACCGTTTTCGAGAAAAATACGACTTTCGAAAACCATTTTTTAACATTTGTATGGAGGGTACCGTTATTTTTAGGTAAAATAATTTTTTTTCTTACATCTTGTAATTTATATTAATAAACTTTTATTTTTCAAGTTTTAAAAAAATCGAGCATGGGGTTTTTGAAATATTGAGTTTTGAAAAAAAAAAAAAAATCCAAAATTTTTTTAAAAATCCAAAAAAAAATATTGTTGGAAAATTTTTTAAAAAACCACTACAACGACTTATAATTTTTGTTCTTGCATAAATTCATATTTGCATAGCATTCTGTTTCTGTCACTTACTACTAAAAGTATTTAAAAAATGATGATAATTTTATCCTTATGAACAGTTTTTTCTAATAACATTCGTTTTTAAAATTCCTAGTCTATTACATACTCGTAAGAGCAAGTTCGTGCGACCCAGTCGTGCATTTTATTTTCAATCATTTCCTAGCTTTAACTAAATGAAATTTTTTGAATTTTTTTTTAAATCTGTGGGACAGTTTTTGAGAAAAAACATATTAATAAAATTTCGAAAAAATCGTATGACAGGTACAGTTATTTTCGGTCTTAAAAAAAAGAAAAAAACATATTGTGGGAAAAATTAAAAAAACTATCAAGCAAGTTTAATGAAAATCGGCCGAGTCGTTGAGGCTGTAGTCAAAAGACAGACAGACAGAATTGCGAGACCCACTTTTTTAGTCTTCGCTATCATTGTCAACTTTGATCAAAATTTCGAGTTCGATTTTTTTCAGAATGCATAACTTGCCTTATATGTAGTACCTAATTATCTACTATGGAGATAGTTTTAGAATTTTAAAAATATACATATGTCATGCATTTTACATTTTTCTGTAATAGTATTTTGGCAACAAGAAGACATCAATACTTTTATTGTATTCAAAAGACTGTACGAAAAACCTATATTTATGAAAAAACTTGCCTATTTTTGGCTTTCCTCATTTCGGCTGTTGTAACAGTTGTGACCAAACCTTCTAAAATGTTGTGAGTCATTTTCTGAATTCTTAATGCTAATTTTAATCGATTATCTGGTATATCTTGAATACGAGTATTAGTTACGAAAGGTTCTATAATTAGCTAGCAAATCAAGAAGTCCGCCATTGTTAAAAAATATAAATCTTCAGGATTATCCAATTGTGTTGATAATGGTCCTGAACTCATAACTTCACTTGTTTGAGCCAAAATTGCCTGAAAAGCAGCATTTGGCAAATAGTGGCGGCCCTTTGAGCTTTGAGTAATAAAATTCCTTTCAGTGCGATACTCGCCGCAGATATGCTGTCGTTTCACGTGGTCCACCATGCAAAGTGCGTTCATGTGCCTTCTTTATCAACAATGTTGCCAATGTGCTTATATGGGGGACGAGAATTGGATTTCGTTGTTTTTCTGGAATCAACTCTCTGTCAAAACGACCTCAGTACATTGCATTTGAATACTGAGATTTGATGAATCTATGCCATTGATCTCTTGATCAAGCAATGCTCTGATTTCTATAGATTGTTCTTCTCGAATTCAGTATTTCAATACTCAACAAATTTGGTTCTGGGATTAACTGAATAGATATTTCTGCCCGAGGCGTCTCAAAAACTTGTTTCAAGTTATGTCAGGTTTAGGTATATTTTTTAATTTATTTTCAAGCAATCGATAGAGATATTAAGATTAAATGGAACGAAAGGATAGCAAACAGGTATACGATTAAACTTAATCAACAATTAGTCAGATTGCCGAGTGTAACGTCGGATAGTGTAGAAAATGTAAATACATACTTCTTATCCACTTCATTGTTTTGTCGACGACTCTACCCTCAGCTGCTCATACTCTTTCTCAAATTCACATCCATCTCCTTCGGAAGTGGAATTGTAATGGCACCGTATTTTAATAAGTACATAAAACTCCGATCTTTACAGCATTTGTTAATAGGGTATACAAAATCGTGTGGAGTTTAATGCTTCGAAAACTCAATACTGTTCAATGCCATTGAAGCCTTGAATGACAATTTCATCGAAGAAACCAAAAAGCTGTCTGTACTCGACAAGTATGTCAACGAAGATCTTCGCTGAAATGGCCACATTCTCGAGACCGCCAAAAGCGCTGCTTATTGCATAGGATTTCTTTATCGGTGTAAGAAATTGTTCACTCTTTTATAAGGCGCTTATACGAGTACGTCCAAAACTCGATTACAGCTCACATCTTTGGGCAGGTGCTGCCCTAATTTCTTCCCATTTACTGGATAGAATTCACAACAGACTGTTCTTGAACAAATACTGTCGGGATAATTCATGTCTTTCCTTATTTTATCGCTTTTTCATAAGCAATTCTTCCTCCAAGTTCTGACAAAAAAATGTCAAATACTGACATATTTACACCTAATTAGATATATTTTTTGTTTAATTTTTTTGTGAGTGAAATTTAAACGATTTTATATTCCATTGTAGTCATTTTACCCAAGTGTGCCCTAATGTTAACCATTTTATAACGATATCATGAGAAAAGGTGACTAAGTAGCTTTATCTAGTTTTGTTCTTATTAGTCCCAGTATTATAGTTTTTATAATATGTTATACTTTCCTAGAGCCATTTTACCCGGTTTTACCCTAGTTTTAAGAATTTTTTAACAATGAAATGAGAAAAAAAGCCCTTAATAAATGAATGTTTTCAATTTTTCTTTAATATCATTACAGTAGGTAGTTTAAAAATATAAATCAACTGAGGGATGGCCTGAGCAGCTTCTGAAGATAAGCTCAGATTGATAGAGTCTGCTCAACAGAATCATGTTAGATAATTAAATTTTCTTCAAACGTGAACCCTAAAAATTTAAAATAAAATGATTCCTCATGATCGAACAGGTCAAAAATCCTTTTAAATTTTTGTAGACTTTTTCCATATTTTACAAAAGAAAGTCTTACTTTTCAAAAGTGAAGTACAGCCTAGTCTTCAAGCAGGCCAAAGAGGGGTTTAATATTTACTTAAGGCTAATTAAGGGTCAATTTTGAAAATTCACATTCCTACTGAAATGTCTCTAATTTTAGAATCGCTATACAGTTTTAAATTTAAATAACAACTGAATAATTGTAATTTTAATTCTCACTTCAAACGCAATATTTAAAATAACTCAAACTCAAACTAGACTTTTTGGGTCTCTTTTTTTTTTTGCAAATGCTCACCATTATTAGAAGTAGTCATCTCATGCGTGTATGAATTTTTATCTTCATCATCGAAATTCTCGTCCGATTGTGATGATTGATATATAAATTCCGTTTCCGATGATGCCGATGAACCACCACCATCGCCGCCATCCGCCGATAATGGTGGTGATGGTGTCAATACAGCCGATGATAACGTTGCTGATGATAAATGTCCTTCTCCAGTGCCAGCATTGCCGCCGCCATGATTATTAATATTATTTAAATTATTATTATTGTGATTTGTATGTTTTTGTGAATTTTGAAATGGTTTAGCTGCATTAACTAAATTTAATGGAAGTATTGTTGTGGCAACACATAAACCAATTAAAAATATATAATTTTTTACATTAATCTTATTATTTAGTTTTAATTTTAAATTTATATTAATATTGGCTGCTAGTCGACGTTTATTATTATTATTGTTGATTATAATATTTACATAACGGTAAAATTTCGATAACGATGTGATAACTAATAACAACAACATCAACGATAACGTGGTGAATTTTTTTAGCATATCATTTAATTTAATAAATAAATTTTTATTATGTTGTTGATTTTGTTGGTGTTTCTGTTTTTGTTGTTGTTTATTATTATTTTGAATACTACGCAGCGAAGATTTTCTAAAATTATTATCTAAATTTATTATTGTGAATGCGGTATTGTTGTTATTGTTATTTGTATTTATTATATTATTATAATTAATTTTGCTTGTTGTTGTTGTTTCTGTTGTTATATCTGTTGTTGAATTTAATTTTGTTGTTGTCAGGGAATGATCTGAATGGTTAGTTTGCTGAAGCCTTAGTCTGCCTCTTCGTCGCCGACGGGTATAGTTATTCTTCACATCTGCCTCAACTGTTGAAGTTTTCAAAAATAGCTGCTCTTCAAAATCCACCGTATGTTGTTGATATTCTTTTTCTTTTTCTTGTTGTTGAGATTCTGTCGTTGTTATTTGAAGGATGTTATTGGTGTCGTCAAGATTTTTGATAATTTCTAAGAATGGTTTAGTTGTATTTACAACTTCAATATCTGCTGAGGGCAACATTGTCCACATCAACACCGTTGTATTGGATCTTCTAGTTGAATCTACAGCATCATTGCCCTCCTCGTCGTCGTCATCATTATCATCGTCTTCGTCGGTTAGGTAGTTTTTTGTGTTGTTGAAATTTTTACTTTTTTCTTCATTTTTGAAACTTTCCCATTTACAAATTGCATTTTTGTTATAATTTTTTTTAGATTTCTCTTGATGATTATCGATATTCCATTTAGTATTTATTTTATTTTTATTTAGTTGTTCTGGCAACATTGGACCCATAATACTCGCTACTAGATCGTTGTTGTTTTTTTTTTTTTTATTTTCTAATTATTTAAAGCGAAACAAGACACGGTTATAGAGAAATAGTTTTAAAAAGTATTTCTTTAGAGATATATAGAAAATATTATAGTAGAAGTATAGTAGATGAAAGTAAATAAGGAAAGAAGAAGATTTCGCACTTTTTAGATTTATTTTTTTGTTTACCTACGCACTATAAATTATTTTTACACTTTTCGTGCAACACTTTTTAATTTTTTTTGTTAAACTTTACAACATTCTATATTTGGGAATAGAAACAAAAAGTAGACAAAAAGAAAACACTTTTTATTTTATTTAATTTTTAGTGTTAAATGATGATTATGGGTTGATTATGTGTGTATTATTTTTTTTTAAGGAAGAAAAAATGGTTTAAAAAAAATAGTATTTACACCATTTTTATCTTCTCTTGACACTTTTTAACATTTTTTTCCTCTTTCAAGTTTAGTATTTTTTCTTAGACATCAACTCCATCGTATAGGAGTTGTCTCTATATCAATGAGATCCAATATAACTATACTAGGGGCCCATAATAGTTTCTTTTTTTTTTTTTTGCCTACAATACTATTTTCACGGTTTATGATAGAGAGATAACGTTGTTAGTCCGCGAAACGCGAACAACTATTATACGGTAATTTTCATCGGGTAGTTAGTTTCGAAATCAGGTAAGAAAACTTTCGCTGTATCTCTTTGGTAAAAAGCAATAACATTTGCCATTTTTCCTCTCTCTCCCTCTCTCTTTCTCTGTTTTTGTATGGCTCTTTTTCGCTCAGTTTTTCGCTGATTTTTAACTTTTGCGCGCAATGGCTGTACCGGGCTTGTGCGTAGTTACGTTCATATGATTCTCTTTGATAGAGAAGCTTTTTACCTAGCCAGTTATAGGGTAGGATTTGTTGATTTTACTACCCGAAGACGTTGTCATTTTTGTGTGTGTTTGTTTTCGCTCAGTTATTTTATAGCACCTAAATTAGGTACAAAACACTCTTTTTATACATCGAAGTGTGTGTGTGTGTGTGTTTCAATTTGCACACATAAACACTTTATTGCTGCATTTGTAGGTACCTTACTTATGAGAGGTATATGTAGAATATGAAGAACAAACTTAACAGGAGAAGGAAAATATATGGGTTCTTTCGATTTTCCGGACTTTTTGTATGTGCCTTTTTCTCCGAATAGGTTTTTCCAAAAATTTCATGAGGATTTCTTTTAAAATAAAAACTTCCACTCTTCTTCTCACGATATGATTGCGTAACAGACGAAATATTAGAAAACAAAAATTTGAGATTTAAGTTGGACTTTTAGCAAATTTAGTTTGTTTTTTTTTTGTTTTTAATAAAAATGATTATGTAACCTTTTTAATTGCAACCTTATCCTAGTGAAATATTAATGTGTGTAGGTATGTAAAACTTTTTATAAACAAGTAACACTGTTTCTTCATTTATGTATATATATAGATATTTACTTATTTAACACTTAATATTAAGTTTTGTTTAATTTTAAATATTTTTCAACATACATATAACACAAACACGTATTTATTTAAATTAAAGAAAAATATCTTTGGTTGTTTGCTTTTTTACATTTTTGCTTTTGTTGTGTATAGAATTAAATCACACACACCCTTCTTATGACTATGATTATATAAAAATATTCTTTTCTTTTTATTGGATTTTGTTTCAACAATACTATGAACCACGGGAGGTCCTGTTTTTTTTTTTGTTTTCTAAATTAATACCCGCATTGTTTTAGCAACAAAAAAACATCGTTTTTCAAATATTTCTTTCAAGTAAAATATCCTTTTTTAGATTAGATAACCAACACAAACACTGGGTTGTTTTATATTTCTTATAATTTTTTTTTTGTGTTCTAAAGGAGTGTTGTGTCGTATTGTCGGTCCTTTAATCAGAATGGACGCGCACAAACTGGTTGTATTGAGAAAAGTGACGGCATGTCCTTATTCAAAGCGACAAAAAATAAAAGAAGAAGAGAGGATATGGTATCAGGAAAAGCTCTTTTCTATTTGATTTACGAGTATGTTTGTATATGGGATCTATATATGGTGTAGAGGGAAACAAGAAGAAGAAAAAAAAAACCTTTTCGCTAAACCTAGTGAACGAGAAATGATTTTTCGCCGAGTTTTATGTGTGTGTCCTTTTTCTCGTTTGAAAACATAGGGAAGTAGGCAATTTCAAGTAGTACGTTTATACCGGTGGTAGATGATTTCGCTCAGTAGTTTTTTTGATCATCCTTTTTGCGCTTAGTTTTTTCGCTCAGCTTTGAAAGGGTTTTTTTTTTTTTTTTTTTTTGAGGCATATACTAAGAGCAAAGAGTATAGGATTTTTGCGCATGGAACTAGACTAGGTCATAGTAGAATAGAAAATAAAAAAAAAAGAAATACGCGTGTAAAGTAGCAGTTGGAAAAGTAGGAGCTCGTTTTTCGCCTCTGTCGTTTGTCCTAAATATAAATAAGGAATAAAAAAAAACAAACATAAACGATAAAAATGAATAAATAAGGTAACATACAAAAAAAACTAGAAATTCGATTTGTAAATATTAAATCAAAATTGTGTGTGAACAGTTTGTTAAAAAAAAAATTCGAAAGGACGAATAATGTTTGTCGTTCCGGAGTCAAGAGCTTTGTTGATTTTTTGATTCAGGTTTTTGACTTATCTAGCTGTGATAAGAGAAAGGTTGTTGAGTTATCTGAGTTTTGGGATAATGATAAAGTCAATTTGGAACTTGTAAAGTAAAACATTGATAATAGACCTTTGTCTTTTAAATTCACTGCCGCAGTTAGTTTGTAAAATGCAAGACGAGATTTTCCGTACTAGTTTATATGTTCAAGCGTTTTGAAATTTCAAATATGAATATGAGAAAAATATTCAAAGGCATGAATTCCATTTTTTAAGTTGCTAAAATAAATGGCACAGTTTGAGCCTAATTTCTTGAACAAATATCAAATAATAGACTAAAATTACCCATTTTTCGGAATATTAAATATTTTTTTTTAATTTTATTGTTTTTTTTTATTTTATTTTTCGAAAAGTTACAATTGTGAAAAAATAGAAAAAGTTATTCGTAGGAACATTTTTTGGTAATGTTTAGTGCCCAAAATGTAGGTATAACCTACAATAGTATGTACAATTGTAATCCGTTGAGCTTAATGCTCGTAGGTTAATGAATAAATAAATAAATACTTTAGGGGGAAAAAAAATATTTCTCTCTAATGTATTGACTAAGTACGGCTAGGAACGCACTTGCGATTTTAATCGCTCGGTTTTTTAGTCGCAAAAATAGAACACTTGAATTTAAATGAGAATGAACGCATTTAGTACCAAAAATCGTGATGATTTAGAGGTCGATTTTTTTTCATTTTTCTGACGATGCGATTGTCGTAAGTTAAAATGAAACAAATGCACTCAATTTGATATGAACACACTTGGGATTTAAATTACATCGACTTGAAAATCGTAGTTGCAATAAGAAATTGGCATGCACGCACTTGTAATTTTTAATCGCACGATTTTTTAGCCGCAAAAAATAAGACACATGGTGTTAAATGTGAATGTACACACATGCAATTTAAAAATCGTAGCGATTATAAAAATGAAACAAGTTCTATTTTTTCAAGCGGTTTTTTGTCGCAAAATTTAATAAAAATTTTGTCAGTATTAAAATGGGTTTCATTAGCAAGTGTTATGTATTCTCTTTTGTTAGGTCTAAGGTCTACTCAAAAACGAAAGAGAAAGTATAAGTAAGACGCTTATAAGTGGAAGGTTACTCAACGGTCCGTTTCATAAGATCCACGAAACCTAGGTTAAAAGAACAGCCACAAAAATGTGTGCAATACTTAGAACGGGTACTAAAGGAACTACTGCAAGTAGTTGGACCCAGAATTGTGTATAAAAAAAATACAAAATGGAGAAATTAAATACCAATAATCTGTGGCATTAAGGTAACTAAATAAAAAAAATTCTTAATAGTTGCTATTATTCTATAGCAAATGAGTGCACTCCCATTAAAAGTAGTGTGTTTTATTTGTTTGCGATTAAATAATCGCGCGGCAAAAAAATCACAAGTGAGTGCATCATAATAATTTCGTGCGACGGCAATTTTCTAATCGCCCCGGCAAAAATCGCAAGCACGATCCTAGCCTAAAACGCAACCCATCTGAGGTTTAACGCAATTTGTCTGTAGTCTCCCAATACAATAACGCTATGCTCAACACAAATAAAACGTGTTCATGGAAAGTTTTATCAAAATTCCAAGAAATCGATTAAAATAATTTTTTAATGGAAGACAGCACAAGCATACAAAAGCCAATATAGCTTAAATTTCGGATATTTCCACCCACAATCAATAGTATATGAGCAAATAATTATATGGGAAAAAGTGGAGACTTTTTAAAATAATCTCTAATATTTATTTGTATTTAATTTTTTTTTATAATTTCGATATCGATACATAGTGCACCAGGCGAAAATCGAAATACACAAACTGAATTTTTGTGTAAATTGGTAAAAATCGGAAGGAACATTGGAGAGATATAAATAAATATTTACTTTATAGAAGGTAGGTTTTAACTTGGGAAACTTCCAAAAATGTCGATTTCGTCCCTCCACTCTTTAAGCTTTTTGTCGTTGGTCTGTGTGTTAGAGTCTATGCGTCTGTGCATCCGTTCTTCTAGGTAAACATCGAAATCATGACTCGCCTAAAATTTTGGAACAGACCAATTTTATGTAATCCGATGAAAATCTTCATATCGTACCTTAAAATGTGTTTTTTTGTTTGAAAATCTTCTCTTAAACGGCTCTTAAAATGTTGATAAAACTTCGTACATATAATGTTGAGCGTACTTTTAATCAAACTGCATTTAATTTTCTGCCAACAAATTCCCATTGTGGAAATAGTGTTGGCTTTGTTTTTGGATAGGTATCTTGTTACTGGATTAACCGATTTTGCTATAATTTTTGAATATCCTACATTGTCAGATAGTATTACTTTAAAGGATTTAAGAAATACAGTTTTATTTATGTAAGAAAAAAAAAAAAAAAAAACAAATAAGAAATCAAATTAATTGGTACTATTAGGACTTTTAACAGACTTATTCTCCAAAAATATCATTACATTGTTTAGCCCCTACCAAAAATCTTCTATATCTAGCCACGTTGTATCTTTGCAACACAAAGGCAACTTCTTACAATCTAGTCAATGATTTTACTTTTTGAGGAATCATATTAAGCCGGTTAAAATTTCCCAAAAGCAAAATAAGTAGGAAGTAAAAAAGTTAACATACAAAAATTGACAGCCACATTTCATTTGAAGTTAAGACCTCATTAGATTTTGTGAAATTGTTTTCAAACGAAATTCAAGCTTAAGCTTGTAAATTCGTCTTTGAGAACATAAGGGACCTGAAATATATTTCCAAAGAAAACTTCAATCTAAAATTGCTACCGCACCCTCCAAGGCCTAGCAAGGTCTTAAATGAAAAATAGTACAGTTTTTGCATTTATGATTATCTCTCGTGATGGTAATCCCGTCTTATTAGGATAAGGATTTTCGTTGTTCATATCAGTCCAACGAACATCTTGCCATTTAAGCTACTTTGCATATTTTTTTTGTTTTCAATCATAAACTTGCTTTGCCAGACTCATTGTGTCTTAATCACTTCCTCATTTACGTTGACCTTCTTAGTTTTAGTGCTGTGCCAGTACGCAGACCTTCATTTTGTCTTGCTATTCATTATATCAGATCTAATAACAATATAACGAAAGAAGAAAATTCCTCCACGACTTCACTTTGTATTCAGATCAAGCACACATAACAATCTATGATGTCTTTACTAAGCCCATTAAAGTCAACTCGAAATCATGCCAGCCAAGTTCTAAGAACAAAACAAACAAAAAAAAACAAAAAAACTTAAACCCCTCTTTGACAGCCAACAACGATGACGTTCAATTCCACAGTTCACATGTGACCTTTTATGTTGTGGACCCATAGAGCACTTACAAGTTCGCCGTGTCTTTATCGCTAAACAACATCCCACAATTTGAATGACCGACATTAATTTCAGTGCCCATTTTCTTTTCAATTTAATGAACCCTCCCAACATACCCAAAGGAGGTTTTTCGGGTCTCAGTGCTGAGACGAGGACAACAATAGAGACTTTTCCACCATCACCGTACACTCCCACTACCAACACCACCACCACCCCCCTACCCCCTGGGGATAAGTTTTGGCCCAAATTGGAGAATTTTAGTCCGGGTTAGCCGATATCTTGCACACCATCTAATTCTGCCTTTGTTTCGTGTGTAGTGTAGTGAGTTTTCTTTACGTTTTTGTTTTTATGTATTTCTTTTTTGTTTTCATGCCA
Source organism: Chrysotoxum bicinctum (assembly GCA_911387755.1). Lineage (NCBI taxonomy): Eukaryota > Metazoa > Arthropoda > Insecta > Diptera > Syrphidae > Chrysotoxum > Chrysotoxum bicinctum. Next base: position 10,393,951 of record OU426988.1, read on the forward strand.
AATTCATACAAAAGTCGAAATACCAAAGTTCCAAAGGATACAGCGAGTGGAGTATAAGAAAATCCAATGCTAATGAAATATCCTTGCTTCGCACGAAAAGGAAATGTTTTTTCCGTGTAGAGTGTGTGGGCTTTTTTTGCTTAGCTTTTTTATTTATGGTGGTTGGTATAGTTGGTGAGTGAGTTCTTTCGTTATTTCGTTTAAGAGGTTTTATTTAAGAGTTCTGATGGTCTTGGGTTTTATATTATTTTATGATTTTTAATGGGCGATATGTATAAATGAATTTTTATGTGTAAAATTAACATATATAGGCAACTATGCACACGATTGAGTGCGCGTTTTTCATCCTTACGGCCATGAGTGTGATTAAGATGATGAGTTTTTTACGAAACAGTAGTCTCCGTAAAGATTCTGCCCTTTGACTTGAAATAAGACGGTGTGAGTTCAGAGGACTCCCGGTATACGTTTTATCCCCAACCTTGGGATTAGTAATATAAATTTACCTAAGTAGACTACTTGATCTACATATATCCAGTGGGAGAATCCTTTTATTTTTTGTCAATCATCGAAATTCAATCGATATCGATTATCTAGTCAAAAAATGGATACCCTTAAGGAGAGTGGCAATTAGTTACTGTTTGTAGAATTTTACGACACTGGAAACCTTTAATACGTTAAACACAGTGATTTTAAATTTCAAAATATCAAAAAGTGGAGCAAAATAGAGTACGGCAAAGCATTTCACATTCGTGTTGTGCGATTAAAGAACAAAACTCTAGACTTCACAGCTGTCTAAAATTAGTGAGCGCAAGTTTTATAGTCAAATTGTTTCAGTGGAAGAATGCAAATATGTAGATATTTTACTAGAACATTATTTTTCAAAATAGTCCAAATATTTTAGTTTTGACATCTGTGTCCAACTCTTCCATTTGTGCAGAATGAAGAAAAAAAATTCATGCCGCTCCGCACCAAGGTCGTCTAAGATACATTTTGTGTCAAAAAAGGTTTTGCACAATGCGATGCTGTATCAAGGGACTTCTAAACAAAGTTGTCAGGTGGAGTAGTACACCTTGGTATAATGGTTAGTGCGTTGGACTGTCATGCAGCAGAGGGTCTTGGGTTCGATTCTCAGTCGCTGCAAAAAAGTTTTCAGAGGTGTACTACCTCTTGCGAGGAATTGACAAATCCTCCAAGAGTATCTCTTGTCAGGAGAAGTGCTGCTCTGCTTATAAGCCGTTCGGAATCGGCAAAAATTTGTAGGTCACACAGAAATGGTTGGAAGTTGTATGAGGGCAGTTCGATAAGTATCGATGGTATTGAATTTTTTTCTCAGCTATCTTTGTTTCTAGGCCTAGACAAAAAAATTTCAAATAGATTTGTCAATTATTAACCATTTTACGAATTCGAAAGTTGTTATTAAAAAAATGGAGGGAATACTTTTACCTTGTAAAACCATTTAGGAAACTAAGGAAAAACATAAAAACTTAGCGAATTTGCATGGAGTGGTCCAAAGTTCACAGAATTTCGTTGTGGTCGTATGTCTATCACGTTTAAATAAAGTCACAACTGAAGAAATGGTCACCAAAATAAGGGATAATGTCTCAGACCAACGCTGGATCAAGGTTCGTGAGATAGCTAACATTGTAGCCACTTCAAATGATAACTTTATTAGAATCCTGCATGACCATTTGGGCATGAACAAATTATCGGCAAGATGTGTGCCGCGTTTGCTTACAAGTGAACAAAAACGCAATCGGGTCGTAACTTCAAGACTGTGTTTAGAACTCTATGAGCGCAATTCAAATAAATTTGTTCGGTGTTTTGTAACTGTTGATAAGACTTGGACATATCACTACACACCAGGATTGAAAGAACAATCGACAACGGTTTTCTGGGATTCCCACAGCGCTGCGCAATCTTCATTGATCATTTGGAAAATGGAAAAACAATTAGCGGATACTATTATGTCAATTTACAGGATAGATTCAACACTGAATTGGTGGAAATTCGGCCTTATATGAAGAGTTCCAGCATATTCGTCCGCAGTAGTAAAATTAGCAAAATTAGCGGGATTACGTTATGAACTACTACCTCATCCACCCTATTCTCCATACTTGCCTTCCTGTGTTGAAAAATAAAATTAATTTTAAACTAAAAGACCATTCTTTCATTTCAAAGTCACTGACTTATCGAACAACCCTCATAAGTCACTCAAGCCTCTCGAACAATTTTTTTTTTTCAGATGTAGAAATGCGAATGGTACCGACAGAATTGGGAATTGTATCATGTGTCCTAGAAGTCTCAATATTTAATCTTTTTAATAAATTACGACCTCAACTGTGATTGATGAACTTTCAGAAAAAAAGGTGACTCTGAAAAATATCCGATTTTTGGTCGTTTTCGAAAACTTCAAGTCAACGTCAATTCGATCATCAAATGATCATCATTTTTTGACCCAAATATTGATATCGTCAAATATGGAATCGTCCTGTTTGCACAAAAACTGTTTGATCGACGTCAGTCAATTTTCTTTCAGATCCATTTGACGTTTACGTTTACGACGTTTACGTCTCTTGTTATAAATATTTTTGCGCCGCAAATGATGTTATCGAATATATGACTTTTTGAATACAAACTTGGGCTTTTGAAGTTGTGGGCAGTTGACGTTAAAGAACATCTTTCAATTGCATTTTTGCGACAACTTTACGTCCTTTTTTAAAAGGAAGGCATTCAGAGCATAGTTTCATTTCGATGGACTTGGTTCTACAGCGTGTTTCCTTCCAGGTCAGTTACCAGTATCCGTTGAAACATATGCCATCAAGGCCAGCTTTTTAAAATGCTAGTTTAAAAAAAAAGGAACTTATTTTGACGCACTTTGCATTAATCTCAAAATTTAATCGGAGTTCCTTAACATTATAAAATCCATAATTTTTCTTTGCTGACTACGTTAAATAAAAACCTAAAAACAAACTTCTAACCACCACTGTCATTCGAGAACACCTTCCAGCAGAACGCAGCTTATAACTTCCTGAGCTATAAAATCGTAAAAAAAAAACATGTGTTATTCCTAATTTGAAATGCAAAATTTACACCACTTTACCACAAGCACAGTTCCACCATTCTGGTTCGCTTTTAATTCCAAAGCAAACAAAAAATTCACACCAAAGAGCAGAAAATTAAGGAATCCTGGACGCTGGCAGATAAAGAAAAACATAGAACTAGAGTAGAGCTACAATCACTTATATAATCCCTATTAAAATTAAAGCCTGCACAGTTCAGACACGCAGACCAAAAAAAAAAAAAAAAATACAAAATGTATAAAGTAACCATAACGAGCCGTATAAACTACATAAACTATTTGGAGCACCTAGTTCCTTCGTGTTTTATTTTTTTTTCCCATTTTGGAGCTCTGACTTTTCTGATTTTGTCGGGTGAATTCGTTTTTTTTTTTTCTTTCTAATTTTGTTTCAGAAAAGGCTTCTCTAGCAGGACATCATTTCTTTGCAAGCAATATGGTGGTAGTGCACATGGAACAAATCTGTGCATTGTCGTTGCCAATTCTGATAGAAAATACGAACAAAAAAAATACAACTATGTATGTACATCAACTTATAAGGATATAAAAGCTCATGGTCGAGTCGCACAGTTCTGCTCTTTCAAGTTGATGACCCAGGAAAATTTGACAAAAAAGGAGCCAAAATTCAAATAAATTCAGACTAAACCAGATTCTGAAGCAGATTTTGATGTCTATGCCGTTTTTTAATAAGATTTCGGATCATGTCTAAGGTTTTTTGGAGCGGTTGCAAGGGGTTTAAATTCAGTTTTTTGTAAAAACTTCAAAAACTAGGAATTTGTTGAAAAAAAATGTTAAGATAAATTTTGTAGATTATGAAATTCTACAAAAAATAAAGATAACAATACTTTGTTCCTAAGATCAATAAAGTCGTCCTAAGGAAAAAGTGTCAAAAGTAGAAAAATTTTAAATTGAGCTAGCGGCATTTTTGAAACCAATAATCGTTTATTTTTGTGTCAAGTTAAGAACGCATATTTCCAACTCTCAATAGCTCAAGAACAAGAACGCATTTTTCATTTCAAGCTTCAAATCAAACAAGTTGTTAGTCCATTTTCCTAGGTAGGTGGAGACCCTTACTGCCTTTAGCCCTCTGTATTGACATTTTATTTAAGTCGTTATCGGTATTAACTGTTCTGTCTTGATGCACATTTTCTACATTGACCATTAAAAACATCTTTGCCGATTTCCTTTCAATAATCGAAAAGGCACCATAGACTGACCCAACTATTTTCTTCAAGTTATGACAATTTATCTTCTCTTTACGAAAAACTGAAGGGGTTTTTGAAAAATCGTGCCTCTGGTAGTTCGCAAGATTTCTGCTTTAATTATTTCAAGAAAGATGTTAAAGAAATAACATGACATCGCGTGATTTTATTTGATTATCTGAATTCAAAGAATCGGTGAAGCTTTCCCTAATGATGTTCAAGATTCAGTCTTAACAAATATGAAGGTATATTCATATTCTTTACAGACAAAGACATAATATCTGAAGGTTGCATTCCTTGGGTCACAAACCGATCAATACTTTTTCGAAGTGAACTATCATCGTTTCTAAGTTTAAAGGGTGATGTGCCACTAGGTTCAATATTTGGACCTCTACTTTTTTTTGCAATACATAAACGATTTCCCACTTGTTTTGAGTATTATTCATACAGCTTTGCCGATGACGTTCTCTGCCTGAGATTATATCTAAGGTAAGAAACCTTTATAATAATTCTATGATTATGTGAGAAGTTTGTGATGTGCCACTAGGTTCAATATTTGGACCTCTACTTTTTTTTGCAATACATAAACGATTTCCCACTTGTTTTGAGTATTATTCATACAGCTTTGCCGATGACGTTCTCTGCCTGAGATTATATCTAAGGTAAGAAACCTTTATAATAATTCTATGATTATGTGAGAAGTTTATCGATTTCAAGACAATTTTTACCCATTGAAGGTTAAATTAAATCTCCGACTCATCCAGTTCTGACATTTGGTTGTGAAATATTTGCAACAAGTGAGCAGAAATAGAGAGATTTTTGCCGAATTCAAACAGCTAAGATGAGAATCATTTTATGATAACAAGAGATTTTCTTAAAGAAATGTATACTCTCTCCAAAGAGGCAAAACCCTTTTAAACAAAACATTAAGATAGCTGATATTCCAACCCAGAGGTTTGGAGTGACAATCCAGCTCACTTTAAATTACGACTAGGAATCATAATAGCTATTTTCATCATCATTATACAATGTAGCCCAAAAATTGTCACTTGCTTTAGTGTTTACAATTACCGGTTAATCTCAATTTTATTTTGACATTTGTAAAGTAAGCAAATACAAAATATACCTCAGTAAAATATGAATCATTATACTCCTTAAGAATGAGGAATCATTGTTTCGGTTTTTTCGCGGAATTATTCGTTGATGCTGTTTGACGGAACGTCATTTCGGTGCTGATTTCCTAGTCGATTCCTAGTCGACACAACTTGGAAAACACTTCGACGCGACGTTTCGTCGTTCACCTAGAAGAGAATGGGACAACTAGAGATGCTGCCAAATCTGGTCTACACCAGAGCAGCAGTTCTGCTGAAACTATAGCTGAAAGACTCCAGAGTATTGACAAGACGACACTGGCCACACACCGGTCATCAATAAGCGATCTTTATAGTGAATGTTGGTCAAAGACTTGCCCTGTTGACTTGACTATCATCTGTTGATTGCCAAGCTTGCGTGAATTAACCTAGAGCTCGACCACGAGTAAAACAACTTTTCATCAAAAATCACCATGAGCGACGAGGTCCATTTCCATCTCTGTAGATATTTGAACAAGAAAATTTTTCGCTTCTGGAGCACCACGTATATCCCACAAAGAGCCATTACACGTACTCAAAATTACTGCATGATATCCTACTTACGCTGGAGGCGTTATCGGCTCCCATTTTTTTTTTTTTTTTTTCAAAAACACCACGTCCCGAAACACTGCTGTGGACGCTGAGTTCTAGACCGCCATGTTCAACAACTTCATCCTTTCTCAATTGAATTAATCAGGTCTGGAGAACATGTGCTTTCAGTAGTATGAAGGAAAGCCCACGTCCTAAACTCTAAAAGCTCCGTTTCCAGGTAGCCTAATCTCTGGTTTTGGCGATATGCATTGCGCGGCAAGATCGTCCGACTTCTTTCTGTGGGATTTTTTTAAGTCAAAAGCTTATGTCATCAAGTCAGAGACTTTTGAAGCGCTCAAGGGGAATATCAGTCAAGGATGCGAGATTCTACCGCAGGAATAGGTCATCTCATAAATCGGGCCCGAATGGTCATTAATTCTCGACTTAATGGAAGAAAAAAACCAAAACTAAGTCTTTCTTTCATAATATACAGTTAAAGAACGTAGAGTGGCAACATTTGCACCACATTGAAGTTTTATGGTTAGTGCATTCGACAGGTATGTTAAGGTTCTGTCATCTTAAAATTACACACAAATATTTAATTTTCAGGGGTAGTGCCTTTTGCGAAGAAGGTTTGGTAGGCATCGAATTTGTCTACGAGATTCCGAGCTGATCGTGGTGTTTAATTCTTTCTAAAATGATTTTCCCACCCCAGGCAGCACACAATTTCCTCTCCCACTTTCACATTGGAATTAGGTCTCCTTTCTTCTTGACTATCATTGATCGAACCAGCGAGGGAGCAGCTATCGTAATCAAAGGCTATATCTTACGTGTGGATGCAATAGACTGCTCGATTGTTTAGGAGCTCAACGTTAAGAGCTATGCAGGAGAGCCTTTATTCTTCGGGAGCTCGACAATCACACCATTATTTGACTCGGGGAAAGCGCTCAGAATCACAAGCTATCACTTATGGGTGGATGTATTATATGGCTCGATAGTTTTTAAGCACGACTAACAGATGCTTCTCAGTGGGTAAAGATACTTCCTTAGACATTGTTGGAGTGTGAGATGAAGTTTATGTTTCTACAACATGATGTACAACAAGTTCATAGGGTAGATTTTGATACCTAGATATGCCGATATTAAGCTCAGTCTTAAGAGCTTTTTTTGTTTCTTGAAAAACTATGCTGCTGATATTTTATCATTGGAATTGGAAGACGGATCGTTCCTGAGTGTGTTTTGTGCTTAAGTCGCCATTTTGAAACAAATTTTACAATTTGTTCGATGAAAATTCACCTGTCGTTCAAAACGTTTCTTCGTTGGGTTTATAGTTTACGAGTTATGAAGCTGCGAATTATTGAACAATTATTGGTTACACTTTTTTCCGAATTCCATTTTATTATAAAAATTTGATTTAACGAATCCTTTGCTTACCCTTATAGCACATACCTATCTACTTTTATGCCGCCGCCATACGAGTACCAAAAAGAGATAGGAAGCTTTTATAAGCTTAAATACCCACAAAAGGACTTTTTGAAATGTAAATTGTTAGAAATGTCTGCAATTACCTCCTATCCTGTGAGAGAAAGCTATAAAAATACTCAATTGTACAAAATTGTATACCTTGATGATACGAGAGTATATGGAGCGAGCGAGTAGGTATGTGAAGAGAGTATCCTGTTCGTGTCCATCCACCATCGTCCCTTATTTCTATACAACAACTATGTGTCCTGTCTTGTGTATATTGTCATTTATTTGTTTTGTATTGTTTCTTTAAGGTTGCCCTCTAAGTAGGTGAAAGTGGGACAGTGAGGCAGAACGAGTGTGAAGGATGGTGGAGGAGGGGCCGGCCGGGGGCAAGGGAAGTCAACAAATAGATAAACAATCTGTGTGCACTTTAATTAGAGGGATTTTTAAGTTTGGAGAAGGATTGCAATCCTTTCCTTTTGATTTTTGGATTTTTTGTTTGTGTATTTTAACTGTGCAATGGTATAAGACGATGACGGAAGGATTTGTTTTTTTTTTTATTTTTTTATAGTTCGACGAGGATATACATATGTATGAAAGTAGATTTCAGGGACATGCATGCATGGTGGAGGAGGATTTGTGGGCTCTTTTTTCAGTTTCAATTGCAGTATTAGTAAAAAGGACGAACGCTGACAACGGTGAACGATAAAAACAAAAAAAAAAACAACACCAGAAGCACGTGGTAAAGGGTTTGCAATTTGAATTGTTTCTTTTCAGGATTTTTTTTTTACATTTTATTTCATTTTGTTCGCCCTGAAAGGATGTGTGATGAACTTAAAAAGTTGAATGTGTGATAGTTACATAAATCCGTGTACTTGCAACCGTGATCCGTTTCAAGGGTATTACACATGCGAGAGGAGAATAATGTAAATGTAAATTGCAAGCAAGCCGAGTAGTGTGGCCTGATTGTGGATTGTATGAAAGGTCCTCTTTTTTTTTTTAATTCACTAACATCTGTTCAAATGCAGTCAAGAAAACACAATATGCGTTCGCGAGTATTTACTGAATATAAAATTTTATTTTTATATTTTCATTTAGCGATGTAATAAAAAAAGGCTTTATCCACTCACGGAAAAGTAACGAAAATATCCTTCTTCGTTGTAAGTGCTATGTTCGAGTGGTTATGTGTGACCATGGAGGGACGGAAATTTGTATTGTTTACTTTTTGCGATTGATGGAGGAAATGTATGTATGTGTCGCTTTTATTTTTTCTTGAAAAATATTCGTGTCTGAAGGCCTTGGGTAGGACCGATATGAACGAGAGATAGACATGTTTTGCCTTTTCAAGGTGTAAGATTTGTCCACTTTGATGGTAATGAAGGATGAAGGTTCTCCTTGTCAAGTTTGAAACATATCAATTTTTGGACATTTTTATTTTATTTTATTTCAAGGTCGTTTTTATGCTGGGGTTCCTGTTATTTGAGATTTAACTATCCTTGAATAAAGTATTTACGAAAATAGGTATGTATTTTATCTCAGCTCTCATTAAAGTTCAAAGAAAAATTTCGGACTTTGCTGCACTTTGAAGACTGCAATAAAATCCTAACAGGGAAAAACACCTATATTTTCATTTAAACTTTAAAAAAATAGGTATGCAGTTTTTCGTTCACGTTTGCTTTAGTTTAAATGGACTAAATGGGGTTTTCAATATCCTAAAGATGATTGATTATACACAATGGGAGCGTAAGGAGATAGTGGAAGGATTTAGAACAATTGTTTTTGAAGTTCTTAATATCAAAACAGGAGGGGTAAGAAGAAGGTAAAGCATTCCACATTCCAGAAAAAATATTCTTTTTAAATATAATGAAGAGAGTCGGACAGAAAACGAAGCCCTGCGGCACACCAAATATTTTTGTTTTGTCTTGAAACCATCCCATAAAACTTCTATTAGTCGGTGCGAATGGTAATTCTTATCAATTAAAAAGTTCAAGTGACCTCAACTCCAAGGTGCGTCACTTGAACTTTTTAATTGAATTTAATTCAATCACTCCACTTAAACAGAAATAATTTTCATTTCTCTATGTATTGGTAATTCTTATCTAACAAAGAAGTCATTCATTGATACCGAATGTCCGTATTTCGGTAAGAGTGCTGGAAATCAAACTCTGTCAAGCGTTTTTGAAATATCAAGTGGAATAATCCTACTTTTTTCAACACAATTCTCTTTTAAGGAAAAACTGGACAAATACGGTTTCCCAAATTCTTGGGAAGAGACCAGCGTTGAAGAATACATCTTCAGAACAATAGGAGAGATACCATCCAGGCCAGCGGATTGGTGTATTTCGAGATCTTTCAGAACTCTTTGCTAACGAAGATTCGTTACATGAAATTTCTTACGCTCTTAGACACAGTTGGAGTCAAAACACTAATTAGTTGAATTAACAGCAAACTACGATGTAATCAAATTTTGACATAAGGGCTGTCATTGAAACTAAAGACGACGTAGTATTTCGTATGTTTTTTTACAAATTACCACTATTTTGGACTCTCCTTAGGACACTTTTCTTTAACTGAGAGGTGCTTACACTCTGTTTTATCTCAGCAGGATCATATTTTCCTCTTGATGGATACTCTTCTATCTCTTTTTCCAGCTAAACGTATTTATCACCATACCATGGGTTCTTTTAATGTATGCATGTTTTCGGGCACTACGGTGGTTTCGGCTTGCGTCTGTGGTGATATCCCGATAATGATACCACAGACTATTGGGGGCCTGTGGTAGGTGAACACACTTTGGCAACTCGAAGTATGCCAATGAGTCCAATGTCAAATTTCTTCTTCCGGGCGGGTTCCAGTTTCTTTTATTTGACATTCGAGCTCGGATTTTTGTGAAAACTAGGAACTATTCATAGCCGCCGTATGCTTCTTAAAATATTCGCACGTCTTAATTTTTCGATTCGTGCTTTGGGTCGACGAGCTTGATTATAATATAATTCATTTGGTTGGTGGTTCGACCGTTTGGAAATCTAGTAGTAAGTTTTACGTATTACGAGCAGTTGTCATTTCGTGGAAACTATTCTTACCAACTGATCCACCGAAGATGTCTTCTTTTTCCACTTTGCACTTATTTTTTCGAAAACAATTTTAACATCGTACTCCCGAACGGCTTACCAGGCTCACCACTATTGGTTCTTTCTAGAGAATTCTTCGGCCTCTGGTTTTAATTAGCATTGACATCCTACTCTTTTTCAACCTGTTGGGCGATCGTCCGAGTTATCTTGCTAAATTTAAAATCACTAAAGTATAGCTCCAAAACTCGCTTAATCTCGTACTGAAAAACTGTCCCGTAGAAGACAACCTCTACCATGTTTTCAAGTCCGCTTCTTAAATAACAGACACTCTTTTCGGACAAAACGTTCCTCTTGTCTGAACTCAAATGTAACCCTCACTTTAACTTCCTTAAAATTAAATCTTAAAAAATCGATCCTTAATCAACCATTTAGAAACAAATATGTCTTTCCACTTTTTTTTAAAAGACTTAGTCCTATAAATCTTTTTTGAATCACAGCCCTTCTTTGTATTTCTTAAGCCTCCAGCAAAAACCATGGAGTTTAATGTTGTAATCATCATGCACAGATCCCTATTTTAAAGGGAACCTACCAACTTGAAGCATTTTTCGTCAAATATATCCATTATCATAGAATAAAATACCTATACTAAAACCATTGCTATGGGATTACAACGAAAAAAAAAAAACTGCTTCATCTCCCTCCCAATCCCAATTGCTAACCAAATGCCTATCCAATTTGCCAAATCTCCATTATTGTATTTTGATCATTTTTGTTCCATTTATCCTCCGATATGCAATTAATTCGAATCTTTTATATACCGCGAGCTCCGCTTCAAAAGAACCTCAATCCACTTTCCCAACCCCAGCGACACAAGGGAATATTATACACAAGCAAACAAACAAAAATGTTATGTGTATAGTCGTCATCTCTTGAGTGTTATAAATGACTTCATTCCAATCCACTTGAGTACAAGGATAAAAGAATTTCCACTATAAATACGTTAGGACGTATTGCAGAAATTCTTCTTCATTCTCCTTCTCTTTCTTCCTCTCTTCCTCTCTCTCTCTCACTCACTCTATGACGTATTCTACACAATGAAATTTATCATAAGAAGAAGAAAAAAAAATATATATTAAATGTAGGTTCTATCCCACCTCAAACCACCACCACCTACTCCTTATCCTTCGCCAAATCAAGTTCCGAAAAGTCCTTGTCCTCCTCTCATTCAGAACATGTTAGGATAACCTAAAATAGAATTTCAGCCGACTGCACAATAAGAATATAATCGACACACAGAGATGAAACTCCTTAATTTCAAGCCTAAGGACTTTCAACTACCGCTATACTACCTACCTACCTATGTACCTTCCCGAAAGAGAACATTGAATATAACTAAAAGTACGACGAGCAAAGCAGAAACAACAAAAGCAGATTACAAAAGAAAAAAAAATAAGTAAAAATCCATTCTAGCCAGCAATGCCGGAAAAAGGACAAAACTTTGACAAAAATGTTTGACACATAAAAACCCAATTTCGTATCTAGGATACACAAGTAAAACGCCGGCGCATTAGTTGAGTCCTTATAATTTGAATTAACATACAATGTAGTTTATCCTAGACGGGAGTGCCCTATTCAGCAAAGGGACTTTCGAAGGATTTCCTTAAAAAATTGAACTAGGAAACAAGTTTTATACTTGTTTGTTTGTATTTGATTCTGTGTGATAACATGATATCAAAGATGGACTTCTGATAGCATTAGAAATGTTCTAAAAGCTTTTAACAGACCTAAACCAAAAAACGGTATAGATGCATGAAGATACGAGTAGAATTGAAATTAACTTTTAGCCATAGTTTTCAATTCAAGCAAAGAGATAAATAAAAATAAAAGCTTTTATGAGCGAGCGGAAACTCTTTACTAAAGGAAAAAAAGTGCTTTGAAGAATGCTATGAGCTTTTCGGTTAATGATAGCCCTCCGGTCTTTTAAATTAAATAAATAAAATAGCTTATCACTTATTTTAGTTTCATACAATAATAAGTTATGTATGTAATTATTAGAGCAAGTTTCTCTTAATTAACAAAAAACAAAGCTTTTGGAGATTTTGTTCAAAAAATATGTTTCTCTTTTCAAATACTGTTTGTGTAGGGTGGGCCTTAAAAATTCAATGGATTTTCAAAAATGCATACCCTTGTTAGAAATAAATAAATAAATAAGAGATAGAAAACTGGGGTGTTGTGGGCAAGACTGGAGGGCGTTTACAATTTTTTTTTCTAGGATAGTAAGCACTTTTCATGACATGAGATACTGTTGGATGGTCTATCACTTCCTTGAAAGAGGCACAACATCTTTTTTGGAACGAATTTTATTACAGCTCAATCCTAATCCGAAGAAAGAAACCCAACCCGATCTCTCAAGTTCAAGGCTAACCTGAGCGAAAAATACTTAATACGATCTCTCACTCAGAAAGAACAAGAAGGAATAATACGGAAGGAATCTTATTTCAGCCTAAGGAGATAACCAAAGCGAAAATTAATATTTAGCGGTGTCCAAAAAGATTTACATTAGTGCATCAAGCATAGTTTAAGTTGCTTTTAACCAAAGTAGCACATAAGTTCTACTTCGTGAACTATTGATTCTTGCTATCGGATCAAACCCCGAAGGTTTTATTTATTATCTTAGTCATCGAATCACAAGGTGTATTCAAGCAGCATTTCGAACAGCTGACAAATTGACATCATATAGAAAGAGCAATTGGGCAAAAAGATAAACCACTTTCAGTTATTAAAAACTAGTTCTACAAGCCAATATATGAAATCGAGCTAGGTTTAGCTATTGAAAAGCTTATGAACAACAGGAACGCAGGGTCTGATTGCTTACAGATTGAGCTCTTCCAATGTGGGGGTGATGTCTTCGTAAGGTAGATATATCAAATCATCAAACAAATACTGGTGGACGAAACCATACCATACCCGATCGTTGCGCTATAAGATGCATATGTGCAATCTACAAGAAAAGGCGAACTTATAGCCTGCACGAACTATCAGCCATATCCCTGTTAAACGATGCATATACGATTCTCTCCAATTTGATGTGAGAGTCTTAAGTTGTTTTGCAACACTATAATCGGCAACTACGAGTGTAGCTTCCGACCTGGCAGATCGGCCATACAACAAATTTTCGAACTGAGATAAAAACTTGAAAAATCAGTCACCAAGTCGAGGCACAATCTATTCATTGACTTAAAAGCCGCCGCGCCGTGTGATAACATTAATCGTCAAGAGCACTATATAGTGATGGCCGAACTCCAGAATCTGGGAAAACTGATCCAGCGATGTCTCGTGAAATTGGGAAATAAACGGTGCAACACAAAGTGCAACTAAGGATATCATGCCGACGATATCGCTGAAGTCGATTGTTCCTCTACAGTTCTTCATGACAATTGAAGAACAATCGAGACTTGTTGGTTTTGAATTAAGTGGGGGTGGGGGGTAAGATCAAGTATTAACTATCAACAAAAAACAATGACGGAATGAACTTGCTATTAATCACAATGTCACTCTTATCTGGGTTCCGGGTCAATGTGGCACTGATGGAAAGGAACGGGCAGTCTCGCTGGCCTGGCAAGTATCATTCCTTCATAACTCACTTGCAGAAAGAGTCAACACTCCGGTCGGAGTTATAAAAAGCAATATTCTCTCAATTTTTTTCTTACCGTTGGTGGAGCAGTTCAACTATCTAGAAAGATTTGGACAACCTATAACAAATAGCGAACTCTTGATCTGATAAGCAGACCCAGGCAAGACATAGCCAGGATCGTACCTACATACATACCTGTAGCGGACACTGCCTAACAACACTCAGTGCGATAGGTCTGGGGACCAGCGGGAAAGGAAACAGTCTTTCATTTCCACTGCAAATGCCCTGCTCTGGCCAAATTTAGAGCACAATCATGAGGAAGGGCATTTTTTGACGACATTGACGAACTTTCACAAATGAAGATCAAAGACTTTGTCTCTTTTCTCACCACGACGAAATGGCTCTAGGACGAATTTTTGTTACTTCTGTGTCTTGACCTTTTTTTTGATTCCATAGATCCTAAGCTAGCGTACTGAGGGCTTTGACGGAAGTTTACGTCCCGTGGGGCTGTATGATCACTCAATCGGATTGGCTACGGTTTCAGCACCAGTCAACAAGCTGCCTAGCTTGGCACAGTCTAGATGTTGTCGGATAAGTGCGATGGTTCGGTTGAGTGAGTGATTCAAGTTCCGGATGATTGTGCAAAAGCAACACACTAAAAGAGACATCAAAACCTGCTAGATCCTTTCTTATTTTTGAACTGGATGACTCCGTGAGAACGTCCACGATTTCCAATATCAATTCCATCCACTGGTTCATAGGAGTAATGTTATAAAAATGGCGCACTTCAGCGCCAAAATAGCTAGATTGCCAGTGGTGGCCAATTATATCTCATTATTTCGGTACCACCAAAGCAACGTCTTCGTCTAAGAATCTCAAACCAAAAATCAGACATAAATCTGAAAGCAAAGACAGCAAAATCTTGAAAGTATGACTATGACACTAAAACCAGATTTCCCTCTTAAATGACCTCTTTAGAGATATGTGCAGGTTTTTAATTCTGCACATATGGAATCTACTCAAATAAAATTATGAGCTGTAAGCTTTACGCATATTTTGTAACATCTGAACAACTTACGAATTCTTCTTCTTCTTTTGTGTGCGCTCTTTTTCTTCGTGAAAGGAAAATAAATATTACCCGATTTTCGAAGCAGGCCCTTTTTTTAATTATTTCTATTAAATGACAAATAAAGTTTTGAAAAATAAAAAAAAAAAAAATATAAAACCAAAATAAACCAGCATAACCGAAGAAAGATTAGCAGACTTTTCGACTAAATGATTAAATCGTTGAATTTCGTTTTTTTTTTTTTAATTTAATTTTGAAAAAAAAGAGAAATAAGGAAAAGAGCAAAATGAAGAGAAACTCGTATCCGTTAATCTCTTCAGCTCTCTGAACAATACAAAAAAATGCGTGGATGGAACATTACATATAAATATGTATGTATGTGAATTTTTTTGAATGGCGGTGGCTATCAGCCTCAATATAATTTTAATTGTCAGGAAAAGGATTATAATTCTTTTGTTCATCAGCTCCACACACCTACGTAAACTAAATTTCTCTTTTTCGTTTATATTGTTATAAGGACCATGGTACTAGATGGCGTATGGTATATGACTGCCAATATTTTGGTACGTTGGAATAGAGAGTCTTGTCCTTGGTTAACATTGAAATTCAAATAAACAAAAATTGTATTAAGAAGAAAGGGAAACCAACCACTGGAATGTCCAAAACAGATTCAGAAACCCATCAATGCGTATCTCTTCCTATAGATGTATATACCTATCCATGTTCTTGGTTGATAGAGGTTTGTATATGCTAAATTGTTCTATGACATTAAGGATTAATTTTTGTCGGATAAAACCATTATGCTTTCATATTCATTAGTCATTGAGTGTCCTGGTCTTAAGAATGGGATATCTCGGCACATCGAAGCCGAAGCTTAATTCATTGCTTTTTATTGTTTAGGATTTTCGTTGTTGGTTTGATGGTGCATGGGTTTGGGTGGGGTTTTTACTGCGGCCTTTTGTTGTAGGTATGTGAAGAGTTTTTTTTTTGTTCGACTCTGATGTAGACGTACTTTATGGATTTCGTTATCAGAGAAGAGATGATGATGATAATGATAATATTTACGCTAAGGGTGTAATAAATTGCAAAGGACACAAACACTTGGAATCTTATAACGCATTAATGTTTTATATTAAACATTAAAGTCTTTAAGGTGATCTATAGGCTATACGTATTGTGTAAATATAGGCGGACGCATTTCATCTGGCAGAAAGAATGATTAATAATTCATGGATATCATGTAGCAAATTGGTGAATGGGTTGGTTTTGTGGGCTCTTTTAAGTTCTTTTTTTTTCAATAAATGATTGGCATGAAGGGATCAATGAAACATTCTAATAATGGGACAAGATGAGTCGGATTTAAAGATCGGATTTGTTAATCAATGAAATGATTAAGAGGGGTGTGAGCGTCTTAATGATAATTTTCTGACATTTGATGATTTCTCCGATTAATCTTTTGGCGAAATTGATCAAATTTTTCTACAGCTTTTAGTTAAATCAAGCCTGATTACAGATTCCGGACAAGGGAGTCTTATACTTACTTTTGCCATATTTACAGTTTTAATCTATTTTCTTTAATATCCTTACAAAAGTGTGAAGTCTCATACATGCCGGGCGTAAACTATCACGGATTCCATAATTCGCAAATTTATCTGAATGAAGACCACATTACGCACTGGCTATACACTTCGTTAATAAAAACGATTCTAACACAAATGATCTATCAGTATAGCGTGCAGAGCCATTCGTCGTAAGACCTCTTGACAGTGGACAAACATTGAGATTCTAAATTCATTCAGATCAATTTCAAGACTACATCATTGACATTCTGCCATCTGCCCATTGCTGATTCTGAAGCACACTAAGCATTTGATATCGTTAAGCAGATTGCACATTGCACATAATGCACATTAGAAATAAATAAATAAATTTGGTGTTGCAACAGCTCTGGAAGTGAACCAGGACCTAGTGACTTACAACTCTCAACCATTCCTGTGTGCGTGTTACCAGGAACGGAGGAGGCCTACAATTTTCTGCCGATTCCGAACGGAATGAGCAGCACTTTCCATGAAAAGAGATATACTCTTAGAGGATTTGTCAATTCCTCGCCAGAGGCAAGTACACACCTGAAAAACTTTTTTACAGCGGCTGAGAATCGAACGCGAGATCTTCCGCATGACAGTCCAACGCACTAACCATTATGACAAGTGGTACTAGAAAATCATCATGCGAGAAACTATCATCCGATAAAATTATAATGCGACAAAACTATCATGCAAAAAATATATCATGCGAGAACTAAATACATAATGCGATAAAAATATTATGCGGTTAAAATATCCTGTGAGAAAGCTATCATCCGAAGAAACAATCTTGTGAGAAAATTATCATGCGAGAAAACTACTATCTACTAGCTATCATCCAATAGAAGTATCATGCGAGTAAAATATCGTGCGAGAAAATACCTTGCGAAGAAACTATTATACGAGAAAACTATTATGCGAGATAACTATCATAGGAGAAAATATCATCCGATAAAAATTTCATGCGAGAAAACTATCATGCGAGAAATATTTCATACGAGAAATATATACTGCGAAAAAACTATCATGTGAGAAGTATACCATGCCAGAACCTATCATGTCAGAACACTATCATGCGAGAAATATATCATGCCGGAAAACTATCACTATCACTATTAAGAACTTCTACAATTTGAAAGCATCTTCCGCAGGAGAATCTCTACAGTTTAACGACAACTACAGTTACTTTGACAGTTTGAGAACCTCTTAATTTTGAGAAAATGTACCGTTTGAAAACCTTTACAGTTTTAAAATCTTTACAGTTTAAGAACAACTACAGTTTAAAAACTCTTACAGTTTGAGAACCTCTTAATTTTGAGTAAAACTACAGTTGAAAAGCTTTTACAGTTTGAAAACCTTTTTAGTTTGAAAAGATTTCTTGCATGATAGCTTTCACAAAAAAAAAAAAAAACAACTTTCTCCGAATTTTTTTCAAATTCAAAGACTAATTTTACTAATTTATAAGTTACTCGATTATAAGTTTTATAAGATGAAACCGAACTATTTTGAAAAAAATGTTGAGAAATCAAAAAAGCCTCTTCTTTCCGACAACATTTGAAATTTGAAACATTTCCAGCAGGACAAAGATCTGCTCATTATCATTCTTATAAAAAAAAACTCAACCTACAAAAAGAACAACGTAAACGCAATCGATGTTTTACAATTTAATTTCGAAAAGATTGCATCGCCATCAGATTGTGCATTTTGGGGTCAAATGTGTTTTTTTTTTTGTACTTTAACATAAATCCCTACCCATACCCATTTTGAACCTCGAGTATATCTACATATTACACAAATGGCATTAAATGGGTGGTAGATATATGATGAATCGATATCGAAATATGTTGAAAACAATCGTGTGCCGCACCCGAACTCTACGGTCCTCGCAGAGCAACAAAACTGCATGCATCTTTATGACCTGGAACTGATGATGGGTGAAACCAAAACCGCTATTGATAATCGAGATTGTGCAGTTACGGTACTATGGGGTATGTGTTTCAAAGTTACCTCCCCTGCCATTCAAGGACTACGCCAGTAAGTGTACCTACTCATGCCGTAATAAACGAGCATCGAGTTTTCCGGTCTTTTTCCTCTGCCGAAATTGAGTCAAGTCTTTCTAACAGGATAGAGTCGAGCAGGGCACACAGCAGTAGCGCACATTCCACCGGGTGTTATAGAGGAGGTATCCGCAGAAAAAATATATTGAAACCCCATAATCATCATCATCACAATGTTCTCTTCTTGGTGCGGAGGAGTACTTCTTTGTTGTTATTGCAATTGTGGTTTTATTCGGTGTACGGGCATACAGACGACAGCACGACAAACGAAACATGGCCAACATCTAATTTTGATTCTATAGGTACTCCTGAAAGAGGATGACTTCTTTTTTTCTGTGTCGCACAAATATAAAAGAAACCAATCGATTTCTGGGAACTGGAGGCACAGGGACGAAGAGAATGCGAGTAATGGATGATTGGCAGTAGTGAAGGAGGACGGACTGCAGAGGGGCGAGTTTATATTTCGGGAATTGAAATCTGAAAGTTGAAGGATGCTGAAAAATATTTACCCAAGGTAGCGGTTACACAAAAAGGCAGATCAGAATGATAAATCGAGGCAGAAACTTAAACAGGTATATTCATATATGACGATGACGACAATGTGTGCACCACGTGAATCTGAGGTTTAGATGTACATAGTTGTTAAAATTGACAACGATATTTTCAAAAAAAAAAAAAAATAAATGACAGCAACCTGAAAGATGAAATGGTTTTCAATCTCAATTTTTGAAATGTCATGAACGAAAAGCGATCTGTTTAATCTATTCATGTACGACAGTCTTTGACAATGTAATCGATTCATTGCAGCAGATGGATTTTAAAAGGTATCTTGTTTTTGGTTTTTGGTTTTTGAAACAACTCATTCGAAAACACGGATTATTGTATTAAAACTTATATAACTAACATTGGATACATCCAGAAATCCTAGTCTGCGAGCAATTATAAAAACATGCAACATAGAATGTCTAAAATAATAGTGATGTTCAGTTATGCGTGCAGTGCTGCATGCATTTTTCTTGAAAAACGATTTCAGTTTAAAAATATTTAAACATTATTTTTTCTCAATGATGTTACTTTTTGTCGTTAAGATTTCAGTTCAGGGGTAATTTTGTTTGAAATGTAAAGTAGAATCTTACTTCACAAAAATGGGGTAGGTGCAAAAAATTTGCAACAACCTGGACTTTGCATTTCGTTGAGTCATGTGCTTTTTGCTTTCCGGAACAGATTTGTCAGATTCGTGCTGCAGAAAAATACTATAATATATTTTCTCGTAATCTGCTAAGCTAAGGTTTAGCCTTCCTAGAGGCACTGGATCAGCATGTGGTACACAATGGTGGTTTTCGGGACATTGATTATCAAGTTCAATTCCCCTGATTTATTTAAAACAAATGCACTGCTTTTTTTACCCTGGATCGGGGGTAAAGGTGGATAGTTATAAGTTCCATTGCTTCAAGTAACCAGTGTTCAGGAGTTCTTGGCTGGTTTACAACTCATCCTATCAAAGGGTCCAATTTTCAAGATTCGGCTGATTTTGAGTTTTAGTGACTGAGTACATCAATCGATTGTGGTTAATTGTGATTGGCCGGTGACTTCACAAAACTCTACAAAAAAAATTCTAACAGAGTCAAATCACACGATCTTGGTGCCTAATTCACGTCACTTGCGCGAAATCGGTCATGCGGAATGTACATTGTGCCGTTGTGGTATGTGGAACGTAGCGCCATCTTATTGGAACCACAAGTCGTCCACGTTCATATCGTTCAATTAGGGACAAAAGAAATTGACTATCATTAATCTATAATGCTCGCCGTTAACCATGTTGGCCTTTGCTTGTTAACGTAGCTATCCATTTAAAAATGCGCCTTGGCACCGTCGCTGTAGATGATTCTTCGGCCAAAATTGGGGACTTCTTCCAAAAGCACCGAAGCCTAGTCTGTGAACAAACGACGTTGCCTATGATAATTAGCTTTGAGCTCTTGGGTCAGTGGGATTTTGTATAAGTGCGGGTCTTAGTTCCGACGCAAAAGTCGTCAAGTTGAAGTGTGGAAAAGAGTTGTTGTATACGACAGGAAAGCGAGTTCATCAAATTCTCTCTGTTGTAAAACAACATGGCCGTCATTGACTGTCAATATCGACCCGTTCTAATTACAAAACGCATCAGTTGAACGGATTTTTAGACAAAAGTGCCCTCGCTGTTAACGTCTGCCACCCGATGAACCTCTATGCACATTTGGAATAGTTTGATTTTCCATTGTGACGCAACACAGCTGGATCATTTTTCTCGGGATGCTGATTCTATTATTGGATTTGGTAGATGTGTCGATGGAGAATTCTTTTCGATATTTCGGTTAAAACCCTATTTCCAAATGGCTTACGTCACATCGTTAAATTTAATCCGAATAGTTTTGAAAGGAAAAAAAACTTCTCCCAACTCCCCTAATAATATCAAAGGTCAGATTTTTCTCCCAAGTAGTTTTTTTTTTTTGCTGATTGTTGCTTTTTGTGTTAATATTTAAATTACTTGTTAAAGCGAAAAAGAGGATAAAATTAATAATTAAAAATAAATGTCATGTCAACCTTTATTTAAAAATTTTTTTTTTTCCTTCGAATCTAGGTGAAAAGCAATCCTTCAAGGTCACATCTTTTTAAATTCTCTGTATATTCTTTTGCATCATGATTTGAAAATGAAAAATCTATAACCACTATAAAAATACCTTCAACCAAGCACGCCCCTCCTCCCCCTCAGGCAAAGAAAAAACAAAAATATAATAAAAGGAGAGCTAAAGAAAAAGAGATAGGTACACGTCATAAAAATGAAAATAGAAGCCAAAGCATAGGACGACGATGATGATGATGACGACGATTAAAATTGGAACACTCAATGGCCGCAGACAAGACTAACACATCACCACAGCGTGCCTTCAAACAAAAAAAAAAGAGAATCCTCTTAAGGCATTCACCGCCTCTATTCACCACCAAAATGGATTTTCCTCCTGGGTTTTTATGTTTTATGATCTTCTTTTTCTTTGTATAGAAGATGGAATACGGACGGAACCATAACGAAACAATTCAAGCCAACGAACGTATACATCTGAAACTACATCCTCATCACGACTTTTATTTTTTATATTTAAAAAAAAAAAAAGTACAAAAACGAAATAAAAAACCATGCAAATAGGGTAAAATAAAACTATTCGCCGTTTTGACAAGGACGTAGCCAGAACGGGGATAAATGGGGTGCGATAACCCCTTTTTTCTTTGTTTCGAGTGAAAACACAGGAACGAGGTAATACTCCCGAATTCGAATCCTCGCTCAGATTTGTCCAATTAGTTAAGGTTTTCGAGATGTTTTAAACATATTTATGTGTGATATTTATGTTTATAAAATATATAAAATCACCTGTCATGTTTTGGTATACAAGTCTCTCACTACATAACTGATGAGCCCAAGTGAGATTGCATCAATTTTAGTAGAAAAAGGTCCATAAAAGCAATTTTTTTTTTCTCAAAAATTTATAATTAGAACTAAACGATTTTTCATAACAAATGAAGAATAAAGGAAAAAACGCCTATTTTTTAGAAAAATTAATATCAAATTTAAGAAAACATCGAATTCAAAATTTTGTTTAACCCTTGCCTCCACTGACTGAAGGGATTGTGACTACCCTTAAAATGTTTGAGCACAGTGCGAGCATTTAGGAAACTTATGGAGAATTAAAAACGAGTTACCGATGCACATTGGTCTTGAAAGTCTGAATATCGCAATGAGAGGGAAGTACTGAGCCATGTAAAGCTTTCCACATTCGTGAAGTGGGGTTAAAGAAATAATCTCTGAACTTACTTAATTGGTCGTGTGAAGTTTGAGGCAAAGATTAACTGATGGACAATCCCTAAAGCACTTCTAGTATTACCCTTGAATTGTTTAAAAATTATACAAATAAATTTAAAATTAAATTAAATTTTTAAAAAATATAAACTTTATCGAAATTTCGCTGTCCGTTTTGACTTAAACTCGATATGCAGACCGATGCACAAATCGAACGAGAAAAATAGGGAATATTTTCATTCATTTTAGACTTAATTAAAATTAGGGAATTATTTGAGTGAGTCCAATACTATTTTTATAGAATAGATGTCACTTAAATAAATACCAAACCAAGGCATACGAATAAAATCTTTAATAAAAACTTTTTTAGTAGTACCCCTTTGCATAATGGTTAGTGCGTCGGAATGTCATGCGGAAGGTCTTGAGATCGATTCTCACCCGCAAAGTTTTTTTCAGGGGTGTACTGCCTCTTGCGAGGAATTGACAAATTCTCCAAGAGTATCTCTTGTCATGGAAAGTGCTGCTCATTAGCCGTTCGGAATCGGCAGAAAATTGTAGGTCCCCTCTGTTCCTGGTAACACGCACACAGGAATGGTTGAGAGTTGTAAGTCACTAGGTCCTGGTTCACTCCGAGCTGTTGCACCACCAAATTTATTTATTTATTTAAAAACTTTTTTTGTAATTCAAATTTATTTTTCTGGCTACGGGCATGCCCATCACACAAAATGATATGAAAATTATTATAAGAGCTCCAAGAGTGAAATAAAAAAAAGAAGATTGATTGACAGACTTGTCTTTGGGTGGAAAATTTCACAGATAAAGAAACCGCCCGTAGGGGGTGGATAGATTGAAGCCTAGTTACGTTGCTCAACACGCAAAGCGAATCATTTCGCAAACAGTCAAACAATCATGTTTTGCAAGGTTTTTTTTTTTTTTTTTTTTTTTGTATCATGAGGGTTCCGTATATCAGTTTAAGTTTGTCGTATATGACATTTTGAATACTGCTTAGATTTAGTAGCTCAATATGTTTAAAGTTAAGACTCTTGAGCCTAATATTAAACAACAAATAAGCGCAATGTCCTTAAATTGGGGTTGGGGTTGGCCGTGGCGCGATAGATGTGTGCTCGCCTGTGAACCTCATGATCGCAGGTTCGATCCCTGCCGTCGTCTATGTCGTTTTAATTCCATTAAAAACCTTCTAAAATTGTCATCAATGGGTTGCTGGTTTACTCATTACATGTTATTCAGGCATAACACTAACAACATGTAATTGAGTTAAACTAGTATGCCCAACAAGGATGAACACGAATAAAATAATGTGAATTATAAGCGACATAGAAATAAGACACGGCATTCTCCGCTTTAGTTCAGCCGCCATCCCTGGAGATAAAATATCTGAGACAACAACCTTCAGCCTCAGAACATCGTGCCACACATCTTTCCTATCCTTCTTTCTCTTCCGTAACTTCACGCCCGCGCTGTGTTGAAACATTTAAAGGGTAATCACAATCCCTTGAGCGCGGGTAGATTATAAAAAAAAAAAAAAAAAAAAAAAATGTCCTTAAATAAGATTTGAACATGTACTACGTTTTAACAGGCCAATAAATCGGGATTAGCGTACAAACTCATTTCCTTAAAGTAGTGGACTAAATACTAACGATAGTGATTATTAGATTTCCTCAGACCTAAATATTTATTTTTAGCTATTGATATGTATATATATATGTATATAGTTCATTCACTTAAATAAAATTTCACTTTAGACTAGATTTAGACAACATCCTATTGAAGTTAGACTACTGTCTTAAGTTGAATAAGAGTCATACATACCACTGTAAGTTATGAACCTATTCAGTTATAAGATCTCAAAAGAACATTTGGAAGAGTTACAGCCTAAAACTACGTTTAGACCGACGATTAAACCAAAATTTAATTTAGTCTGCACTAAATCTTCTAAATATCTCGAGATCTACCATACAAATGGACTTCTTTAATCTTTCGTTAATCTTTTAATGTCCAATAATTTTCCAAATTTAAATCGCTTGACAGTCACGAAAAAATATTCTACTTTTTTTTCCACTAGACGCATTCATTCCAAACACTCCCATGTAAGGATCTGTCAGACCAACACAAAACATTCAAAATGGAAGGAAAACTTTGCTGTAGTTAATGTGACACCGAACACTGTTGAGGCTGACGACCGACGATTAAAACATTGGTGCAAAATATGGCATAATACTTTTTATAACATTTTCTTTAATTTAAAATTTTATCGTAAAAGTATCTTAAAAACTTCATATATCACTTTTAAATTTCCAATTGTCAAAAATGTGCGTTTGTTTAGTTTCTTTACTAACTATCATTATTTTAGGTGATCTCAGAAGCTATTTATTGACAAAAAATAGCCTTGCGCGAAGCAATTAAAATAAGAAATTATAGTAAACTACCTTAAAATTAGATAATTGTTTCGTATTATCATCTTATATCTTGACATCTTCTCAAAAGGTTGAATAAAATTGTGTGTCTTGTCAACAGCGAAATTTTCGTTATCATTTCGAACGTTTCGCGTTGGTTTGGAAAAACCTTATCGAAAGAACCACTAAGTGAGTAGGCCAGTCAGCAGAGGATTTTGGTTTTCAGAGCTACGAGTTTGAAAATTAAATTTCCTTCTTTGGAAACGTAAGTAAAATTCTCACAAAGTTTGAAGAAAATCTAAAACGAACTGGTTTTTTCCTTTTGCCGGCTTCATATGGAATAACTCAAGTACAAAAATATAACCAATGTAGTTTTTTAAACCTCTATAAAGAAATTAAAATAACTTAAATATTTCGCGACTCAAAATTGAAATAATTAAATACAAACAAAAAACGTCATTAAAATTGCAACATCAAAGCCAAACAATCGAAGATGCTTGTGAAGTATAATAAATATCAAACAATTTAATTTTACACCAGACAGGCCATAAACAATCATTCAAAAATGGCGTTCACTTCTCATTACAAACCCAAATTAATACGAAACATGTTTTCTAAAAAATCATTACATTTTAACTTTAGTACTAGAGTCCAAATGAGATTATCTAAAGTCGAAGAAAGATTTTTTTCATCCTTATACTTCGTTTTCATCCAAAGATAATCCTGGGTTTAAGTGGATTTGCCTTAAAATCTTCTTCCAATCTCGAAAATTTACCATACACATTTATTTTGTTGATTTGGTGGATTAGAAATTAATCTCTATACATTTTCATTTGATCGATTGATTTATAATTCGAACTGACCTTTATCCATATCGTTCTAGAGTATTTCGATGATTTTTCATCATTTGGCACAAATGAAATTTTCTTTCGCTCACCTTCACTTTACAAGAAATAAAATGCACGACTGGATCGCACGAACTTGCTCTTATGTAAAAGTACTTTGGAATTTAAGATACATTTTATAAATATAAAACATGGATTTAATGAGATAATAATGTGCAAATGCATAAAATTGCCGTCTGGTTTCCGAAAAAGTATGAATTTATGCAAATAAACCTTAAAAAATCGTTTTATTATTAAATACATTTTTTATATAAGAAATTTCTCTAAAATTTTTCAAGAAAAAATGTGGGATGCGAATTTTAAGTATTTAATAATATTGGTTTTAGGAAATAATTTCAAAAAATAATCGTTCATAGGTTTTGAAGATATTGATTTAAATTTTTTTTTTTTTTTAAAACCCAATAAATATTTTTTCGAATATTTTTATATACAATATTATTTTTAACTTAGGGGGACTCCTGCTAAAAATGTTGGGTTAAAATCCTTAGAGCCGTTAATAAGAAAGTCGAAAATCAAAAAAACGGGTCTATGGCAGGTACCGCTAATAACATTTTGCCCCAAAATTTTGTTTGACCAAAATGTAGTCCATGTCCATAATATCACACTTAATTTTTTTTATCAAAATCGTTAGAGCCGTTTTCGAGATAAATAAGATTTTGCATTACGGGTGTATGGGGGGTACCCTTAGTTTTGGAGCTAAAAAAAAAATTTCAATTTCCCCTCTAGGGAATCACCGAAGACCCTTAACTACCGAGATTGAAAGAAATAGGTCCAGGGGTTTAGGCTGTAGTGAGAGGTACAGACATACAGACACACTGAAACATGTTTTTTGTGTACTAAATTTTCCTTAAAATTTTTATAAGAAAAATTGATATGCCAATTGTTAGTATTTAATAAAATACATTTTAAAACGTAATTTAAAAATTTAATCGTGTATCGGTTTTCAAGATATTGAATTTTCAAAAAAAAAATTTTATTATTTTTTTAAAAATCCAAAAACTATTTTTTCGAAAAAATTTTTAGTTTATATGTTTTAAAATGCAAAGCAGCTCCTGCATAAAAATTTTGGTTAAAATCGTTAGAGCCGTTGGTGAGAAATTCGAAAATCAAAAAAACCGTTCTATGACAGGTACCCCTAATAACATTTGCCCCCAAAATTTTTTTTCACCAAAATATAGTCCATGTCCATAATATCACACTTAATTTTTTTTATCAAAATCGTTAGAGCCGTTTTCGAGATAAATAAGATTTTACATTACGGGTGTATGGGGGGTACCCTTAGTTTTGGAGCTAAAAAAAAAATTTCAATTTTTCCTCTAGGGAATCACCGAAGACCCTTAACTACCGAGATTGAAAGAAATAGGTCAAGGGGTTTAGGCTGTAGTGAGAGGTACAGACATACAGACACACTGAAACATGTTTTTTGTGTACTAAATTTTCCTTAAAATTTTTATAAAAAAAATTGATATGCAAATTGTTAGTATTTAATAAAATACATTTTAAAACGTAATTTAAAAATTTAATCGTGTATCGGTTTTCAAGATATTGAATTTTCAAAAAAAAAATTTTATTATTTTTTTAAAAATCCAAAAATTATTTTTTCGAAAAAATTTTTAGTTTATATTTTTGCAAATGCAAAGCAGCTCCCGCATAAAAATTTTGGTTAAGATCGTTAGAGCCGTTGGTGAGAAATTCGAAAATCAAAAAAACCGTTCTATGACAGGTACCCCTAATAACATTTCCCCCCAAAATTTTTTTTCACCAAAATATAGTCCATGTCCATAATATCACACTTAATTTTTTTTATCAAAATCGTTAGAGCCGTTTTCGAGATAAATAAGATTTTGCATTACGGGTGTATGGGGGGTACCCTTAGTTTTGGAGCTAAAAAAAAAATTTCAATTTTTCCTCTAGGGAATCACCGAAGACTCTTAACTACCGAGATTGAAAGAAATAGGTCCAGTGGTTTAGGCTGTAGTGAGAGGTACAGACATACAGACACACTGAAACATGTTTTTTGTGTACTAAATTTTCCTTAAAATTTTTATAAAAAAAATTGATATGCAAATTGTTAGTATTTAATAAAATACATTTTAAAACGTAATTTAAAAATTTAATCGTGTATCGGTTTTCAAGATATTGAATTTTCAAAAAAAAAAATGTATTATTTTTTTAAAAATCCAAAAACTATTTTTTCGAAAAAATTTTTAGTTTATATTTTTTCAAATGCAAAGCAGCTCCTGCATAAAAATTTTGGTTAAAATCGTTAGAGCCGTTGGTGAGAAATTCGAAAATCAAAAAAACCGTTCTATGA
The DNA here is from genome assembly GCA_911387755.1 of Chrysotoxum bicinctum. Lineage (NCBI taxonomy): Eukaryota > Metazoa > Arthropoda > Insecta > Diptera > Syrphidae > Chrysotoxum > Chrysotoxum bicinctum. The sequence goes on from OU426988.1 coordinate 10,422,227, forward strand.
CAGGTACCCCTAATAACATTTCCCCCCGAAATTTTTTTTCACCAAAATATAGTCCATGTCCATAATATCACACTTAATTTTTTTTATCAAAATCGTTAGAGCCGTTTTCGAGATAAATAAGATTTTGCATTACGGGTGTATGGGGGGTACCCTTAGTTTTGGAGCTAAAAAAAAAATTTCAATTTTTCCTCTAGGGAATCACCGAAGACCCTTAACTACCAAGTTTGAAGAAAATACCTCCGGTAGTTTAGGCTGTAGTTCGAGGTACAGACATACAGACATACAGACATACAGACATACAGACATACAGACATACAGACATACAGACAGACAGACGGAATTGTCGGACCCACTTTTTTCGTCTTCGCTATCATCGTAATGTCAACTTTGATCAAAATCTCGAGTTCGATTTTTTTTCCAAATGCAGAACTTGCCCTATAGTACCTATATCGCAAGTAAAAATAAAAACCCTCAATATTTTGATGGATGCTGTCAAAGTTAATCATGTTTTTAATATTTTAGTGCGGTGGAACTACCGCATAAATCTCTTGCCTTAAATCTAGGATTATCTTTCGTTGCAAACGTAGTACTTTTTCTGCATTTCATTGTATTCTATTTCTTTTTCTGTTTTTTTTTTATGCATCCATTAAATATAATTTAGTTAAAGGTTAGTTTGTTCATGGTAGATTAAATTTATAATTATATTATTACAGATTTTATTATGATTCTGTATACCTAGTTGACAGGGCCAAAACCAACCTTGAACCCTAGTATGCACACAGCGCAAAATTTAAGCGTCGATACAAGATTATCTCCAAACTTTAGTCAGTAGGTAAGCAGCTTCGGCTTTATAATCGTTTCCAGCTATATCTGTCAAAATAAAGCGCACCAAATAAGTTTTGACAAATGCTGTTGTTGTTTAACTTTAGTGTAAAATTAACTTGGTTTAAATGAAAATTAATTTCGGAACAATCAATTCGAAAACTAAACAAATGAAAGTGGGTGCAAAACCAGTTATCGTCACCAGCAACGCTCCCCAAGCAAAATACGAAATTGACCGAAGGATTCTCACTGCCAGCTGTCATTCAAGTTCGAAAATAGTTTGATTTCAAAGTTTGGGTATGCCTGAGCAAGAGAGAGTGGCTCTCATTTTCGAACTTCGAAAAACACTTGCGAGTGGTTGGTGAATACCCCAAAGAAATTTCAAGTTAAGAGCCTCGTAAAGTTAGGAGCCGTTTAAGAGCGCTCGGCGAATACCGGCCTTAGTCTCAACAAAGATCTTGTGTCAAAATTTAGATAGGATTCAAACTGTGTATCGTGCTTTAACAACATCATTTCCAGAAAATCATTGACTAAATTGCATATTGCACAAGTCAACCATAATCGAGTGATTACTGATTTTTAGGAATGAATATTCATTAGTTAAAATGAACAAACTGCCCCTTAATGTGTTTTTCCCACATAATAACTTCCAAATGAAAAAACCCTTCAATGGATAATCCGAAAACAAAATCGATAACCGTGAAAGCTCTTGGTTTGAATTGAAAGTACCCTTACTTCATGCTACGTGTTTACATACATATAGGGGAAAATGAGTTAATTTGCAAAATTTTCAATTAAATTATCACATTTGCCTTAATTCAAACTTACTTTAATCTGTTTTTTTTTATTAACTAATTTCCTTCGGTGTATTTTAATTAAAAAAAAACTCGAAACCATCCCTGCATGTACACAAACCAATCTGTCAAACTCATTGACACAAAAAAAAAAGAAGAATAGGCAAAATTTTTTAAGTGTACACGGTGTAGAGTAGTGTATTTTTTCGCTTTGATGAAATTTTTAATAAAATTATTTTTTACAGTGCGGTTTGTTTACAAATATAAATAAAATCTCCTGCGAATACTTGTGCAGATAATAAACAAACTTTTTGTCATTTTCAAGTTACGAAAATGAATGAATGAATATAAATATTTTTCAATTATCTGCTTAACCGAATAAAATCGGCAAACCGTCTGTAATTAATTGCAAAAATGAGTGAAGTTCCATTCCAAAATAAAAAGGAGAATGACGGTAGGGTAGAATATAAAGCATTTCTACTTTTTATTACCACGAAGGTTTAGAAAAGTGCCGATAATATTATTGAATCCTAATTGGTTTTCGTTTTAATAATTTTCATTGCTATTAGTGAAGGAACGTTGTTTAAGGGTGAAACGTAGGAGGCTGTGTAAAAGGGGAAGTTTTTTTTTTTTCTTTAGAGTTTTGACATTTTGCAGTCTTGTCTTTTTTTCCCAACAGTCAAGTGACAGTTTTGATTTTGGAGAGCTAAGGTGGGAGAATTTGAAATAAGGAATTTCTTACAGGTGGAAGCACAAAGTTTGAATTTGTCTGTTATTCGATTTCAAAAAGTTGTAGGTACCGGGGCAAAATCACTTAATCGTTTATACAAAAATTCATTAGATTTTTTTATTTAATCACAAAAATTCAGTGTTATGCCGCATTTGCATAAAGCACAAATTGTCATTTTTTTCCTTTATCTTTGTAATTCTCAAAAAGTAATTTTTCTCATGAAACACACGAATCAGAGCAAAAGCGAATAAAACTGACTTTCCTTCATTCGGTTCTTTGTTTCAGACAGGGATCAGTTAAAGCGATAAAAAATTAAGAAATAATATCAATTGAAAAGCTCCACAATTCTGTAATGTAAGTTTATATTCTAAAGTGCTAACATGACTAAAGGTAGGTATTCTCATTTTTTGGACATTTTGTCTAGCACTCTCAGTCGAGCATTTATCTCTTTGACAACTAATCCTACTAAATAGGACTAAATGCTCATATCTACATAATGTAAGTTCGGCGTGCATTCCTACATGAAGTCAGGAAGCAAGAGACCTCCATATAGATTTGTCACTTCCTCGAAAGAGTGTGTACCTACCCCTTAAAAACATTTTTTTCTCTAAAAGCCAGCAATCTTCGATGTGATATTCCAACGTTAAATCGAGAAAAAGAAAAAACGATTTCCACTTCTGAAGTCTTTTAAAAATTTTCAAGCTTAATCATATTAATGCATTTGATCAAAATTACATTTTCCTATATCATGTACCATGTAATTTTTTTTTAATTGCTCATTTCAGCACCCAGCGTCTCCACCACAATGATGGTTCAAATAACAACCGACAAGTCGGGGCCTAAATTAGTTTGTCCTGTTTGCGACAAGGCACTTGTCTCACTTCATGGCTATGTGAAGCACATGAAAAAACACGAACCTCCTGGTGGTTACTTATGCAACTATTGTGATGATCGCTTTTGTCTGGAAGAGCACCTTAAGAAACACAAGGATGAAAAACATAAAATCCTTGCATGCCAGATATGCCATGAGACTTTTGATTCGCCACAAGAATATCGCACCCACATCAAGGACATTCACAAAGGTATCGATCGACGAATGATCAAGTGCGAAAAATGTGGCATGGAATTCAAGACGGCTCAAGCCGCCAAGAGGCACACAGAGACACAATGTGGTCAAATTAAGCCACATCCATGTGATCAATGTCAAATGGCATTTTATACCAAATACAATTTGGCAGAACACAAAAAGATACACAGTGGAGAGAAAAAGTTCTGCTGTAGCTACTGTGGCAAGAGTTTCATGAGCAATGGAAGATTGGTAATACATGAGAGGAGTCATACCGGTGAGAAGCCCTATAAGTGTGATGTAAGTAGTTTGAATTAAATTGTATTCTTTTAAAATTTATTGTAACCCTTAGGTGTGTGGAAAATGCTTCGCCCATCGTGAAAGTATCGTCACTCATTCCTCAATCCATACCGGAGTCAAGCTGGTTGTTTGTAAGTGCTGTGGCTCAAGATTTTCCTGTCATTCGAATCTCATCAAACACAGACGGACAAGACCCGAGACGTGTGGCCTGGCGATTTATAACTCCACCAAAGAAACAAAACGAAATGGAAGCTCAAGAAGTAAGTCTTTCAGCTAGCAGCATCATCATTTTAAAGAATTTCTTTAAAATTTTTACTTTCAGTTCCTCCTGGCCTTATGTCTTCTGAGATAAAAATTGTTAGGGCAAGCAAAGTTATAAAACCCAACGAAGAGCAAAAAAAACCCAAGCCAGTCAATCCTAATGAAGAACAAAAGAAGCCCAAAGTTACAAAGCCAAGGGCAAGACCCAAAAAAATCAAATCTGATTCAGAAGACGATGATGATGCCGAAGAAGTAATCATAGCTAGACCAAGGCGCAGTCTTCGTTCGAAGGAACCCAAAGCTATGGAAGAAATCGACAGTAAACCACCAGAATCACCTTCGAGGGATTTCGATTCCGACAACTATAGCGATGATCCACTATTCGATAGCCCAATGCACTCAGTCGATTCCTCCGATAGCGAAAAGCCAATAGTCAAACCAGAGCCCTTGGAAAAAATTCCAACTAACGTTGCAACTCTAGATGATGCTTCAGTTAAATCCGAAGAAGACCAAAAGGGCGAGGATTTCTTCAAGCAACAGGAGGAAATTTTAGAAAAGTTTCTATCCGAGAATACAACAGTCGAACTCAAATATGAGCCTTTAGTTGAAATCAAAGAAGAATCAGAAGATGTAAAGAAAGACGAGGATATGCCCTGCGAAGTGGTTCCTATGGATGAAAATGACAAAAAAATTCCCACAAAGAGAACTAGACGGAAAAAGTCAGATTACGTTCCTGAGGGCGACACAACCGATGAAAAGAAAATCGACTTGGAAGATTCAGAACATCCAAAAAAGAGGCGTCAGCGTTCGGCGTTGCGAAAGAAACTCCGCCTCTTCAAAAAGGAACGAGTTTATGAATGCAAATTTTGTGCTAAGGTGTATCATATTAAGAAACCCTACGAGAAGCATCTTCGTACTCTGCACAAAAAGTCCGACGATGAGCTACGGGAATTGTTTAAGGACGAAGATAATGACATTCCAGATGAATATGTGCATCGCTGTCCGATTTGTTCGAAGATCTATCTTATGGCTAAACGGCTGAAGACTCATATGACTTTCCATGGTAAGAACTCTTTCTCCTTTCAGTAACTTTTTTCATGTAATTATTCATCTTTTTTAATTGAAGGTCCCGATGGAAGTTTAGTTCACAAATGTCCTGGCTATTGTAAAATGTATTTTAAAACAAAAGAAGAAGCCATGGAACATGCCAAGGAAGCTCATAAAGAGTGTTTTTATTGTGACATCTGCGATAAGTACTCACAATCGCCGGATTCTCTTAAAATCCACAAACGGACGCACTTCGAACAAAGAAGACAAGCAAATCGCAATTTGATATGTGATAAATGTGCCAAATCATTTGCAAGTCGGACATCGCTTAACGATCACTCGAGGTCGAATTGTGGAAAAGATCCACTCTATCGGTGTGATATTTGTGATAAGAAATTTAGCACAGCTGGTATTTTGAAGACACATTCTTTGTTGCATAAGGATGAAACGCCTTATGCATGTGATAAGTGTGGAAAGACTTTTAAAATTAAAGCCCAGTATAAGACACACATTAAGATGAAGCACACCGACAATAAACCTTTCAAGTGTGAGGTAGGTTTTTGTCTAGATCAAAAAAAAAATAATAAAATCTATAATTTTGTCTTTTTTTCCAGCTCTGCCCCAAAGCATATCCCTATCGAGAAAGCCTTTTAACACACATGACTGTTCATACTGGACTCAAACGTTATTCCTGCAATGGATGCAGCAAAAGGTTTACTTGTATATCAAATCTTCAAGCCCATCGCAAAGTTTATGCTGATACTTGTGGATTGCAGCCGTTAAATTCAAAACCAAGCACTTATTTAGGTGTGCAGAAGGGCATGCTTCTTATGGGCACAAAACCTTCATATTAGAAAAGGACTTACCTAACTTAACTTGAGATAAGATTTTAATTTTTGTTTGACAAAGTTTTCTTTCGAAATAAATCAAAAACAAATCGGATTACTCAGTATTTAAGTCTTAAATATCGCCATAGGACCATCTACTGTCGTTCTCAAAGAGGGATATACAGATTTTGGGTTGCCTAGTAAAATATAGTCAACCCCTAAGTCTTGCTGCCATGGCTAAAATGTTTGCACAAATTCAATTTTCTGACCTAGCCGGTAGGTAAATGGTTCTTAAAAATATAAAACCGGCAAAATTGATAAGTTAAAATCTTGATCCGAGGAAGAACCATAATTGTGCAACATGCAACGTCGTCGAAAACGTTGTGGGAAAGTTGACGAATTGTATACAAATAAATCTTTTACGACAAATCGCACAAGCTTTCGAAATTTGAAGAAGAAAATGGGGCCTATCGGGAATCTCCCTGGAAATTTTGTTTCCCTCGGAACTTTTTGTTCCCACGGATTTTTTTTCGTCAATCGTAAATCTTCCTCACAACTTTTCCCCTCCGATAAAAAGACGTATCATACATCTGTTGTCGAAAAACACCTTTGAATTGGGTATGTGTAGTTTTAAGGCTTCCAATAACATTAAAATCCCTCAGAAATGGAAGAAAATCAAGATAGCCATAAATTACGCGGGAATATTTCGAACTCATTCACGATCGCGATTTTTCGAAAATGGCAATTCTTCCCAGGAAATTTTATTCCCGATAGCCGATACAATTTTATCGAAGAAGAAAATGATTTCAAATGAAATAAAATGCACGACTGGATCGCACGAACTTGCTCTTATGTAAAAGTACCTACTTTGGAATTTAAGATTCATTTTATAAATATAAAATATGAATTTAAAATGAAATTGCCATCTGATTTCTAGAAAAGTATGAATTTATGCAAACAAACTTTAAAAAGTCGTTTTATTATTAAATAAATAAATTTTTATATAAGAAATTTCTTTAAAATTTTTCAAAAACAAAATGTAGGATGCGAATTTTTAGTATTTAATAATATTGATTTTAGGAAACAATTTCAAAAAATAATCGTTCATAGGTTTTGAAGATATTGATTTTTCAAAAAAAAAAATTTTTTTAAAAAACCCAACAAATAATTTTTCGTATATTTTTATATACAATATTATTTTAAACTTGGGGGGACTCCTGCTGAAAATTTTTGGTTAAAATCGTTAGAGCCGTTAATGAGAAAGTCGAAAATCAAAAAAACGGTTCTATGACAGGTACCGTTAATAACATTTTGCCCCAAATTTTTTTTTTACCAAAACGTAGTCCATGTCCATAATATCACACTTAATTTTTTTTTTATCAAAATCGTTAGAGCCGTTTTCGAGATAAATAAGATTTTGCATTACGGGTGTATGGGGGGTACCGTTAGTTTTAGAGCTAAAAAAAAAATTTCAATTTCCCCTCTAGGGAATCACCGAAGACCCTTAACTACAGAGTTTGTAGAAAATAGGTCCAGTGGCTTAGGCTCTAGATCGAGGTACAGACATACAGACAGACAGACAGACAGACAGACGGAATTGCCGGACCCCCTTTATTCGTCTTCCCTATCATCGTAATGTCAACTTTGATCAAAATCTCGAGTTCGATTTTTTTTCCCAATGCAGAACTTGCCCTATAGTACCTATGTATATCGCAAGTAAAAAATCAATAAATGAAATTAAAGAAAATCAAAGGACGAAGTTTTCGTTATTAAAATAGCTAAAGAGAAAATAAAATTTTAATGACTTTTGCAATATTCAAGAACAAAATGAATGTCGGAGTCCGAATCAGCAGAGTAAACCAATCACATCATTTACCAGCCAACAGCTTCTATGGGCGGCCAGAAAGGTCGCATTTTAAACTTTATAATTTACGACGCTGGCTGAATGAATGAATGTCAAAAAATTAATTTTCAAAAACCCTGTTTTTTCTATAGGGATTAATAGAATAGAATAGAGAAAGTTAGCAAACTGCTTTAAAAAAGGCAAATCTAAAAATAGTAGATATTATGCTAATATTTCAACACTATGCCAATATGATACAACTCTCTTAATTTCGAATACTTTTTACAAGCTTCGTGCTAAAGTTACTTGTTTTAATAATTTACTTCTAAACGGATCTAAAATAATGACAGTTTGTGCCAAGCAAAAACATCTTTTTTGACATTTGTAAATGTTATGTCATTCAAAATTCATGAGCAATATTATGTATTATCCAATCTTCTGAATTCACCAATGAAAAACCCCTTAAGTTAAACTCAAGCACGACAAATTTCACATGAAAAGGAGTTTTTTTTAGCAGGGAACTGAGCTGTCAAAAAAAGATCCGTGTTTTGTTTTAGCTCAGACACATCCGAGCGCTCAGGTTATGTTTCTTTTTTAAATCAGAGCTAGCTTGGAGCGTGCTGTTTGAGCTTAGAATAAAAGATGGAGTAAAAGCTGAGCGTTTTTTCGTGACAGGCAGACGGGAAAAAAAAAACAAATTAAAATGGAGATCCACTCCTTTTATATTTCATAAATAAATCGGAGAGCTCTGATCAAACTCTGCCCAGAGTGAACTCGACATGCTTATATGTATGTCTACTCTGCTCAGACTCAAAAAAAGAAAAACTCCTGAAAAGTAGTTTTCATTGAAATGCATCATTGGAACAAAAATCAGTGGAATGCTGACTTCATTTTTTTGACAAGCCAATTATAGCAATCACTAAAAAATTGGTTTCAGTAAAAAATCCTGTCAGTGGCTGATTATAACAAATTCTAAGTATTTGAGGTTAGAGTTGATCATTGAAAGGAAAACTGACATTTGAGAATAGAAATTGAATCGAACACATTCAGTGGAACGATTTTGATCCATATTAAAGAAACGAAAATCAGCTGTTCACTGAAACTGATTTCTATCAGTGAAATAATAAAAGTGGACTTAAAAAAAAGTTTAATCAGAATTTTGTATTTTAGAGTAAAAAAATTCTACGACTTATTACCTTCATTTTGGTACCAATTAAAGCCATTGCAGTTTGTTTATTCGTCTTAAAAATAGGAATGAAAATTTTCAATGATGCATTTCATTTATAGCTATAACTGGCCCCTAATTCAAATTGCAGACGAAATGACTTCTTGTCGCTTAAAAATTTTAAAATTTATTAAAAATCAGACTATGCAATGGAAAGAAAATCAACTTTAACAATTTTGTCTACCACCGTTATCATTATATTAAATAGGTCTAAGGCCAACTGGCTGAAAAATAGTATGAAAAAATTGCATCGTTTAAAAGAAGCCATTTCAAATTTTTAAAAAGTTTATGAAAACAAACAAAACTTTTATGAACGAATTCACCTCAGTCATATGGATACTATTGGAGAATTCAGTCATGTGGATACTATTGGAGAATATCTTGTTTTTATAGCTCCGTTCAGTGCAGCTGTTCGTAACATAAATGTAAAACTTTCTGAACTAGTAATTGGGAAAATTTTGAGTTCCCAACTAGCTGCTGCTCGATAAAAATTCAAAATCCACAAAACTTAAATGTCAATGATATAACGAACAAAGTTATAATCCTTCTTAATGCAGTAATTCCTGTTTATATTGTGGCTTTTCACTACGCCAGAAGATTGGAATAGATTAAGGGATGAGGTCCTTATAGCTCTCACCCAGAATACATGTGATGACTTCATTTACAAGGTGGGCCATCTAGTGTTTTCATTTAAAATCATAGGTTATTTTGAGACTGATGGCTGTTTCCCACTCGAAATATCATACCTAAACGGAACGAAATGATGCTTTACGCTTCAACAACGTTGGGAAAACTTATTTCCAAAGTGTGTGATGTGTAGCCCAAACAGTGCATCTGTACGCAAGTTTGTGCAAAAATTTTGTGAGACTGATATGCTAGTAGATAAAACTCATGGTCCCCGTGGTCGTACGCACTAGCCTGAGGAGAATTCTACACAAAGATTTACATTTACTACATGCGATTATTTTTATCAATTTATACTTTTTGTTCGAATTTCATTCATTAAATCCTAAGTAGAGAAAAAAAATACCTGATTAGATTTGTTCCAAATTCTTTCATTAGATCCTGATACTGATTTATTTTTGTCTGATTGAAATATAATATAGTACCTTTATATGATAAGTTAAATCATAAGTACGTATTTTATCATTCTTGCACAATAGGCATCATTTTTAGAACTAACTTATTAAAAAAAAATGTTAACATAAACAGAACTAAAGCAAAAGATCAAACAAACGCTGAACAGAACTCACCCATCTCCATTATCTCCATTGGATTCTCCAATAACGGTGAATGGAAAATTTTCCTTATAAAGATGTACACTTCTTTTTTTGACGATTTTTCAGTTATTTTTGGAAAAGTATTTTTGGAACACTCGTACGCACTTACACTTTTTTAACGCGAAATTCTTTTGAAATAAACTTTATCTTTCAATATAATATCACACCGAGCACATAAGCGAAGAAATAAATTACGAATTTCAAACACGCAACCTTCCAATTTCGATTTCACAAACTACGACGTTGGGGCAACTAGATTCTTTTAAGCAAAGACCCGGAATTTCTACCGTAAACTTTACGCATTTTAGATAAAACACTTTTACTACCACTATTTACTACAATTTACTTCACGGTAAGTCGATTAATTAACATAAATCCAAACCACGACGCCAACGACACGAGCGCGATCACCATCCGACGTCCGCCATTGATTCTTTATGAACTTGAAAAAAAAAAATTCCCTTTATGTCGATTTCACCACATAACAGAAAAAGTGTAGACTCTCCATTCCGTTTCGTCCTCTTTTCAGTTTTTTCTCCTCACGGTCGTTTGACAGGTAGACTGCTTTTTTTTTGTTAAATTTCTGCTGTCAGTTAGTTGTGTTCGGTTTAAAGAAATCTCATCAAAGCAATTTTACTTTAGTTTTTAATTATTTTATTAAGCACAATCTCAAGCATTGTTAATATATATTAATTGTTAAATAGTCTTTCAATCGATTGCATATATTTCTATTTGTAAATTAAAGCTTGATATTTTGTATAAATCGATTAAAAATCAACTCACTGACAGAAAAATCTATGGATATGGAGGCGGTTGAAATAAAAACTGAACCGTTGGATGAATATTTCAATCAAATTATTGAAGACGAAGTCATAATTAAGTGTAAGTAAAATTGATTTCGTGGAAAATATGAACAACAAATCGAAGTTTGTGTAAATGAGGGAGGAAATATGTTTAGTCATTGAGAATTTTGTTTATAAAACAATGAAAAGCACATTGATAGTATATTTTAACAGTATATTGCGTTTTTACACTTGTCAGTTTGATTATGTGAATGGAATTGCGCGAAAAAAAAACATTAAATTTACTGAGACATCAAATAAATTTTTAACAAAATTGTATCAATATGAATATTTTTTTTTTAAATAAATCTAATATGTCCTTTTTTAATTTGGAAAAATGTAAATGACGACGTCTTCTGCAAATTTTTTGCAAGAAAAACTTTCAACTTGTCACTTTTTGCAAAGATAAAACTCATGGGCCTTTTTTTCAGCATTCTCGTTATTTAATTTATAATATCTGCTTCTTATCGAATTATATTAAAGTTGTGATTGGCCTTCACAAACTGTAACATAAAAAAAGTTATATCTTTCGGTCCTTGTGACAGCTTGCAATGATTCGATATCTTGTGCTGCATCGTACTTCCAAGTTGTTCGATGATACTGGCGGAGGACATCACCGCCACAAATAAAGCTGTCGGCGTTACTTGAAGGCTTCGAGTGGTTTTATGAAAGTGTAGTCCATTTCAGATGAAAATCAGTGAAAAAATGAAGAATCTTATTGCAGAAAATGAGTATTGCCAAATTATACATGTCTCCCATCATAAATTTGGGACGCTTGGCATAGTTACAAAAGACACTCTGTACACTGGCTCCCAGTTGCATAGAAAGAGAAATCTAAGGAATAAGAAATGGCTCTGCAATTCACTGATGTGAAATCTCTTAATAAACTCGAAATAAAGGACAGAATTTATTCCATGGGTCGACAAAGGCACCATCCCGTAAATGTAATGGTTTGGTAAAGCAACAGCTGTGTTGGCTTTTCCCAGATCCGAGTTAAACTTCTTAAAAAAGTTTATATTTTAAAGTTTTGGTAGATAATGTCCGCGGACAAGCAGTAGACTGTCAAAATGATCCTGATACAGCTCGAAAGGCAAAAAACCATTCAAGAGTAACTCGATACCAAGTAAGCGAGCACTTGTCCGTACAATGAACAATGGGGTGCGTGCTACAATCGATGATAGACCAGGGCATTTGAGGTCATTCTATAAGATATAATGCGATCACGGCTTTATAGATTGCCATTGAGTTAGCGCGTTTTCATTTGAAAATGTTTTTTCTTTGTTAGAGTATTTTTTAATAGAATATGTGATGAAATTATTCTTCAAAACAATCGGAAGGATTTCACCAAATCAACAAACATTAGCTAACGCGGTTAAAATCGGCGATTTTTCTAGAATTCATAAAATATATTATTGGTATATTCCAAATACATAGTCTTTCCGTCATTTTATTAACATCTTATCGACTATCTGGCTCTCGGCGTTGTTTAGTTGTTTAAAATTTGTTCGAAATCATGTCGAATTTGTTGCTTTTGTGTATACTGCAGCTCTTTTTCACTATTAAAACATTTTTCAATTTTTCTATTCAACAGCTGAAAATGAAATGGACTATACCTCATTAGTTGACATTAATTCAAGAGAACCTGAAGTACAAATTACAGAAGATTGGGTATGCCATTAATTTTGTTATTTTGTTTTGTAAATTCTAGAATCCTTTACCTACAGCTTGAACCAAAAGAAGAGCCAACAAAAGAACCAGAAGAATCTTTAACACCAATTCGATCTCCAAAAGAAGATCGTCTCCGCGAGGAAATAAACTCAGAACTAGTTACTAATCATTGTAAATATTGTAACATGTTTTTCAAAAGCCGAACAACTCTCAAGCTTCATGAAAGAAATTGTCAAAACAAAAATGATTGTAGTCTCTGTGGTCAGAAATTTGTTACTTCCTATGCTCTAAGTACTCACTTGAATAAAATACATAACCGAATGATGGAAAATGTATCACCTCAAAAGGAGACAATAAAAAGCACTTTGGGTCGACCACCTAATATGAGTTCTTCTAATTCTGATAATCTATGTGATGTAAGTTGAGATCAAGTTGTATTCAAATATTTTGTTTTCAATTGTTTTTTTTTTTGTTATATTAGATTTGTAGTTTAAAATTTGCGAATTCAAGAGATCTCAATAATCACAAAAAGAAGCATAACACCTGTAAGCAATGTGGAGAGAATTGTAAAACTTACGACGATTTAAGAAAACATACATGTGAAAATGCTGTTGTAAAAGAAGAAGGTATGCAGGGTAGTTTTTTTTTTGTTTGTATTTATTTTCATTTGATGTTTGTTTTCAGATCAAAGTGAAACTGAGACTCCAACGAAACAAATATTTCGAGCAACAAATAGCATGGGTAAATACCTCATGGTTCTCCAAAAACCTACTCAGTTATAATTAGAATTTTATTTTTTCAGTTGTAATTCCAGGAGAAAAAGGACATACTCCAGTCAGATCCAATGCTAAAGCAAAAAATGGTGAGTTAAAACGTACAACCAAACTTAAAGCAAATAAACACAATCAGTTTTACTTTTTCCCATCAGCAAACCCAAAAAAAAGGAAATCTCGAGTGTTGTTCGAGCAGAATTCTAATGAATCTTCTTGTACGTAAATCCTAAATTTGAAAAAATCATATTTTTATCGTTTTTGTTTTTTATTTTTCTAGCTGACAATGACAATGGTCAAAATGTAATTGATAATATCAACCATAATTCAAGTCCTAAAAGTGGGTTTTCAGTAGTAACAAAAGGTACCGACTTTGAAGCATTCGCTCAACAAATGATGAAAGGCTTTACAGATATATCTGAACGTAAGTAAATAGCTTAGATTTGGATTTGTGAAAAATTTTAAATCAATGTTTATTTCTTTTGTTTAAAGCTTTAGAAAAAGTTAGCAAAATTGAATCAGTATCGGATCAGATTTTGAGAAAATTACAAATTCCAACTAATGGAGGTTATTACGAAAAATAATTTATTTCCAAATCATAAAAATTCAATAAATTTTTTTTTTTGTATTTGCAGATAGTAAAGATAGTGAATGTGAGCAACGGGAACTTATTACAAAATCCGACTTAATGGCAAAAGGTAATTGATAACTTAATTTTAAAGAATTAATTAGTTGGGGGAGGAATGCTAAGTTAAACTTTGAATCGAAATCTGTACTATTACATCGAAGATCTGGCAATCGATCGATCTTTCGATTTTCACTTAAAAACAAATAACATTTTTATTTTTTTCTAAGAACTGCCTCTTGTGAAAAAGTGATAAATCTTTCTTGGCAAATAACTCTAGCTGCCCTCCATTTCTGCAGATAACATGCACACATGAATGGTTGAGAGTTGTAAGTCACTAAGTTTCATTTTGTCATTTATTGATATGCAGGTGCAGGTGGGAAGGTGACAACTCCCTAAATTCGGAATATAACCAGCAGCGGGATATCTTTTCCCCTCATGATCTCGTCATTTATAAAATGATTTCGCCCACTAACACTAACCACAATATGGTCCTTGTTCATACACAAATTTGAATTGCATTTCATATATGTGTTCTTTCTTGTCACTCCGAAACTGAATGATGTTTCGAAGACTTCTTGGTTGGATCAATTGTTCGATAAAGCTTTTCGCCCCAACCACACTGAATAAAATCGGAAAAAGCATTAACAAGTCCATTGAAACACTGTTAAAAAAATAACCAAATTCTTACTTGATCAGAAATTAATGCAAAAAAATTCTGCAATGTCCCAGTAGAAGTTTCTGGTAATTTGTCAAGAACGTTACAAATTCAACTTCTACGGTTCCAACGCTCATTTACAATGACAAACCGATAACTAGCACTCCAGATAGAACAAATGTATTCATTTTGCTGCTAGCTCTACGCTGACTGACAGTAACATTGCCCCTAGTGTATTTGAGAAATTAAATCATTCATTGAGACAGGAATATTTTTTTTTTCGCATCCGTACCATTGCAAGAGCTCTTCGAAATCTTGATATAAACAAATTCGCTGGTCCTGATCGTATGCCACCCATTCTTTTGAAGAGGTGTTCTAAATCGCTTGCAAAACCATTGCGTAAGCTTTTCCATCGCTTCTTTTGTTCTGGAATCTTGTCTGGAATATGGAAAACAGTATTTGTCCACCCTGCGCCTAAAAAGACGAACCATTCTCCCCTCCTATTATCGACCATTTGCACTTCTTTCCAAGGTCAGGTAATCGCTGATCTTTCCACTGGTGATCTGATGGCTTGTCTCATCGACGAGTCGGATGAATTTTACAATGTTTTGGACAAAGTAAGATTATTGCTCTTGATAGAGTTTGATATCAAGCTCTCTTATCGAAAGTGCGTGCGCTTAGTATCAATAAAACCCTTATTCTTTCGATTAGCAATAACTTTCTGAATTGTTTAACAAATGTTGTATTAGACGGGATTGGAACTGATGGGAAACAGAACTATCATGGAATCATCATAGTTAAGGGTAGACTCCAAATTGTACAAAAATTCGAAGTTAAATTTCTTTATTTAGAAACAGTTTTTCTGCAAGATGTATACATTTT
The DNA here is from genome assembly GCA_911387755.1 of Chrysotoxum bicinctum. NCBI lineage: Eukaryota > Metazoa > Arthropoda > Insecta > Diptera > Syrphidae > Chrysotoxum > Chrysotoxum bicinctum. The sequence goes on from OU426988.1 coordinate 10,437,867, forward strand.
AATGCCTTTAGTTCGGAATACTCTTCTTAATACAGGAATACACTTTACAATGCAGAATTAAATTTAGTTCCTTTCCTAACACCTCAAGATAATAAGGTCCGACTTTGACTACCGTAATAAAGTTTATCTCGATAGCTTCATACATTATCTAAAATATTTCATTGTTTTTATTGCAGGTGAAAATCCCCAGACAGATAATAATGTTATTGTCGATTCCGAGGGAAACATTTACAAAATACTAAAAGAAAATTTCGTAAGTCAATTGACATCAATCAAAGATGAGCCTCTAGATGAAGAAGCATCAGATGAAGAACCGGCCAAACCAAAAATGCCTTCACCACTTCCATTCATAAAAGATGAACCACCAGATGAAATGGATAACACAGATTCTACTGATTTATTGTTAGAAGAACTAATCGACCGAAAAGCCAAATCAATTGCAAAAGTACGACAAACAAAATTCCCATTTAATCCATCTTTCGAACCAAACGGATTAGGTTTTAAAGTTAAAAAAGAAATCAGTATTCAAAAATCGGTTGATCCTGAAAACAAATCAGCGAAATCAGTCTCTTCACCAAAGAAGAAGAAAAAAAGATCTTATACATTCAAAAATAAAGGCTCTGTTCGAAATGTAGTTATAAAACCGAAACCGCTTGCTTTACCCGTTTCACCTGTCTCCAGAAGAAAAGCCCTTCCTCATAAAATCAAAGATGATATTTTGGAGAATATTACACCAGCTTTGGAAAATAACAATCGGAAGATGTCGAAAAGACAAAAAAAGATATCTTTGAAATTCGTTCCCACAAAAACATTACCCAAAGAAAATTTACATACAAATCCTTTGTCTACAGAACATTTACCTACTGAGGCCACCCGATTGCCAACTATAAATCTCCCTACAAAACTACCAACGTTAAAAAATAAATTTCTCTACGATCTTATTAGGAAGGAAAATTTGGCGCTAGGTAATGGGCTTGGATTTTTGAGCCCAGATCCAAGGAGCCTTATTGACTCCGCAGGAGATGAAACCCCGTATTCATCCGATTATAATTGCACATCAACGGACGCAGATCGTATTTCCATAGACGATAATGGTCGCAGCGAAGACAACGGCGCTTTAGTAGCAGACGAGATGGCTTGTTTAGAAGATAATGTGTCTATAAAAACGGAAGATGTGAATTGCGAAGACAACGATATAAATTCTACCGCAGAAGGTGCGGTGCCTTCTAAGTTTGAAGGAGTAGCAAACGACATTATCTCAAAAATCGAAGCTGATTCTATCCAGCAACCAAGCAGTGGGTTTGAGATTCCTTCAAATTGTAATTTTGACTTTGAAGAAGTGATACAATCAAACAAGCTTCCAAATTTTAATAAAGTCAACAATGTTATCAAAACTCTTACGGAAGAATATCAAAAAGCAGAGAAAGTTAAACTGGAAGATCCACCTCCATTTATTGAAGTTGATAGTCAGGCCAAACCAGTACTACCAGAAACTATCGAGGAACGGAATAAACCTGGTTCGTTGTTCTTTCCCATGCTGGATGATACTCAAGTTTATAATATGGTAGCTAATGCTTTGAATGAAAAGTACCGTTATGTATGGATCTGCCCTATCTGTCCAAGGCAGTATTCTCAGCTTCGACCATTTAAAAAACACCTTCTGACTGTTCATTTTAAAAATACGAGTGAACTTGAAGGAAAAGCATTTGAGCTGAGACCCGAGTTGGTTATTGATGCTGGACCAAGTATGTTTATTTTGATTATTTTTTAAACTTTGCGTATCGAATATATATTTTTTGTTACAGATGAAACATTTTGTCATCTTTGTCATGTTACCCTCGCAGACAATGCCACACTGCGGAAACATCAATTAGAAATGCACAAAGAACAAGACCTCACCCTAACACAAAAGAAAAAACCTCTGCTGCATCGGTGTTATATATGCAGTAAGCTGTGTTCGTCGCGTAACTTACTGGCGGAACACATGAAATCGGATTGTGGCAAAAACCCACAATACGGATGTAATGTTTGCGAAAAAAAATTCCATACAAAAAGTACCTTAAATTTACATAAAACCATGCACACTGGGGAATTGCCACATTCGTGTAAATTTTGTCAGAAGAGATTCCGAACGAGAGGTCAATTGACGGTGCACACGCGGACGCATACCGGAGAGAAACCCTTTCCCTGTAAAGTAAGTTAATATTAATTTATTGTAAAAATAATCCCATCAAAAACAATCCCATTAATCCTCAAGAAATTTTCCCGATGAACTTCCCTAAGTCCCAATAGTTTGTATATGAGAATCAAGACTATTATTTCTTGCCGATTTCATTACCCAAACTTGTCTTTTAATGATTTCATGAAACCCTCACTTTGGGTTGCGGCTAGTATCGCGGGTATTTGTATCGCTTCTATCCTCTTACTACAACAAGTTGTACAATTTTAAAACATTTCTATTCCACCTTACTTAGATCCTTAAATCTTTATTCAATCCTTTTGTTTGTACTTATTTGTCTTATTAATCACTTTCCATCTTTTACAGGTTTGTGGTCAATGTTTTACCCATCGTGAAACCCTAATTGCCCATCTCTCACGACACATTGACATGAAACGGTACAAATGTTATGGCTGTGATCAATTCTTTTCCTGCATATCTGGTCTTAAAACACACAGATCTGTGCGTCCAGAAACGTGTGGTCGGGTAGAACTCAATGCACGTGCAGTAGGCCCACGAGTACGGGTTATCAAGGGTAATGTCATCTTTGAACCTCAGCCATTATACAATGCGAGACTAGCAAAAGCTGAGAAACCCCTCCAAGAATCATACATCCTAGATCATAATTATTACAGAAAGGATTCCAATCAGACCAAAAAGGTCTCTAAGCAAACTATTAAGAGTGAACCCATCACCATATATCCGTAGAATAGTTTGAGTATATGATTTTTTTTTATTTTATTTAGTTTAAGTGAAATTTGTTTATTTTTTCTCCACACATTGTATACCATTAATTAGTTTTTAAGTGAGAAATTGTTCCAAAATAAAGTAACGCATTGTTTTGATATACTTTCTTTATATACAAATCTTTTGTTTATTATTTTTCGCCGATGTAAAGTATTTCAATCAACTTTATTGATTCATATTCAACTATTAAAAAAGACAAATACAACTATGTACATAACTTTAACATTTATTTAAAAAATCAGTTGCTCATGTAACACGAGGACCCCGTTCGCCGAGTTTTCGCTGCAGATCGTCCCGCACTTCTTCCACAGGTAATTCACGTTCAGCTAGCTCATCGAGAACCTCACGCAAATTCCCTTTGACTTGGTTAATGCGAGCCGAATTAATTGCCGAGATCGGAATGACTCGTTCGAAATTGATCAGATTTGTTGGGCGAATTTCTTCGGGACATTCTGCGAGACCTTGCTTCAAATCAGAAATAGCTGGTTGATAACTTTCGAATAATTTGATTGCGCCCTCCTTGTCCATTTTGTTCACAAGTAAAACACATGGTTTCTGGAGTATTGTTTCATCGTATAGTTCTAGTTCCTTGTTGAGGGCGTAGATGTTTTCCAAGAAATTGCGTTTTTTATGAGTAGGACTAAGCTGAAAGCCAAATATGTCTACAATCATAAGTAGAAGACGTGTGCGTTCGATGTGCTTTAGGAACTTGTGACCCATGCCGAAGTTAGCATGAGCACCTTCAATCAAACCGGGCAAATCGGCAATGGAGATGGTCCGAAGGTCTGAATATTCCACAATGCCAATTTGTGGACGAATTGTAGTGACTGCAAAATAAAAAAAGTCACATAAGACACACATAAAATGTATGCACCGAAATTCTTACATGGATATGAGGCAATCTTTGGTTTTGCATTTGAAATTGCTTTCAATAGGGTACTCTTGCCGGCATTTGGAAATCCAACTAAACCCACATCAGCGATAAGCTTCAGATCCAAATTAACAGCTCTTTGCTGTCCAGGCTTACCAATAAATCCCGTTCCTGTGCATCCGCCCATCCCTCCACCGGCAGCAATGCAAGTTGACCCTTCTTCGTTCAAATCTGCAATGACTTTTCCACTATCGTCAATTACTTGTACTCCAACTGGAACTTCGATTTTTTCGTCCATGCCTCGTTTGCCTAAGATTCTTATCTTGCTACTATCCTCGCCTGAACTTGCTTTAATCTTTTTATCTCGCAAATTTTTGGAGAGACCTTTGAGTGTCACACCTTCTTTGGCAATGAAATACACACAACCACCTTGTCCGCCAATACCGCCGTATTTGGGGACACCATTGCCACCATGTCCACCATGGACAGTAAGACGAAGGCTGTCAATGAAGGTACCACGGAGATGAGAGCGAATTGTCTGCGAAAAAAATAAGTAAATGAAAGAAGAATGAAAAATTGATGGGATTTCGTTGACTCACTCACCTTCTTAGGAGTTTTTAACAAGAAACTGAAGAGTTTCACCATAACTGTTATGGAATCTAGTAGTTTTCTCTAGAATCTCAATCTGGCCGGAGGATAATCCGCGATGCAGGAATCAGATGTTCGTAGTGAAATGTCAGTTATTTTGTTTTGAGTTGAACATTCCGATACGAATGGCAACTCAAACAGAAATGGATAAATTTGACTTCAAGCAATTCCAGATTTGTTTAAAATGGTAGAGTTCAGGCATTTTTCTTTTTTAACTCTGAGCAAAGCTTGAACATGTCGAGCACGCTCAGAGCAGAGTTCGATCACAGTCACAGCCCTCCGATTATTTTATGAAACACATTGAAGCATTGAAGTGTCAAAGTCATCGATCTCCATTTTATTGTCACAAGAAAAAAAAGTGAAGTTAGCCGCGTTCAGCTTTTTACTCTAATGTGTGCTTGAAATGTCTACACATTTGATAGAATTGGTGAGACAAAAAGGTTATTCATGCAACGAGATACTTTGCCACCTTGCAGAAAGATATAACTTTCCACCACAATACTTGCGTAAATGTGGAAAATAATCAGCTGTTCGTAAAACGACCAGTCAACTCATACAAATTTGTTGTTACCAAAAAAGCACATCATTCAATACTTTAAATTCAAAACTGGTTCTGTTTTCTTAATTAAAAGAAAATTAAGCAAGCAGTTTTCCAAAAGTATAGTTTTAAACATTTTCTTAAAATTGAAAAAAAAAGTCTTAGTTTATCAGGTTTATTTCTTCTCTTTCCGCATCAAATTCTTGAGACGATTTTATCAGTTTTGCAGAAAATTTTTCCCATACAAATTTTGACAGCTCGTTTCTGCAGAAATAAATATAAATAAAATTATCTCATTTCTGAGGCTTATCCGGGTTTTCCGCCTTTACATGAATACCCTTAAAATGATTTCCTTTATAACACCAAATGCAGAGAATATAAAGATCAGGTGATGTCAACGATGGGACATGCACAATGCACATTGCATATCTGTTGCAAGAGATAGCAATTATTGTCTGGAATTCTAAAAGGTATCTCATTGAAAATTTTATTTCAACATCGCTTTTTGGTTTCTAATCACTATGCATTAAATTTCAGTTTAATGAATATCTAGTAATCAACCAATTTTAGTAAGGCTAGGCGACACATTCAATTTTTAGTTTCGCAACTGCTTGGTTCCAGCAACTAAAAAGTTTCAGGCGAATCTATAAACAAATCTTAATCTTAAAGGTTACTTAACTTTAAAATACCTCTAAGCAGCTCTTAAGTATGAAATCGGTATCTATAATCAATTTTCACATTTAAGTAACGTTACTTAAAGGCCTCTTAACTTAAACGCTATCAACCGCGTTTAAGGGTAACTTAAAGGCATTTTAAAATGTATTTTGACATATCGATTGTCATCTTTGAAATTTTGAAGTTTCAAATTGTGAGTTTGTAGGTATTGTTTGTTGTGATATTATATTAGAACTATAAAGTGCAACGATTTAAGAAACATAAAATTTGTATTGATTAAAGTATGTGTACGCGCAAAGAAAATTCGTCCGCGCTTCCCTCTTAGCCGTTGAAGTGTTTGTATCGACACTTTCTTCCTCGTTGTTGGAAGAGAATAGGCGTTTTCCTAAATGCAGTGTTACAGCGTATCGTGGATTTTGATGCCCTTGCAACGTTTTTCTTCACTCTGAAATTTACTTTTACAATTCATTAAAAAAAACTCTAAAATTTAGAATTAACGTTATTTTATTGAAGCAAGTTAATAAAATAAAATGCACGACTGGGTCGCACGAACTTGCTCCTATGTAATAGACTAGGAATTTTAAAAACGAATGTTATTTGAGAAAACTGTTCATAAGGATCAAATTAATTTTTTAAATTCTTTTAATAGTAAGAGACGAAAACAGAATGCTATGCAAATACGAATTTATGCATGAAAAAAAATTTTATCAAAATTCTAGGTGCCGTTTTCGAGAAAAATACGATTTTTGAAAACCGTTTTTTTTAATTTTTTAACATTTGTATGGTGGGTACCTTTATTTTAAGGTAAAATAAAATTTTTTTTATCACATCTTAAAGATTATATTAAGAAACTTTTATTTATCAAGTTTAAAAAAAATCTAGCATCGGATTTTCGAAATATTGAGTTTTGAAAAAAAAAATTTGAAGTTTTTTTTAAAAATCCAAAAAATTTTTTTTTGAAAATTTGAATAAACAATTCTATTTAAATTTTTGAAGAGCATTCGCAAAAAAAAAATGATTAAAATCGGTGGTACCGTTTTTGAGAAAATCAAAAACAAAAAAAATGGTTCCATGGGGGGTACCCTCAATAACCATTTTTCGGAAAATTTTTTTCAAGCATTACCTAGACTTAACTAAATGAAATTTTTTTGTGTTTTTAGTTTTTAAATCCGTCCAGCAGTTTTTGAGAAAAAAAAATATTTATAAAATTTCGAAAAAAATTCGTATGGCAGGTGCCGTTATTTTTGGTCTTAAAAAAAAAAAGAAAAAAACGTGTGGTGGTAAAAAATCAAAACCCATATCTACCAAGTTTAAAGAAAATCGGCCGAGCCGTTTAGGCTGTAGTCGCAGCGACAGACAGACAGACAGACAGACAGACAGAATTGCCAGACCCACTTTTTTAGTCTTCGCTATCATCGTAATGTCAACTTTGATCAAAATCTCGAGTTCAATTTTTTTTACGAATCCATAACTTGCCTTATAGTACCTATAAGTCGCAAGTAAAAAGCATCAAAGTTCATGATGCGCTGCAACACTGCATTTAGGAAAAGGCCCAATCTGTGCATAAAATAATTGGGTTGGGGTCGAAATTTGGTATGGTCATAATTCTGCTTTCAAAATTCTGCATGCCAAAATTCTGTTTTACATAATTCTGTTTGTACAAAATTCTGGATGTCCAAAATTCTGTATTACAAAATTCTGCATTTCAAAATTCTGTACGTTCAAAATTCTGCTTTCAAAATTCTGTTTTTAAAAATTCTGTAAATACATTATGTTGTAAAAGAGAAATCGTTTTGATAATGTAAAAAACGGCGTATAAACAGTGAGGTATGTATGGGGGGGCATGCTGCCCCCCTGCTTGGGCACACTATAGGATTTGGGGTAGGTGCGAGGTTGGGTGTATACAAAGTTTCTTTAGCATTTAAGCGGAAATGTATAAGACCTAGAAATTATATACAATTCCTATTGCTGCTTAGGAGATGTATAGAATTCCTAGGCAATGTGTATAGAAAAAATTAATTCACACATTTCCTGGCGAATTTTGGCATTGTATACATTTCCTAGGAATTATATATAACGACGGATTACATACATTTACGGTGACATATACACTTAAAACGATTTTAATTTTAGTACCTACTGACAGGATTATAAAATAGTACTACACAGTTTTAATATTGCAAAAGAGGGATGCATATTCATCACGCTTAGATTGAAATCATAAATCATATGTTATTTATCATATTGTTATACATATTTTTTGACGGGAATGGTTATTTTTCTTAGACAGAATTTCACTGCTCAGGAAACAGAACTCAGGAAACAGAATTTTGCACATACAGAATTTTGAAATACAGAATTTTGAAATACAGAATTTTGCATTGACAGAATTTAGTAATACAGAATTTTGGACAAACAAAATTTTGACCATACAGAATTTTTATAAAAAAACAGAATTTTGACCAAACAGAATTTTGAAAACCATAATTATGACCCGCTCCCAAAATAATTCTGTTTTGTAGTGTATTATTGCAAATTCTAAAATAAAAAAGTTTCCTTGTAGGAGGCATCCCAATTTTCAGATCTTTTTCTTTTATTTGTGGCGGCGGGTGTGGGTGTGTGTTAGATAGCCATTTTTTTTTTGATTTCACAGATAAAAAAATGTGTCTTCCAATTATTTACTGAAAGAAGGTGTCACAAAACAGCTGTGTTGTATAAAATGAAGCAGCATTTGTTTTTTTTTCTGTACTAGATTTTCGCATTCTTTTACGTTACGTGACACAACCATTGTTTAGTTAAGTGCCAATAAAAATCGATTATAGATACGAATTGAAGTTTCGTCATTTAAAGCCAAATTAAATATTTAAGTATGCTTAACTAAATAACCTCTAAGATGCATTTTAAGAAAATCTTATAGATACGGCTGTTTGTGTTTTGACACAAACTAAACACAAACTAAACGATTGGCTAAAATGAGTTCGCTATTTTGTGTAAAATATAATTATATGCACCTGCGCAGACATTCAATCAAATAGTTCATCTGTTTTCTATAAGCAACCAAACAGTTTTGCAACTAAAAATTGAATGTGCGCGTCTAGTCTTAATGAAATAAAGTTGCTGGAATTTAATTCATGGCAAATTCAATATCAAAATAAGGCTATATTTTCTATTCTATCAATATAAGGCTATATTTTCTATTTTTTGTTTTTTCTCACAAGATACTGATCGTGTGGCCTCTAATACTACGTTTTCACCAAAGGTAAATCCGGGATTTAAGTGGATTTACCATAAATCTCCTTTAAATCTCGTAGATTTACCATACAAATATAAATCACCTCAAATGAAGATTTAAAATAAATCTCCTTGAAATCTTCTCGGAATCAGAAGATTTGCAAAACAAACAAACCTTATTTTGCAGAACGCACCTATGAACACCCACTTTCTTCATTGACAATCAACACAAAATAGAAATATCTGTTTTTTTCCTGTTTACCACCCAATGCAATTTTTTTTCGCTTGTCCAAATTGATAATTGAATGACAAGACAGAGTGAAAACGTCAAATAAATCTCATTTTCTTTGGTGAAAACACTTCAGGATTTATTTTAAATCTCTTGCCTTAAATCTCGGATTTATTTTTGGTGAAAACGTAGTATTAGAGGCCACACGAGCAGTAAGGGCAAACAAGTTTTTTACAAGCAACACAAACAAACCTAAGCAACTTGCTCGTTAACTTGCAGGGAAGTTCTGAAGCCAGTATAGCTAAAGCCAGGCAATATGAAAAGCAAGAAGTCCGCACTTGTAAAATTAATTATTAAGGTAATCCAATACCTTATTATTCGTATATAAGTTTCACAAAAATATAAAAATATTTGTTTTCAGTGGCATGTGCGTTCAAACGAAATCGGTTTGATAAATATAAATAAAATGTAACGCCGCACCTCCATTAGCAATATTTATTTCTGACATTATATCAGACACTATATCTGAAGTTTATATTTCTTTAACTCTGTGGGCAAATTATGTCGTGATTATTAATTCCTCGCTATAATCTCACCAGGTAAGTCACGTCATTTGATTTTAGCGATAAACGCAGTGGAAAAACTGGAAGAGGCAAAACGGGAAGAATACAAAAGGACCTTGAAGAACATTTGCTCCAAAACATAATTTAGTAGTCCCACAAGCATGAAAAGTCTCTGAATGCCCTAACTAATTTTAAAAAAATTAATCAAAATACTTACTATCTTCAATGTTTAATTCTTTTAATGTTAATTTTGGCCTGCAAGCAAACAAACAACATTATATATGTACTTCAACAGACAGTAAATGGTAGAAAAAATACATCTTGGCTTCACAGGACATAATTTCTATACAAAGTGAAAACATAACATTAGTTCGTCAATGAAATGAAGGAATGTTACATGAAAATGTGGGAATTGGTGTCAAGACTCGACGTCTTGTGAGAAATTTGTGTCTAGTGAAGTCACAAGTCATGAAACGTCAAAATTTATATCTGCATTTATTTCTCCTACGAAGACAAGAAATAAATAGTAAAAATAATGTCTAAAAATAACAAAAATGGAGACATAAGGGGGCTCCACAAGAAATATTGGCTACATGACACATTTCTTGCAATCATTTATTTCAAGTGGAGGCTCAGTGTAAGGTTTTAAGACTTCAAGGCAACTTTCTTCGCAGATTGGTCTTAGTCGTCTACGTCACACCAAATACGCAAATGGAAATTTTATAGCAGACATATAAATAAAAATTAAGTTGTTGATTCGATTGTGGTTTTGCGAAGTCGGCATTATAATTAAGAGAATTATATAATAAGGGTATTCATGTAAGCGCGGAAAACCCTCGTAAACCTCGTAAACCAGATAATTTTATCTCCGCAGAAACGACCTGTCAAAATTTGTATGGGAAAAAGTTTCTGCAAATCGCATAAAATTATCTCACAAATTTGCTGCGGAAAGTGCAGAAATAAACCTCGTAAACTAAAGAAGTATGGATTCTGACTTTAAATTTGACATTTCAGAAAATATTTCCCACATTTACGCAAATATTTCTTAGGGGGTGTTCATGAAAACATGCTGCGGAAAGTTATATCTTTCTACAAAGCGGAAAATTATCTCGTTACATGAATACCCTTAATATGGAGATAATTTTCTGCATTGCAGAAAGATATAACTTTCCGCCACATATTTCAATGACCACCCTATAAGCAAGGCTTATGTAAATGTGAGAAATAATCAGATGTTCCTTAGTGATTCTGTGTTACAAACAAGTATGTACTTTACATATTAAATAATTTAAAATAATTTTTTCTTAAAATATAGAGAAATTCTTAGTTTATCAGGTTTATTTCTTCTCTTTCCACATCAAATTCTTGAGATAATTTTATCAGCTTTGTCCCCATACAAACTTTGACAGTTCGGGTCTGCGGAGCTTCAGAGGTTTATCTCTGGGTTTTTCGCGTTTACAGGAATACCCTTAGTATAAAATTGTATAATTTGAGTAAAATATTTCTTAAAAATTCATTTCATTGTAATTAGGATTATGCATGAAAATTTACAAATTTGTACAGTTGTCCACTATAAAAATCTTTCACTTGTTGAGTCTTAGCGCCTCATGTTGTGTATGCCTTAATAATATTGGAGCCTTGTTTTTCTTGTATTCCTTTTTATTTTTGTTTTCATGCACGTGTTGAACTGTCATTAAATCAGCTGTTCCAAATTCCAATTGGAAGTCGGCATTTGTACTGTTAACTTTTTGGCTTGGATTACTGTATTTCTTCAAATAACGGCAAGATGGACCCTGGAATTTGTTATATTAAGCAAAAGTAAGTTAACTATAGTTTTTTCTTAGATTTTGCCAAAGAAATAAAACTATTTTTGTTCGCTTCCTGCGAAGATACCTTATCCCTGAGTTGCAAATCGTATCCTCGGATGGAGATACGGTAAAAAGCGCCAAAAAAAGATTGCTCGAAGACTCTACCTCTGAAGTGGATGAACCTAATAAGTCAAAAAAATTAGACCGTGGTGGGAAAAAAGATCGTAAACGAGGACAGAATAAGGTAAGCTCAAGTTCTCAAAACAAAATGTACAATACTCATTTATGCATAACGGGAAACTCATTTTTAGCATCGTCCCATTTACAAGGAAGATAGAACCTTACATTTGTGTCACTCTTTGGTAAATGGTCCATCTGAAAATAAGTGTACCTATCCGAATTGCCGATATGTTCATGATCTGGATAAGTATCTGGAATCAAAGCCCAAGGACATTGCAGAGACTTGCCAAATTTACAAGGCTAAAGGATTCTGTGTTAGAGGAGTGACTTGTCGGTTCGCCAATAGTCATTTGGATGAGAATAAAAACAATATGAAAGCAGATTTCTATGATCCAAATTTACGTCCATCGACTTGTAATGGAATTTCCACAGGTAAGTGAAATATTTCATAGAGGTGGGTGGTAATAATGTTGGTTTTTCCTAGAGCTTCAGGTAAAGCTCCGAAAACGCGATTATGACTTCTCGAAAAGTAAGCAAATTCTTCAGGAATTTGATCGCCGAAAAGGTGCACAAAAGAACAAACAGGGTGGTAGCGACGAGAATGAAGTGAAGGCCATAGAAGGAGGAACCGAAGACAAAGATCTTACAAACGAGATCCAAGCAGACAACGAGAAGTCGAAAGAAAATGAGACTACAATTCAGGAACCCAAAAAAGAAGCCAGGGAAAAGGCTTTAGAAAATGAACAGGAAATGCAAACGACCGAAAACTTTCCAAAAGATGATACAAAAGACTGCTTGCAATCAACTGAAAGTGAAATTCTTGGCGACAAACCAATTGGTTCTATTGTTGATGAAGAAACAGGTGGACGTGATGCAGCGCCCAAGAAAAATGTCGATTTCTTTAATAAGTTGGTTCTAAGTCCTCTGACCACCGTCGGAAATCTTCCATTCCGAAGGATTTGCAAGGAATTCGGAGCCGATATTACTTGCGGTGAGATGGCTTGTGTTGTGCCTTTGGTCAAGGGTCTCACCCAAGAGTGGGCTCTTACCAAACGTCACGAAAGTGAAGACATCTTTGGTGTGCAGCTTTGTGGGAACAATCCCCAAATAATTTCCCAAGCTGCACAATTACTACAAGAGAATGCAAAGGTTGACTACGTAGATCTGAATATTGGTTGTCCGATTGATTTGATTTATCAACAAGGCGGAGGTAGTGCTCTAATGCGTAGAACCAACATTCTGGAAGCAACTGTGAGGAGTTGCTCGACTTTGTTAGGCGCAACACCGTTTACAGTGAAGATGAGAACTGGAGTGTATGCAGATAAAAGTGTAGCCCACGAACTGTTACCAAAAGTCGAGGAATGGGGTGCAAGTGCTGTAACTGTGAGTACATTTTTTGAAGAATTCATGTTCATGGGATTTAAACAGTTAATTAGAAGGGAAATAGTGTTGTAAATAAGTCTTAGCTCAATTATGAGAGTCAGAATCATTTAAAAAATTCTCCGTTTCCCAACCCAATACCCGCTGATCGTAAGCGAGTGAGATCGCGAGGGTGGAATTTCATTTAAACACGTTCAAAAAGATTCAACAGGGTAATTGAGTTGATTTCGGCATTTTAAATAATAATAACTCCCCTGATGGCTTTTTATTTTAGTAAAAATATCTAAAATTGAATACCTTCATCTTTGTTTCTTTTTAGCTACATGGACGCTCAAGAGAACAAAGGTATACAAAGAATGCCAATTGGGAGTACATTGAAGAATGTGCAGCGAAGGCCAAGCATATGGCTGTTATAGGAAATGGCGACATTCTCAGCTTTGAAGATTATAATGAGAAATTGGTAAATGTTTGGAAATTTCTTCACAATTCTTATTTTCAAATAATAATTTTTCTTTTAAAGAAACTTGCTCCGCATGTGTCCTCTGTGATGATTGGTCGTGGTGCTCTAATTAAACCTTGGATCTTTAAGGAAATCAAAGAACAAAAAACCTGGGATCCCACCAGCAGCGAACGTATGGATCTTCTTAAAAAATATGTTTACTATGGCCTGGAGCATTGGGGCTCTGATACCAAAGGTGTCGAAAATACACGTCGATTCCTACTTGAATGGCAATCATTTCTCTATCGGTATACCCCTGCAGGTCTACTTGAGAATCCACCTCAAAAAATCAACCAAAGACCCCAGAAATACCGCGGACGTGATGACATGGAAACACTTTTGTGCTCTCCTAATTCCACTGATTGGATTAAAATCAGTGAAATGCTTCTCGGTCCTGTGCCCGATAATTTTTCATTTTTACCAAAACACAAAGCGAATTCTTATTAAAATAAATTTATTTCAAACAAAACAGTAGATAAAAAAGAAAAAAAAATTATTTATTAATATAACTTAGCACTTCCTCCACATCTTTCCTTGAACCCAAGAAAATCGGTTGTCTCTCGTGAATCTTTGTTGGAACAACGTCTAAAATATTTATTTTGCCATTACTTGCCAAGCCACCAGCTTGTGTTACTAGGTAAGCCATTGGATTGCATTCGTAAAGCAGACGGAGTTTACCATTTGGAGAGCTTTTAGTTGCAGGATAGAGGAAGATTCCACCATACTTAATGGTTCTATGTACATCGGCTACCATACTGCCTACATATCGCGCTCCATAAGGTGTTCCCTTGCTTGGATCTTTCTTCGCTTCAACATAATCGCGAACACCCTGCTCCCAAGTTGAACTATAGCCTTCGTTAATGGAGTAAATCTTGCCTTGTTCGGGAATCTTCATATTTGCTTCAGTGAGAATGAACTCCCCAATTGATGGATCGTATGTAAAACAATTCACTCCATTACCCAAACTGAGGACAATCGCAGTGGCTGATCCGTAGAGCGCATAACCTGCAGCGACAATTTTATTGCCCTGTTGAAGAACATCGTCAATAGTTGGAGCGCCTTCGCTTTGCTTTCGGAAAATAGCAAATATAGAACCAATCGACACCAAGCAATCGATGTTTGATGAACCATCCAGTGGGTCAAATGTCACGATGTATTTGCCTTGTTTTTCAGTCTCAACCTCCACAACATTCTCATTTTCCTCGGACACCAACAGACATGTGGTGTAGGATGATTTTAACATATTGATAAACAACTCATTGGACAGAACATCCAGTTTCTTTTGTTCTTCACCCTGGACATTGACATCTCCAGCGATTCCATGAAGTTTGGCAATACCTGCCTTACGAACAGCTGAGGCGATAGCTTTTATTGAAGTTTGAATGCAATTAAGCAATTGGGAGAGATCGCCGGTGGCGTTTTTGAATTTTCTCTGCTCCTTCAGTACAAAACGTGTAAGAGTCATGCAGTTGGAATCAAATACCGGTCCTTGTTGAGACATGTTGTCGTCTATGGAAGATTCATAATAAATGCATTAGAAAAAAGGCATCAAAATGGAGATAATATAGATAATTGGTAAGTTCACTAGTTAAACATTTAATTTTGCTAAGAATCCCGAGAACGGCATCAGTATTTCATATAAACTTCCATTCCATAAGAAAGGAGCAAGTAACCGGGTTTTCGGGATTCATAGTCATATCTTGTGAAAGAGGTGATAGTTTTGTAAGATTATAAATAAAAGCAACCTAATATAGTTAGAAAGGAAATAAAAACATTGTAAAAGCGCAAAGGTGCCGAAACATTAATAACACTTGGAAGAAAGCAAGACACACATTTATATCACTTACTAGTGGCTGAACTGGCCATCATGTTGCCTTTGTTTTGAACCAACTCTATCCAACAACGAATAAAAAAATTATAATTAGTTAAAAAAATATATATTTGTATTTTTTTAGGCTAAAAATAAGCCCGAACAACAGTTATGAAGAAGATAAACAAACATGCATTGTGTTTAATGAAATCATGAAGTGCCCAGATAAGATTTACTTTGCAGGCGGCATTCATTCGTTCTCATTATCATCATCATCATCATAATGATTGTGTGAAACTGTGAATACATTCAGAGATCTAATAAAGATTAAGGTATGTTATGAAACTTCGGTAAACTATTTGCAAGCATCCAACTTGATTTCTTGAACTGTATTACTTTGTTTTAATGGCAGGTGGAATAATAACAAGTTTCGTATACAAGCTGGCCTTATTCCTACATATTTGCAAGATGGACTGCTTTAAAGGAGACAAGGTAAGTCGTATCAAGATGAAGAAGAAAAATTAAAATTCTTATAAGAAAAGTATACAAAAATAAAAAAGAGCTCGAAAAAATATAATTGATTAGTAAACTAAGTGATTTTAACTTTCCTTTAAATTTGGCTGGCTTACCTTAACAGTAACTTTGAACTTTATAAACTTTGTTGCAGAAACTGGCTTCTTTTTATTTTTGAAATCAATAATCTGTTCGGTAATTATAAAAACTTTTTGATATTTAAATTCTAAAATAGAAGAAATATTAAATACTAAACATTTATGAAAAGTTATAAAATTACATGCATGTTTAAGTCGCACGTCCCCGCTATTATATTCAAGAGGCCTAGAATTTTAAACATTAATCTTATAAGAGAAAATGTCCAAAAGCCTTACTTTTGTTAAAAACAAAATTTAGTACTACAATTTTAACTTTTTAATGATGTGCAGATAAAATATAAATTTAAAAAAAAAAAAACAATTTTCGAAACATGAAATTTTCTAAAATAAATTTTGATTTTATTTTCTAAATCCAATAAATATTTTTTTTTTTAATTTTAATATTCAATGCAATTTACATATTTTTCTAAGCACTGTAAACAAAGTTTAATTTTAATCGGTTCGGCCGATAATCGGAAACTTCTCAGGGAGGTTCTGTTGCTATCGACTTTTGGTAAATTTTTTGTACTTTTTTCTTAAATTTTGGCATATCGACGCTTAACTATGAATACCTCCTATGTCGCATTTAGAAAACTTCAAAGGGGACACAAAAAAACTGATTATAGTCTCAAAATTAAAACGCATAATAATAAAATTTTATACATAATTATTAGTTTTGAATATCTATGATGTGAAATAGTTTAAATTTTAAAAATTCAGCGAAGCAGATGGAAATTATTAACGAAAATGCATCAAAAAGTGAGTTTCACAAAAAATGTATGTTAGGAGATATTCATAGTTAACCGTCGATATGATAAAAATGAATTTTCATTGCAATTTTAATTTAAATATTTATTTAATTATTTATTATTTATTACTTATTTTTATAATTTATAAATATATTTCGCATTAGCTTAATATGTAAAATATAAAGAGTGCACTTAAGTACTCTATCCGAAGGTTTCGCATCAAATTACATTGAGCGTGGTCACCGGCTACTCCGACAAATATTTATAAATTATGTCTCACAACCGCGTTAACCTTAAAAGTTAATTATTTTTATTTGAAATGTATGTATATTTTAATTGTTGCAGATTGTTCAAAATCAATTCATGAAATAAGTGTACAAACGATACCTTCTACGCTATATAATCTTTATTTATTTTTATTTGCGACTATCATTAAAGGGCTTATACTCAAGAACTTTAAGGTAAGTACCTACATACATACATATATCTTTTTACTAAAATTTTCAACAAAAAATGTTTGTCTTTAAAAACAATTATTTTGAATACAATGTCATTAAGTTAGCGTGGACAAAGGGCGGACTAGGGTTCATAGAGCACCGGGACTTAGAGCAAATGGTCGCATAATATTACATAATAGATAATTTAGTATTAGCATTTCCACACCAAACACCCAAGAGCACTGAGTTATTTTTTAGTTTAAAACAAAATCAAGTTTATGATTCCTATGAACGATAGAAGAAAATTTTAGATCTGTTCCTTTACTATGCTATTTTGTGCTTTTTTCTGAATTCCAATCTAAAGCTGTTCCTGTGCTCAAACAGTTCGTAGTTTTTCACAATCGAGATCCTTAGCGAAGGAATAGAGGATATACCGAAATTCATAACTATGCAAAAAGACCAATATAAGACCAAAGGAATTTAAGGGTTGAAAAACTGGCGAGATTTAAAAAAAAAAAATATTTCTATAGATTTTGACGCTCCTGAGTAAAATTTAAAAAAAAACTATTGCATATTTGTAGATGAAGATATTTCTCTTTGCTTCGTTTTCCTTTCCTTTTAGAAATATCCTTTGCCATTTGCGTTGTAATAATATTTTAAATTTCCTTCATGTATGAATGAATAATTTATGTATTGGAGGTATTGCACTGCAACCTGGAGATCTATTGTGCCCTCACTTAAATCCTCACCCTCCAAATCTATTGCTCTTAGGAATCTTAGTATTTGGGGCAACTTCAGAGAGAATAGGTCGCTCTCTTGCACCTGGTATTGTCCCAGATGTTGGTTTTTCCTTTGGTGCATAAGTGGACAACATCTTTCTAATATGTGGTCCGGAATCCAGAATCCACATACCCATAGTTAAGAATTTTTCAATACCGAGCGGTTAAATGTTTATATGTACATACTACAAACAAAATTCCAACTTCTTGTAAGCATTACTAACTATGTCGCTAGATTTCGGAATGTACTAAAATTAAAAAACGTATCCCAAAAAAAAAAAAAAAAATCTTTTTTTTTTTTTTTTTTTTTTTTATAATCTACCCGCGCTCAAGGGATTATGATTACCCTTTAAATGTTTCAACACAGCGCGGGCGTGAAGTTAATGAAGAGAAAGAAGGATAGGAAAGATGTGTGGCACGATGTTCTGAGACTGTTGGTGGTTGTCTCAGATATTTTTATCTCCAGGGATGGCGGCTGAGCTAAAGCGGAGAAATGCCGTGTCTTATTTCTATGTCGCTTATAATTCACATTATTTTATTCGTGTTCATCCTTGTTGGGCATACTAGTTTAACTCAATTACATGTTGTTAGTGTTATGCCTGAACAATATGTATTGAGTAAACCAGCAACCCATTGATGATAATTTTTAGAAGGTTTTTAATGGAATTAAAGCGATATAGACGACGGCAGGGATCGAACCTGTCATCATGAGGTTGACAGGCGAGCACACATCCATCGCGCCACGGCCACCCCTTAACATTTTTGAAATATCCATAGTTGTCGGATTAATTTTTTGGGAATTGTATGAGTTCCATCTTAATAATTGTTAGACTTACTATTTCTGTTGTATAATATTGTAAAATTGTTTTCTTAAAAAGGACGTTCTTACTTGAACTGTTATAAACTTTCAATTTAATTTGATATACATAATTCTATATTCTTATATGGCTTCCAATTAAATACGTTTATTCATTGACATATAGCATTTATACATTTACTTTATATGAATACGGTATTTGAAACCATTAAAAGTTAACCACAAATCGAATACCTATTTCCTATAATATATAACCTTGCACTTTATTTGAATCTTTTTTTGTATTAAAAAAGGCTTTGTGTAATCATTGGTAAGGTCTAATTCATAAAAAAATAAAGTATACATATACGATATAATAGATAAGAAAATGTGTGTTTACCAACGTAAAATTGGGTTACTATGCTTGAGTTCCGGGTTAATTTTTGTTCAAGCTCTCATATATTGTATATTTCCCATCGAACTTACCACAATTTCTTGCAACGTAAATAATAACAGTGGTCTTATTTGGAAATACGAAGCGAATCGTTTTAGGTGGCGAAAATAAGTTTTGGTGTTATTGCTTTAGCTTTCGCCTTTTTCGTTTTACATTTGCCCTATTTTCGAAATCGAAAGAGAATGTGAAATGACATTTTCATTTTTACCGCATGAATTTCTGATAGGTTTTATTTGGCGGATTGATGTATCGACGGGCGAAATTGATATTTTGTTGTTTGTTTGTATCTTTCATTTCTTTCAATCCAAATACACATGCTTCTTTTAAGAGGCGTAAAAACTTAGTGAACCTATTGTTTTATTAAACAAAGCACATTTAACAAACACCTAACACTAGAGGACTCACTCAAAGCAAGGATGATCAGAAGCTGAAGAAGCACTTCCTGATAATTTTCTTGAAATTCGAAGATTGTTTTATTTTAAAACGCTTCAAATATTAATTTAATTCCAAAGTTAATGCACCTCGTAGAAATGATTTTGTTAAAAAAAAATATATTCTGAAATGTTGGAAGTATAATTTACGACTAGCTTCGAATTCAATAATTGTTGATCAAATCGAGGCGAGTCGAAAAGCAGATGTCGAATTGAAAACGATTCGCTTCGTATTCCCTAATCAGCCCACAGTAGATCAATTTTTGCATTGACAAAATAAGTATTTGATTAAAAATGTGCAAAATTATTACGTATATACTCTTCAAAATTTCTGATAGCTGGAAACCTGAAGCTCCTTATGTGATCGATCACTGTTAAAATAAAAAAAAAAATTGAGGCTCAACTCGTTGAGAACCTGAACCTATTGAGAGAAGCACTTTTCATCCCAAGGTATAATCTTGCAGGAATTGTAGAAAACAATACCCCTGGAAAATAATATTTGTTATTTTAATCGAAACCAGTCCAACGCACTAATTATATCGACAAAGGGTACTTCAGTATCTTCGGCTCTTAGTCTTAATTTTTTTCTTTTATGAAAATGCGTCACTTTCAAATTATAAAATTTTTCCACACCCATCTTTTTGTAATTGATTTTATTTTTTTTTAAATACATTTCGTAAATACTGTATTTTAAATCGACGGGCTATGTAGCCGATAACCCAGAGATGCGAAGACCCTGTTTCTTGACCTTTCATGAAAAAGCAAACAAATAAACAAAACATTTGTGCTCTTATCAGTGTTGTCTTTTTAGCTGCAACTCAGACGAATCTTAGAACTTTTGTTTTTCATGATCAAAGTCCAATGAATTTAAACAATTTAAGCAAAATACCGAAACATAAACTGGATTTAACCACCCACAAACACGAAAAACATATCACTCTGATAAGTATAAAATTCGAATTTCACTTTTGTGGCGGCCTTGAACGTCTGTCGAGGTGAATCATGGTAATAAAACTGCACTATCTGTTATGTTATTGCCTTACCTTGCTGTTTAAACTTAAATATTAAAAACAAGAACTCAACTCGATACTATTTGTCTATAAATAATTCAAAGAGAGCACATTTATTCTAAATAAACAGTCTAAATAGATTGAATGTACTCAACAGACTAAATGTTGAATGAACTCAACATTATTTTGGCGACTTTTCGAAGAAAAAAAATTTATGTGGAAATGGAAACAAGTAAATCTTTCTATCTATACCAATCACAACGGTATACTAGCGAAATTGTTCGTTTTTTGTTTTTATTTTAAGCGTTTATTCTGGTTTAAAAAGATATTTTCTTGCTGTTGATCAAAAATACAGGGTGATTTGCACACAATATGCAGCATATGAATAAGTAGCTAGAGAAAGTTGGTTGTAGAAAAAAATAATTAAATGTACCTTCACATTATTTTAAGAGATTTCTATATTTTAAATAAAGTGGTCTTAAATTAATTTTTTAAAACTTATTAATTTTTTTAGCAAAAAAGTCAAATTTAAATATTTTAAAAATTTCATAAATTAGTTTTTGGACAAATTTGGTATGCATGCATATTAAGTTTAGTTAAATTGATTAAAGCTGGTCCAGCCTCTGAGTGGTACCGCAAATATCACGGCTTCTGTTTTATCTTAAGATATTTTATGTAATGAACTCGGTGGTGTTTTAGATTTCAATACTTTTTATAGGAGCAAAGCTTGGCTATTTTTTTAAAGCTATATTTTTAGACAAAATTGGGTTTATTATCGTGAATAAAATTTCAATTTTCATTTCCAAGCGCCACGGAATGCATTGCTATCGGGAATAAACTGTCTACCACAGTTTTTTGTTAAAAAAATACAGCTTAATCCTAGTGACTTACAATTCTCAATTATTTCTGTGTACGTGTTAAAAAAATAAAAGGGAACTTCTAAGAGTTATAAACAGAACTACCCTGTATGTAGATTTCCAGAAGAAGAAGACAAAATGATAGTAATCAAATTATATTTTACTTCGATCTTGTTTTTGGTATTAGCCCCATTTAGGCAACTGGTAGAAAAAATAATGTTAATGGTATGGAAAATAATATTAATTACACAGCTTCTAACTTAGTCGGGTTTTGCCACGTTCAAGTGGAAAAATAATTCAAAAGTGGAGAATGCTGATTAGCAACAATAGATAAGAATGATTTCTCACTCATACCGACGAGAAATTTATTTGCTTAGATTATTATTATTTTTGTTTTTAAATGTGTTTATCATGAGTCGAGCCCCTCTCGAAAAATATAGACAAGTTCTTTTAACGAGTTCTTGTGGGGAGTGTAGCACATTTAGAAAAATGTGCTGATTTGTTATTAATTTCCTTTTAATAGGGTGATTCTTAATTGTATGTCGTTATCAAGTGTTTTCCATTGAGTATAAATTAGAGATTCCTTTGTTTTTTTGTACATACAGTCCCTTGGCATATTGTTACGTTTACGTGAATTATGTGAGTAATTTCGACCCAGGATTGCTATATAGGTCAAAGGGGCTGTTCCTTTCTTTAAGAGGATTTTATCCATGTTAAGGAGAAGTGGATCATCATCTCATTGACGCTATTGTTCACCTTAGGAGTGGCAATCGCTGATGTATAGTATAATGGGTAGTGCCCATTCTCCGTTTGTTTGTTCTCCTGTAAGAAGCCTGTGCGTCGTTTTCGAGCGTTCTATCAATGTCGCCCGTGATCCTTTTTATGTCTTTTGATTAGGCGATTTCCACTCTCGTATTCCTCCAAGTCATTGAAGAAGTGTCTCCTTAGGAGCCTGTTTCTGTGGCTTCTAACCAATTAAACACGCCTACTTTGAACAAATGAAAAAGCTAACAAATTCAATAAATTTCTAAAAACACCCAACTGACATGAAATCAAAGGGCAATAAAACAAAATATTTGTTTTGTTAAATTTTTGATAAATTTTATTTCTCAATAAATTTTTCCTCATTTTTATTTTTTTTTTATTTTGTTTTTATATTAAACAATCTCTAACATAGAATTGAATTTATTGATGGTGGCATAGGAAAAATAAAGAAATTATTCTCATTTATTTTTCTTTCTATCTGTCTTTCTTATTTTTTGTTTGTTTGTTCTTCTTGGTTAGTGGTATTCTCCTTTTGTTTTCTTTTGTCAATCATAGTTTTTATTTTCGTTTATTTATATTATTTTTTGTTTTGTTTTCTCTTAGCAAAGGATTGTGGGCGTTATACTGCTTTATATTTTTTACATTACAATTTAAGCACTTTTCAAAGCTTTTTTTTTTGTTAAATATATTTTTTTTTGTATTATTTTGTTTTGGTTATATTTCTTTCAATGAAAATATTGAGCTCTGTTCTTGTTCTTTGGAATATCTGTTTTATTTTTTTTTCTTTTAATATTAATTTTTGTAAATTTGAATTTTATTACATAGTTAAAATAAAACCCAAAGAAGAAGAAGAAGAAATGCAAAAAAGCTGCAGTGGTTTTCGATTTATATTTGAAAAAATTCAAATTTTAGTAATAAAAAAAAATTAAACACGGAAAAACGCAGAATAGACAAAAATAAATTTAAAAAACAAATTATTTAACTACAGCGGTTGATGTTTTTTTTGGCTTTTATATATTTGATGTTTATTTATTTTTTTGTTTGCTCTTTCGCTTATATAATAATTAATATTGGATAGAATTTTTAAACTACTATGTAATTTTATTTCGCCTCTGTACTTTATTTTTTTTAAACTTAACATGTACATATATGTACATATGAATATATATATATTTTTAATATATATATTTATGTTTTTTTTTTGATATACGAAAAGAAATAAAAATATTTTATTATAAATTTTTACGAATTGAAACTAAAACTAAAATGCTTTATATTTATTTTTTATTGAAGATTAATTTTAATAATATTTATATAAGAACAGCTTGACTGTTCATGTATTATAAAAAATAAATAAGAGAACATTTTTTTTCGTTTCATTAGGATGCAGTATTTGATTCTTTTTTACATAGTTTTTATTTAAATGAATTGAACAATTCAAGAAAATTGTTTGCCCGTTTTTTTGTTGTTTTGTAATTAATTTAAATATATTTTTTTTGTTTTTATATAAAACTAAGTGAGGAGAATAAAAATGTAAGAATAAATTATTATTATTTGATTATTTTTGTTTTGTTTGTTTCAAAATAGAAAAAGTTTCTCGAGAACGCATATTATAAATGTAGGTTGTTGTTGTTGTTGATCTTGTTCAATGTTTGTAATGTGTTTTTTTATTACTTTATTTTATAAACTGGCGAAAGTAGCTGTTTTGTCTTGTTTGTCGTTTTTATTTTTATTTAAACATTCTTCTTTTTTTTTATTTATTATGTTTTGTTTTTGTTTCTTAATTCTGGGCAGTGAATGGAATATACACATTTTTTTTTTGTTTATTCATTTTATTTGTTTTTTTAAATTTTGTTTTTTATTCTTAAATTAAAAGAAGTTATGTTTTTGTTTTGTTTTTTAAATGAAAAATCTATATCCGCCATTCTTATAATTTGTTAAGTTAAAAAGCCATTCAAAACAATCGAACGTAGAGCATTTATCCGTTTCGATGAATCTTATATACTTATGTATATGTATATTTGTTTTTTTTTAGTTTTAATTTAAAAGTTTTGGTTGATGAAAAAATTTAAAAAAATGGAAATTGTCTTTTAATAAAAGGGATAGATTTTGTATTTCTCTTCCATCGCCGTTTTTTTTTTGTGTTTGAAAAATATTATTAATAGTAATAAAATTTGCCAGTACCTACTTAACAACACTAATTAGGCATGTCTCTTCTAGGTACTATAAAAATTATTTAGGTATTTTTTCGTCTAATTTTTACTTTTTCCATTCTCAATTTGTTTTTTTTTTTTAAGTTATAAATTTAAATTTATTATTATTTTTTTTTAATTTAATGCAAAAAACATACACAGTTTATTAATATTTGTTTTAATTTTTTATTAAATATAATTACATACATTTATCAGCATAGCGATCGCGTTGTTTATTTTAGTTTAATTAATTTTATTCGGTATTATTATTATTATTTTATTTTAAATTAATATAATATAAGTTTAAAAATATTATTTTTATTATTTAAACAATGATTTTATATAAGTAAGTAATATATATCAATTTAACAGTAATACACTTGCAATACTTTTATTTTTTTCTTAATACTTGATTGTTTATTTTTTTTTTCTATTAAATAGAAAAGAAATAATTTTGTAAAATTGCAGTAAATCATACGCGACAAATTTATTAAACATCACATAAAAAGTTTTTTTTCTCAACTCTCCCACCCAAAAAAACAAATTCAAAGCTAAAAGAGGCTAAAAGTTGCAGTATTATGTTTGTGTATCCTTATTTAGGAATAATCCCTTGTATGCGTGCGCACTGCGCAAGGATAAAACAAAAAAAAATAATTTTCAGTGGACTATGTCATTGCAAAATGGGGTCAAGGTCATGTGAGGGATGGATTCTTAGGGTGGGTATTTTTGTTTCAACCATTTCGGTAAATTAGATTAAGGGAATTTCCTTGTTGAGTATTTTAGTTTTTTCCAACAGCTCCTAGGAAAAAATTTTTGCTGAACATTGTAATAGAGGTGTAATGCCATTATAGCCTTTTTGAGAAAAAGGTTGAAATTGAGTCTCATCTTAAGTTTCTCCAAGTAATTTAATCATAATTAAATTGATTTTATTAATAAAACAAAATGTATTCGAATGATAAATGAGGCCGTGTTTGAAATTGAGTTGTTACATATTTTATAATTCCTGAATCTTAAATGCATTCAGACGGAAATTAAACCAAATTCTGAAAGAGTCCCATCATATGACTTACGCTTAACTATATTTTGTGTGTTCTTACTTTTAAAACTACACATTTTGTATCCAACCTCGAAACAAGAGTTGTGATTTATTTTCTAAGGACAAAGATGTAGATTTTTTAGAGTTCCAAATAGTTTATAGATACAAATGGGTTAGGTAGTCTTACTCGTTAGAACTATAGTTATTCGGTAAAGGAATCCCCGGGCCTTTCAATGTCGACAAGAGTTGTCAGATCTTACGTTGACAGAAATCCTTTGAAACATGAGTTGTGATTTTTGTACAAGATGTTATATCGAAGGTTCGGAAGAAAAACGTAACAATTCGACTAATGTGTTCTGGGCTTAGAAACTCATTTTTGTGGAACAAGTTTTTTTTCTTCTGAGCCGACGAAAGTTTGTACATGTGTGGGTTAAGATTTCTTACTCAGGTGTTGTTGTCTATTGAATTCTTCGAATAACTGGGTACTAGTTATTTAAAGTTTGGATTTACAAAGTTTATCCGGCTTTGATAGCAGCAGAAAGTGACTTTTTCGATTCAAGTATAAACAACGTTCCTCTTTCTGTTTGATGTGAACAATGGTGTTTTCGAAGTGAAAGATTCCCTTTACTTATAATGGCTCTTGCAACTCGGCTTAAATACGATTTTGAATGCATTCAAGATATAACACATACAAGTAGTTATAGGGAGTCCCGAGGTGGAAATTTGTGTGCGGTAAATTTTGACAACTTTTTTTTTCAAGAAGATTTCGACGTTGATAGACGAGTTTGACGGAGCTGATTTTGATCATCGTTGGTTTTCCTTGACAAAAAGTCGATCAAATGGATATGCTTTAAAGAGTAATGAAGACTACATATTTGGAAAGAGTTGAAGAGAAATGCAGTACTTTTACTAAATCTATAAACGGTAGAGTTGTTAGTGTCATATGTCGACCCAAGGTGTTTCAAGAACTAATTAGTAAATAAGTGAAATTGTCTAGTTACCTTCATTAGAGCATATTCTTTAGATTTGATCAAGTTGAAGTTGAAGTTGAATTTTTGTTTGCTACAAAAATATGCTCGAAAGCTCAAGAATCTAATAGATGAAGAACTCATAAATCGAATAACTCAGTAGCGAAGTTATTTCTTCAAAATGAATTCTGTAGAAGCAAAATCATGATCTCATAATAAGAGCTCATAAAATGATCTTCCATTTATATTAGTTTGAAATTTTGACGAAGAAAAGTTAAGACTTCTCCGTCAAAGTCATTACGTTCCATGATTTTTTGACATTAAAACTATAAACCAAAAAATTTAAAACTTAAAACTGATTTGTTACCCTAGGGAAATTGACTTTTTTTATTCTGGCTACGAATTTGGCTATTCAAACCTTTTAATTCCTACCAAGTCTTATAATTAACTGTTTGCCTGCGAAAATAAGTTTGAAAATAATTGTTAATAAACCATTTCCAAGACTAGAATAATTACTTCCACATGTTTTTACATTTACTACTTTCCTTTTTTTTGAGCTGGAAACATGAGTTGTGATATAAATTCTAATAAATGTATTCCAGGTGTTGTTGGTAGGCTTGTATATTTATTTATTTAGAAGGATTAAGTATTAATCATAAAAACTATAATTATTTTTCATTTGAACTAGTAACTTGAGTTGTGAATTGTTAGTATTAAAATCTTAGCAACGTTATAAATTCAAAATTTTAGGTTTTTATATTTTGAAGTTGTTGTTTATTTTTGTTTTGATTTTCTTGTGATAAACGAGGCTATTTTTGGAGTAGTGGGTATACCCCAATCTTATGTGAAACTTGACTACGTGTGTAACTTTCTGCCATAAATGCATTCAAAATGAAATTAAACCAAATTTAGGAAGAGTCCTATCGTAAGTTTACACTTAACTATTTTTAGTTTGTTCTTACGTTTAATACTACACATTTTGTATCCAATCTCGGAAACAAGAGTTGTGATTTATTTTCTAAGAACGAAGATGTAGATTTGTTAGAGTTTATAGATACAAATGGGTTAGGTAGTCTTACTCGTTAGAACTATAGTTATTCGGTAAAGGAATCCCCGAGCCTTTCAATGTCGACAAGAGTTGTCAGATCTTGGGTTGACAGAAATCCTTTGAAACATGAGTTGTGATTTTTGTACAAGATGTTATATCGAAGGTTCGGAAGAAAAACGTCGCAAGTTGACTAATGTGTTCTGGGCTTTAGAAACGCATTTTTGTGGAACAAAATTTTTTCTTCCGAGCTGACGAAAGTTTGTACATGTGTAGGTTAAGATTTCTTACTCAGGTGTTATTGTCTATTGAATTCTTCGAATAACTGGGTACTAGTTATTTAAAATTTGGATTTACAAAGTTTATCCGGCTTTGATAGCAGCAGAAAGTGACTTTTTCGATTCAAGTATAAACAACGTTCCTCTTTCTGTTTGATGTGAACAATGGTTTTCGAAGTTTAAGATTCCCTTTACTTACAACGGATCTTGCAACTCGGCTAATATATTATTTTGAATGCATTCAAAAAAAAAAAATTATAAATAAAACGCAGTCTAACTAAATCAACTAAGGAGCCTCGGGGCTGGAAGTTATATAAAGTCAATTTTGGCAACGAGAAAGAAAAACTTTCTCAAGAATCTTCTGAAGTCCACAGAGCATTTGGTGGAGTTGTATTTAGCCATTGGTTTTTTTTTTAAACCAAGGACATTTTGTCTATAAGACAGAACATTTTTTTGTAATTACTGAGAGATAACTTGAAATATCAGGGCATCTCTTGGTTATTGGTGATTGTCAACTCAACAAAAAAAAAAAACTTTAATTTGTCGATGGTACTGCTTCATGACGAAATTAATAAATTTTCCATTTGAAATGGATGCCAATTGGGGACATGGATTCATCTTATGTAAAAGTTGAAGGCAACTATTCGACGGGTGAGCCTTGAGCTGGATAAAATTGCAGAAACATATGAACCTCTTATATATAACAGAGTTTATCCAGTAAGGATAGAAATCCTATACCTGTGAAATAGACTGAAAAAAAGAGAAAAAAAGTATAGTATCTTTGGAGACTTATTTATACAAAATGCGCGTGAACATAATTTTGCAACAAACATACACATAAATATACACGCATCACAAGCTCATCAAACTAACTCAACCTCCCTACCCCTTCCCCTCCCTCCTCTTTTCCTACACTTCATAATCGAATTGAACGCAATCGCAACGGAGAAAGCATATCGCAAAGTTTGCTTTAAACAAAAAAATTATCTCAACTTTCAAAGAATCAACATTGCTGTTTTTTTTGTTGTTTTTTATGGTAAATTTTTATTTGTTTTTTAATTTAAATTTGTTTGTTTCTTATTGTTAAATCTATGAACACTAAAAGCTAACAAAAAAATGTTAACATAAATTAATTTTTTTTAAGTTTTTTTTATTTATTTTTAAAACCTAAACAAAAAAGCTACATTTTTTTTCTTGTATAAGAAATTTCCTTATAAAGTTTTAACTTAGCCACTTATGTAGTTTATTTATTATTTGTTTTTATTTTATAAACAATGCATTTTTTGTTTAAAGGGGGAAACATATTCGAGTGATTTTTTTTTTTAAGTACGCGATTTATATAATTTTAAATTATATTTGGATATTTTTTTTGTCCAACTATCAAATGAGACAACATTATGAAAAAAAAAACAAATTTGCGTAAGAACAAAAACAAATAAAAAATATTTAACAACGAATGAGAAAATGAATTATATTCTTAATCTGCCTCTTAAATATTATTTTTTTTATTTTTCATTGTTTTATCTAAAAGTTGATTAAAATTGTTTTTTTTTATTTTATTTATAATTATTTAATAAATAACCTGCTCTACAGATTTTATTTTTTTATTTAAATTTAATAACTATATTTAGTACTATATTTTTTTGTAATGTACGAAGAATTTTTTCTTTAATTTTCCTATAGAACATGCTGCGTTTTAAATGTTGTATAATATCTCTTTTTTTTGTTTGAGAAAAAAAAGAGAAATTAATAAAAAAAGAAGTTTGCGATTTTTGCGGGCGTTATTGAGTTTTTTTTTAGTTTTGTTCATTTATAATACAAAAATAAAATGGGATTTTCAATGATAAAAATAAAATTAAGAAAAACAAAACAAAAGAAAAAAAATTAACTCATTAAAGCAGTTTGTTTTTATTGTAATTTATTATTTGGTAAAATTGTTTAAGTTTGTTTTTTTTTTTATAATTTTTAAATCTAAATCAAAGCAGTATCTTGTTGTTAAATCAGTTTTGTTTTATATATGGAAAATTAAAAATAATTATTTATTAATTTTTTCAAAACACTTACTCGGTGTAATTTGTTTAATGTTTTCAGTTTACTATAATTTATATGAATTTTATGTATATGTCTGTTTTTTTTTTTTAATTTGTTTTATTCTTCTAAAATTTTTTATATATTTACTTAAACTTAATTTTACAAGTTTTTTAAATATTATTTTTTTTCTCTCTTAAAAGCTAACTGCTTAAAATTAAAGTGTAATTTATTTATCTGGTTTTGTTATTTACTAAGTGGATGGAAAAAAAGGAGGCGAGGGGAGGGGCTAGGTTTATAGTTTTTTTTTTATTTTAAATATATTATAATTTAATTATTATTTATACCTATGTATATATATTTTTTTGGTGGTGGTAGTTTTGTTTGCATTTTTATGGTGGAAGCGGTGTGCTGAACAGTTAATTTATATTTTTCTTTGGTTTCATTTCAACATTCAGGGAGGGAATTTCAAGGGAAAGAGGGGTAATTTGGGAAATGGAACAAATTAACAAAAAGAAAAAATTTTTTTTTATGTTAATTATATTTTTTTTCTTACATATCATTTTTTGTGTTATTTTGTTTTTTGTTTTTGAGAAAGATGAGTACAATTTCACTATAATTTTTTTGTTTTGTTTTTATTTTAAAATTTATTCCGCTCGTTCATATTCTGTGTGTGTTTGTCTCTAATAAATGGATCAAACTAGTTAGGTAAGGAAATAATGAAATAATTAATTGAATAAATAAAAGGGCTAAAAAAACAAAAAATAATTGCAGAATCACTATGCTTGCTGTATGATGCTGTTTCTATAGCTTTCACGATATTTTTCTGTCCTTGTATTTGTTTTTTTTTTTTTTTTTTTTTAAGTACAATGGTAATTTTTTTGTTTTGGTTTGTCTTTAATTAAAAATTGTAATTTTTGTTTTCTTCGCTGCGCTGATTTTCGATTTTATTATTTTTTTTTTTATATATTTATATAAATATTTCATTTTTCTATTATTTCTCTTTTTTGTTTATTTCGGGCTAATTAGTGATTTTGTTTTATCATTTTCTCCGTATGCTGCAGTATAGTATGTACTTATATTTCTTTTTCAATTTTTTTTATATTTCAAATATGTTTTGTTTTAAATTTAACTTTAAAATTAAAATTGGTTTGTTTTTTGTCTGTTTAATTTTGTTGTGAAGATTTTTTTTTTTTAAATAAATGGGGATTATTCTGTTTTTTTTTTTTTAATAATGTTTTTTGGTAATGTGTCTGTGTGTTGTGTTTTAATATATATTTATTTATATTCTGTTTTATTTAAAAACTGTGTTTTTATTTTTAATATGTTATTATAGACTGCCATTTCTTAATCAACCATTAATTCGAAATGGACGGATCCTCTCCTTTCAGAACGATCGTGATAGATATTCTTTGCCCATGCTTTGCACTCGATGTTGATAAGGACTCCAGCTAAAATGAAAAAAAAAATATATTTAAGTATATTACAAAAGAACTAAGATCTGTGAACACTAAAAATAGGAATATGAATAGTGTTAGGAGATAAACGAATAAGAAAGAACATAAATCACAGTAATTAGTGGTCGTTAGCTGAAATACCATTTTAAAAGGAAACTTCAGCAATCAAAGTATCAAGGATTTTTTTTGGGAAATTCCTTATGCGAATGAAATGAATTTTGAAAATAAGTTATGGAAAGCTTAGGGGTCGTGGAAGGGTTGTTTTATTCTCTTTCTGACAGACTTGGTTCTTAAGATTTGTTTTCTTTCAGGGGAGCCGCCATTTGAAAAACCTACTTTTTTGTTGCCGGACCCTGTATTTAGATTTTGTTTTTATAAATTTAAACTGTATTCTTGCATGGCCTAGAATCTAAGATCAAAGGACTATAAGGATAGACTAGAATCTTATATGATATTTCTGGGAACAAGTGAGTGAACGGAGTTAATGATGCAACATTTGTAACATTAGAATTTTGGATATTGTAATGAAAGCTAAATTGAGCCGGGTAAAGAATCTCACATTCGTGTAGTACGGCTGAAGAAAGATTCTCTTTATATATTATACAGCCCAAGTTGGGCTCAACAGTATACTAATGAGCATTTCTGACAAAGCGACAAAATGCAAGCCAAAAGATATTTTGACTATGGTCTAACGAGGGAAACAAACGTTTTCTATCAATTTTTAAGCTGGTTCTGGATTATATCGACCAGATATGAAGGTATCTTAGACGCTTCCGACCAGCTATGAGAATTGTATTCTAGTTTTGAGCGTGTTTACCTTATAAGTTGAATTCAGAAGAAGAAAAGTTCAGTTCTTAAATGATCTGAGGAAACCTAGGTAATTTATTTGATTGTTTAGCAATTTCTAAAGCTCGTCCTAAAGAAGAGATAAAAACTATTAATTGTTAATGGGTTGTTGAAGAACAGGAATATAAAAATTTAAAGTTACGGTCATCAGCAATATACCTATAATACCTAAGTGGATTTTTTTTTGTTAAAGATAGGATATTATTCATAAAAATGAGAAAAAGAATCGGAAACAAAGCGGAACCTTGGGGAACACCATCATTTATTTATTTTTTGTTAATTTAAGAACAAAAGAAAATATTTATCAATACCAAAACCACAAATTTTTGAAAGACAGTAGGATACCTACATAATTGCATACATATGTAAATGCATTGACATGCAATAAATCAACCGTGGATATTTTGGTCAGAAACCACTTTTTGTCGGTTATTAAGAACCTTTTGTTCAAGATATTTTTCTTAAGCTGTCAATTTATCATTGAACCATGACTGGTTAAACAAATGCTCTCCGAAACTGCCCTTCGCAGTGATTTTGTAAACGTAGAAAAACTTTTTAAAACAGTGAATGGAATGGGGTAGAATTCGATACGAATCGTGTCATGTTCCATCTTAAAACCCATCTGAAACGATGTTGTTGGCCTCCGTCCACTTGGACCGAGATCTATTTATAACTTTTTCAAATATCTTGATTTATCGACCGGATATTCACCGAATCGAAGTTGTCGCTTTCTCTTTATTTTTTTGGAAAGAAGTCGCGCTAACCATTATGACAAGAGGTATTACACATACATACATGTAAATGTCAAACAAAAATTTGACATATCGTCCCCTTTCTGCGTTAACCTCGTATCTACAAAAACACAATTTTTCAGGAAACGAAAAAAACGTGTAGTTTCCGTCAATGGAACCTAATAACGATACTTTATTTGTTTTCTATTTATATTTTACAGTTGAAAGTATTTCCTAGTTTTAATTTTGCTAGGACATCACAAAAGTACTTGTTTTAACTGTTTTTGTAACATACGAGTATCCGTCTCTTATGTTTTGATTTACCGAAATGCAGATACGAGGTTCTTTTTCTTATTTAAAATAAATTCAAATAATTGAAATTTTAAACTCAAGGTTAGAAAAATAGCTGAAGCATAAAAAAATACACAGATTAAACTGAAATACTGTTGTTTTAATTCATATAAAATCTTATATCTAAAATATATTAAATTTTAAAATTATTTGAAAAGCGAATTCAATGTTTGATGAAATGGTTTGTTAAATTAAATATTAAGATACAACTCAAAGGATATGTTATTTAAATACATATGCATGTTATTTATGTACATAATTTATAAGCATGTATTTACAAGTAACTTATGAACTAAAAAATATATTCAATAAAAGTAACAGATTTTATTCTTAAAAAGGGAACAAAATTAAATCTCAAAATCTTTCTATTCTTTATTAGAATTAAATTTAAGGTTATCATAAAATCCGTGATAATCTTTTGGAAGTTGTTCACGCTTCCAGCACCTAGGAATTCACGTTTATTTCTTAACTTATCGATAGTCTCCTTGGTGTTGATTCCCTGAAACTTCGTTTTATTGAAAGGCAGACACGACCGTTTGTTGCAAAGGTTGGATTTATTCTGGTCTTAGTTACTGAGAATACAGTACAGACCACATTTTAAATTGGTATAAAAACTGAATTTGTTAGCACATTTCAATTACTTAACAGAAGTAGTTTCTTTAAACTCTGTAAGTCGTTATATTTTTTTAACGCCAAAGGTTTGGAATTTTCATAAAGTGATTTTAAAATAGTTTTTGAAATATCTATTTTCGCTTTCCTTTGCGGAAATAATATCCAATAATTGTCGAAATCAAGTTTATAATACATACCCGTGGAATCATATCTTATGCATTTAAGATCTGTTACCTGCGGTCTGCGGATCACAGAATGGACAGAATCACATTCCATCTGGGTATGTCCAACCGTCAAATACTTTTGATAAATCGTCGTATTACGTTTTATCGCCACGAATTGTAGAAGATTAGCTAAGTTGACGTTTCGATTTTGTGCGCTACATCCATCGCTAAACAGGACTGTCGGAAGACCAAGATCACAAACATTTTCCAAAAAATGAAAAACACATGAAGTAAAAACATTAGAAGCCATTCCACCTTCTCCTTCGTGCCATACGTAGCAATGAACTTCTGATGTTTTCAAATTAAAAAAAGTAAACTGATGCACAGCAAGCTTTTGCTTAAAGTATGTAGCTGATGCAGCTATGAAAGGTACCGATTGGACAGCTTGAACGTCTTAAGTATAAGCATTTATTTCATTCTTTAACGCTTTATTTTTGTTGCTAACATGTTGACTATATCTGTCTTTGTCAATGTTTCCGTTCTTAAAACTATAGCATACATCACATTGATATTTTTTGGCTTATACAATCCAATGTTAGAAGAATGTGCTGTCTTCAAAATGGATAAATACGATGATCTTTCATTATTTGAAATATTTGTATTCTTCGCAAACTGTTAATTCATTCTGTAAACATCTTTAAAAGATGTGTAGCTGAAATCAAAATATTGTTTGTCAGTTTTCTGCCTACAATAGTGAGATTCAAGCGTAGGTAGGCCCGCTAAAAAATCTTTGACATGTTCTTTTTTTTTAAGTTGATAGCGGATTCTTTCTTTTTCGACTTTTCTGTTTGAAAAGGAATTCCAAAGTCATTGGTTTCTAAAACCCAATTTCGTACCGTCCATTTTTTAAATGTATTTAAAAACATTTTTTTGCAGACTGGTAAACCAATATTTTCAACTTTGAACTTATATTTTAAAGTTAAATTCCGTCTTGAATTATCACCACCTGTACGGCGAGCTATGGACTGCTTTTCTACAAGAGCTCCAATCATCACTTTTCGCTCTTTCCAAGACATTTTTTTCCAAAAAGAATTAAATAATTGTTTTCTTTGCGATTCAGGTATTTCATAACATTTAAAATGCTTGCTCATTTTACACTTAGCGGAATCACAACGAGGCTTGAGCCCACGTTTTTGTCTTTTTTGTTTCCCGACTATCTTTCCTTTTTCTTTTTTTAACTTCTTTCATTTCTCCGGTCTACCCTGTCCTTTCTTCCTTCTTTTTTAGAAATAAGACCGAAATTTTCATCTAGATCAAGGTTTCTGCGTAAAGACCTGTTATAATCAACAAAGGAAGATTTTGATGAGGCTTGATAAATCAGAAGTAATGGAATCTTGATTATCGTTTGTTTCAATAAATAGTCCGGTCTGATCATCAAGGATGAAGCCTTCGTGTTCGTAGTCTAATGTAGGAATATTGTCTTCGATTTCACATTCAATAAACTTCAGTTCACCTTTTGCTTCATCTAACACCAAAACATGTTTATTTAAAATTGCTGGTTTAGAAGTGCCTGGTTCAGTAATATTATTATTGTTGTTAAATTCGCCATCCAACAGGTGCCTTAAAGTTTAAAATTCTTTGTTAAGACTTTTAATTCAACACGATAACGAGAACATTTTGAAGAGTATTCATATAGAAAAAAAAGAGATTAATTTACATACATACATATATTATTTACCGATCCATATTGTGTTTTTTATTTTATATTTTTATTAAATTTATAACCTTAATACTAAGCCAAATCCAATATTTATAAAACTGATGCTCAAAAAGCTTGCGCCACATACTAAGCTTAAATTCACTCCAAGGTACCTAATTAATAATAATATTATCTGCCTCAAAGCTAAATCTGAATAACGGTACTTTTGACTTGTCGTTAACAGTGTAAAAAAGATTAACAATGAAGAAACTAAGGCCTCACCAAGTACATACGAGGTTCTCATCGAAACTTAACAACATGAGCGTAGTTACGAGGAAAAAGAATTAACGGTAAAATAGATTAGATGAATCATTTTAACATTCATACTTAGCTCTATTATTCTGTGAGCCCTAGACAGTGTTTTTATACAAAAAAACGAATTTGCCGAAAAATGTAGTTACGTGGTTAACGCAGAAAGGGGACGATATGTAGGTGAAAATGTCAAATATTTATCTGAAATCAAATTTAATCAAAATGTTTGATCCAATTGACATAGATGACTTAAATTCTTAAAGATAAAGATACAACAGTAAATCTAAATAAGTTCGTACATTTTGTGTGCCCTGCTATCTAACTCATGTACGAGTATAATGTATCCACTGAAGACATGTGTACATAATATGCGTTGCCTGGATAAACAAAAAAAAAACAAAATCTCTTAACAGGTTTGTTTATCTACCGATTCTATTTCCCGAAACTGTTATACAAGTTTTTGTTGGTATTAACCATTGAGTCAACATAACAAACTAAAAGCTTCCTTCTTATAGTCTTTGGTTACACAACACAAAATAGAAATTTCAAGAAACAAGAGAGCTCATTTTAAGTGCTCTTTATAACCATACTTTTCCCCATTTCGTGGGTATGGTGCTTGTGGTGGTGCACGGATGTCCTGAAAATGAGCAATAAAATACAAGATATGGGTACCAACATAAAATACCCTATTATGCAACCTCAATGACATAGATACCAATATATTTGTAGATGTGTGAGTTGCGGGAGACGGGGTTGTAGTTATCAAACAAAAAGTTAGTCATCATCAACTATAAGATTCGAACAAAGTTACTAAGACCTTTATTTTTCTACAGTAGAATTTTATTGTTGCTGTTGATATTTTAAAGATACCTAATTTAGCCTTATTTTTGGCAAAAAGCCAAAAATATATTGCATAAAATTAGGTGTATATTTTTGTGAAAAGGTATTTCGTGTCCTCTATTGTGTTGCCTTGCTTTCTTTTTATGAGTGTCAATATAAATTTGTGTTTCATTATGACGATACACTAAAATGTCTATGTACATAGGTATTAGGTATACCCAGATATACATACGTATACAATTTAAAATAGGGAGGTTTATGAATTTAGATCGAGGAGCTAATTGGATTACTTCATTTAAGTTAATGATAATTCAAAAAAAGTGGTCTTATAAGAAGGAAAAACCTTGGATTACATGCGGTACGATGTCTTAAAAAGGGGCTGATTCGAAAAGATGTAAAAGAACTCAAAAGAGGGGAGACATTTTTTTATACTTTAACAAAGATTTTATCTATTTAATTCAAAAAAAATAAATAAAATAAAGAAGAACGCCTAGAAACATAATTAGATACCTACCAATCTACTTATTTAGAATTGTACCGAAATTTATAGCCCTGAGCCGTACGTGTGTACTATTTCGAATAAACCTTAGAATATATTTCAACTTTCATGGATTTGAATTGCCAAAATGTAGCCTCGGAAAAAAACATTTGCATATATTTCAAGGATCTGAAGTCAGAACCAACTATTGTGAACATGGGGGCCACCACTCCACTCTGGTACTTCACATACCATTATTTAATAAAAAACTTATACAAATATAAAATAAATGTGCAGTGAATAGGAATACAATGTCTAATCCAAATGAAAATAGTTTTTATTTTCAGTTCAGATCTACACCACAGTCTATAATCCAAAATAGCATGGGGGAGCAGCAGCATACATTTTTCTTTATTTCAAAGTTAAAAAAAAAATGCAAATGACAGGCGAGACGAATGGACAGTATAACAGTGGTACAAAAAAAAATATAATAAAAGCAAGTGCTTGAAATAATATTTTATGTCAACTGCCAACAGATTTTTATTTTTTTTGTTCTTTTCTTTTTCTCTTAAAAAAAATGAAAATATTCTCGAAATGTTTCCGAGAACCGTTAGGATGCGGAAGTGCACTTAATGGCTTTTATGTTGTCTTTGTGGGGGTGCTATTATTTAAGGAAAAAAGGGATAAAATGTTTGGAATGTATTTAATTTTTAAATGATTTTTATTTTATCCTAAAAAGAGATCTAAATTAAGGGCGAAAAATTTAAGTGAGTGTTTTCCAATTGTGTATAATATAATGTTCGTTGGTAGTTTAAAGAATAGGACAGTACTTTTTATAAGATTTTTGAGCAAGCTATGAAAACAAGAATTTTAGAGGTCATTACGACTCCCAAAGAACCTAAAAAGACTTTCAAATTAAACCACGTCTGTTTCTGTGAGCAGGAATGGAGAGGATTTACAGTTTTCTGCCGATTCCAAACGGCTAATAAGCAGCAGTTTTCATAACTAGTTCTTCTATTGGAGGATTTGTCATTTTCTCAGCACACCCCTGAAAAACATGTTTTGCAGCGGTATTTGTTAGCGTTTGGTATCAAGCTCTCTTATCGAAAATGCGAGTACTTGGTACCGATGAATCTCTTCGTCGGTGGATTAGAAATTAATTTTCGGACCGCTCAAAACAAGTATTTTATTGGACGGTTTCAAGTCTATTCTTTATAAAATATGTAAATGTTAGTGTACCCTAGGGCTCTGTTTTGTCGGCACTTGTATTGAGGAAACTTAACAGATTCCAGTGCTTGGTTTGTGCATCACAGACCTCATACTCAACGTCATCCCTTTTTATCCCCTTATTTTTGTAATCTATAAAGCCTAGATTCGTCCAAAGATTGAGTGTACATAATTTCAATATATGGAGGGTGCTCCAGTAACCCACTAGGGTCTTTTGGATACAATCTAAAAAAGGTTTTTAAAAATGAAAGGTGATAGAACTATAACAGAAACATTTACTTCCCTGGAGCACCGCCGCGCCGCAATGTTTCTTGTTACTCATTATATTATCGTTGTGTTTATAAACAGTGTTCTTGTGAAATAGACAATTCTTCTCTTAAACAATTTAACAGGAATACTCGCGCTTCGGCGACTAGCCATCAGTGCACCCTTGGATCCAACTTCGGACTTACTGTTAAATTCAGAGATTCTTTCTTAAGCCGCACAACACGAATGTGGAATGCCTTACCCGGCCGATAATTTCACTCCCTTTGCAATGTTCAGACATTCAAAATCCTCTCTCAAAATTTGCTAAACGCTCGTACTGTATTCAAACATTTTTTAAAGTTAGTCATAAGCCCTTCGGTGCGTTAGGGGCCTGTTATAGCTCATCAGAAAAGTCCATCAGAAAAAATTTTGCCTTCCAAATTTTACCATATTACAACTCGATTTTGAGTAAAATTTGAACGCAACTAGACAAATACTTACTTGGACTAATTTTTACAAAAAGAATTACAACATTTTGTTGCTAAATTTACTCAGAAAATTGAATATATTTTGAGTTTTGGCAATCAGCTGTTCAGAAAAATTAAATTCCATCAGAAAAAAATATTTAAATCCATTTTCTGAGTAAATTTAGCAAAAAAATGTTGTAATTCTTTTTGTAAAAATTGGTCCAAGCTAGTATTCGTCTAATTGCATTCAAATTTTACTCAAAATCGAGTTGTAATATGGTAAAATTTGGAAGACAAAATTTTTTCTGATGGACTTTTCTGATGAGCTATAACTGGCCCCTTAGAAAAAATACAAAAAAAAAAAAACCGAAATAATTTATATCCTAATAGTCAATTTGGGTTACCTATTGGTGGATCAACCGAAGATGCCTCTTACAATTTTTGCAGTGAAATTTTCACTGCTATTAACAATAATATTTGTACTGCTATAATTTGTATGTGTTGAATATTGTTGATCACTTTATTCTGTTGGGTTTTAAGCCTTTTATTTAAAAATCCGTTAACAAGTAATGATTTTTAATGACGGAAATAGTAAACTATCTACAATTTCAATTGGTATTCCAAAAGGTTCAGTTTTAGGTTCGTTACTTTTTCTGATTTTATTAATTAATTTGTTTTATAACTTCCAATATTATAATATCTAAAAAAGATACCTGCACGAAGACTTTAAAACCTGTCAAAACATTGTGAATAAATCATTGTATTTTCGTTAAATACTCAATAAGCATGCACCAAGCATACAAATTTAATTTGGTCAAAACAATCATCAAATATTGAAAACTTTTTGATTGCAGAAAAATAGATAATAATAGTAATAGATAAATAGTATGTACCATATACTCGTATTTACATACATATCTATATTTTTGTCACAAGTTCAACAAAAATACTCTTGGAAGATGTGTTTTTCCAATCTCCACATTCCATTTCTAATTCTCCACTAAGCTTTATTTTCGTATCTGCGTCCCTAATGAATTCATAAGAATTCATCGAATTTCTATTTTTCTTTTTTGTTTGTTTTCATCCATAACCTCAATTCAATAAAAATGAGAGAAAAAATCCAATTTTCCAAATGCAATCTGAGGAATTTCGTTCCATTCTTCCCTTATTATTCTCATCGGTGGTTTTCAATTTAGAAAAAAAGTGGAGAGAAGAAGAAAGTAGGTATATGTACATATATTCAAAGTACATATATAATATATAAATGTGTGTGTTGAGTGGTGTGATATACATACGTATAACGGGTAATAGGACCTAAGAAAGGGAATACAGAGAAGAAAAATATAAAAAAAAGTATAAAATCAATCAATGATTGAAAAAATATGTGTTCAGTCTCTTGGGTTCAAATTGAATGTATGTTTGTATGTTTATATGTACATGTACATATGTGTGCATTTTGTTGGTCATATATATAATATAAAAATTATAATGATATATGACTAGTAAAAAATACACACAAAATAAAAGATATTCCTTTTCAAATAAGGATTTGATTTTTAAAACTTGATTTTTAAATTCGCATATTGACCCACTTAGAAATAGTTTTTATTTTTAAAGAAATAATTACTGGTTTATAATTATTTAATATTTAACATAAATCATTGATGGTTTTAGTTGTACCTGCCCTTCAAATGCTTTTGATAAATTTTTAAATATTCTATATGTCCATGTTTCCTTCTTTCCAGTTCGTAAAAAAAAAAATATAAAAAAGAATTACAAAAAAATCTAAAAGGATATTCATGATCTTATATATAAAAAAGGAACCCAAAGCAACAATGGAATGTTATAAATAACCTCTCACGCAAAAGAAATAAACACAAAAGCTTAAAAACTATTAATTTCCCTGAAAGTATTGCATCAGAGAATGATGCAAGAATATAGTGGAAAGTTAAGAGCCCTCTGAATAAACTGAAAACACAACGAGTATCATTACTTAAAAATGAAACTTTATCTTCTTTCTTCTTTACTGAAGTAACTGAAGCTGAATTTTTCAAGTGATATGTAATCTGAAATCCAAAATCAGTAGCTTTTCCATTAAAAAAAAATTAGTAACCTCATTATCAATCCTTAAACATATCTTGTGCTTTGAAAAAGGTACTTTTCCAGAGTATTTGAAAACTGCAATAATAATCCCGAAACATACATACAAAAACTAAACAATTACAGGCCGATTTCCTTTTTATCCATATTTTCCAAAATTTTTGAAAAACTTATTGCTAAATGAATGATGAAATTTTTTTGGTAAATATACGAGGGCGGTTCGTTAAGTACTAAGCCTACAAAAGAAAAACAAAAATTTTGGAAAGTGGCGATTTATTTCCCAATATAGTCTCCTTTTAGCTCGATACACTTGATCCAGCGATACTCGAACTTCCTTAACCCATCCGAAAAATAGGTTTTCTAGAGGTCAGCAAAGTGATTTTTTCAATTTTGCAAACAAAAAAAAGTAGCACGGGCCAAATCTGGAGAATACGGTTGGATGAGGCAGCAGTTCGTAGTGCAATTCGACCAATTTGGCCGTGTTTTGTTGTCTGAAGTGAGCAAATGTGGCACCCATCGCGCCGAAAGCTTTCTCATCTCAAAATTTCTTTCGAGATGCCAAGTGTTTCAGCTATCTCGCGCACCTTTAATCGGCAGTTTGCCAATGCGAGATCGTGGATTTTTGACACGTTATCCTCCGTGGTAGCCATTTTCGGGGCATCTAGGCGGAGGCTCATCAAAAACCGATGTGCAACCACGTTGAAACTCGCATCGAAGGAGAAGAGTCACAGTACACAGCATCCATGTGCTCTTTGATTTCCCTGCGCGTATTCCCTTCCAAAAACAAGAATAGAATCACCGACCGATTTTTCTCTTTTTCCGTTTTTCTAAAATTCGCGGAAGCCAGCGCGGAAGCCAGCTTCCACACCTGGTCAAAACAAAACTACGAGTCCGATTCGGTTGGAATTTCGACAGTAGCCGTCTAAGAAAATGTAATAGACAATAGTAAATCTC
Source organism: Chrysotoxum bicinctum (assembly GCA_911387755.1). Taxonomy (NCBI): domain Eukaryota; kingdom Metazoa; phylum Arthropoda; class Insecta; order Diptera; family Syrphidae; genus Chrysotoxum; species Chrysotoxum bicinctum. The sequence goes on from OU426988.1 coordinate 10,480,223, forward strand.
TCTTGCGATAGTGACACCATCGGGCAGTTAAGTACTTATCGGACCACCCTCATAAAATTCTTAGTAAATCGAAATTTTGGCTTCGTAAAGGGAAATTGTACTGAAGAAGCTATATTTTCTGTCTTAGAACATATACAGCTGGAAGGTAACAAAACCTCTGCTCTATTCCTAGATCCAAGAATGGGCTTTGACTTAGTTGATACTTTATAAATATGGCTTCAGAGACAACATTTTGAACTGGTTTTCATCCTATCTTCAGAATAGAAAACATATTGTTCATGCTAATGCTTCAATGAGTGATTCGATTTTTGTTCGAATGTGGGGGTTCCTCAGGCCTCAGTCATCGGACCATTGTTCTTCCTTAATTACTTAAACTTCATTTTTAAGCTTAATGGTATCATTATAGCATTTGCTGATTGGCTTTAACTTATGTTGCACTCCTTTCTGAGGACTTAATCTGGCTATTGTCATAAGTCTCAAAAACACTTTTGCCCGGAATTTTAATTCCAGTCCTGGATCGAATACCCACACATCGCCAGATCTTGAAGAAAGCCCCAGGAAGTACTAATCTTAAACCATTACAATAAGTTGTGTAAAATTAGTCAAAATAGAAATAGGCTAAGAGTTTTTTTTTAAAGTTAAGATATCTACCTAAAAGGGTTCTAAACCCACAAAGATCGAACTGTGAACGTAGATTAGTTTTCTTTTTTGTATAAGCTTAGGTTTAGTAGAACTTCCCAAATTTCTATTTGTTAAGATTTTGTATTCGTCAAAAACCATTAAGACTTTTTTCTGGCGGATTTTTTTCCTCAATCCTTTTCCTGAGCAAGTATTGTTCATCCTTCTCCCGGTGGACTGGTGAGAAACTCTTGTTTTTTTTTTATTTTTTTTAATTTTTTTTTTTTAACTTTTTTTAATTTTTTTCAATAGCTCATAGGTTTTAACGTTAAGGGTTGTAACAGAATACAATATTTAGTGAATGAAATATTTAAAAATCATTCATTGAATTCAATTAAAAGATTGCATTCACTGATTGAGAATTCAAATTTGCAATCATCATATATTTCACATTGAAAAGATTGCAATCACTTTTTTCCTCAGCACATAGACTTCCCCAGCAACCAATTGAATGCAATCTTCCGAGAATTTATGCATTCTTTGCAGTTTTTAAATTCATTTGCATTCTGCATTCTTTTGCATTCTGCAAAGACTTCAAATAAATGCAAAGAAGGTAAAAGAACGCAGAAATGTAATAATGCATCAATTCCTAGAAAGTTCTTGTCTCTTGGTTGCTGTGTAAGGAATGGCAAAAAAGTGATTGCAATCTGTCTGTCACACACGTGAATTTAATGAATCTTTTTAATAAAAGTTATTAAAGATTGCATTCACAAAAGATTGCATTCTTTTAAAATCCTGGTAGATTCTGGTCTTCCAACATTGAATTTCCTCTGCCTGTTTGTTGACCCTCTTAGGACTTCGTTGGACTTTTGTAGCCGAAATTTGGCAACAAAAAACTAGTGATAGTGATTCGAAATTCGAGCCGGTATGCGCTGCTCGGTAAGTACGGTCAAAAAGCGCACCTTAGATCTCTCTTATGATTAAAAAAAATCAATCTAATTTTGTTCCATTTCAAATCTCCACTCCAACTTGGCAAATAACTCAAAAGTATTTCTATCGAATTTGTAAGATTTTGCAAGAAAATCGATATTTTTATCTTCCAGGCACTTTGATATTTCAAAAATGTGAATTTAATGAAATAATCCATTTGTAAAATTAATTTCAACTAAAATGTCTTCATTATTTACTTCGAATATAAAATTGCTCTATACGAGTGCATTCCAGTTTCACGGTTGTTTAATTATTCCGTAAGGATTATGACTTCACAGAAGAAAGATGGAAGATATTTTTATTTTTTGTCGAAGAAAACTAATTACTATGCTAAAAAGGGACATTATTTTGTAATTATAAATACATCTAAGAAGAAACACGAACATGAAACGATTTTATTATAATTAACAGATTTTTTTTTTATTTTCAATGTTGGGTCATCGTTGAGAAGAAACAATAAATGTTTCATTAATTTTAATAAGACAAGAATACACACCCTGTTGAAAAGTTATTTTATTGGTCAACAACTTGAAGCGGTTATCCTTTTATATGCCAACAACAAAAAAAAAAAATCAATTGAGTGTATGACCTCGTTTATCAATTTCCTTTCACTCTGATCCTTGGAATTTTAGATTATTTTTATCGATTGGTTTTTAACTTTCAACTATCATGCAACCTCAACTGGCACGACTTCCACAGTTGAAAAAAGTGATTTATCTATTCATAAGGGAAAACAAAAAAATGAATCGTAAAAAGGAAAATATATATGTAGATTTCATATGTTACGCTCTACGAGTACATACACGAACTTCGTAGTCTGTGCGTAGTCATTGCAATTTTTATTATGTGGCTATAATACGACATTTTGTGGCAACCATTTTGTTTTTTGGCATCTGTCAAATGTGCTGATTATTAATTCAGTGAATGATGCCAAATAATCATAAAAAGTTACACGATTGAACAGCACGTTCAAATGATAAAACTTTATTATCAAAATGAGTGCTCTTTTGAGAGAACTTTGCGTGCGTTGCGCAAATTTTACTGCAGACGCGGTGGCTCTTCAAAGTCTGTGTTTGTTGGTGAAATCCGAGAAGACCGGCTAGGTTAGCAATCAGCTTACATCAATACGTCAAAAAAACTTCAGATCTCCAGACAATATCGCCGCTGTCCGTGAAAGAGTTTAGGAGAACCCTTGGTATTCTATTCCTTACCGTCCACAAAAACAGATTTCAACTTGGCGAATTTTATGCCGGGTCTTTGTTCTGCAGCCATACAAAATTGAACTGATCAAGTTTGTGGCCATAGACAATGCCACACCGTTTGTCCACTGACTGAACTTCGCAGCGTATGAAAGAGGACCCCAATTTTGATGCTCTTCAGCAAAGAAACACCTCTGGATGAAAAGGTTTATTAACAAGTAAAATTGTCATCGTGATGGATGTTCTGAACCTCCCTGAGGGAAAATAAGGGAGACAACGAGTGCTCCAAACAAAAATGAGCCATCAGCAATATCAATGGTTCAGTGGAAAAACAATACATTTTAGAGATTGCAATCTCGATAAAAGTCTTTAAAAAAAGAAAGTTGTTCCGAATTCCCTCGGATCGTTTAAAAGCTTTTGAGACAGCCTGGAAAAAGCCATACAAGATGCCGCACATGTGTTCTTAATATCACTTAATCCTGCCAACCCTCCCCTCAATTTAAAATAGTGAATCGTTTGCAAAAAAATGAAGAAAACGTACCCAAACTTTTTGGATGCAGTAAATAAATATGCTACACATGTCAACATCATTCTCTTGGAAAAAATCGTTAAATAATATTTATTTTACTCATTTTTTTTATTGCAAGGAGTTATGAAAGAGCTATTTTTCAGTCGTTTCTGATATTTTCATTCGCTTATTTTCGTCGCCAATATGTTTTGAGCAACGTTTTAGTCTCAAATACTTTTCCCTATACTAAAAGAAAATTGCCGTTAGCTGGAACGTCGTAAACGAACCGTGTATTCGTGATGAGCGATGGAACGACAGTCTCTGAGTTCTGCAGTGACACAGAGATACTACCCTCAAAGTAATTTTCTCAAATTGGGTGGCATTTTTTTTCACATACTACTAGTTAGTTGCCAGCTTGCATGATGACGGAAGACTGATGATTGGCGTGTAGAGGGATATTACCGACATCAAGTCTGTACTCCCCTGTCATGTCTTTTTTTTTCTTTCTTTTTCCATCATCATTATCATCATCATCATGATTTTAAGGACATAGAAGAGTTGAATAAAATCCAACCACCGTTAACGGTGCATTTTCTTTTTTTTATACTCCATTTTTTCTTACTTTGAACAAATCGTATAAAGTATAATAAAAATGAACTTGAAGAACATCGTGAACTTCTTGTCAAGAAAAGAAGGATACACTTAAGTCAGCGCAGAAATAATAATAAAAAAAATGAATAAAGAAAAATGAGTGATATTATTACTGGTTTAAGTGCAGTCAGTTAAAGTTGGATTTGAAGAGATTCTGAGATTCACCCTTCTATAAGAGCTCTTAAACAACATTGACTCATTGACTTCCTGGAATTTTCGATACGAAAGGCACTCTATTTTCAAACTTAATACTCTGTCAATATACATAATATGTCATGACTATAATACACGTACGTTATCAATCAAAATTTTGAATCTATTTTGACACCAATACTCTATCTTCGACACCATTTTTCAACCGAAATATGAGTGAGCATTGAGAAGTAATACAAATTTAGCCTCAGCAACCAAATTTTTTTTTTTTTTGTTTAAAGAAATTATAACAGAAGTGGTTCCACATTGGGCGCCAATTAATTAAAAACAAAGTGCTTTTTTCATTTAACACGTTATAACATACGGTTAGATATCTTCTTAATGTGGTTTCAGATAGATATCTTAATTCTAAAAGAAAACTCGGAGAGGTAGCGAAAAGAAAGTCTAATCACACATCAGAAGAAAAAAGCTTTTTCAGTATCTTTACCAGAACTGAAGAAATAAACCTTTTATCACCTCATAAAAGAAAATAATTGTTCCTGTTAAGCATCGTAAATGTCTACTGACGAGAGAAAAAAGAACATAACACAGGAAATTGAAACACTTGATCGAAAGCAATTTCTATTGGTAATTGCCATCGTGATAAGATGTTGTCAATCATTAATCATTTGTACTAGTATGACTTTTCAACTGATGTCTTTTGCCTTCAAATATCCAAGCAGTCCAAATCGATATTCAACACTGATTTTAAATTGGCTACAAAAACGAATGTCGAATATAAAAAGAGCAATAGGTCGATCTCTGAAATGCTTAAGTTTAACCGAGTATTACTACTTTTTTTGTCGAAAGTACATACATTCTTTTGAGCATTAACTAGATAATAAAAGGTTTGGCAACTGGCGCGGGTAATTTCGGCGGCCATGTTGTTTCCGTAACATCTGTCAAATCGGTTGTTTATTTAGTTACTGATGCGAAATCACCATGGCACATCCAAATGATAAAACTTTATCAACCATTTTACAGTAGACAAGGTGACCCTTCACAGTCGATTCTTCAATGTTTGGTGGCCAAATTACAGACGACCGATTCAGTAATCAATCAGCCATCATTCGTACGTTAAAGGAAGCAAGCTCTGCCGGAAAATCGCCGCGATCTGTGAAAGTGTACAGAAGTACCCGATGCAGGCGATTTCTCGCAATGCACAAGAACTCGGCCTTTCCTAGACCTTAATAACCCATTTCCAATTCCTTAGATATTTTGCATATTGATGTGCATAAAGAATTTATTGGCACTTCTTCGCTTAATGGTAAGTGAATTGAATTTTCATACCGCTGGATTTCTGGAAATCAAAATCCCTCTAACCAGCCGGTTAACAACACTCACATAGGTATGGTTGAAAGCTGTAAGTCACTAGGCCTTGGCTCTCTACGAAATGTCGGATCAACCTATTTATTCACGTTCAAAATATTAATCCCTAGTTTGGGACAATTTTTTTGTTTGGGAAAATATTTAATTCGGATTGTTTTCTGTTTCCTGGATTTCCAAAAAAAAACACCTTCAAATTCCTGATTTTTTTCGTATTTTAAGACTTTTAAGTAACCACTTGCATTTTGTCGCACTAAGGCTTTTTCAGTGAGACCTATATTTAGAGTGACGCATCTGAGTCCAAAATTACCCAAGGATTTCTTAGTCCACATTGTGTCAAATTTGGCGCAATGATCTTGGCTGAAGCTTCTTACTCATTTGTTAAAAAAAAATGCAACAGTTTGAAGAATGTCATATTCTTACTCTGAGAGAGTTATGACCATTCCTCTAAGCCAAATTTAAGTCCCTACTCAAAATGTCCGCCATATTCATATTTATGTTCATGAACAAGTAGCTCAGAGCGTTAGTGTGCGTTAGTTGTATTTGTCCCCTAAAAAAATTCAAGCGAAATATTTGTGCTTCATAGACTGGTCATCAGTTTACCCTTGAATCCAAGTTTGGGCGTACTATTAAGTTCAGAGATTCTTTTTTTAGCCGCACTACACTAATGTTAGATGATATAAGCAGCTTAATATTTCTCTCCCATCGCAATATTCAGACATTCAAAACCAAAGTTGACCGGATTCTCCTTTACAATTCTGGAACTCTTCCAAAAGTTCGCACTATGCTCAGTACGCACAAAATTTAAAAAAAGTCTAAAAATGTCGAAGTGGGTATTTTAAGTAGCGCGGCAATTTTTAAGAAGTGTGTTTAAATATAATTGATAGAAATTTCATATAAGGAGAAAATCTTATTTCAACCTCTTTCCAAGAACTTTTCAAAAACGCAACGTGATTTTTTTGGAAAATAGATTTTTTTTTTCAATTTCTTTTTCATATTTCTTCTAAATTAGTAATGTTGTTATTTCAACCCAGAAATCTCTGGAAATGGGTTAAATCAGTATTTATACATTTTACTTCCATATATTTGCTAACTTTCTATGTACTATTTAAGTTCTAAATAAAATGTATATTAAACAATTCAAAACTTTTGAGGTTTCAGAAATGATTCCCAAAATTCGGAAAATTTTCTTGTGTTTTCTGGTGTTCTACAAGGTTAAATACTTGGGCCAGAATTATTAAGGAAAATATACCTTCATGACTTCCTTCCTTCTAAACACATCACAGAGGATCCTCAAAGAGAATAGAAACTTTGTGATTGAGGCGAGGAAAAGTTTAGATTTAAGTATTGCATAGAATCCTTTTAGTTAAACATTAAAACAATTGTGTTGGTCAAAATCAGTTCTAGAACTCGATGAACTGTAAGAATAAAATTGATTCCAAATGGACAAATGGTATGCTTTGAAATTCAGAAAACTAAAAGGACTTTAATGCTTTTGCTTTTCTTTTTTAAAAAGTTTTCATTCGAATTCAAGTGAAATTCAAATAAAACCGAGAATAGTTTCTCGTTATTTTCTATCGATCCGAGGGTAGAATATTTCAAAAACCTTAGCATAAGTTCAATAAGGTACTCTTTTTTTTTTTAATTTCAAACTTCCTCAACTCTTTTCTCTTATACTGCTTTAAAAGTAAGCCCTTAAATAATATTCATGTAAGTGGATCATTAGGTATAGGTACGTGCCTATAATTTTCCATTACTACGGTATAGAGCATCACGTATAATGTTCTTTGAATTTTGTTCCTTTTTAAAGCATAAAATCACGTAGGTACTTACCGCCTTTTAACCTTTTTTTCTCTGGCGTTTTCCTTACACAAAAAAAAAAAAGAAACAAATGTCAACCACTTATGGGAAACTATACAAATGATGATGGTGAAAACTTTTGCTCTTCCTGAGCCTTAAATGCCTCTTAGCAACTTTGATAAGGAATACGAAAAAAAATCTCCGTTAAATTTTCCTATCATGTCATCAAGACTCTTTGAATAATATATATGTACATATATTCCTACTCGTAAATTAAGTAATAGTTAAAATAGCACGTGATTGACATTTTGCTTGATATTCGATATCTGGAAAAAAATGATTGATCCTTAAAAAAGGCTATCCTTGATGGTGCCTTGCTTGAGGCGCCATCATTTCTATCGTCCTCATCATCATCATCCAAAAACAAAAATAATAAAAAAAAAACTTATAGCTTGCTACTAACGAAATTCCAAAAAGTCCTTCTGGTACACATGTTATTATTACATAAAAGAAGGCAGGCAGGACATGCGCGAAATGAAAATCGATACATTAAGGCAAGATATAAAAACAACACATACGAGTAAACACACCTTATGCGTGAATTTATTCAGCAAGGACATAAAAGGGAAATACCAAAGGCGTATATGTAATTAAACTTCCCAAACTTAAACAAAAAGAAAGCAAAAATAATAACGAAAAGGCCTTCGAAGCTGATAGGAATGGCCTGGTCCCGGAATATATCTGTAGGTATGTATAACTTCCATCTGCAATGATTTGGTTCGATTTGGATCATTCAATCGTTCATTTCTCGCGTTGCTATGTCATGAGTTGAATATTTTACGAAGTTATTCAGAAGGATGAAGAAGGCGAATTTGTTACCGGGTGTTTCAGGATTTTGTCTTTTTCTGTTGTTTTTTTTTAAACTTGCATTTTAGTTTTAACAGAAAACTTTAGTCATTGTTTGACTTCTTTTTAGAACACTAGACGGTTTCGTCTTCTGAAGTGTTGAAGCATTTTTTAATATCGATCATATGCAAGGTCTCAATGTTTACCAGCCGCTGTCATCTATACATCAAAAGCAGAAATATTTTTTCCGCGGTACTGCCTTAATGCTCGGTTGATACTTAACTTTCGACCATGTGACCTTTTCTGAATAGTTTTGCAGAAATTGGAACCCTTTCTTGTGTTGTATGGTGTTCTACACGGATAAATACTTGGGCCAGCATTATACTCAGGTATGATATGACCTCCTTCTTTCAGATCCCATCACATATGAAGCTTTAAGGGTACAGACATTTTTGTAGCTGAGGCGAAAAAGTTAAGTTTTTAGATTTTCACAAAATCTTTTCAAGGTGTTTTTATTCTTAAAAGTTTTTTTTTTATTTTTTCACTTTGTGATCGTATGCCCTTCCAAACTTGTTCTGCAATATAATATTGCAACATAGCTGAAAATCTTGTGTTTGGCATTATCTTATTTTTGATTATAAATAAGATTTTAGAATTTCTTTGTAAGACAAATAGTTTTGAATAAGCGCATCGATGTCTACACTTGCATTGCCAAAAACACCCATTTCGGCACCAAAATGATCTCTAGTAGGATTTAACCAAATATTATGACTGTTATGTCTTCTTTTTCGCCGAGTTCTACGTCTTCAGAACTGAGAGAAAGCTCATAGATATAAATCTCTTGTTAGTCTCGATAGAGTTATATTCAATGCGTGTCTACATCTTGCAGGGCTTGTTTAACAATGAATTTGCCAGATTGATATTCCAGTGGTTCAACAATTTTTGAAATATTTTCTACCACTTATTTTTTAGAGTTTCATTAATATGGAAAATTCTACTCGAAATTTTTCTAAAAAGTTTTTAACGACTAGAAAAAGTTTACAAGAATTTTTTACTTCTTTATAAGTCTCGTTTTGGTTAAAATCGTAGTCTTTCGAAAAGCGTATGAGTGAATTTTTAAATTCTAACTTAACGGTACAAAAAAGAAGCCTCTTTAAAAAGTTTCACCCCAGTCTCATGACCGGTTTTTTAAAAATCTTTTAAAATTAAAAATAAAGGCGCAAAATTTTAATTGAATTAGTACGATGGTAAAGCTGTTTTAGTACGATACTAGGTTAATACAACGAATTTGCAAATTTTAATCGGATATAGCATCATACTTTCTCTACCCTTTTATTAAAGTTAAAATCATCGAACACCTACTTTATTTTTTTAGTATCGTTCTAGCTTCATATGACTCTTTGATATTTGCAAACATCAAAAAAAGGTCAAGTACTTACTTTTTTACATGAAATGTCATTGTTTTAGGTGTGTTCAGAAGCAATTTATTAAGAAAATTCTTTTAGTACGATACTTGTTAGAAAATGTTTAAAATTAAGAATGAGTTAGTAAACTACTATAAAGTTAGCAAATTGTTAAGTAGTATCATACTAATACCTTAATAATAGGCTGTTTAAAATTTTGCGTCATTGTGTTTATATTTATAAACGCAATTTAATATTCTTCGCTCTGTTAAAATATTTTAATTATTTTACTCACAATATTTTAAAAATATAAGAAAATTTTCTTTTATAATGCAAATATTTCTCATATCTCTCGAGCTTTTTAAAGAACTTTTCCTTCATATACATATATATAAAATCTGCAAAGCTCCAAATTAATTTCGTTTTTGAAAATGAAAAAGCTGCAGAAAGATACCTCAAAATATTTAATTATTTCGTCTAATTCAACAAAATCAGAATTTCATTCGAGCTCTTAAAAGCTTTAAAAAGGAATAAAATATTGTCAAAAATTCAATAATTATTTTCAGTCATTGAAATAAGAAAATTTGTGAGGAAATATTTTTGTTTTCAATTTACTTCACTTCATTTTTGATTACAAAATAAAAAACAAGAGCTTTATTGAGCTTTCAACTATCAAAAAAAAATTAACTCTACGAGTTATCTTGTTTTTAAAATTTTAAAAATGTATTTATGAATTCCTTCCATTATAATTGTAGTCAAAAAACTTAAGGACTTTTTAATAGAATAAGCCGTAAGGTCCAGTTTTTCAGTGCGACATTATCTGCGCTCTGGAGTTATTTCACAAAATTTGGGGCATGAATTCGAATTTGTTTTCAAAGCTCGGATGATCACATAATAAAAAACTGTCCCAGAAATAATTCTAAAAGGGGTTTATGTTTTAAAATCTGAAAAATTATTTTTAAAAGTTCTTTTTTTGAATATATAAAAACTTACAAGAATTTTACTGGAGCTTTTCAAAGCTTTCATTACTTTTAAGACTTTAAAAAAAATTAAACATTCTCCTAGAATTGGAAATTGAAAACCACTCTGTACTAACAAATTCTGCACCTGCCTAACATCAATTCATTCATTATGCAGACACAGCACGCAGCAAATGAATTGGTCCTGAATATTGAATAAGGCAATTTCGTGTAGGGAATTTTTGTTTGGTCATTAGAAAGTTTTTTTTCTATTCCGTTTGTTGATTTTTTTTTTTAAATGTAATTATGTTCTTTATTGTTTTTTTTTGTGTGACATGAATAATTTAAATTAGGTTCCTATTTTAATGTCACTTGTTATTACACTTTTTTTTTGTTGTTAATATATTATGAGACAAAAAAAATTATGTTTGTACTTACTTTCAACTGTAAATTGAACGGCAACAATTGGTGGTATATATCCGGCGACATTTTTATATGGGAAAAAGTATGAAGGGAAGCCCATTCGTGGGTAATAATCTCTAGCTTTGATGTGTTCAAGATCAGCTGGGTTTTCACCTTCACACGACACCCAAACAACGCTAGTCTGAAAATTAAAAAAAAAAAACAAAGATAAATTTCAAAAATATTCAATAAAATGGGAAATTTTGTAATATAATCTGAAATATTTAAATTAAAAAAAAAAAAGAAAACTTACTTCAAGTGGTCTCAAACTTTGTTTTTCGGTAATGTGCTGTTTCAGCTCTTCGGGCATATGAGCTGGCAGAGATTTAGAATCGTTGTAAATTTCTGGTACCCAATTGTAAATCTAGAAATAAAAGTTATATCATAAGAGTTTTAATGTCAAACATGGTCATATGTAAGTCGTATGACAAATCGAAAGGAGTTTATTTGTTTCTTTTCTAGGAGACACTTTTGGCCCAATGTATTATTAACGCTTGATTCACATTATTTTATCAATTTGCGACTCGATTTGCCTAATTTTCGTAAGTGGCAAAATAAAAGTCGCACCAAAAGAAAAAAGTTTGCCAAATCTCAATATTGGAATTTATTGACAATACTTTAGCTGTGATACTTTAAAACTGATTGTAATTATTTCAATTATTAAACGATTTTATTTAATTATTATTAATCTTATTAATCTTTTTGGGTCCATTGCTACCTCATACCATTGACATTGACCCTTTTTTCATCGAAAATAAGCTGAATCAACTCAATGATGAGTATATTCCCGGGCCAGATGATATACCTGCCATATTTTCAAAAATGCTCTCGAACACTCTCAAAAGTCTTTGGTTTATCTCAAGGAAAATTTCCTCAGTTACAGAGAGTTCTATCTACATTAAAAGTGGTCCAAAGTGTGAAGTTATAAACTATCCACAAATTGCTTAACTTTAACATACTCCCTAAATGTTAGTCTCCAATTTCCCGTTGACACCACGGCTTTCAAAGGTAGATCCAAATCGACTAACCTGGTCAAACTCGTATCATTTAGCTTTTCAGCGTAAGAGAATGGAAAAGAAGTTGACGTTGACCCAACAGATTTCAGTGCGGCCTTTGACCTTGAGCCTATGTTCTAAAGATTTATTTCTTCTTACCTGACAAACCGTTTCTACAAAGTTCGATTCAGATCTACATTTTCTGATTATTTGTTAGCTACTTCCGGGGTACCATAAGGCAACCACTTAGGGCCTCTCCTTTTTATATTCTAGCTATTAACGATATATTACCATATCTCACTCTTCGCAGACGATACCAAGTTTTCCAAGACAATCACCCTTATTCCGATAGTCGTTTTACTAAAACGCCAGTAAAACGACAAGGCTCTAGAAACGAAAATTGGAAATTTATTGAAACGACTATTGTTATAATGCTTAGAAAAGTGAAGAACATAGAGAACGCTGTCCTTTTCGTATTAATAAAACTCCAAAATGTGGTCTCTGGAGCCTTGTCGTTTTACTGGCGTTTTAGTAAAACGACTATCGGAATAAGGGTGAATTTCTTCGAAATGTTATGAAATGTTATACCTCTCCTCTTCAACTTGATCTCGCCTGTCTGGTGCAAAATTGCTTAGAGCTAAATGTTTCGAAATGTCATTCAATCACGAAAACGAATTTTCACGAAAACTGGATGCGTTTCTCCTCTCCATCTCTACCTTCTTTATTAGCAACCTATATCCACCGCTGAGTCAATTCGCGATCTTGGTGTGATAGAGAGCTCAATTTTCTCACAGATATTGACGAGAATATTCTTAAAGCTAACTCTGAATGGCTTTTTGAAACGATGGTCCCCTACGTGACCTGACTTTTATACATAACCCTTGCTCGCCTTCTTCTTGACTGTTCTTTTCTTTGCTGCACTTTTATCTTAGCTGCATTACTCGAATGTACAAAAATTACCCTTTCTTGATCGATTTTTGACCCCTCATTTCGATGTACTAATTTTCAAAATCAATGTACATGGGTGTTTCCTTATATCTTCTCCATTTTAACTAACTCGAACTGTGTTATACCAAGAGATTATAAAAGCCTCCTAATGCTCTAAGCAACTGATTACAAATCTAGATATGATATTTTTAAACAGAACTTTAAAAACAACTAAAGTTAGAAAGTTTCCTGCTGCATAAAATACATAAAATTAAACAAAATAAATGTTGCCAAACTTTCCAAAAACCACGGTTGACAAATTTCATAAAAAAAAAAAAAAAAAAACGAATTCCCCAGCCAAATATAAACTTAATTTAAATTTTCCCAGTTTATAATAATTTAGTTTTAGTTAGAAAAAATAATCTGACAACAATTGCTCTATAAAAGTGCCTTAATAATTCATTTAACTTTTTTTTTTTTAAACCATAAAAGTTTCTCCCTGAATAGAAAACTAACAAACTTTTTTAGAATTCAACCATGTGTGTTAGAAAATTAAATTAAACTTACCTTATTTAATTTCAAAAATATGCACGGCCGGGCTTGATGGAAGCCGAATTTGTTGGATGCAGTACATGGTGCATATTCTTCAGGATCAGACGAACACACCTTGCCTTGTGGTGGTGGTTTATCGAACGAACAACTAACTTGATTGTGTTTTGGTAAATCATCATATTCTGTAAAATGGGAAATTTAAAAAAAAAAAAAGAAAAGGAATATATTTTTTTTAAATCTTTCACATTTGAAGGTTAATTTTTAATCATTTTTAGAAAGAGTAATGCGATAGGGATAGCAACTGTATTCATTCAATTCAGAAAGATTCATTCACATCGGTGATAGCAGCGCCCCAGTGGTGACCTCTTGAAATGATTGATTGCATACAAATTTCATACTTCGTTTTAGATTGAAAATTTGTCGAGGGATTTTGTATTGAGGCAGGAAAAATAAAAGGACTTTTTTTGAGTGTGTCAATTAAAAATATTTCTAAAAATAGCAAAATATGGAAATTTAATTTAATGTCCAAAAAAGGTCAGAGAAATATTTGCTAAGGTATTTTATTTTCCATTGGTCTACTATCACTGGTTCCAGATTAGGATTAAAATGGTGTTTTATTTGACCCAAGTTTAATTTTAAACATTGATAAGTACATGGAAAGTTCGAAAATATGTAAAAATCGAATAACCAATTAAAATTTGTCGCCACATAAGCTTCCCTTTAGCTATTCCATTAATGGCTACCCCACGCGCATATTTTAATTTTATTAATCCATCTCCTCAAAACCACTTATACTAACCTTTTAAAAACATAGCATTGTAATCAACCCAGTATTTATAGTTGTCCTCTTTTGAAGCCTCATACCAGATCAAGGTACTTTCGACATTCTCCTCTGGGGGCATTGGTCGGAAACCAAGTCCTGAAATAAACAAAAATCGTAATGTAAAATTATTTATAATATTTTTATTTTTAGAAGCAGACATATTTTTGAAATTAAATGCCGCATGAATATAATCAATTTATTCAAATACCACAACCCACTCAATATATACATATAACTGAGTTGGTTGACCATCATCAAGACCTACAGCCGAGCCTTATAGAGAGGGAGTTTTATTGTGGTTTTTCGTGTTGTGCCGAAGTTAAATCTATCGTATCCAATTAGTTAATTAAAATATTTCTTTGAAATTTTTCTTTTATATTTTCTTCGGCTTCCCAATGTAAAATTAAAAGGATATCGCAACATTTAAATATTGGAACTAGCAATTAAGGGAATATAAATGTATATTTATCCCTTTTAGGTTGATATTTCCTAGGCGTGGTTAATGGTTTTAATTCTGTTTGGGCTTCCATTAGGATTGTTTTTATTTATAGTAATTGGTTTGTTATAAAAAAAAAGAAGAAATTATAGAGCTAACGAAATAGAAACTTGGAGTTAATATTAAAAAAAGACCATAAAATCCTTGTTTTCGACTTATTTTCTCTCACAACAAATGCAATTTTTCCCTCTTTATATATGACCAAAAGAATTCAATATTTCTAGGGCTATGGGCATTTCTATAAATTTCTGTCAACGTGTCAATGTTAAAGTTGTAACCATTTGTATCATTTAAAGTGCATAATTCCAGAAATGTATCCAAAGGACCATAGCACTACGAATTCCGAATTTAGTTGGTCATTTATAAGGAAAGGGTTTCATACGAAGACTTTTAAAATATTAGGAAAGTATTGTTCTAATTTTAGTCTATTTTGAAATGGATCATTTGTAGAACTTAAGTGTCGAAAACTTTCGAAAATGATAGCATATATTTAAATTTTAACGCCCTGGGAAGATCTATAAATTTAAGGCTCTTTTTCTGTTCGGCAAGCTTAGATAATAATAATAATTGCACCAGATGAATGCAAAAAGTCTCCACTATTTTTATCCAAACTATTTCTTTGCATGCTTAAAGGTGCCATTTTGGTGTTGTTCTTGTTTCTTTTTGCTGTTCTATGATTTCTTTGCATTTGTGTTTGATTTCTATTTAATTTCTATTTAACTTTTTCAATTAACTTTGGAAGTCTCCACAAATATATTTCAGCTGTTTTTAAAGTACATAATATGTATAATATTATTGTATTGTTGTCCTCTTGAATACCATACTAAAAATGTGTTTCGCTTCACGTGTGTAGTTCATTATTTATTTAAGGTTGAAGTATCGTTCATAATCGTGGTAGTACAAATCCTGATCAGTATTCTTCTTAAACAAGTAGTTAAAGCTGGTAAATATCTCCCAGGTAGACTCTACTTCCTTGAGTGATAGCAAAGCAGGTTAAAAGATGAGGAATTGCTTCTTTCTTTTTTTTTTCTTAACTATTAAAGTCAATTTGACAGTATTGAGTTGATTCTCTGTTTAAAAATCAGAATTAGTATGAGTCTTAGAAACAGTTTATCAGATCAGTGAAAAATTAACTTTAATCTAATAAAATCGCCTATTTGTGTTGCACTTCTTCTTGACATCTTGTTTTACGATTAGAATTGTATAAGTATGAATACATATTACTGTGTAGCGCAGTTTCGTTTTTGGTGAGTTTTTTTTTTAAATAAACTGAAACCTGCTTTTGATTCAACACACACCAGAGCTGTATTTGGACGAGTTTCTATAAAAGACGATCGCCGTTTTAAGAGTGCTTGTTTTTTCAAACCAAATATGGTTAGGTTGTGTTAGGTTGATGTGGCTGATAGCGTCGTAGCTGACACACTAAGATTAGAGTTGATATACATGGTTATACCAAATAATGAATCTAGAGATTTTCTCCATACTCGTTGAACAATTTTGAGTTCCTTTTGAAGCGGGAGAGACTACAAATGTCTATATTAATTCTATCACTAGGTTGCTTAAAGAAAAACTTGCCAAGTTGGAGCCTAAGTCTATAGGATAGGGTGGGGCATGTACTGTACATAGAAGATGTGGAATTGATTCTAAATCTTCATCGTCCATACAGATTCTGCAAAAATCGTTTGAACAAACGCCAAGAAGGAATCCAAAAAGATGGGTTTAACTCCTAATGAAGGCTATATCAAGTATATTTTCATTAAGAAAAATATCCAACATTGACGTCTTGAACGAAATATTCCCTTTATATTTCCCTATATTTCGCGCGCTTCGTGCATTTTGCGGTCGCCCTTATTGTCCTCCCGTAAGGAATATTCGCAACGTGGTGGATAAATTCTAGTCGACCGTTCAGTGAACAATCCGCCAACACCCGTACGTCAAGAAATCCTAAGATCTGCTGAAAATATTGCCGCTGTCCGTGAGAGTTTGCAGGAGAATCTGAAGCGGTCAACTACGCTTCGCGCACAAGAACTCTGCCTTTCGCAGATCACAGCTTGGACAAACTTCACTTCACAAACTTCAACTTCAAAACAAGAGCTCAGAGTTAATGACCATAGACAAACGACGTGTGCTCTTGGGCAGTTGCCCGATTTTGAGGGGGCCCATTTCCGAATGAATGGGTTTATCAGCAACCAAAATTGTCGAATTTAGGAAGATCACAATCCACACGAGATCCACTAAATTTCAACACATCACTGTTTGGTGTGGATTTTGGGCTGGCGATATCATCGGTCCATAATTCTTTCAGAACGACGTTGGCCAGGCCATCACAGTCAACGGTACTTTGTGCCACACAGCTCGTGACAGAAAAGACATTTTGCATGAACATGGTTATCTTAGTTGGAAGCAATGTGAATTGACCAGCGAGATCGTGCGATATGACCCAGTTACTTCTTGTTTCTGCAGGGTTTCTTAAGTGACAGATTTCAGCGAATAAACCACAAACAAACATAATCAATGCCATTGGTCAAATTCAGTCTGATTTATGCGCCAGAGTTATAGAAAATTGGGAGTTTTGGATGCGCCCCACCCAACGAAGCCACGGGGGACATTTGAATGACTCAAAGGTAATGGCGTAAATGAGCCTTCTAAAAAAATACAAAAAATTCAATGATGTCAAGAAATTATGCAGGCACTGTAGTGTTAGAAGATCAGTGTCTACCGCGATTTATAAGTAAGTTGAGCCACAGATAAGTTAAAAAAAAAAATCATTCGGCCATTCTAAAATGTTAAGAAAGAATGATGATGGATTAGTCAGTCTAAGATCTTACGGTTCTCCTAAATTTATTTCAGGACTTTTTTCTTAAATGTCCTTTCTTGTGGTATTTGAATAAATTAAAAAGCTTAAACATTTCATAGAACTTACCAGGATTTGATCCTATCAATCCATTATCCAGCATCCATTTGGGTTTATCGTCTTCCAATGTTTGATAAAAGATAGCTAAAAGTCCCGCAAAGAATCCAGCTAACGCTGCATAGAATATAATGTAGAATAATAAAATTTTTGCTGAAATTAGAAGAAGAAGAAGAAGAAAAAACCACCAATTAGTCAATTTCATAAAGAGAAAAAGAGGACCAAAAATTTCAATTAATCACTGCCACTGAAAGGGACATGTAATTAATCACTGATTTTCGTTCAAAATTTAAATTATATTCGAGGAAAAGGAAGTTACTACTTAATTGGATTTGAATAGTTAAAGGAGTTCTTCTAAATACCTCGATGATGAGGCTAAATCTGTGTACATATTCACAGACCTCGGCTAATTGTATTTCAAATTCTAAACATGTTGGAAGTTCATTTTCGAAACAAGACTAACTGAAGTGAAACAAATGATATTCTAAATCAATTGAAATTCAAGACATAAAACTTGAACTTCGAAAGCAGATTTTTCACGTAACTGCTTATAGAATCTTCTTCATGAAAATGTCCCTTATTTAGAGTATGTCATTAATTTTAATTTTCAGTACAAAAATATCTAAGAATATATTTATTGAGTATATCGGAAAAATGCCTGATGTTTTTATTTATGTGTATGATGATGAGCATGATGAGGATGATGATGAAGTCCTTCGAAGCACAAAGATATTTTACAAAAATGAAAGACGAGATTACAGATTATTTTACATCATACCCTCGAACCTAGGCCGATGTTGTATGTGTATGTGTATATATGTATGTATGTATGGCTGGAGGAAAAGCATTCCTGCATAAGGCAAAAAGGATTTATTAAAATTTAATTTAAGTTGTTGTGGTCGTTCGACTGGAAGCATGATAATGAGATAAATTCATTTCAAGTATAGAAAAGACTCCTTTTATAACCTTTTGTAATTGTATACTTATACGATTTTACATTTACAAATAAATTGCTTAATTTGTTGAAATATTTTAAGCCTGATTAATTGTTATTATAGCCATTTAAATAAAATACATCAATTTGGCCTTATTCAATAAATTTGCAATTTATTGTCAAAGTAAAACATCATTCAGATATAAAATATCTGAATATAGATTTTTGTCAGCCAAAATATTTAATTGTTCTTCGATTAGTTTCGCTCGAATTGACTTTATGTTGGGTACCAAACAAATATCACATTTTGTTAGAATAAATTGTAGTCTTTGATGATGAGTTTGAAAAATCAAAAAAAAAAAAAAAAGAAATATTCGCCTGCTTAATTTTATAAAATGATAATCAATTTGAATATCGATTGAAACTCATTCAAATTGCTCAGACCAGAAGGACAAAAGTGACAAATTTTCAATCGAATAAGTCCCAGTTCGATCAAATTCGAGTGAATCGTACTATGACATGCTGTTACTCTCGAATTCAAAAGATAGATACATATACACAATACCATCGAATCTTTCTTTCATTCGGTCAATCGATGGGATTTTGAAATAGGATAAAAAACCAAAACTGTGTGAAAAATCGACACAAAAGGGACAAATATTCATTAAACTCAAGAGCTTGCGGTCACTGAAGCGGTAATTTGAATCCAGCTTTCGATAATATTTGACAGTTTATGATTTGTCACAGGGGTAAACACTATATTTTGCGCACCAAGCTGCATATCGGCGTCGTTGTGAATGAAGAGATTGTTCCACTATTTCTCATGGGTTTTCAGAGCCAAAGTTTTATATTTCAGAATACGTAAATGAAAATGAGTCTTTTTTATTTTTTCAAGATTGTATCTTTTTGGTCACAAATCTTACTACTTTGTTATTGCAGTTATGTTTTTATTTAGCAATCTAATAGAAGACCTTTATTTCTTCTGTCTTTGTCTTCGTTCAATGAAAATTGCTTAAGTTTATTTTGCACAAAAGTGAGAAAATAAGCCATATTAATTAAATCAAACATTAAAATCTGAGTTTTCTTGAAACTCGAAAAAGTTCTTTAATCCGAATATTTTCCATTTCTTTTTTGTTAAATGAAATATAACAAAACAAAAAGTAGACTTAGTGAGCTATTATTTAACGATGACGATTTATTTATTCTAAAGCTTAAGTCTTCTAACTTGGAAATCATCTGGATAAAAAAACAATAAATAAATAATTACAAGGTCATTTCATTACGGCTCGTAGAGAGCCTTAAACTACTTTCAAGTCTCAATCTTTGTGTGTTATCAGGAATGTATCTACAATTTACTCCTGATTTTGAAGTCTTATGAGAAGTACTTTTTAAAGGTCTGCATGAATACATTCATTTACCTTCTCTGAGTAAGCACAGTACTTCAGTGTATTCTGTTCGTTGCATGCATAGAAAGTAGTGTACACTGAAAATGAATACACTATTCTAAAAGAACAAGCACTGCACACCATTCGATTCCTTTATAACAAAACGAATACACTGTTTGGTTTCTCTCCTAGGCTTGAATGCTTGAACCAAATAGAACAGAACAAGCCTAACAGTTATAAACACACCGAATACAGCGAACGCAGCGAGTATAAAAACGAATACACTGTTTGGTGTCTCTCCTAAGTATTTCTGGAATTATAGATAATTTTGTATAGCAAAATCGATAATAATTTACAAATTTTAATTATATGGGCTTATCCGTGCAAATTTTAACTTTTGCCATGCGTCGAAATATAAATATTCAGGTTTTGGAACTTATTATATTATACAGGGTGATTGGCATAAGGTGTGACAAAAAGCTAGGGCGTGTAGGTTGGACTTAGACAAGAAAAAATCGTATGGGAGGGGGGGGGTCTATTTCCCCCCGTTTAGGCGGGAGGGGCAATTTAAGAAAAAAATCACTTAAAACAGAAAACAAATTATTAAAAAATAACGGTGATACCTACAGAGTAATGCTATAGCATTTTGCCGCGTGTAACGTTGCATTATTTAAAAAACATTCGCAGGTCAATATTAATCCAATGCTCTCACGCAGGTGTTCTCAATGAAAAAATGTGTTAATCCAGTACTTTGTCACTTTATTGGATGCTAATAAGACTGATAATAAAAAAAATGTACAAAAAAAGTTAATCCTTTCTTTCGTAAATGCACTAAGCCAAGCCGACCCCACCATAATAAAAAAGTGGCAGGTCAATTTTAAACCAATGCTCTCACGCAGGTGTTCTCAATGAAAAAATGTGTGAAATATGGTTAATCCAGTAGTTTGTCACATTATTGTATGCTTATAAGACGATAATTAAAAAAATAGTAAAAAGAAAGTTAATCCTTTCAATCGTAAATTCACCTAAGAATCCAAAAACGAAAAAATCTAAAATAAAAGGCTTTTCTAAGAACAAAAGTAGTTTTTGTTATTTTTGATTTTCTCAAAAACCACAAAACATTTTGACATCCGGTTTCTTGTGTTTGATCAAAAATTAATAAGAGCATTGAATATTGAATAAAAAAATAATACTTAATTACGTAAAATTTTGAAAAAAAATTGTTTAAAAAAAAAATTTTCATTTTTTTTTTTAAATTTTGATTTTGAAAATTAATTTTTCAAAAACTATTCACTCGAACAACTTTATTTAAAAACAAAATTAAAGAATGTATTTCTGGCTTTTCAAAATGCTATACCATTACTCTGTAGGTATCACCGTTATTTTTTAATAATTTTTTTTTCTGTTTTAAGTGATTTTTTTCTTAAATTGCCCCTCCCGCCTAAACGGGGGGAAATAGACCCCCCCCCTCCTATACGATTTTTTTCTTGTCTAAGTCCAACCTACACGCCCTAGCTTTTTGTCACACCTTATGCCAATCACCCTCTATATATCATTGAGTTTTAACTATTCAATTTATAAAATGAACCATCGAGATAGTGCGAAAGTGTTTGAAATCGAAAAAATCATCGAGACTTTTGGCTGCGTGCGCGGATAGTTAACGTTTTGTATTATTGCAAAAATAATGTTTAACATAAGATTACTTAGTTTTTCAGATAAATGAAGGTCAAAATTAATTGAAATCATTCATTTTGAGTGCGTGCCTTCCTTATAAATAATCCTATATGATATAAATTTTAGAAAAAAACTGCCATGCGTGATTTTTCGTAAATGTTTAATTGTCACAAATTTTCGTGTCTTTTTTTTTAACATTGATCATGGGGCATTTTTTTATGATCTGCATCATTATTTAAGCTATCTAGAGTAAAAAAAACTTTGGCTTCAATGCTTGCTTCATTATGTAAAAATTTTGTGAAGTTAACAAAACGAACGTAAAAAACGTAACTGTTTCAAAAAAGGCACATTTTTTACTAGCACACGAAAGCATTGTTTGATTATACCCTTACAATGAGCGTTATTTAAACAGTAGAAACTATAAAAAAAATGGTAAAAGTGTTAAACAAATAAGTTTTAAAAAAGAAGCTGTGAAAATTAAAAATAAAAACCAAATCAATTAACTCGGTTCTTAAAATAAATTATTTTAAATTCATTTTTCTATACTTTATACCTTTATACTCTTCAACAAACAATACATATGAGTTATTTTGAAGTTTTTTATTTATTCGTGGTTTATTATTGAAAAAAAACTCAAATTTACATGCGTGTCTTAATTTTTTTTTTTGTTTTTTTTTTTCAAACTCAAGAAGTTAAAATTTACAGGGATAAGCCCATATCTTTCTTAAAAATGAAATATGTTCAAGGACAGTGTACTAAAACTTTTTTTGCAAATTTTATAGAACATTATAATACAGTTTCTATGTCATTCATGGTAATGTTTTATGTATTTGAATAAGAGCTTATTTGTAGACAAGATAATTTTTCAAAATGCGTTAATAATGTCAAAACTAATGAGTGATATTATGTACACTGGAACAAGCCTTTAAAAAAAACTTAATTGAAAATACATACTTTTATATCAGCTTTCCTCTTAGATTTAAGGTTTTGTAATCTTTTACATAATATGTTTATTTAAAGAATAAGCAAACCAATAATATAAAAATACTTATTTTCTCCATTTTTAATTTTGTTTACAGATTTTACATTTTTAGTCAATGGAAAAGAAACACTACTTCAATTTCTTTTAATATTATTTTTGCAGATTAATCATGTAGAGTTGTATAATTTCTTTTCACAAATTGTATATTTGCTTTAATGACAGTATTCTTAGACCTTAATTTTATAGATCTGTTGACGATTTCGGAAGCTAGAAACTAGTTTATGAACCATCTCGTTTGAATTGTTTTATGAAAATTGTTTTTTTTTTCGAATCCTTATGACCAATTTTAGTGTGTAACTTGTTGAATTGATCGTAAAATATTGTTCGGCATTATCTTAGAGCAGGGTTGGGGCAATAAATGAGTTTTAATTTTTGTTCAATATTTAGAAATTTTTCATCAACTTTTGAATTTTTAATTATAAGAACCTATCCCAGTTTTGCTTCACACAGCTTTTTAATATTAAATTTGGTGTCAGTTTGGAAAAAAAATAAAAAAAAAAAATAAAGATGACCACATTTCATTGAACTATTGACCTCATAAAGACTCGTTATACTCAAGTTAGAATCGATACAGTAAAATCGACATTTTTTCACGATTTTAATTTTTAATCTTAAAGTGAGAAATTAAATAAAGTTTCTCTACCTCGTCTCCCGTTGCATATATCAAGTTATTGCCTATGAAACATTATAGAGAATCATTACGATAGTAAATTTGCATCATAAGATTCTTAAAATTATTCAATTTTTCATCAACTTTTGAATTTTTCATAACAAAAGTTGAAATAAAAAGAACTTTACCCATTCTTTTACAAGTAATATGGTCAGTTTTACCCTTTCCCAATAGTTCTTATCAAAATTTAGCTTGAGTTTTCCACTTTCTTTATTGATCTTCACCTTAATGATCGAATAATTTGATTAAAAGTTAAAGTACAATTTGCCGTGAATAACTTTTCTATTTGTTCACCCTCACATTCTTTAGCAATTGAAAGTTCTCAGTTCGCTTGGTGTACTCGGTGTGTTTAGTGTATTATTTGGTGTATTCGATGTTTTCGATATAAACTCGCTGTATTCGATGCATTTGAGAAAACAAATCAAATGGTGTATTCGTTTCGAGTGAATACACGATTCTTTTGTTTTGGTATGGGGTGATGATTCATTTGTTTTGTTTTAGAAGAAGTGAAAGCAGCAAATTTGAAAAAATATAGAATGGCTTGGAAGTGGTTTCAAGCCATTCGTTGCAGATGTTTAGTACTTTTCATGACAAGAGATGCTATTGAAGAATTGGTCATTTTCTCGCACATCTAGATAAAATCCTTCTATAAATTAAAATGGAACCGAAAATGCAACCTTGTGGTACACCAGTAAGATAGTTTATTTAACATTCAGGAAAAATTACATACATTTTCTCGTTGACTACTGTGTTCCTACAGTATTCAACTTCTGCTGAAACCAATGTATTAATTAAGATTCTTTTAAGGAAAACATATATCATGATTTAATCTTTAAGCTTTAGCAATATCTAGCAAAAAAAAATCTTGACAGTAGCATTAAAATACATAAACTATGTTTTTGGTCAAAACCTGAACGAACTGCCAGAAAATTATATAAACTTATTTGCTTAGAAGTTCAATCAAATTTTCTCAAAGATTTCAAAGACAGTAGAATATTTAAAATTCAACAATCAGCAACTGAGTTAGGTCTAAAAATACGCCTTTTCCAATTTATAACATTTGTTGAAATACATGAGAGAACAAGTGGACATAACTTTTGGTTATATCATTTCTAAAAACTGAATTGGAAGTCCATCTGCCTTTCAAATTTAGACTTGCGAAAGTTATTAAGTTAAAATTAATACTCAAAAAACGAGTTAAGTTTTGTGGTAGCTTATTTAGTTGATTGTAAATATTTTGAAGTTCGATAAGAATTTAATTTGGACATTAAATATATCATCTTCGATTTATCCAAAATTAATTATCAAAAATTTTCCAATAAATCTGATAGGTAAGATAGGTTTAGGCTTCCATTTTGGTAAGATAAATTAATAATTTTAGAGTTTATGAGTTTTATGTTCTTTAGATCTATTCTGACTCTAAAAGTTGATAGAAGTTGTTCATTAAATTGATGGAACAATTTGATTAGATACTTACGAAAATAGAGTGAGATAGGAAACGGAACTATCATGGAACCAATCCCCCATCTCTTGAACACAGTCGGAATGTTTCCGGTCTTTCCTTGTTTTATCGCTTCTTTTACAAGCAATGCTTACTCGAAGTAGGCAGCTTACAGTTTTTCTTTGCCATTTCAATTTGCCAACATTAAAGGCCAATGTTAATCGATACCAATTTTCTGCACCCCCTCCCCCCATATGTATCCATGGCACGTGTTATGTTATGTTTATGTTCAACATTATTAGGGTCTCACAATAAACCCTTGAGCGCTTGTGAATTATAAAAAAAGATATTCTTTCAAAATGTATCTGATTCAGCAGAAGAACCCTTAGGAAGTAAACGCTTATTTGCGTCATTCAAACATACATATATTTAAATCTCGTTAATCCTCAGTGGGAAACTATTATTTTCAACTTGCTTCCTCTATCTTATTTTAGAAACCTTCCTCAGAAGTCAAAGAATTATCATTTGATTTGATTTGCTTCATCTGTCCAATTTTCTCCTGACATATCACCCTCTATTGTCATAAAAGTTCCCTTTTCAAAAATGCATTGTCTGTCTGTTGAAAAAATTTGAGATAGTGTATCTACATATATGAAGGCAATTATTTTATTTCTTTTCGTCTCCCTCTACCAAAGTTTCCATTCATGAAACTCAAAAAAAATCCTTACATCCTTACAACATTGAAAATTATTAATCTCCTGCAGCATAGCCGTATGCTGCGGGTAAAGTTATGCCTTCCGGTCAAAATGTTGGCCAGCTATGGTTCTCCCAAGATAAAAAGGATAACACGAGTATAAACAGGTACCCCAGAAAACAGAGGACACAATCAAAAACAAAAAAAATACCTGAAATCAATCAAAACTATTCCTGAACCTTATTCAAACCAGCTGAACTGTAATTTGAAATTCCTTGAAAAAGCATTTGTCAATCTAAAGATATCTTCACAGGATCAATCGAGTAAATTTTGAGTGCTATGAGACTCAAAATGTACATATAAATATATCGCATCCTCACAACGCAACGGACATTGGAACTATCCTTTATCGGATTATATACATATGTACATTGTTCTCTATATGATGATTGTTGAAATATACAAACAACTTTCACAACCAACCACAACCACAAGGACGAAGGAACTATTCAGAAAATAAGTAAGTGTAGGAGAAGGTATTGGATTTTCGGTTCAATTTGGTATAGAGCAGTCGGTTTCGAGTGAAGGCAAACTTTCCTAATTTGTGGTTTCGAATTTCACGCTGGCTTGCAGTAGCAGCATCAACTAAATTCATAGAGATCTTCTCAAGGATAAACACAATGAATCCACACGAAGAATCCTGTATTTATGGTACACGGAGTAATGCAATTGATACTAAATCAAAGTTCTGCTTTTGCAAAATCGCAATGGGGATGAAAATGTTTTTCCATCGCAAATAAAGACAAAATTTATATTTATCCATCTTTGAAGTGAAATGGAATTTTAGTTCTCATTTCAACTAACAAAGAAAGTTTAAAAATAATTTTTTTTTAATTTCAATTTAAAGAGGAAATTATAGTTCCTCGAATTTCATCGTAGGTACACTGGGGCGTATGTGGAATATATTTTAAACGATTTTAGATTCTTATCCGATTTTTATTCTTTGGAGAGAATTTAGGTGAAACCAATTGAGTTTTGTTAGAACGTGCCAAAGAGCTGAGGATTAGATTTCATTTAAAGTGAAAAAAAAACTTAAGGACGAAACATCCTGAAAATGTGTTCATAAACAAGACACACACTACTATTATATCGATATAAGATAACAAGATAGAAAAAAACCACTTCAGTCGATTAAAGCAGTCCAATCGATAAGATTCTTTGAATTTTACTTGCGGATAAAGTTTGAGTGGGGGTTGAACAGAGTGTCCAAGGGGAGGGGTGGGCGTGTATCAAACAACCGCTGATATTTTCCGAAGAAAATTTATTCAGATATTGGGGTTTGTACTTGTCGTAGATATATGTATGTGTGTATGTAGAAAAGTGGAAGTAAACAAGTAGGGTGAATTTTAAAAAAGAGAAACAAACACAAAAACCAGAAAGTTTTTGAAGATTTCAGTTATAATGAAAGAAATTGAGAGTTTCGGGAAGAAAAAAGATCAAGGAAAATAAACTTTGTTTTTCCATTTATTTTGCTTTGTTTATACAGAACAAAAAGAAACACAGTGGTATTAGATGTTGACACAAATACAAAAACTAAAGTTTTTTTTAGAAAAACCAAATTCTGTGAGAATGGTGAAAAGTAGGTGAAACTGGCTTATGGAAAAATGGTCCCAAGCTTCTTAGAAAAAATGTAAAAAAAAATAGATACAGTTTTGCTTAAAGGAAGCGTACAAAAAATATCAAGATATCTAAAGTTTTTGACTAATTTTTGAGAATTATACCATATCGGATAGTAAGTTGTTTCCAAAAATTAAGACTTAAAAATAAGACACTTATTGGCTAAGTGCAGAAACATAATTGAGGTCTTAATCAATCAACCATGAAATGATGAAATGTCCAAACACTGGTTTTCCTCTCAATCGCTCCGACAACGTGAGTGTGTATGTACTCGTATGTTTATTGATTTTTGTGTCAGGTTGTATCTAGAGTCGGAGCCTAAACAAATAGATGTATTTATTTAAAATTTGGTGTACCGAATCTTTGTGATACATTTTTGTTTTAGGCCATCTTGAACTGACATAAAAGTTTTGGTTGTTTCAAAATCGTTCCTAACGATTAAGATTAAGATCTTCATCTAGTTTTCTTAATCGATTATCTTCAAAGAGTTAAAACTCCTCCGGGAGCATACTAACGAAATATTACTTGACAGCTAAAGGAAGGCATTGCAAATAATAGGCCGCATTTTAAGACAAAAAAAATTGAAATCAAGACAATGCGCTGTCTCGCACCTCAGCGGTTGTCATGGTGAAAATCTTCAAATAACGGTTTGAACTGATTGACCATTCTCCTTACTCACCAGTTCCATAAGCTTAAAGTTGTACAGTTGCACAGAGATTTTGCAGTAAAAGACGCCTTAAACTATTTGGACGTTCTAAAGAGATGGGAGAAAGATTTTAAATATTATTTATGATTCTTTGTTAGTTTGTAAGGTTTTCTCTGTTCTGGGGATGTCGGACTTTCCTAATTCATTTACATATATTTATTTTTTTTATATTTATTTATTCATTCATCTAAAAAAAAAGTAATACACACAATGCTTGAAATTTACCTCTTCATAATTTAAGCGGGAACCACACTATTCCCTTGTGGTGTGTTGTGTCATCAATGTGCGAACTGTTTCTTACGCTCCTTGTTGTTTCTCTTTTTAAGAAGCATATCTTCTATTTTCCACACACAAAAAAAAAAATATCTGCGACACAGTGTTGTACAGCGTTATCTGAACATGAGAGATTCGACACACCACATGCAACACACTACATGAAATAAGTGTGGTTATATTAAGCACCTTATCGGAAACGGAAACTAAACAGTGTTGGTATGATTCATTCTTCCAAGCATGTGTTTTCCGACTAATTTTTTTGTTCCATGAGGACAAAAATTTTGAAATCATAAAAACTTTTTATCATTTACGGAATTTTGTCTATGTATGTACTGTATGCATAGGATTAAAGCCTTTTTTTTGCTAACTTTTGTGAATTTCTCAAAATAAAGAGTCTTAATTCAAATCTGAATAAATATTGGTTTATGATTATCTTTATTTTCTTGGTTTCATTAATTTAGGATCATGTACGATCTGACAAGAATACAATTTTCTCAAAATAGTACCAACTTTATCTTCAATCTTATCAACTCAAAATTCTGACATATGTTCAAAATAATTCAATCTTTTTTTTATTGTAGAAAATGTCGTAAGCTTTAGATTTTGAATGATCACTATTAATTTAATTTAAAACCATATTTAGGGTACTTTCAATAGCATATTAAATTAATTTATTTAACGGCCGAAAAAAACAAACGCCAACAGTTTTTTTTTTTTTAATTTCCTCATTTAAATCTGTCTGTATGAAAAACATTACAGAAAGGAAATTAAAAAAAAAATTAATGAAAATCCTCAAAGGAACTTCTCTTTCCATTGGGTATTTTCTGTCCTGTTGTAATTTTTTTTGTTCGCTGGTAGAAACGGGTTGATGTTTGACATTTTAATTAAAAAAGGATACCAAACAAATGTACGAAAATGTATATAAAAACCCCCCCGTTTTCTGTGAAATAAGGGCTATAGGTTTAATATTTGTATGCTTTTTTTTGTTTTTTTTTTTTTTTGTTTTGAGATTATAGCTTGAGGATGTCTTTCATATTGCAAGGGTTGTAATTTAATTAAGTTATTATTTAAAATTTTGCCCATTACCCCGAAATGCTGAAAGCTGAAAATAATGATGGCAGAAAAGAATTTTTAATCAGCTATCCGTATAATTTTAAGTTATGAAGATATGGACAAAAAAAATCCTCTATATAAACAAGCCGGAAAAATCCTTTGATGTTTTATTTGCTTCAACACAGCCTTAATTATAATTTATAGCCCTATCACGAATTCCATCGTAATCGGAAATTTTTACGAATCCCGAAAAAAGCTATCACCAAATCCGTTCGTAATGACAATTTGTGTGAGATTTTCCACTACGATGGATTTTGTGATAGTTTTTTTCGGGATTCTTAACAAGTTTCCGATTACAATTGAATTCATGATAGGGCTGATTGTTTCTCAGAGTTCAAAACTTATTTGATAAAAATTTACTACTAAAAATTTAAAGAAGCAAACGAATTAAGGCTGGCGACGAGAATGAGATGAGACTTTTATATCAGACTTCTTTGGAAGCCTCCTTTTGGTTTCGTTAAAATCGAAGAATTTCAAAAAATTTAACAGAACGTGCATTAAACTTAGTCGAGTTTTGATATTGATTTCACGTATTTTAATAGTTAACATTGCAATGGAGGCTAAGGCCAAGGCCGACACTTTCCTTTACTTTCCAATTTAGAGGATTTTTGAAATCTACGATTCTAACATATTTTTTCTAAGTCTTATTTTAGTTTCGTGGTCTACGCTTTATCAAATCAAAAAAAAATATTTGACTAACTCAGTAAAAAGCTTGTTACTTCTCTATTTTTTTTTTAAGTTAGACTTTAGGCTGAGGATCAGTAACTTTCTATGAAGAGAGCCTTTGACAGGTTCATCCATTTTGTTTTTTCGAAAGCAAATTTAAACAAAACTTCAGGGGAGTTCTTGCGAGTGAAGATTTTGACACGAAAATTCTCCATGATTTTTTGACAAAAAATGGGGAGTAAATCAGATATACATATTTTGACGAATAAAAGGTGTTAAACATTGATTTTTGAATATTACCATCTTTCTATGGTTTGGTCTTTTGATAAGATCATCCCAGTCTTCGCTTCCGAATGTAAATTTAAATTAAGGTCCAGGGGATTTCTGGCAAGATACGATTTTGACACGAACATTTTCAATGATTTTTTGACGAAAAAAGCGAAATAACTTGACGCATATATAATCGAGCGTCAAACGTTTTTTTTCTTTTTGCTATGATTTCTAAGTTCAGAGACATTGGTTTTCAAAACCAAACAGTAAAAGCTCACTTTCTTAAAACTTTTGTAACTCATTTTAATTTAAAATCCAAAATTCAACAATTATGAATTGAAAATTGACAATCGTAACGGGAGTAAATATCTGTTTCTGGAAAAAGGTTGAGCTCATTAATTAATAAAACTTTATCAGTACTACAAAAATCAAGTTAAATTTCTCCTTTTCTACTTTTTTTTTAACTTGCAATATAAAGGTACTAAAATGCGAGTTCCGAATTCGTAAAAAAATCGAACTAGAGATTTTGATCAAACTTCGCATAACGATAATACTCGCAAGGACGTAGGTTCTCGCAGTTCTGTCTGTATCTCAGTCTGTCTTTTCAAGTATACCCTAAATAGCTTGGTTGATGGTGTTTTTTGATTATTTCCCCGAAAAGAATTTTCAAGAAGCATTTCCAAAATTAAAGAAAATATTATTTTGTATACCGTTTTAGGGAAAGAAAAATTCTTTTAGTTAAAGCTAGCTTATGGATTAAAAATAATTTCAGAAAAGTTGTTATTATTTGTACCTCAAATAGAACCATATATGTTCCATTTTCTCAAAAAACAAGATATCTGATTTTGATAAAATTTTGTGTACTGAAGCTCTTAAAAGGTTTTTATAATATTGTGAACGCAAATTTTCAATTTTTTCTTGGGTTTAAAAAAATGTTTAAAAAATTAAATATTTCATAAACCACTGCGTTGAATTTTTTTGGAACCTAATAGATTTTTAACGATATCTATAAAATATGCAAACAAATTGTCCTTAATTCAATTATAGTAAAATCGACATTAAGATCGACTCAAAAACTTGTTTGAGGAATTAACCTAAGCGTCAAGCGCAGATTCTCCGCTGATTTTACACTGGACAACTGACTTAGTGCTAAAAACTCATTGTCATTGCCTTACAAAAACTACACAAGTTTGCTAATAGCCATGAGGTATATCTTCGTTGTAGTTCTAATACCTCGCAACCGCGAAATGTCGATTTGAAAAACTATAATTAGTTCGTCTATAAGTTTATAAAAATATTTTAGAGGGCTAACTAGACTTTTCCCATCAAAAACGGTACATTTTCAAAATAAAAAAAGATCAACGTAAAGAGGTAAGAACTATAGAGACGAAATGTGTATCCACTATGTTCATTGAATAAGCCTTCATGTCAAAAAATCGTTCTTGATTTTGCAAACCATCAAATGTATTTCGAATTTTGTTATTAAATATTTACAATGCTTCCTTTCTATTTTTGATGACTACCTATTTGCATCCACTTAAACATATATTTACACTTCAATTAATCCTCTTACTTACCAAAAATCCCTATAATATTAATATCCAATCATAAAATATTCAAGTCATTAAGCAATAAGTCAAAAGTCCTTAAAATCCTCTCTCTCTCTCTCTCTCTCTCGCTTTCTCTCTTTTATGGGAAAAACAAAACCTCTAACCTCTAAGGCGAAATCATAAAAGTGATTACATAACAGCCATCTTGAATTAAGCTGTAAATTTCTAATTTCATCAAAGGTAAATTCCGTTGTTGTTCCAAGGACTTTCAAGAGTAATTATTTTTCCAAAACTTAAATTGACTTAATTTTGTCATTTTATTCTTTTTTTTTCCATCCTCTCTTGTCTGTCGTTCCCATAAACCTTCAAATAGAATATATAAAGTGTGAAAATAGATACAAATATACATAAATACATAGCTGATGTATTCATGTTCATGTTTTAAGCATTCATCCATCAAAAACTACTACAACTAAAATAAGAAAAAAAAATAATCCCACCACAAGACAAAAAGAAAACGAACAAAATATAAAAGAAAATTGATGTCAGATATAAAACTAAAATAAAAAAAAATACATGTCCTCCTCCTAGATGAAAACAATAAACCTTAACGATTATAAAAGTTTGAGTTTGTATGTGTGGCAGTATAGTATCCCAGGTACAGGTACATCAACAGACAAGCAAAGACAAAAGAATACACCTGAAGCCTGTGAACTTTGACATTTTACACTTCTGTTCTATGGCACGGGAAATGAGAGAGAACAAGGATGAAAAATAGAATGAACATGGAAGAACTGGGAGGAAAGCTATACTGTCACTGACAGTCAAACTGTCAACTACAATATACATATGTACATATATTTTTTTTGATTCTTTTACAACTATATGCATATTTACATGGCGGGATATATACATATGTAGAATGCAGAATCATTTGGAAGTGCGCAGGATCTCTCGTCGTGCCCCATTTTGTGCCTTCCTTTCGGAGGGTTGATTTGTTTCTATTGAATAGTCTCTCTTTCTATCCACTTCATTTTACTACCAAGATATTACGTCATGGATTTAAAGTTGCAGGTGCAGCGGGGTAGAATAACCTCGTTTAATCAAGAATCTACAATGGGGTTTTTGAAGTGAGTAGATAAAGTGTCAAAAAATAAAATAAAAATTCAGAGAATTAAAATTTACTATGAGATAAATTGATGAAAACGAAAATTGATTAGGGAAGTGTTATACAAATGATAAAAATTGACTTCAAGATGGATTCTTAAGCTAAACTTTTGGGTCGTCTTCACAAATTCTGGAGATCGGTGTATACGAAAAGCCCTGATCTCAGCAAGATGTGCACGTATAACATCTTGGTATTGATTGATTAAAAAAAATATTTTTTTTCTAAATTATTTTTTTCAAATATGTGTTTCAGTTTTTCCGCACCAATAAAGCGAAATAAATGAGTCACATTTTACATAAAGCATCCGGAGCCTAGGAAATAGGAAACGGATGCCATAGCAGAAGTGAGGTTCGGATGTCTTAGCAAAAGGTACAAAAAACATCACAAGGATACAAGCCCCGAGACACAGTCTGCATTTACATTCAAGGGAACATCGTAGTAGAACCGCAATTCATGCTGAGAATATGGAAAAATTATTTCTGCAAGCCTTATAAGGGCGATGAAGAAGAAAATTCCGCTGCTATAGAGATTCGACTTAGGTCCACCCGACCTAGACCAAGTGAAGAAAGCTATATCGAATCTTTTTAAGTCCAGCAAAGTCGCTGGAGCTGACGGCCTCGCTGCCGACCTGTTCAAAGCGGCAGGATATGATTTGGTTGGAAGTATGCACCAGCTCATCTGCAAAATACTGTCGGAAAAATGCATGTTCGTTAAGTGGAACCTCAGCATTGTATGGCCGATCCTTAAGAAAGCAATCCTCTGAACTTCGCCAACTACAGAGGCATAAGTTTCCTGAACTTCTCATATAAGATATTTTCTGCTGTATTATGTGAACGTCTGAAGCCTGTCTTCAACAACCTGATAGGTCCATTTCAGTGCGGCCTTAGACTGAGAGTCCACTATCGATCAAATATTTACTTTACGATAGATCTTAGAAAAAACCCAGGAACTTCAAATCCACACCTATCGATTTCAATAATAGGATCTATAGGGACGAACTATATAGAGCGATGTCTAGTTTTCGCATCCGTGACACCTGTCCGTTTATGCAGGATTACGATGGAGAACGCACCCTGCTCCATCGAGGTCGGAAAATATCTCACCGATGCATTTGATGTCAATAAAGGTTTTAAACTGTAGTGCGACTTCTTGACCGTTCGTCGTTCTTAAAAGAATGGTGCAAAACTCACGTTCCAACACTAGAAGCACAACATTTCAAAAGTCTGTCTTCAAATAATTTGAAGAACAAAGCGAGATGTCAGTAGGGCCTTTATCAGCTTTGATACGAAACCTTGTTTATGGTGCGGAGACATGAACCTTGTCGAAAGTGGATGAGAACGCATTAGGATTTTTCGAGAGAAAAATTCTCTGGCTGATCCTTGTTCCCGTCTGTATAAACGTTTATTTTGAATCTTGAATGAGAATAAACAAAAATTTTGGAAATACAAAATTTAAGATTTGTGACTGATTGCATGTTTCGATTTAAGTTAAAGGAGCTTTATTTTGTCTCCTTGAAAGTGTCAGTGCGAAAGCGAATTTTCTGCCAAATAAATCGCTGTGTTTAAAAACGCACTACATAATCTTATTTTATGAATGAAATTGAAAAATATCAAATATAGTTCAAACATTTTCATCGCCAATTTTGAAGGGAATTTAATTTTGGAAAACTTTTGTCTCAAGCAAAAACTTTGCATGAAACTCCTTATTTAAAGGATGGGCTAGATTATTTTGACATTGTCAGCTGTTTTCCGCTCGAAATCTTGAAAGAAAGCCAGTATCATACTTCCGTAGAACGAAATGAGTTGCTTTACGCTTGAATAACGTTGGGAAATATTGAAAACATACAACTAAAAAAAGGTACCTATAGGAAGTGCGTTTCTTTTAAAAGAAATTTTGGCCGAAATGAAGCCCTAACCGCGCCTGCTGCACGCAAATTTGTGCAAAAAGTTTGTGAGACTGGTATGCTAGTTGACAACACACACGGTCTCCGTTGTCGGACCGTGCACAAAGACGAGATAGTGGGAGTATGAGACTCAATTCACGAACACCAGCTCGCCATCGATTTCAACAGCTCGGATCATTTGCTTAAAAGGTCCAATTGAAGGCTCACGACCATCCGCTTGAATTGGACAACGGCTTTGGGCGAAAAATCATCTTTTCTGACGAGACTATGTTCACGAACAAAATTGCCGCATCTGAGGCTCGGAAAATCCGCACGTTATTGTCCAGAAGCCAATGCATCCATAGAGAGTGAAAGTTTGTTGTGGATTGTGGAGTGGTAGCATCATTGGAGCATTTTTCTTCAAAAATGAGGCTGGGAACAACATTTCGGTGAACTGTGGGCTTTACATTTATTTACAGAGCCACGTTAACCAACTTTTTTTTTTTTTTTACTAAAATTGAAGACATGAATTTACACGACCTCTGGTCCATGCAGTATGGCGCGCCATGCCATATTCGATCTTTTGTGCATAAAATTCCCAAATCGTGATATCAGCCATGCATCGTGACGATGGAGCTGCGATTTGACCTCTTTGAACTTTTTTTTTGTGGGAAACCGTGAAGGATCGAGCTTATGCCAACAATCAGGAAACGATTCCAGTACTTAAGGTCAATATCATCCAAGCAATCCGTGAGCTACAGCCCGAAACCATCAACAAGGTTTGAAAAATTGGAGTGACAGGATGCGCTACTACGAAGCCAGCTGAGGCAGCCACTTGAACGACGACGTTGTGTTTCATAATTAATGGGAATGTTTGTTCTTACTAATATGGCCATAATACATGGGAAAAATTTAATTTTGTTAATTTTATTGCATTTTTATAAAGATACTTGTATTTGACCCACCCTTTATATGAATTGAAGAAAATTGATTAAGTTTTTTTATTTTTTCAGAAGTGTGCCACCGATTTTATAATATTTATTGTTTCTGTTGATAATTTTGCAAATTTAATTTTCTCCGCATGCATAGGGAATATGATCAAATATTAAAAGCCTATTTTCTTCAGATTGAGCATCCATTTTTAAAATAAATTGAATAACCTATACAGTTTTTTGGCATGCGGCCCTAAGACCAGGAAAAGCGAAGAGGATGTTTCTTGACTTTCCCTCTTTTAGTTCTTGGTCCTTGGAGGGATGCCTTGGGTTCGTTTCCGACATTGGTGTTTTTTTTTTAGAAGGTGAATTTGTGATGATGACAGGCGGAAAATTTATAGGGGATGATATTTTTTTTAACAGCTTGAATTTATGGTCTAGGATTTACCGTGTTGACTACTCTAGCATGTTATATATAGATTAATTAAGGTTCATTCTTTACTTAATCCTACCATATAGGATTAAGGTTGAAATAAGCGACAGATAAAAAGAGGGATAGCAAAAAAGACTATCAAGGAAGATTTGTGAGTGGTTTTTGGATTATCCTGTCCATCAAAGGTTTTTTTTTTTTTGTATTTTATATTTGGTATGTGGTTTGTTAATTTGCAGTTCTGTTGTTAAGTCCATGAGTATGTGTTCTTGTGGTAGAGATTATTGTAAATATTTTATGAAGCAACTGTAACATATAACTATACAAATTTAAGTAGATATCCTGAAAGGTAGTTTAAATCTGTTTTTTTTTTTTAAATATAAATTGATAAAAAATACTCGTAAACTTATCTGACATATGGATCTGAAGGCGGTCAATTTTTTTTTTTTACAAACAAACAGTCGTTGTAGTAAAAAAAAAACACTATTCACTCGTGAACACACGTATTAGCTGTTGAACGGAGAGAGAAATTGTTTCCTTCTATCCTTGATGTACTTAATAATTACATAGTAAATGTATCTACATATCTCACTCATAAGAGCTAAAGTTCTTCCAATTTGCAAGAGTGTTTAATGATGACAATAAATATATCTTTCATTAGTATACATTGTGTTAAGTAAACCAACATAATAATCACCTAACCATCTACGTTAAAGGTGTAAGCTTTGAACAAGGTACTTCGAGGTTAACTAAGTACCTTAACTACTCATACGAAAACGAAAAACCACAAGCTCAAGCATTTACATTGATGAAAGTGTAAAGATATCATACAAATTCCAGACATTTGTTTTAATTAAACCGATTCAACATATATAGGGAAAGCCTTATAAAGTCTCTAGTTTAAAGAGACGCGTAAACAAAAAAAACTTTTAAATTGAAAATGTACGCTTGATTTAATTTGAATTATCGTGAATTCCACTCGAACGTGAATAAATGAGATAAGGCGCAATCATACACATACGTACATACGAGTATGTAAGCCGAACATAAACCATATCCCAAAAGGATTTATATACTCCTCACATACACTGCGCGTCATCAGGTTAGCACACCTCCTTTAAGCTTAATAAAACTGATGTTCCGGTGGTTGTTGTTAATATGCAGCTACTTTTTTGTGCTCTATTTTTCTCATCCTTGTATACACTCTTACTGGCAAAAAGAGCATGCAAAGAAAAGACCCCGTTTTACTGTGTTTGCTTTTTTTTTTTAATTTTCGATTGAAAAGTGTGCTTTTTTTTGCGTCATCAGGTTAGCACATGAAAATTAATTTTAGTTTTTCTTCATAAGTTGAACTCGTATAAGAACCAAATTTTTTTTGCTGCTCAAGTAATCTATTCCAAAGAATATGGGTAAAGGTAAATCACTAACTGTTGAAGAGAAATCGAAAATTGAAGCTTATGAGTAGTTGAAGCTGTCAATAAGTGCAATAGCCAAAAAGATCGGTAGAAGTCGAAAAGTGATATCCGCATTTTTGTGCAATAAGTCTGGATATGGTAAAAATAACAAAAGTGATAATAATAAAATAATTTCGAATGCTGATAAGAGAGCTATTTTGAGAGAAGCATCTAACTCTCATAACTCGGCTTCAAAAATCAGGGCAAATGTTGGTGTTAAAGCGAGTTTATCTACCATTCAAAGAGTGATAAGGAGTGCTCCGCATTTAAAAAGGTTACAGTTGAAGAAAAAACCCCCACTTAACATGGCTCGAAAGGAAATATCCTTGAATTTTGCGCACATGACATGGAATTCTGATTCGCACTACGTTGTCTTTTTGGATCAAAAGAAATTGAATTTGGAAGGTCCAGACGGCTACAATTATTATTTCCATGATCTTCGCAAGGAGGAACACCAGTTGGATCGCCTTCATAGTCGGGTGGGGGGTGTGATGGTTTGGGGAACCATTTCCTACTATGGAACGTGCGAGTTACAGTTTTTAAAATCAACTATGAAAGCAAACAATTACAAAAACGTGCTTGAAAATGCTTTTCCCCATTTTGAAAATTTGTTTGGTAGTCTTCCATGGCATTTTCAACATGACAATGCTCCGATCCACACTGCCCGGGTGGTAAAGTCATGGATTCAGGGCCAAAACGTAACTTTATTGCAGTGGCCGCCTTACTCACCCGACATAAATATCATAGAAAACGTGTGGGGGTGGCTGGCTCGGAAGGTTTACGAATCCGGAAAACAGTATTCAAATAAAGAGGAATTAATTGAAGGCATCAAGCACGCCTGGTCAGCCATTTCTTTGGACTACATTGGAAAACTGTACGATCCGCTTCCCAAGTCATTGTCAACAAGGGAGGATCGACACATTATTAAATTTATTAAAAAATGTTTGAATTACTTAATGTTTAAGTTTGGAAACAATTTCATGGCTTAAAAGCCTAACTAAAATGAAAAAAAATAATATGTGCTAACCTGATGACCTTATTTAAATTGTTATTTTTTTGTTATTTTAGACAAAAAACTTATTAAAAAAAAATGCCCAAACATGAAAAAACAAAATATTTTGTCTTATTTCACTGAGAATTGAATCGTCCATAAGAAACAATAATTTTAAAATGGCAGTTCATTTAGTTTGGCCAGAATCACTTACGCGAGGAGGTGTGCTAACCTGATGACGCGCAGTGTATGTAGATACACATTTCTATACCATGAAGTGACATAAAAGTATGGTGGTCCTTGGGAAAGTATAGTCCTTGGTGATAGAGTGGGAATACATTTTATTCTGAGTTTTCATTTATCTAGGATGTGAAATAGTTTTTGTTCCTACTACCATTACTCACAGAAACAGTGCAGACTTTTGAAAAAATGGCGCCCGAGCGCTTATGCAGGAATACATTGCAATCCACTACAAAATTTAATATTTATCTAGAAATAACTATATTTTAATTCTATAATGTGGCGCAAAATTAGTCATTCTATTGGAAGATGGTATAATTTTTGCAAATGGTGTCGTCCGCACAATCATACGAGTATTTGACATTTGTGAACAAGACAGCTGCAGTATACAAACAGACAAGCAATGGAACGCTGTTCTCAGCAAGAGTGTGAAATAATTGTGTCGATGTTTTTGACTAATAATCTGTGGGTGGTGTTAGCGCAGCGTGAATTTCGATGTCGATTTCCTTATTTTGTCGCACCAACTGGGCAAACATTCCTCCTCGAGTCGAACAGACTGGAACCACAGGTGACCATTTGGCTGAGAATATCACGGATGTGGCTACAGTTCTCGCTGAGAACGAAGAAACATCATTTAGACGACACGGGCCACGCAATTGGACATCGCCAGGAGGACCCTACAGTGAATTTTAGTGAAAGACACGTTCCCGTATAAAGTGCAAACAGTCCATCAGTTAATTCCCGCTGACCGCGTAAGTGGCGTATGAATTACTGTCAGCCAGCTCACTATCTAGAGCGACGAGGCGCTTTTTACTTAAGTGGTTACGTCAATAAGTAAAATCTTCGTTTCTGGATCACCTCAAAACCGCGTGTGATGAACGAAGAGCGGTGCGGCGTTCACGCGGTCGCCACTTGACGGATATTATCTTTTCCACTTAACGATAACATTGTAAAGGTCCAAATAAAGATTTTCAACCCTCAAAATCATTTTTTTTATTTAGTAAAAAAGTAATTCAAAAACAAAATTGGATGATTAATTTTGCGCCACTTTGTAGATAGTATGTTGATATTAAAAAAGAATGTTTGTGGGTTGCAGACTCGAAAATCACCGAACCGATTTTGCTGAAGTTTATTCTTAGAAGCGAAAAAAAGGTTTATAAAAAAATATTTAAAAAATCCACTCAATGACACACCCTTTTTAATTTTAAATTAGTTTTCTCTATAAAAGAAAAAAATACTTAGGATTAGCAATTAAGCTTTCTTGAACCAAATCAAGGGTTATGTTTGAAACACCAGTGGAACAGTTAAAAAAGTTCAATAGGTAGCGTTAGTAGTTTATGTTTTTTGAAATTAACATTTTTTATAAATTTTATTACAAAAGCATTCTCTTCTTTTTCTTTTCAGGTAAGCTAAAAGCAAACATTCCCTTTTTATTTCACACATACATTCATGCGTACATATACACGTTGAAAACTAAGCGTAAGTTCTAAACTATTAATAATACGTACATAGATATTATTATTTGTCGTATTTATTATTTTGTATAATTTTTTGTTGTTCAATTTTTTAGTATTCTATCTGGGTCGTTTCGCGTATTCTAGTATTCTAGTATGCTAGTTGAAATGCAGTCAGAAATCGTTTGATCGAATTTTAAATATTTAGGTTTTTGACATTAAAGTTTTATAAAGTAATAGTTGAACCACTAGG
Source organism: Chrysotoxum bicinctum (assembly GCA_911387755.1). Classification (NCBI taxonomy): domain Eukaryota; kingdom Metazoa; phylum Arthropoda; class Insecta; order Diptera; family Syrphidae; genus Chrysotoxum; species Chrysotoxum bicinctum. The sequence goes on from OU426988.1 coordinate 10,520,783, forward strand.
ACCAGACATATTTTTTTTAATTCGCAGTCAAAAGTTTCTTTAAAGAAACCTTATTCTTTGTTTTTTTTTATTTTGTTTAAGATTGAAATCAATTGAAAAAAAAATAGAAAGTTGAAAAATTCAGCTTAGACTAATTCAAATAAAAAGTTCAAAAAGAAGAAAGTTTGTGTTCGCTGGCTGCCCCATCAAAATATTACACGTTCAATAATCTATTCAACAAAAAATTAAATTTTCTGCGACTTCATTCGAATTTGTAAAACAATTTAATTTTTGTCTTAAGGCACCTAAAAAAGAAAACAAATTTTCAAATGATAGTTTTTATGTTTTTGTATGTATTTTTAGTTTTCTTAAATTTCAAGGACCTTCCCAAAATTTTTTGTTAAATTTTCGTGTTGAAATTAAAAAAAAAAAATATAACCATCTACTTCGATGGGGAATTTAATTTTTTTTCAAAAAGTTCCATTGTCAAATTTTGCTTAGTTTTCGAGTTAGGCCAAAAATATTCGAAAATGCACGAATTGAATAATTGAGTAAGCCATACTAGTACCAACGGTCTGGTGGTTAAATTTTAAGGGCCGAAGTCGATTTTGAATAAAACACAAATTATTTAGGAAATTATTGTCATTTCTTTTTATTATGATAATATTGGTATGGTTCAATTATGTATGGAACAAAACATCGGCTAATTGGCCGCCCCGACCTCGGCGGCACACCTCCATCCGATGGTCCAAATTTTCGATGACGCTGAGGCATCATTGAGGTTCTACATATGCCGTTAAGGTGCTGAATTATCTCATCCTTTAGCTCTTGAATTTTTGCTGGCTTATCGACGTACACCTTTTCTTTCAAATAACCCCAAAGAAAGAAGTCCAACAGTGTCAAATCACATGATCTTGGCGGCCAATTGACATCTCCACCACGTGAGATAACACGGCCATTGAATTTGTCGCGAAAAAGAGCCATTGTTTTGTTAGCAGTGCGGCAAGTGGCATCGTCCCGTTGAAATCACATATCGTCCACATTCATATCTTCCAATTCGGGCCAAAGTTCGTTATCATCTCACGATAGCGAACACCATTCACAGTAACTGTCTAACCGGTCTCATTTTGGAAGAAATACGGCCTGATGATGCCGCCAGCCCATAAACCGCACCAAACAGTCACTCTTTGTGGGTGCATTTGTTTTTCGACAATCACTCTTGGATTATCATTCGCCCAAATGCGGCAATTCTGCTTATTGACGAATCCACTGAGGTGAAAATGTGCCTCATCAGTTCATCACTGAAGGTGATTTTCTTCGAAAATTGATCATCCTCCACTGTTGCCATTTCTTGCCATCATTCTGACCATTGACGACGCTTGAAATGGTCAAGAGGCTTTAGTTCTTGAGTCAATTGCACCTTGTAAGCGTGTAACCCACACTATCGCGAACAGCAGCAATATTTTCTGCAGTACGAGCATGCACTGGTGTTTTCACATCTCCTACAGACCCGGTTTGCTCAAATTTTTGCACGATTTTCTGATTGTACGCACATTTGGACTATTAAATGACCGAAAAAATCACGAAGTGCACGATATGCATTTTGATTTGCGTTGCTCGGTTGTGTATGTTTCCATGGTTCAAATTATCAAATGAAATGCAGAAAAAAACTTGACTTTTAGGTGTGGTTCACATTCAACATCGGCCCTTAAAATTTAACTACCCTTTATATAGGCTATTATAATATTCTTCCTATTTTGAAAGCTAATCCAAGAAAAAAATCGATTAAAGAAAATTTGCTTATCAAAATTTTAGTGAAAGCCTCAACTCATTGTGGGTTCTCTAAAACTTTGGGAATCTATATTAAAAGGAACTTTCTTTGGTCCTGAAATAATACAAAAACAAAATTGAAAAAAATCCTCCCTGGAAATCCTCCTTATCCAACAGCCAGCCATGCTATCAGAAACTGCTGTTCTATGGAACGCACGCAAAGTACCTACTCACTTTTTATCTCTATCGAAAATAAGGAGTAGTTTTTTTTGTGTACTCTATAGAATGGTAGGTACGTGACGTGCCTTGCGTCAGAGTAGAGGTGATTTTTCAATAAGCTATTCTTGCAGAGTAGGTCAATTTTCAAGAGGATTTAAACTTAAAAAAAAATAAAAAAGAAAAAAATTCCAGGACTAGGACTCCACTATTGATAGCAGGATAAAAATGAAAATAAATAATTTTCTGCAGCATATTGTGTTGCAGACTGCCAATAATAAATTGAAATATTTCGAACTTTTATGTTCGTCCATGCAGGCAAACGATGGTAGTTTAGTTATTTATTTGAAACTTTTGAAGATTTTTGTTTTTCAAGAGTTTTTTTTATCAAAATTCAATAATTCGGATGAAAAATCAGATAACAAGGTTAATTGGCTTATAAAATTTTAAATTGGATATTTTTATTATTTTTTTTTATTAAAAATCGAAAATAACACTCTAAATTTAAATAAATAAAATATTTTCAGAAAATTGATTATTTTTGGTGAATTATGTTTTTGATTGCTCTTTTGTTGTATGGTTCAAAAGATTAAAAAAGTTATTATCTTAATACTTTCACAAGAACTTATTAAAATGAAAACTAGTCATCCATGATGGATTTGTGTATCGTTGTGTATAAATTATCAATCAAATAATTTTGTTATCTGACCTAAACGGTTTGGCCAGTTTTTTTTAAACTTGGTAAATATCATTTTTAATTTTTGCCCCCCACACGTTTTTCTTAAGACAAAAATAACGGTACCTGCCATACAATTTTTTTTTTTCGAAATTTTGTAAATATTTTTTTTTTCTCAAAAACTGTTCGACAGATTTAAAAAATAAAAATGCAAGAAAATTTCATTTAGTTAAAGCTACATAGGTAACGAGTGTACGCCCCATGGAACCATTTTTTTTGTTTTTGATTTTATCAAAAACGGTACCACCGATTTTGATCATTTTTGTTTTGCTAAAGCTTTTTTAAAAGAACTTCAATTTTTTTTTTTCAAAACTCAATATGTATTTCGAAAACCCCATGCTAGATTTTTTTTTTTAAACTTGATAAATAAAAGTTTCTCAATATAATCTACAAGATGTGAAAAAAAAAAATTGATTTTACCTTAAAGTAAAGGTACCCACCGTAAAAATGTAAAAAAGAAATTAAAAAATGGTTTTCAAAAATTGTATTCTTCTCGAAAACGGCGCCTAGAAGTTTGATACATTTTTTTCTCTTTCAATTAATTTTTATGATCTTTAATTTAATAAAATAAATTTTGGAATTAAGATATTACAGCTTGTACCTACCATAGAACGATTTTTTAGAGTTTTGAATATCTCATTATCGACATAACGGATCTTAATGAAATTTTTTATAGAGATGGTTCCAAAAAGTTTAAAAAACATTGCATTTAAAAACTTAATTTTTTGTTATAAATTTTGGCAAAAAGGCATTTTTTTTTGTTTGAAAATTCGATATCTCAAAAAACGGCTCAATATTTTCTTTCGAAATTTAATTTCCATTCTTACAGTAATAAAAACTTAAAGCTGGCGTACCATATTTTTTGCACATTGCAATGAGTGGAAAACAATGAGCCGGTTAAAGCATTCCACATTCGTGTAGTGCGGCTTTAAAAGAATCTCTGTGGTTCACAGTACGTCTGAAATCGACTCAAGGGTAAACTGATGAGCATTCTTAGAGAAGTCTTGGAAGGAAATTACCATTCTTCTAAAACACTATTAAAAGAATAAAATCGAAGTTTGTATAAACAAATATTGAACAATTTGTACCTAGAAAACTTTCGAAGGAGAATTATTGCCGGTTTATAAATAACTCTAGTTACACTTGTTGAAATATAAACGAGACGTGATTTTCGTTGGAACTTTAACTCACAGTAAGAAATGTATCAAAATTCTTAAAGCCGTTTTCGAGAACATTTAGATATTTTTCATAGATTTTTTTTTATCATTTTAAATCTTTTAGAAAGTTTTAAAAATTACTAACTTGAGTTGTAAAGAAATTTATTCATATTTATTTAAATACCAAAATCCTTTGACCAGTTTTTGAGAAGAAAATATTTTCATCAATTTCTAGGTGGCCCACTTCGATAGATCTTTACCGGCTTAAAGTAAGGGGTAATTCATGTTTAAAATTTTTATAGGATTTCCTAACTCAGAGCTTACAGAACACTGAAAAACTGGTCCAAGAGATATTTCAAATAAAACTAAAATTAAAGATCGAAAAAGGGTAGAAGTGGATTTTTTAAATATGTATCTCAAAAAGCTGAACTTATAGCTAAAAACGAACTTAAGGTTTTGTTATAAGCCGTAAAAAATAATTTTGGAAAGACTTACTTGCTCGTGTCCAAATTGTTCACACATTCAAAGCTTTCAATATAATTGACTACTTATTTTAAAAGATAACCTATGCCAGAGCAGAAGAACTAATTACTTTCTTTTAAGTAAAACGAAGGACAATCCACTTGAGTTCTTCTCTCTGGAATAATAAATAATCTACTTAAAAAGTAATAAATTCCCCTCGTAACTTATATAAGACTTTGGGCTTGTAACTATTCTAAAATCACAGAAAAAAAAATTCCACTACATGTCCTCTTTTTTTTTTACAGAACCAAAAAAAAAAATCGCAAACCAATGTAAGAAACAAGGATACCAGGTCCTGTTACAGTCTCTCCCTATAATGGCTTGTGTAATCAGAATTTTTTCCTTTGGCTAAAAAGTTTTTCAATATTTGATATTTTTTTTTTGTATCAAAAGGACATTACCATGGCATAGACTGAATTATGTTCGTTCGATTACAAGCTGTACAGAGCCATCCTGTGTTGGTACATACAAATTGGTGTTTTTTTTGTTTGTTTGTATGTTTATTTTTACCTTCACTTGTACTTGTGTGAATATAGGTACTTCCTGTAGGTACTACCATCGATTATGTTTAGCCTGGAGGAGCTCAATTGCATTGGGTAATGTTTAATATATATATATTTATGTGTTTGTGTTCAGGCATCGATAGCAATTTGTTAAATTACGATTTATGTTTGTAGCTATGTATGTATTTATTTTTTTTTACAACAAGAAGGTATGCAAAAAGGTATCAAGGATGTAAAAAAAATTGACAAAAAGAACCGCGACGACAAAATCACAAAAAAGACGCTGAAAGCACATTTTCTCGGGTACAATCAGGGATATTTTTTTCTTTTTCATTTCTTCTGTAGGAAGTGTACATATTTGAATAAATGAACCCAATTGATTTCTAGGACGATCACAAATGAACCACAAATTAAAATACTACTTATGGCTTTTTTGAAATTCAAAAATTACTTAGGAGCTTAATGTATCGTAAATCTGATTCCATACAAATAGGTTTTTTTTTTCTAATATGAGAGGGTACACTTATAGGCTTTGATAAAATTAATTGGAACCAATGAATGAAAATAAATATATTTTTTTGAAGTAAAACTTCTTTTCCGGCGTTGGGGGTGAAAAAATTTCTATGCAGCTGTCAGTGACATGTCAAACCGTCACGCCATCCGTCAAAGACAGCGACATGTTTTTAGCATGTGCAAAATAAAACATGAAGTTGGATACGATTTAGAATTTACATATTTCAAATGGCTGCATTCAAAGATAAACATAAAACTATAGGTTCAGACGCGCAATGGCTATGCAACCGAATAATTATTGACAAGCATATTGCAATCCAAATAAATTTTACCAACACCTAACCCTCGCATACAAAGTACTGGCCAAAAAGTTGGGTATATCCACTACCATTTGTATTCTTGCTGTCATAGACGGCATGCCATATGCCCATCAGGTTGCCTGAAAGTTTTGAAATTATACTTTTTAATAATATTTATTCGCTTAATCGCACACGCCACCGACATTTGTTTTGGTATTTATAAATTTGAACGTCACCCGACTAATCAATCAAATACTTTAATAATTAATTTTACAAGAGTGCCGCTGTCAGTGTACTTGCTTTCCAAGTTGCCTGGATACTGAATTAATGCCAGGTGACTACTAAGTTGCTCGGGCTTGTACGGGTTAATAAGAAATGCTTGTGTACATTACAAGATTACAACATGCTTACCAATACTTGCACGTGCAGCCCTAGGGTAATACAAACAAAGCGAGGCAACTTGCTTGTCAAGTGGCATGGGAGTTTTGTACTTTTCTTCTCGATTTCATTTAAGGCTAGGCGCGCACATTCAATTTTTTGAAGTAAAACTTCTTTTCCGGCGTTGGTGGTAAAAAATTCTCTATGCAGCTATCAGTGACATGTCAAAACGTCACGTTATCCGTCAAAGACAGCGACATGTTTTTAGAATACAAAATGTTTGTTCGTAGGTTATAATCTTACAGAAGCTTTGCTTGAGGAAAAAGAAGTTTTACTTCAACCGCGCGTACGTCAGTACACACAATCTTTTTTTTTCTAATTTTTTGCTTGGTAGGTTTTAGGAATATCAAATGGCCCAAGTTAATGTTTTAAATATTGAAGATCTCCTCGTATTTTTATAAGCGATAGGTAGTTTAAGGCATTTGAAAAAAAAATCGAACTAGAGATTTTGACCAAACTCGACATTATGATTATAGAGAACACGACAAATGTGGGTCCAGCAATTCCATCCCTCTGTTTGTGTAGCTGTACCTCGCCGTTTAGCCTGAACCGCCGAATTGATTTCCTTCAAACTTGGTATTTAAGGTTTTTCGGTGATTCCTTAGAGGATAAATTATTATTAGCCCTGCAACTAACCGTAGATACTTGCTATGAAAATTATATTTATTTCAAACTTTGATAGACAGAATCATGTGTATTATGTTAGGAATAATATTCATTTTCGGCAAGAAAATTGTTCTTCACTGTGCCTGTCATAGAACCGTGTTTTTTGTTTTGTTTTATTTCGACTTTCTCGATAACGACTCTTTCAATTTTAATCAAAAATTTTTATAAAGAAGCTTTATCAAATTTTAGTATTATAGAAAACAGGTACACGATTATTTTTTGAAATTATTTCTTTAAAAGTATATTATTGAATATTCATGTTAAGAATACCATTTCCCAAAAAATTGAACACGACCGACTCAGTTGGTATTGCCATCTTCAAAGGAGAGATCCTGAGAACCCCGTCAAAAAGGCAATATCATACAACGTTCCAATTCGGAATAAAAAGAAAGGTAGGCCTGCACTCCTGGTACAAACAAATGCAAAAACACCAGCATTCAGTTGGCCTCAGAAATGGAACAATACAAAACCGGGAGGCTTGCCGCCGATTTCTGAGGTCAAACCGGCGAACCCCACAGGCGGATTACTAGTGTGAAGCAGATACGTGGGAGAGTTATGATCCCCTCGACATCGAGATCATAACAGCGCCGAAACAAAGGAAGAAGAAGAAGAAAAGTATATTATTGAATACTTAAAACTGGCATACGGATTTGTTTTTTTTTTGTTTTGAATTTAAAGAAATTTTGTCTTTAAAAAATTAAGTCAAGAAGTAAAATTCGAAATTTTGTTTGCATACATTTGCATTTTTTCGAGAAATCAGATAAATAGCATTCTATTTTTTGAGCTTAAGCTATCTTAGGAGTTGTTCTAAAATTTGTAAATACCTCCATGTTTTTATGTATTATCGCTGTAGCACTAATACCTCGTTACTCAGAGAAGACGATTTTTCATAAAAAAAAATATAATCAAGGCTTAGGAATTCACCAGAGTTACGAGAAATTTCGTCAAACGAAAGTTCGTCTCTAAGTTATACAAAAATATTTCAACAGGGCTTCCTAAATTTTGCCCATCAGATCCGGTACATTTTCTACAATAGAACGAGGTATACGAGGTATTAGAACTACAGCGATGATATACAACTTTTAAATTTCAAAGTACTGGTATAAAAAAGCAAGTACATTTTATTTTAACCAGTTAGTGGTAGAATTGTTTTATAGTTCCTATCAATAAGTAGGTACACCGTTTTTATAAAACATTCTTAATTTGTTGTATCAAAATAACTGGCAAATTAATGTTAACAGTTTGTTAATACTCTACCCTTATTGTTGGTCCTAGAGAATTATCGTTATCAATTTACGTCCATTCAAGTCTCCCTATTGACAAAATTGAACGATCAGCCTGCTTGATTGTGGAATCTAATGTAATTGTCCTCTCATTTGTATTGATCAATCGGAAATAAATTATACAGGGTGCGTTTTATGTTCCAGGTTGATTTATTTTACAATAACTTTCGAATGAAATAAAATTTTAAAATTTATATTTTACTTTTGTTTTTGTTTTGTTTGTCTTTCACATTATCAATGGAATATGATATCGGTCAAATAGGTGCCTCTAAACGTGGCGCAAGGACGAGCTCTTTTAAGCACATTTTGCATAACAATTTCGTAAACTTCTGCTATAATTTCAACAATTTTGTTTCCAATATTTTTCTTGAAAATCGAGATGATGGTTGGTTTTTTGACCTCTTCGTTCAAGTACCCCCATGAGAAGGATTTGGGAGGCGTCGAATCAAAGGATCTTGGGGGCCAGTCCATATCACAACTTTTCGCATTATTCAACCGGGAAATTTTCTTGTAAAATTCGCATTGTCTGTATGTAATGAGGTACCGTCTTGATGAAACGACATGTTTTGTAAGCATAATTAATCCAATTCAGACACAAGACAGCTTTCCAACGTATCTTCATAGTGGTCACCAGTAACTGTTATACAAGATTGCCTATATCTTCAAATCTTCAAATAAAAATGGCCCAATGACGCCACAGGCCCAAATGGCGCACTATATTCATAGTTACTCTACAAGGGTGTAATGTTATTTGTAGTATCAATCCAGGGTTTTCAGTGCCCCAATAGCGGCTATTCGGTTTATTAACAGAGCCAGTCAAGTCGAAATGTGTTTCGTCGCTCAACATGATTTTTTGTCAAAAATGGCGCTCGTCTATAACGCACCCTGTACCTTCTCTCATGCAATTGATGAACTAGTTTTAAATAAGAATATTGTGATACGAGTGATTGTGTTGGCGGATTCCTCGCTTGAATCCTAGTTGCCAATATTTCTCTATGCGCTGCTATGGGTGGACAGCTACATATATATAAAGTGCTATGGGTAGGCACTTTCCATCAATCCCAGAAATCCAAAAAAATCCAAGTAGGTATATGCTGTGAAAAAAGTTTCTTTGCAGTACCAATAATATCAGGAGAAAAACCAGTTTTATTTTTACCTATTTATTTATTTTTCTCGATGCTTCCTATTTGAACAATATTCGTAAACTAACTTATAAGACTTAAACAATAATCAATAACACCGACCGACTTGCTCGGTGGTGAAAGCTCAACTTAAAAGTACATTGAGATTAGGTTAGTTAATGATTGAGTAATTAACCTTAATCTTAATAACTAAGTTTAATGTTAATTACTCAATCATCTCTAAAAAATATCATGCACCTAAAAGTAGGCAATTTAATTCTGGGTTTTTTATTTCTTGATGATCCAAAGTTTCTATTTCGGCGTCAACATTCCGGCCTCCCTTTGCAGGAATGCAAAGAGTCAAATCCATATCATTGTATGTACATTATACAAAAAAAAAGTCCAACGGTGGAGGTATTTGTTAAAGAAGCGCCTCGATTCGCTACTCAGAAAAAAAAAAAAGATTAGTAAATCCATCGTTGAGGGTTGATTTAAGAGTGCCCTGACTCACTCCGACATGTTAATAGGAAAAATTTAAATTTTTTAAGTTGATAACAAATATATTTAAATGTAATCATAAGGTGCTGTGCATTAAGAAAAACTTGAAAATAAATAATAAAGTTTTGAAAAATATTATTCCATTTTCTGTAAAGCAAGATGTACCTGAAACAATTCTTGATCAACCGGCAAAAGACATAATTTTACTACAGGGCGCAAAATATCCCCCTGCTGAGTTCTAACAGTCGCGACGCGAACCTTTCCATCTTTCCCTGCGTGAACAGCAACAACTCTTCCTAACCGCCAGAGATTGGGTGGCAAATTTTCATTGCGCACTACAACAACATCATCAATCGCAGCGTTTCGTTTTGGATATTTCCACTTTGTTCTTCGTTGAAGATCAGTTAAATATTCCTCCTTCCATCGTTTTGAAAAAGATTGATATACTTGTTGGACTCTCTGCCAATTTTGTAGGGTAGTGCTTTCAATAACCTGCTCCTCAGGTAATGAAAGCAAGGGTGCACCTTTTAAAAAATGTCCCGGTGTTAAAGGTAGGGGTTCAAATGGATTTTCGCTAACATAGGAAATTGGGCGAGAATTTAAACAAGACTCAATTTTGACGAGCAATGTTGAAAACTCTTCAAACGTAAGTCTAGAGTTACCAACGACTTTTTTAAAATGATTTTTAAAAGATTTAATACCGGCCTCCCAAAGACCGCCCATATGAGGGGAACCTGGTGGAATAAAATTCCATTTCAAATCCTTAGGCAGGTATGCTTTTTCGGCTTCCGAGGTTGCATCTGACAAAGCCCTTTTAATTTCATTTGTGAGTACTTTATTGGCAGCCACAAAATTGGTTCCATTGTCTGAAAAAAGTTGTTGGGGTACGCCTCTTCGCCCTACAAATCTTGCAAAAGCAGCTAAAAACGATTCTGTAGAAAGACTTCCTACTGCTTCTAAATGAATTGCTTTAGTGCAAAAACAGATAAAAAGACACGTATAGCCTTTTATGGCTTGATAAAATCTACCTTTTTGAACCTTTAGTTCGAAGGGACCAGCGAAGTCGAGTCCAACATGAGTGAAAGGAAATGAAAAATTAACTCTCTCAGGTGGAAGACTACCCATTAGCTGAGATTGAAACTCCATTTTGTGCAAAACACAAGTGTTGCAACCATGTATAACCGTTTTTATTAAATTTTTGAGTTTTGGAACCCAATATGTTCTTCGCATCAAGTACAAAACTTGTTGATTCCCACCATGTAGGGAAATCTTATGCACAAAATCTACTAACAATTTTGACAACTGACATGAATAGGGTAGAATAATGGGAAATTTTTCATTATAGCTTAAATTTGCATTTGTCAAACGACCATTTACTCTAATTATTCCTTGAGTGTCCAAGGAGGGGTTGAGGGATAAAATAGGGCTATGTTTGCTTAAGGGTTTTGAAGTTGAAAGAGCTTTGTACTCATCAGCAAAATAAAAACGTTGTGCTAACAAAACGAGTCTGGATTTTACAAAAACTACTTCATGATGAGCAAGATTTATCGAAGAGTATCTATAAGGATATAATTCTTTTCTTTTTGAGGAAGCTAAATTTATAAATCTAAATAGATATGCCAATACTTTGACAGCACGACTGTAACAAGAAAATCTCTTCAATATATCTTCAGTGATATTGAGATTTACAACGAAGCTCTTAGTTTTCTTTATTTCAAGGTTCCAATCGGGATCTTCTTGAATTTTTGTAACTGGCCAAGTTTCCTCAGAGGAACGCAACCAACTTGGCCCAAACCACCACTGGGAATTATTTATTAAAAATTGAGGCATTATACCTCGAGAACCAATATCCGCAGGATTGTGTTCAGAAGGAACATGTCTCCAATAACTACCTGGAGGACTCTCGGTTTGTATTTTAGAAACACGATTTCTCACAAAAGTTTCAAGACGAGATGGACAACCTCGAATCCAATAAAGTACAATCATAGAGTCTGTCCAGAGATAAACAGAACTATATTTAAATTTAAGGCTCATTTGTACAGCGTTCACTAACTTTGTTAGCAAAACAGCTCCACAAAGCTCCAAGCGCGGAATTGAAATAGCTTTCAACGGTGCCACTTTTGTTTTTGAGCAGAGAAGATGTGTAAACACATTTCCAGATGAGTCTGAAATTCTTGAATACACCGCAGCGGCATACGCATTAAGAGATGCATCGCAAAATCCATGTATTTCTACATGCATCTCAGGGGTATAATTAATCCATCTTTGGATTTTTATATCTTTTATTATTGGGAAAGATTTTACAAACTCTTTCCAAGTTTCCAACTGGTCGGATTTTATTGGTGCATCCCAATCAGTTTTATCTTTCCAGACATTCTGCATCAAAATTTTTAGTAAAATTGTTGTTGGAGCTAGCCAACCAATCGGGTCATATATTTTTGCAATATTTGAAAAAAGTTCACGTTTTGTTAACGAAGATTCTGGAGTCGAAAAAAGTTCACATCGAATAAAGAAGCTATCTTCTTTCGCATTCCAACCTATACCTAAAACTTTCGTATTTGAAGACTCTTCGAAATGCAGAAAGTGTTGGTCTAAAACATCCCCCCTAGGGATGTTTTCCAACAGGCGAGGGTGGTTTGCTGTCCATTTTTTCAAACAAAATCCTCCAGACAAAAGAAGTGCTTTTAGTTCTTCCTGGAGTTTGGCGACTTTGTCTAAATGGAAACCTCCAGAAAAGACATCGTCTACATAAAAATCTGACAAAACTACGTCTTTTGCCAAAGGATATTTATTTCCTTCATCGGAAGCAAGTTGATGCAAAGTTCGAATTGCTAAATATGGAGCACAATTTACTCCAAACGTAACTCGATTTATTTCAAAATCTGCTAAATCAGATTCTGAATCTCGAAAAATTATTCGTTGAAATTTTGTATGATCCGTATGAACATGTATTTGGCGATACATTTTTTCAACATCGCTATTGAAAACATATGGATATTGTCGCCATTTAAGCAGAATAGCTTGCAGATCATTTTGTAGAGCAGGGCCACTGTATAAAAAGTCATTTAGACTCACTCCCTTGCTGGTAAAAGCGCTTGCGTTAAAAACAACTCTTACTTTAGTGGACATACTGTCCGGTTTCACAACAGCATGGTGTGGTAAATAAAAATGTTCATCGGATAGATTTATATTATTTTTAGGGATTAAAGTCATATGACCTAAGGAAACGTATTCCTTAAGAACTTTATTATACTCTTCCTTAAGAGATAAATCATTAAAAAGTCGTTTTTCCTGACGGAGATACTGTGAAACTGCGCTATTTCTTGACATACCTAATTCTGAAATATTTAAATGTGGCTTAAATGGAAGCTTGACTACATAACGACCATCTGAATTTCGAGTTGTTGTAGTCGTGTATAATTTTTCACAAAACTTGTCTTCCTTTGATAAAGGTTTTATTTCTGGAACTTCTTCGAGTTCCCAAAATTTCTGAATTTGTTTTTGTAAACAAAGTTCACTAAAAAATGTGTTAAGGGTGGATTTATTATGACGCTCGTCACATGGACCCGAAAGGATCCATCCAAAAACTGTATTTTGTGCAATTGGAGAAAAGTTCTTTTCTCTTTTTACACCTTCACGCAAAATAAGAGGGTAAATATCTGCTCCGATCAAAATATCTATAGGAGCAGGTTTATCAAAATTAGGGTCTGCCAATCGTAAACTCTTGAGCTCAACCAAGTTTGATGCATCAATTGCTTGCGATGGCAGATTACCTGTAAGCCTTTTTAAAACAACGGCTGAAACGGATATATTCACATCAGGGTTGATGCGGGATTCGAGTGTGAGGGGACACATACTCGTGGAAAATTCACTTTGAACTTGTCCAATGCCACAAATAGATGCATTGGTAGAACGAGTGAAAAGCTTTAATCGGTTCACTACAGATTGCAAAATATATGTAGCTTCAGAACCAGGGTCGATTAAAGCCCTCAACAAAAAAGTTTGATTATGAACAGTAATCTTCACTAAAGCTGTAGCTAACAAAACATTTCTCTTTTGGTTAACTATGAAACTTTGAAGCGTTGTAGAATCAGATTTAATATCTTCTTCTAATTTAATCGATGCTTTTGGTTGTTGTACTTTTGAAGTGGACTGTATTGGAGTTGTATTTGTTTTTAAATAAACTTGGGATTGGGATTGAGAAACAGTTTTTGTTTCTTGACTAATTGGGGTTTGTTGAGTAAAGTGAAGTAAACTGTGGTGTCGTCTACCACACTGTTCACAAGATACTTTACTTTTGCACTCATACACCGAATGCGTAAGTGCAAGACAATTATAACAGTACTTATGAGATTGTACTATTTTACGTCGGGCTGAGACATCCAAGTCCAAAAATTTCTTGCATGAACGCAAGGGGTGGTTGCTATTACATAGCTTGCAACAAAAATTCTTTTGTTCAATATAAAATGAGTTTACTTTTCGAGAGTTAGAGTTCAAAGGCTGATTTGAGTTTTTACGAGGTATATGTTTAACTTCTTCAACAGATTCAAGTATCTTGTATCTATTAACAAGAAAATCATTCAAAGATTTCCATGTTGGAATTTCATTTTCTATTGGAAGACTTTGCTCAAAAAGAAATAATGTTTGCTCAGGAATTTTTTGAGAAACCATGAAAACAAGAATTGGATCCCAATTATCTGTTTTCACATCATAGCTTTTAAGGATTCCTAAACAATCGCAAATGGTTCTATGAAGTTTCCTCAGAGCTAAACCGCTTTCTGTTGATATAGATGGTATGGAAAATAATGATTTAAGTTGCGTATTTATTAGAATGCGTTTATTTTCATATTGAGATTTTAATGCATCCCAAGCAAGTTTAAAATTATCTGATGTAAGTGGAAATTTATCCACAATATCATGGGCTTCCTTTTTAGTTTTTAAACGTAAGTGGAAAAGTTTCTCTACATCACTTAGACGAGGATGATTTGCGTAAATCGAAGTGAACATGTCACGAAAGGTAGGCCAGGATTTGTAGTCACCTTCGAAGCATTCCGCATCGCAAGGTGGAACCCTAATTCCAAAATCTGTTTGAGATCTATAGCTCGATTCACAAAGCATTAAATTTGATTTGCTTTCATTCCCTGAATTCTTGCTTGTTATCATGTCTAATATACCACCAACTTCATTAAAATAACAACTTGAAACTGAGGTGTATTTTGTTTTAATTGCCAAAGATTGGGTGTCATCTAAACTTTTGTCTTCATTTTTCAGACACTTCACGTACACTACCCTCAATTCCTGCCATAAAACCTCAAATTCTTTTTTCCATACTTCTAACATACCAGAAGTCAAGGCTTCTCTATTTGGAACATCGCGAAAACTTTTTATCGCTTCATTGACTTGTCTTACGCACAGATAAAATTCTTGTGAAATAGTCATTTCGAAAACTCAGGAAGAATAAATATCAAAAAACCCAAACGAAGAAAAAAGTGCACACGCAATGCAAAAAAAAGATTAAAAAAAATCTAATTAAATTGAAATCTTAAAAATTATTGAATTTTTAATTCAATAATTTTTATTTCTTTTAATGTAAGTAAAACACCGATAACTCACAACGGAATAAGGAAAAACCGTATAATTATTCACCGAAGAGAGATGGAAAAGTATCAAATCAGGAGATTAAACAACCGTATACCGAAACTGTACCTTTACCGCGTGATCAAAAATCTTTCCAAATACGTCCAAGCTGAACATAAATTTAATAATTAACTTTTCTCAATTTTCAATTAAAATCTAGTCTTCGAATTTCACATCAAAGTATGCAAAAAGAACTAATAAAAGATTCTTTTTCCTCACTAACTTCCAATAATATTCTAACTCGTGAACAAAAAAACACTTTCTTTTAATTACTTTATCGATCAAATTAATCGATCGAGATATTATTTTTCGCAAATAAAGAAACTTTACCGAACAAATTGTCCGGAATCAAAAATAATTTTTTAGTGCACAGCACCTACCTTGGTTAAAGGATGGGATTTGGGTTTTCCAAAATGTTATTACGCACACAAATTTGTTCTTGTTATGCATAAATTAAATATCCAAAGGGTTCCGATCTGGCTCGACTGGATCAAAAAAATGTTGGCGGATTCCTCGCTTGAATCCTAGTTGCCAATATTTCTCTATGCGCTGCTATGGGTGGACAGCTACATATATATAAAGTGCTATGGGTAGGCACTTTCCATCAATCCCAGAAATCCAAAAAAATCCAAGTAGGTATATGCTGTGAAAAAAGTTTCTTTGCAGTACCAATAATATCAGGAGAAAAACCAGTTTTATTTTTACCTATTTATTTATTTTTCTCGATGCTTCCTATTTGAACAATATTCGTAAACTAACTTATAAGACTTAAACAATAATCAATAACACCGACCGACTTGCTCGGTGGTGAAAGCTCAACTTAAAAGTACATTGAGATTAGGTTAGTTAATGATTGAGTAATTAACCTTAATCTTAATAACTAAGTTTAATGTTAATTACTCAATCATCTCTAAAAAATATCATGCACCTAAAAGTAGGCAATTTAATTCTGGGTTTTTTATTTCTTGATGATCCAAAGTTTCTATTTCGGCGTCAACAGATTGTGTCAAAACCGTTAAACCTCTTTGTTTTAAGATCACTCTTCGAAAATTTTCCAAGGAATACAGAATTTTGAAAACAAATTTTGGGCAGTTTTTCATTTATTTTTGTTTATATAATTTTTTTTCAATCAAATCAATTTTTAATTAAATCTTTTATTAAAGTTAGATAAAATTTCAATTTATGCGTTAATTTACTAGGTGACAGAAAATTATCAATTTTGTCAAAGAAACTTCAAATTGTACGGTGGCAGGAATTCAAGTGGTCTAATTTTTGATGACTTCCGATGGCCTGTGTTATATTAAATTTATGACCTCAGACCTGCTACTTCAGGAAAACCCAAAAGAAAAAGTGTAAGAGGGGGCAAATCGCATGAGCTTGCTGGTAAATTGACGTCACCTCTGCGAGAGGTAATCTTACACTCAAATCGTTCATGCAGAATGTCAATAGTGGCGATAGCTATGTGGCACGTAGCGCCATCCTGCTAGAACCACATGTCGTCTAGGTACATATGGTTTAATTTGGGCCATTAGAAATTGGTTATCATCGTTCTGTAGCGCTCGCCATTGCCGATGACCGCCTCACCAATGTTGTTTTCGAAAAATTACGGACTAATGACGCTATCTCGCCAAAAACCACACCAAATGGTAATTTCTTGAAGAGGCATTATCACCTGGTGAACCTCGTGTGGGTTGGTTGGAGTTGTACCATACACGGGAATTTTCCTTGTTAACACAACCATTCATCAAAAAATGTGCCTCGCCGCTAAAAATGATTTTTTGCCCAAAATAGAGATGCTCTTCCAAATGCTCCGAAGCCCAGTCAGCGAACAATCGGCGTTGTGTATGGTCTTGGTCATGAACTTTGAGTTCCTGTGTCAGTTGAATCCTGTACGGATGTAGTCCCAAGTTCCGATGCAAAATTCGCCAAGTTGAAGTCTGCAATAAGACCGAGTTCATTTGCACTGCGAAGAATCTAATGCCTCGCGTTCTGCTGTAAACTTTCACGAACTGCGGCAATGTTTAAGGCCGAGCTTGAATTTCTTTGACGTTGGCTGACATTAATAATTGTTTCAATACTATTTTTCAAAAAAAAAAATGCAAACAATATAAGAAACATTTTTAAATATTTAGAAAGATCAATTTGAAAAAAAATTAAGGAAAAAGTACTTCAAATTAAATCATCAAAAGTCTACTTGTACCCAGACATCAATTTGCAATAATAAACTATTAAAAGAATTCTGTCTACTAGAAGTCTATCTCTAAAGACTTGCATCTCTATTATACAATCAATTGTTTTGTTATATTTTTGTTTAAATATGACCGATTGATATCATCGACAACTTTATTACAATTACAATTTTAATAGTCAAAGAGTATTAAATAAAAAGTTGCAATTCAATATTGTTTCATCTGACGACACAGTTAAAAAAAAAAAGATCAAATGTTCGTGCTGCCCATATACTTATGTATGAATTTTTTTCAATTAAAGTAAATGACTTCTGTGACGGTCTGACATTATAAAGTATCTCACTTTATCATTGTAATATCGTCATCAGCCTTTTGTTTGATCCTATTAGTACGGAAACATAAATTTATAGTGAATGTCGAAAGTCTTTAGACACACTAACATTTTTATTTTACATCGGCAAATCATTTGGTAGAAAATGTGATTTGAGTTCGGTTCAAGCTCTAAGTTGTGAACATTTGATTTTGAAAGAATTAAGATTTTTTTTTAAAAAGAGATAAATCGGATTTTTTGTTCTAAGAACTAAATGCTTCTATTAAAATACGAGTAGGTACTAGACAACTTATTTAAAAAAAAAAAATAAAAAATAAAAAACATAGTATTGCATACAAACATATGTGTGCCCTAACTTTCGGAACTCACTGTAGAATACACAAACAAAAATCAATTAAATGCAACGCGAAACTCTTAATTGCTCATCAATTGAAACAAACTAAAAATTTTGCTACACAAAAAAAGTTTCAACTCAATCCCATTATCGTCATAGCAAAATAGTAGAAACTCAACCTATAAACACAAGCCTCTGTTTGTTTTTATTAGTTAAGTTTATGCTGAGCATTTTTATTGATTTATTGTGATTTGTATTTCAACATGGAATATTTCAATATTATTTTTGTGATATTTTTAGCTACAAAAACAAAAAATGGACTTTATACAAATCAAATATTTGTATTCCTCGTATCCCCCATTTCTGGGAGGTAAACAAAAGAGAAAAAAAAAAAATGTATGCATTCAATAACAATTGGGATCACATGCGGGATTTAAAAGAAAACTATTAATGATGAGGAAAAGTAAAAAAAAAAAAAAAAACACACAAAACTAGGGCTTTTGCAATGTAGCGTGCAATGGTTTTTGTACTTTTTTTTTTCCTGATTTTTTTTTTGCAAATTATTAACACGACTGACTAACCCTTGATAGAAGATAGCCTGGAAGGTAGAGTTTTATTTTGCGCACTTTATTTCCATCGATAGAATTTCGTACCAATAAATTAGAATATTACAATATTGTTGAGTTGAGCTCGCGTTGGGCGCCATTTACATTTAATTTCTTCTCATGTCTCAATGTTATTTCCATGCAAATAAATACCAACTATGTACAAGTAACTCCTTAGGTACTTTGTTGAGTGTATTTTTGAAGGGTTTGATAAATGGTTAGAGATATATTGTCCTCTGTACTGGTGAATAACTAATGTGCCAATATTGCTATCTGTTAAGTGAATTTAATTTCTCACATCCAACTCTTTCTCCTCGAACTATTGCAATTTATTCATGCACTTGGGGGAGGTAAAGTTACGCAATTGCAAAACTATACTAAAAACGAAAAAAACAAACCGACTCCGAAAAGAAGGATTTTGCAAACAAGGGCGCATGCGGTTAACTTATTTCGTATTGCAGTAGAAAATTATTTGAATTTATGAAGGTTTTTTTGTTAGCACTGTTGCTACCAAACAAATATGCCATAACAGAATGGCAACGTGCTATTTTTGAGTTGCGGCCAGCAAGAAGGTTAGACTCTGGGAACTGACGCTTTTGGCACAATTTATTGTTTAAAAAAAAAAAAAAAAACTTTAAATGGGTAACCAAAATGACATGCACAATTCTACTGAAATGAAAAATTTACTCGTAATGAGGACATAAAGAGAGCTAAGAAGAGAAGGGGTAAGGGATATGGGGGCATTTTGTTCAATTGTGGGTATAGGTGGTGAAACGTCAATTGGTATTTTGGTTGGCTTGAATTTAAGTCTATTGTTATACCCAGGTCATGTTAGTATGTAGGTTAAATGAGTTTAGAAAAAAAAAAAGTTTAAAATGACTTTTCTTTCAGGATAATTACGTACTGAGTTGGTAAATTTCATTCATTGAGGTGTTTTTTTTTTTTATTAAATGAGTTGGAAAGTATTCAGAATTAGAAATTTGGCATTTTTCAGAAGAACAATGTTTAATTTAAGTTCTAAAATCAAATGAAATTTGTCTAAATTAAAAGACATGTTAAACAAGTTCTGGTCCAGTTAGCAGAAATTTGTTCTTGATTGGAGTTGATAGGTTTCTGAGTATTGGAACAAAATGACGCTGTTGGTAAGTGTTGTGCTTCATCCGACATTTTGATAAAGCTCATTTTAACCAATATAATGAGAAAAACATTCGATCGAAATCGACGAAGGCGTTAAGGAGAAGCTGATCGAGAAGTCAATATCGTAAAAACGTTTTTTCGAGATTAAAGTACGTTTCAAAATTGTTCCCTATGTTTAACTTCTGATATTCTTAAGGGATTACGACTATCCTTTTAATGATATGATGTTAGGTATAAATAGGAGATTTCAATGTACATTAAACTTGTTGTTTTGCACGGAAGTGGAGACAAAAGATCATTTAAGAAAATGGGAGAAAGTCTCGTTGACACAACGGAACCTTGTGGCACACCATTTATCACTTGCGTGTGAGAATCGAAACATCTGGAATTGAATAGTGAGATAGCTAATTTCTAATCCTAATGCTCAATTTAAAAGTAATGGGAATAGTAATAGTGTCACCTGCCTGGATGTGAGTGATGATGAAGATCATTTAATAAATTACAGAAAAGTGTTGGACTCAAAGCGGAGCCTTGTAGCACACTATTAATCGTTTGTTTATAAGATTCAAGCTATCCGAAGCAACTCGAATTGAACGATGGGAAAGTTAACTTATAATCGTCATATAATTCGCATCGTACGCATTTTCGATATCGATTGTCTTAGAAATATCAAGCGCAATAATCTTACTTTCTCCGAAACGAATTTAAATTTGTTTCTACTTTTCAATAAGATATCAAATTACCTGTCTTAAGGTGTTGATCAAATCAGTGTGTCCAACAACTTGGAATGAAGGCTAATAATAATAAGTGCAATTGGACGATAGTCCAATAGGGAATAGTGGGAAGAAGATTCACATTTTTAGAGAAGGACTGGGTAAAAACTTTTTTGCATCCACTCGGGAAGAGACAAGTAGATGAGGACAGAAGGAAAAGTTAGCCAAATTACTTTGCCAGAGTTGACAAAGACTTGACAAGAAATAGGCCAACAGATTTGGGTATATCCAGAATTAACAGATAGGTCTTTTGTAACTGTATGAATTCAAAAGAAGATTGGTCTTATGAAATCGGTAGCGTTCTTAAATACAGGAAAATTTATAAGATTCTCGGGCACCTAAAAAGTGAGAAATAATACAATCTTAAATTTAGATTTGCTACGTTGAAAAAGTTGATAGGTTTAAAAAATTGCTCTTTCAAACCAAAGTATTGGAAACTGTATATGTCAGTTTTTCAATTAGACTATAGATTTCTACTTTTCTAATGGAAGCCCCTTACTTGTTTATATGTCGATTGAGAGTTATGTTGCAGCACTCAATATAAATTTGAAGTTTTTTTTTTTTAATATTCTTTCCATAAACTTAGGTTTTAAAGAAGATTTGGTGGCAATTTACATTGTTAAAATGATTTTGGAACATCTTTTGAAATTCTTGTTGCAGTTGATAAATTTCTGAATTCCATTATAATCGTTCCCAAAACGTTTAAAATAGGTTAAATCGTTACTGTGACCAATTTGACAATATTATTCTTCAATAGTTCATGTGAATGATTTTACTGTTTTCTGTTTTTGAAACGCCATGAAATACGTTGATGATAGGGAAGTGTGTCTAGAAGTTGTTTGTACAATTGTTGACAATTTTAATTTGGAAATCGGTGTACCGCCAGGTTCTCTTTAAGGGCCCCTTTTATTAAATATGTTTAAAAATGAATCAAATGTCATCGATTGTATGCAAATGGCTTACAAATTAAATGTATATATGTATGTATATACATATGTTTGATGAACATCTCCCAGAAATAGTTTCTAAAAATTGGTCTTAAGTTCAAACTTATTTCAGTATCCAAAAAAGCAAACATATGAATTTTAATATGTCACTCCTTCCACCAGTTTTTGTTTTCCAATTCCAGCTTTATTTTCTAGAAACCAACTAGTCTTAGTTTCATAATAAATTAGTTGCTTATCAAAGTTATATTGTCTTGAATAAATTGAAATAATCAAAATAATTCAATTTAATTCGATAGAAATTTCCTGGCAAAATCAGTGTTTATTTTAACAACTTTAACCTTCATTTGTCTAACTACATATTTCCCAATAGACATCAATTACAAATGACCAACCATTCATCTTCATCTAACACATGGGCCTATTCATATACTCAATGATAATGATGCAAATCTCCAGAACCGAGACCTATTATAGCCTAACCCGCACTTTCAATCAATCACTTCAATGCCGAAACTATGAAAACAAAATCAAACCATGATACCAAACCATATGTTTGAGCTAGATATGTTAATTTCACAAACAAAGTAATTATCATGTGTTTTGTTCTTGTGCAAAATTAGATATACCCTATTATACTCGCAGTGTTACCCTTAGAGATCGTTTTTTTTATAACAACAATCGTGCTAAAAATAACAGAACAATAGTAAGTTGCAAAGCTGTACATTCTCGAGGGTATACACACGAGTATTATAACTACAAGTTGGGTACTTCGCCAATTATAAGTTCATTGATAGATTTGTATATTAATTTTTCAGCTGACACTGACAGTTCTCTGCTATTAAGGGTGTGAATTGAGATCAATCTGCGTCAGTCCAAGGTGCAAACAAAACTTAACAAAATAAAAAAAAAAAATACACTCAAATGAAGTCAGTGCAAGTGTTCACTTAAATGAGAAATTGATTGACATTTCATGTTGAATTAATTGTAAAATTTTAAATATTTTGAACCTGTCAAAAAATAAATATGGTACGTGAGTGGAGAGTTGATTCAGTTGGATGTTTCAATTGAGTTCAGGAAAAAGTTTGTTGATACGTTTTGTTCAGAAAGTTTTGTGTACCACATTTTTGATTGCAGAGTAGAAATAGTACCCTGAAGATCTTAGTTAGTCCATTTGACGTTTGAGTGTATCGTTTTGATACTATAAATTATTTCAACTCCTACAGTTCAAACACTCCAAGAATCGGATGATTTCGATCTGGATTTACTCCATCTATGAGATCGGTTAGCTACATACTTAGCTTGGGAGTTAGCAGGCAACCGAACGAATTCTGGGAAATCATAAGTGATCCCGCCCATAATTTCAGATCTTTACTTTTCGCCCAGTTTAGCTTTCGTAATTTATGATCGCTCTCGATTGGATTTTGCTCAATTGAAAGTGACACTTTTTTTAAATTTTACTTTCACTTTATTTTCACTTCATCCCGTCGCGGTTCCATACTGTTAGACAATTATTCTTTTCGTTGGCCTATGACATAAGCCTCTTCAAGAACCTCTGCTTATAGAAGCGTATTATTTTCGGGAGAATTTCCCATTAGTCCCTGCAGCCAGTAGTCTTCCCATTGATCTTTTTTCATTGGAAAAAATGACCAGCATGAGTTCCATTGAATGCTGATTTATGGACTCTCATTCTCATTGAATTACCTATAATCTACATTGATCAAGACTAGAATGGTTCAGGTTTGGCATCGATTTTCAGACGTTGCCATCTAAAAACAAAAGACTGTTTTTTCCAGGGGTACTTCCTCACCCGAAAAAGTGACAAATCCTTCGTGAAAATTGTTTCTTGTCTACGGAAATAGGACACAGCAGAAGCACCTTCCATTCCCTCCTAGATAACGTACGCAGAAATGGTTGAGAGTTGTAAGTCCCTATCATTAGAACGTGAATTTCTCTTTGAGCTGTTGTTTTTTTTTATTTTTTTTTTATTTTTTTTTTAAATTTTTTTTTTAATTTTTTTTTAAATTTTTTTTTTAATTTTTTTTTTATTTTTTTTATTTTATTTTGTTTTATTTTTTTATTCATTTTTTTTTATTTTTGTTTTTTTTTTCAAATCGAGATTGACCACATTTTCATTGACATATTATGATAGTCAGAAGCTCTTATGGCGATCGCCGAATCGGGGATACCAGAAAAACTGATCCAGCTAAGTCGTGGTACATTGCCAAATACTGCAAAGTGCAACTAAAAATGGGTCTTCCGAACTATTTCAAACACGTAAAAAGTTTCGTTAAAATATTTTTCGTAGAAATATTTTTCGACCCCTAGTAAAATGTCACTATTATTAGCAACTTAAACTTGCAGATGTTAGAGTGCTTGGTCTGGATGTCCGACAGAAATGTGCTTGTGATCGGGAGTATATGAATTAAGAGCCGGACAGATAAGTGTCAACTACAAGATTGTACAAGTGCTAGGCTGTCATAATTCTATGTAAGATGAAACTTCAAAATATATAAAGCAAAACAATTTGGGAACTGTCAAATTTAATGTCACTAAAAACAGTGTTGCCAATTTGAAAACCAAACATCAAACTAAAAAAAATCACTCATTTATAATTGAAGATCAGTTTTAAAAGTAAGATATGTATATTTTCGAAATTTTCAAAGTAGGATCTTGAATTTTCTTTTAAATTGCTTTGGTTTTTCATTTGATAAAAGAAAGGTTTTTAAATTAAGTTTTTTCTTTATATGCATCAGAGAACTAAGCAACTGTCATTTCAAGAACGCGAACTGATTGTGTGACATATGTCAAAATGATTGTTTCTTTTTCGATCTTGTAATTTTTGTGTTGAAAATTTGTTGTACACAACTCAGATGTCAAACAAAGATACAATCTCTGACTGTTTGTCAATGATTGAAAATGGAATCTTAATAATCATTTAATTGTTGAAAAGTGACATCTGTCAAATAAATGTAAATTTTATATTTTAATGTTTTAATGGTTTTTCTGTTTTTGTTTTTTAATTGCTCATCGAGAATGTTTCTGGTTTTGATCCTGAAATCAAATCTCTTCTTTACATAAGAAGATATAATTTCTGAAGGGGTTTTGGATGATCAAACATAAATGCCTTTACGCTCGTTTCAACACAGAAAAACCTTCCATAGAACTTTCGAATATTTTAGTGACGCAATTTGTTTTGAAATAAAAAAAAAAAAAGCATTGTTCTTGATAACTGACATGTGGCACTTTGTCAAAATGTCAAAACTAAAAACATGTTATAGGAATGTTGGGTCAAAGCTGACCCTGTCACAAGATTTATTATTCAGAGAACAAATAATGATTCCATTGTTAAAAGCTTATAAGCATCATGTTCATGGACAGGGATACACTATAGCACACACAATGTTGGGCACATGGATATGGATCGTAAAAACGGATTTTATATTTCAAGGGTAACAGATTTATTATGACGCATGATTTTATAATTTCCATCGTTGGTCTTCGTAGAAGTACATACATACATAGTAGTTTTCTCCATCGAATGACGTAAATTAAACTTCTATCATCCATATGACAGCAAGTTCTTCTAGGTTCGCCACTCAATGATACGTCCATGCATCTGCTGCACTATGCAATATTTTATATTGCACAACACTATTCTTAGAAGAAAACAAAAGAATGAAATGAACTTTCCTTTTACTTTTTTTTTCAAATCAATAAAATTGAAATAGAAAATTATTTCCGAGTAAATATTGTAAGGGGAAAATTGAATTTCTCAAGAAAATAAAACAACAAGAAAGTAATTATTGGATTTAAGTGGGAATACTCCTAGCGAATAACTTATTTTTTTTTTGATATTTAAAGAACGTAAATTTAAATTAACAATTTATGGACACAACTAACATTGTCAGCTTGGAGAAAATTTAATTAGTATCCGTAATTCTGGAGTTTGCCAGATGTCGGAATTAAAAAAATAAACACGTAGACTGTCGAAAAGTCCCAAAAGGCCTTATAATAAATCAATGAACATTTGTCTGAAACGCCTTATCCACTAAATTGTTTTTGTTGATGACAGCTTCTCATATTCGTTTCCTGATGCACGCCCTTTTCCTTCGTATGTGGATCTGGAACGGCAGCTTATGATAAGCTCATTAAATTTTTATCTCGATAGCATTGTCAAATCGGGAACGAAAAACCACGTAGAATTTAATGCTGTCTCCTCCCATGCCGTTATCCATGGGCGGCACTTGCATTGAGGAAACAGAGCATCTTTCAGTTATCGGTATGTGCATCACAGACTACCTTGTGTGGAATGACCACTTATTCGACGTCGCCAAAAACGCTACTAAGTTCCTACACTTACTAGTTACTACTTAAACGCTTGCACTGTGATCATTTTAAGGGTAGTCAAAAACCCCTTTAGTGAGCGCAAAATATAAAAAAAATGATAACTTGCCCTCCAGCAGCGATGAAGGTTATTCTTCGTCTGTTCCCATTACATGTAATATTTGAAAGTACTGCCAAAGGAGCGATTATCAGATTTGCCAAGGAAGGAACTGGCTCGGGCATATGTACCATATAAGTCATAGGGAAAGGGACGACTGCCTTTTAAAGTCGGCAATACCTAACCTCATCGACATTCCTAGGAATAAAATGATTACAAAAATTTTTGTAAAAGTATAAAACAGAGTTACAAAAGAGTGGGTAGACGAAACAGAAAACTACACACTCAAAGCCAATGCTATACATTGTACACAGGTGGTTCAAGAACGACATAAGGGACTTTTGTTAGAATTTTTGAGCCTAGAACCAAACTTTCCATAGCAATGGGACAATCCACTAGCATTTTCCAGGAAGAATTCAATGCCATGGCGGAATGTGCAGGTCAAAATCTCGAAAGGAAGTACCGAAACCAAATACATTGTCATTATGTCAGATAGCCGAGCCGCACTCAAAGCACTGAGCTCATTCGCCATCACGTCGTAAGTTGATGTGGTGTAGGCAGGTTTAACGAACTTGGCAAAAACATTAATGTCTCACTTCATTGGGTACCTGGACATGTAGGTTTCTAGGGAAATGAGGAGTCAGACTCCCTAGCAAGAGCTCCTCTTATGGGGCCAGAGCCCCTCTAATGGGGCCAGAGACCTACTGCGGGATGAGAGAAAACAGGATTTAAAATGAAATCAAAATAGAGGAGGAGACCAAAAGATCCAAAAACTGGAAAGAACTCCCAAAACTGAGTCAGGCCAAACTACTTCTTGGGAAATTTAACCAAGATTCTTTCATGACCTGTATCAGCTTAAGTAGGAACAATCTACGAATAGAAACGGGATCACTGTAAACAGAGAAGTACTTCAGATTCGCCAGTACTCTTGACAAACGTGGGTCACAGTGAAAAAAAAAAAAAAAAAAAAAATAGTAGAGATAGTGGAGAATTTTCAAAATCATGAAAGTATTGTCTACCGGCGATGGTTGAACCGAATAAGATGTAAGCAGTTAAATCGAGAAACCAAAGGCTGCCCAAAATATGGAGAAAAAAGTCTAAAAGCTTAAAGACCAAGCTGCAACTGAAGTAAAAGGTCCGATGACCTAAGTAAATGAGTACAACATATAAGGGATATCTTAAAGGGAAATCATTTTTCATCTACCGAAACTTGAAATACATATACATTGTTTAGATTTTTCAGAAAAATGCTCAATTATTGTTTCGAAAATTCAATATCTCTAAAACGGCTGAATGTTTTTTTTAATTTTTTTGAAATTTCAAAATACTACCCAAACCAAGTGAAAATTTTCAAACTCTTAAGATTTGTTGACCTATGAAAGGCTATATGGTGACCTCTTAAGGTCTGTTTAAGTGGAGTGATGAGCCCACTGTCTGGGCGAATCGCACTTTAGATTTGAGGTTATATGAACTTTCAATTGCCTTAAAACATAATTTTGATATTCAACCAAATGCAAACCAAAAATTAAATAGATAAAAGTCAAACTATAAATCGGTTTTCAATTAATTTTTCTCTATTCTGAAATTTTCATCAATGGTGGGCCAATGTCATTCCCAAATAATTTCTGGTAATGTCGGATTGTCCCTTCATCACCTCTACCATTTCCTTAAATTATCCCCGACTTGTTAAATATACACTTTCTACTACATTTTTCGTTTATTAAAAATCTGCTCGAAATTCGTCTAGAAATTGGCACGGAATGATAGAAATTGTACAGAAGACCAATGCCAGATGAGTTGAACAAAATGTCAATAGTGTAGGGTATGTTTCCGATTTTCGATCAAAGTTCCTTCGGCGAATTTACTAATAGCAAAATTTGCAAATTGAGCTATTACTTTAGCTCATTCGCAGAGTTCTTTAATAGGGCTGTTAATATTACCTTTAAGGACATTAAGTACCGAAAACTAGACTAAGAAATCGTATATCATCATCATCATCGAACTTAAGGCAAAAAACTTAAGAAGCTGTTCTCGGGATATTTTGGGTAAAACGCATTCTTCAAAATGGCGTCTATTACCAGCCATACATTTATTTTTGTAGAATAAAAAAAAAAACTTTTTTTTTCTTTTTACCGACTGGGTGGTTACCAACGCACTTAAAGAAAAGGAAGAAACAAAAAGCACAAAACATAGCAACAATATAATATGCATGAAATGTTTTTTTTTTTTTATAAAATACACAATACGAATCCCCACTACACACAACTTAACCTAACTTCTATACCGCAAGGACGTTTTCGTCCTTGATATACAGTTTTGAACGAGTAGATATACAATACATAATAATTATATAACTTTGAATGTGTGCATAAATCCTTTTGTTAATTTCAATCTCTTTTCTGTAGAGACTGAATTAAAAAAAAAAAGTGGAAAATATACTTTTTTTTTCTCCAGCTCAAAAATGAATGGAATGTTGTGTTTCCTCTTATTTATGTAATTATTTCGCTAGATTTTTTTTTTAATTTAAATCAAGTTTTCAGTCAGAGAAAGAAAAATTCTCTATCCTCGGGCTGAAGTAGTCAAGGAAAAGCTTTTTCTTGGTTGGTGGGAGCTTTTTTTTTAAATATTTTATTTTACTTGTATCTGAATCTCATTTTTCAGTCCTCTTTGAGTTAAAGACCGTGATGCCAACATAGAAATATTTACTGTGTTGGGATTGCAAAAACAAAAAACGAAGTTTTTACTTTTTTGGGGTTTCACTATAATACGTATAATCAAAATTTTAGATTTAAGTGGTTGTATAGAAAGTATAAAAAGAAATATTAATTTAATTTTTCCAAATTGTAGCAAATTGGCAACACTTGAAAATTCCCCAGGTATTTCTTTTATTTTTCGTTCATGACCCTTTTTTATTTTATTAAACATACATTTTGCTGTTCTTTAAATAAAATAAAATAAAATATTTATATAAAGAAATGAGAGAAGTGCGGCAGAAATGTGTATCGCCCTTTTTATATTGCATAAGTGTGAAGAGGGGTGAAGTGAGTCCTCTTATTCTTGAGATCAGAATTTGGATGGAGAGGTTTAATATTTGTTTAACCAAACAAAGCCTCTCCAGGAAAACAGATGAATCTTATTATTTGGCAAGATGTATACGAAAAAACGTGAATTGGGGTCCCCGTGGAGTTGAAATAAGCTCTACTGTGAAGATTGAGTTCATACATTTATTTGGGGTTTTTCAAATAGGAGGGTATAATAACTCAATAGAATTCTATTACTTGGTATAGGACCTACAATTTAAATAGTTTTAATGAGCACGCTGTCAACTTCTGCTCTGCAGTTGGCGCAGTTGTTCAATATATGAGGGAATGATTCCATGATAGTCATGTTTCTTACCATTCTAACGTTTAGTTCGGGATTCTATCCAATAACTGAAGAGAAGGCACCTGCTCAACGATATGAGTTATTTTCGAGTTTGAAACGTATAAACGCCTTATAAATTGTAGCTAGATCCGAGGAGTTGGAAAATTTCTTCCATCGATAGAGAAACCCTAAGTATTTTGCCGGTGTCGAGAATGTAATTATTCCAAAGAAGATTGTCGTTGATACACATACCGGATATTGTTGCTTTTCGGTTTCTTCGATGCAAGTGCCTTTCAAGGTAAATGGCATAGGGGCTTCATTGCGCTTCAACGTCAATAGACAGCTTTGAGTTTTCGAAGCATAAAACTCCATTAAAATATAGCTACAGGAAATAAACTCTAATCTCTGTTCTCAGTAGATTCGTGTGTACTATTACTTTAGTTTGTAAAAAAATATCGCAAGATTTTGACGTGAGACCAAACATAGCCAAATGGTTAATATGTGTTTCATAAGTATTGGATCAGGTTAAAGGCGAATTTTCCGAGTTTGATCTTCGCCATATAGAGGTCCTAACTAAAAATGTCATCACATTGGTGTATGAAATTGATGATGGTGTATGAAATTGATGAAGAATTGTTTCAGCTTTAAATCGGTGGTATATATGGTCGATTTGCTTTGCCAGAAGTCACATTCTTACTTGCAAATTATTATGATGTAGATGGGCTTTACACTCTCAGTAGGTATGCTTTGTTTAACAGGTATGTGCATTGAATGTTCTTGCAAGACAAAGGATCGCCTTTTTTCATATAGTCCAATCGTCGGCTGTACTTTCTTCTACCCATACTTGATGATTATTTAATGCATACACCCTACCTTCATATGAAAAGCTTTCATCTTCTTTACTAGGTGGTGGAACTGGTTCTTCATCGACTAGCAATGGTTTTCCTGCATGCAATATTACTCGCTCTTCGTGATGTCCATTTAGCAGCTGTTGATGATTCTGCTTGAATGATTCTGTTATTCTTTGTGGTTTGGTGACTAACTCACTTTCGCTTTTTCACACAGTCTGCGTGCCGACCTCAAAACCAGCAATCGGTTGCTTGGATTTCTTATGAAACCTCCTGGTTTTGTTTCGATAGCGAAAAACTTCGATCTGCTTAAGCTACGAGGGTTCGCATGCCCTCTTCTTTTTATGCAGGATTTTCTGTTACTCGTTTCTTCTTGATTAATGGTCTTCCCTGATTGCTGTTGTTTTGCGCCTGTGTGTCCTCAGACACTTGTCTCAGATGAACGCAAAATAAACAATAATGAATAGATAAGAACTTCCAAGCAATATATCGTTAACGAATATGAGAAAAAGATTCGTATACAACATTGAGCCCTGAGGTAAACCGACATTTGTATTTAGAATTTCAGAATTGAAACTATCAACCTTTTGACTTCTTAAGTCTTTATTTTTTGATTTGTAAGCTATTTTTTTATCCAACGATGAAGTGACTGATCGAGGTACCAAAGATACCTATTTATAATAAAAGGGCTTGCTACCAAGCTCTGTCCGAGGGTCGAAAAGTAGTATGTAAAATAATATTTCCTTCTCTCAAACGATTTTAAGATTGGTTTCAATTTCATCAAATCAATGACGGACAAATACCGGGTAAACATTTTTGGACTTGGAGTTACGAGTATGCGAGTTTTCAAAACTCAATAAGGTGCATATAACTTTAACCAATAAAAGCAGCTTAACAAAACATCGATATTTCAGTCGTTACAATCAGTCTTTAATCTCGAATAAAATAATTCAATTTCTGTTTTGTGTTTGTTTTGTTGCTGACCAGCAAATGCTTACATACATCTACTTAGTACAACTAGAATTTGTATTGACAGTTTTATCAATGCTCCAAGGTATACACCCTCCTTATCCTTAATCACACATTTGGGTCAAATTGTCACGTATCTTCTAGAGTGTGTTACAAATACTCATTACGAGTATATGGTTGGAAATAAAAAGGAAAAAAAAATACAATAAAATAATGTGGTCACGCAAAATTGTAATTAGAGCATGTGGATGTGGAATCCAATGAAGTTTGTCAAGTTCAGCATTATTTTCGGTTTATAGCTGAAGTGGGATTTGTATTTCCAACAAGAAGTGGGAAATTTTGAAAAGATTCATGAAATATTTTATAAATATGCAAACACAGATTTTATATTCCAAAAATTCAAAAAGAAAGTGAAACAGTAATAACCCTTATAATAAATAGAATAAATTTATACATGTTATTTTTAGGGGTAGATGTATTTAGGTATCTTTTCATATAGGTTTGGCTTAATTTGAATTCCTGGAATAGTAACCTTTTCCAAGGCATCTTATTATATTAATTTAATCATTTGTTATGGTTTTTATTTTCTTTAAAATTTATTATGATTTTTTAACAGTTTGGTAAAATGTAAAAAATGCCTTTAAGAAATAAATGAGGTCATGTTGTTTCTCTGTTAAATGTAAATGTGTTTTTTGATTGAATTGTGCATGCAAAATTTTCTCTAAAACTTTTTGTAAAAAATTTGGTGAAAAATATTTCGGTTGTTTTTTTTTAGCAGTACAATTTAATTTTAAGTACTAAAATGATTAAACAAAAATAATCTGACCTGCTTATCTGAGCGAAAAAAAAAATCCAAAAAATATGTTTAATAAAAGATTGTTTTGTCAACGTTTTCTATATTTAACTTTTCTGTGTATTGGAAAACAACTATCGTCGCACAGTGGGACAGAATGCCATTTAAGTAAGTTTTAATTTGTGATTTTTTTTTTGTCTATTGGTGAGGAAGCTTAGCAGGTCTAGGGTCAGAAGGAGGGAAATAAGAAAACCCGGTTTCAAGAAGTGGACACAATTAAAATTAGGGCAAAGTCCTGTCTGTTTGCGTAGTTTCTTGCATGAACTGTCATTGTTTTAGGTGTACTCAGAAGCAATTTATTTGAAAATGAAAATGGCCTTAGAACCATACTAGTTATAAAATGTTCAAAATTAAGAAAGTTTTATAATACTTTGAAAGTAGAATACTGTTAACTAAACACATAACTGATCCACTACAACTCATCTTCAGTGTCTAGCCGGGTAAGCAGCTTTGAACCACAAGAGAAGGTTCAAGTTACCATTCATTTCTTTCAGCTTTGACTTGCAATTAATGCTCTATGTACTTATTCTTCAGTACAACCCGATTACAAAAAAAAAAAATAAAATCCATTTTTACACAACATGTTGTTTGTACACATTTTTTCAAACATTACAAAAAAAAAAAAAACAAATCTAATGATGACAATTTTAAGTATTTCGAAATAAATTGAGCTTTAAATTACTTAGATATTTAGCCATGAATATTTCTAACTTTCCCTTTACTCAAAAGTATGATAAAAATCGTACCATTCTTTAACTAAAAAGTTGACAAAAACTATCCAAAAAAAATGTTTATTAGAATTGTTTAAGTTTTTTTTTTCAAGAAAAAGAAGCTTTCCCTTAATGGTTGTATAGTATCTTCTACTATTTTTTGTTTCCCTTCTAAAAATTCGTTTACAAATTCTAAGTTCCGAATTCGAACAAATTCGCTGTAAGGGCTAAGGGTGTAGGTAGAAAATACAGTGAGACTGTATTTTGGGGACATTATCAAACAAAATTTTTGTCTGAATTGCTTCAACAAAAATAACTTCTTCCCCTAATCGTTGTATATGTACGACTGTTAATTTTCATAACTTCCTAAATCGCTTAAAATTAGTTCAAATTCACTTTAACGGGTAGGGCCATTGTTAAGCTTTCTTTTAATTCAAACTTCGAGATTTGTCTTTTACTGATGTTATTTTTTTCTATAAAATTTGAGCAAAATCAGTTTAGGCAGCCGCCCAAAAGCTGATTAATAATTATATGTATCAGGTGTTTCAAAACACGATTTTTGACTTTTGAACTATGGACAACCTTGCTCCAATAACTAACTGCCGAATAACTAATCAAAGCTCTACACATAGCATCGGTATCGCTTGATTAAACTACGATCTTTGCAGCATTGTTAAATGGGGTATACAAAATTGTGTCAGTTTAATACTTCCAAAACTCAATGTTGTCTATTGTCGTTATTGCAAAATGTACCCCGTATGACATTGTTTTTCAATGGCACTTGAATAGAAGAAGCCGAAAAGCTCTCAGTATTTGGAATTGTGTTAACGACGATCTCCGTTGAAATGACTACATTCTCGAGACCGTGCTTTATCGGTGTAAGAAATTTTTCTTATTTTCTGATCTGACTACAATTTATTAACAGTTTATATGTCCAACGCTTGAGTATAACTCACATTTTTGGACAGGTAGCCCAAACTTCTCTCTATCCAGAATAGAACTTTTAAACTGATTGAAAACAGAACTATCATGAAATCATTCCCATCTCTTGAACACTGTCGGAATGTTTCATGTGGTTTTTTGTTTTATCGCTTCTTTCGCAAGCAATTTTTACTCGAAGTAGCCATTTGCATTCTTCCCGTCAACCAGTTCACCTGATTTTGGACGTACCTTTAAATACTGACATTCGGATTTTGGTCCCACGACACGGTTATGAAATAAATTTCCCGGGACTGTTTTCCCTTGCCATTTCAATTTGCAAGAATTCAAGACCAATTGTCTTCGACATCTTCTTCCTCTCACCCTTAATTTTCAACTACTCGTGCTATATTTATGTTCAACATTATAAGGGTCTCACCCTTGTCTCAAAACTATGTGGAACAAATTGGTTGATGAGGTTCTTTTTTTCAGTGGAATTCAATTGTTCCAAACTCTTCCAAAATATTCTTCCTAAGTTACATTTAACATTAGAAAAAGGTTAAAAGAATGTCAATTAGTTAACCTTCTTTCTCCAGTGAAATATGAGTTGCAATGATAAATTCCAAACAATTTGGTACTATGAAGTTTATATACTCGTACGTACAAAAATAGCTTTCTAACTCATCAATTTCTTCAACATCGTTTTGTTGAAAAGCTTTTACTATAATGTAAATAATTCTCATGAAAACTCGAGCTCTGTGAAATAGCTTCTTATTGTTTCACAAGAAAAAAAAAAGTCAATCAAGTTCTTAAAATATTTCCATGATGGTGATTTCTATCAAAAGTTTCACTTTTTACTTAATCAAAAAAAAAAAAGGGTTCAATGTTAGTAAGTTTTGGCAGCTTGTAGACCCAAAATATCATACGAAATTTCTATCCCAGATCATTCTTGTAGTATGGCAAGACGAACTACTACTTTAGCTGTTCGGTTACATTGTTATTTATAGAGAACTTATCGAACAATTTTGACCTTAATTTTACAGCTTTATCGAAAAATTGAATATTGACAAGAATATTGACAAGGCCCAGATGAATCCAAGTGCCATCGTTAGGAAGAAATGCCAATTTGTGTGAATCTATTTTCTTAATTTTATTTCCTTTGATCTTATATCAAAATCTGGGTATCAAAAACTCCTTACAATTTTCCCATTAATTAGAAAGCAATAATTTGAAGTATACGGCGAAAAAATCATTAGTTGCCAAAATAAGGCAGGAAATAGACGCAAAAAAAAAACTAAATTCGGAAAAGTTTGCAATCTCATTAAAGAAACAAATTTTCTATTTGAACTTTTGCGGGCAACAAATTTTAATTTTTTTAATTGAATTTTAACCGAAAAACAAAAATGCTTTTTGAAATGAGAAAATCTGTTTTTAGAAGGCAATAATGGTAGTACATACATATACTCAGTACAAGGTAGAGGAGCTGTAGCTTATTTCGCTTGCATAGGAACTTTTCTCTGAATTGATCCTTTAACACCTAGGAGTTACATAGTGCCTCCAAAGGAAATTATATGAAAGTCAGTGTTAAAGCAAGTTGTACAAAGATACAAATCCTTTTTGAAAAATAATTTAAAAGAAATGTATCGTACATAAAAACAGACGTATTATCTGCGAAACACGTTTTTGACTTATCGATTATTGTTACGTAAAAAATCGTGGAGAACCAGGGTCAAGCAATTATATTTTTGCTTATTGCGAACGACTGTGAATACAAGAGATACATACTTATAGGGGTTTACACATCCTCAGAAGGGACAGTACCCTTAAAAAACATTTTTGTTTTGTTTTTTAGTTGGTAAAGGCTGGGGAAAGATTCTTGACTTCCAGCTGGAGAGAGTCCGATGTAATTCCTATTGCGGGGAAGTTGATTGTTTGCTTAAGGTTAAGGTTCATAACCTCGACACTATTTTTTTTTTTTTGAGAAACCAAACCTTGTCTTATAAATCAAGTTCAAAAGTGTGTTTGTGAATAAGTGAACTAGGGAAGATCACATTCTTTTTTAGTATTCTTTTGACAGTATCAAAAATGTCTTGTTATTGTAAGAAACGTAGTATTCTATCATTCATATAATTTGCCTCAAAAACATGTTAAAATAGCAACATACAAGTTGCGTTTTTGATTCATGGATACTTGTACAATTGTTCAGAAGTGGGATTACCAAATGGACTTATCGAAAAACAAAGAAAAAACTTATAATAAGAATTATTTTAATCAAATGTATACCCATGTATGTTATGACATCCAACGTGACAAATATTTGTCTTAAAACTTCTTTTATTGAATAAGGGCAGTATGGACAAAACCGCTAATAGGAGCACAACATTTTCCGTATGAGAAAAAATATCATATCTGCCATGCTAATATAGTTCGTTAAAGCCATTTGAAAGCTTTGGGTGAAACATTTCATTTCCAAAAAAGAACCTGACAATCATGGGAAGAAAGGGTTTGCTAGTGTACTTCTTTTATCCTCGGGATAGATTGGGATATGTAGTACCCCTTGGCAGATTTTTTAGGGCATCGCGCTGTCATGCAAAAAGTCTTGGATTCTATTCTTAGCCGCTGCAAAAAAGGAAGGTCCTCCTTTCGAGGAATTGACAAATCTTCCAACACTATTACTTGTCATAAAAAGTGCTGCTCATAAGGAGGTCGGAATAGGCCAGAAATACCCTATATACGGTTTTATCCCAGCTTTCCCTATTTCCAATAGAAAGGATAAAATTATAAATAATTTTCTCGTATATCTTCAAGTTATTCTTGTTATTATAAATTAAAATCAAATTCTAAAATGTTTGAAAATTGTTATTTCTAATTATATCGTCTGTCTTAAACCCTAAATAATGCTTAATGACAAAAAATAAGATCAAGAAGTAAAATTGCTAGTTTTTAAAAATGTAAAATAGTATAAAATAAAAATATTTCAAGTCTTAATAGTTTCTTAGTGTAAGTATACTGGAGCTGAAAGTCAATGGTTTGTTATGCAACCAAGTGGTCATAACTAGAACAATATATTTACTAATTTCCATAGAAAAAGCTTTCATAACAAATCTCCCACTAACCTCTGTTGTTTTGAATTATTATTCAAATTTTAATTATTAACTTATTCCCGGTTTGATTTTGATTCTATAAAACTGTATGTAAAAAATGATAATTAAAAGAGCAATAACCTGTCATTTGATTGGTATATACAAAAAGTCAATCTTAAAGTTAATTTTAGATAAACCTAAACACAAGACGAATATAAAACTTTTATAACTTAAATTTCTGTTCTTCCTTAGAAAATATACACGCCCTTTTCCAAAATTGAAAATTTTCTTGCGGTAATAAGAACTTGTATCGTTAAGTTGTCAAAATTTAAAACCAACCAAACCCTCTCAAATTGTCCTGAGTCTCATCAAGTTGTAAAAACTCCACACAGAAAACTATAGTTTTCCAAATTTTTGTAACTAGGTACCCCCCCTATACTTGTACCTACATACATATATACATCATTTAATTTTTGCCCTACATGAAGTTACATAACGGTGAAAATTTTCCTCGTAAAAATATCCAACAGAATAAAAAGTACCTAAGGATATCACTAACCGAAGGAGATTACTGCCAAAGTTCATTTTACAAAATCCTTAGTTCAATTTAGGACAAAATTAGACGGACATTGCCTTAATAAATGTTTGCAAAAAGTTTTAAAATAAACTGCTGCCATTACATTTAATTAGGAATAAATTTATTAGAAAAATCTATAGTATGCCTTTTTTCATATTCGCTGAGAAAAATATCCCTTAACGATATGGTTGTATATTCTCGTTTTATTCGCCCTTTATGATTCTCTCCACATTTCTCTCACTCTCTCTCTCTCTTTCTTTCTCTCAATTTTAATTCTGAATCATCTCTTTCCTGGTTTCTTACAAAAAACCATGACGTAACAACAATGCTCATTGATTTATTTTAGTTATTTGTGCTATTTTTAAAACCAGTTAATGAAATGTCCTTTTTTCGTCCTTCTTCATTTTGCGTGTCTCTTTACATAATCTCAATGATTTATGTTTTTTTATGAACATAAGAAATACCTTAACGAGTTTTTATATAATAATTTTGAATGAGTAACAGGGAAATTTGATGGGAAATTTTAATAAAGCCAAGGGAAATTCAATGAGTTTTTTGGGTAATTTATGGAAAATAATAAAAAGTTGACTAAAAATTACTCACCCCAACTGGATCCTGTCCGGCCAAGGCATTGACTAGTTTCACTGTTCCATAGGAATGTTTTGAATCCCTCCCATTTGCCCATTTTCACGGGAGGTGAATAATATTGTTCAGCTATTTTCTTATCGGCCATTTTGAATTAGTTTTTTTTTTTGTTTTTAAATTTATTCTTTTAAATGTACGTCTATTTCTTAGAATGAAGTTTTAACTGTCCTTTATTATATATATTTAACTGTCCAATAGGGATTTCCGGATATTTAGGGATAGGCAACAACGACGGCTGAGGAAAAGTTTATAGAAAAAGTTATGAAGTAACTTAAACACAGCAACAATAAAAAAAAAGAAGAAATTTCCTTTCGTCTCTTCTTCCTTTGTTAGATACAAATTGTGTGAAATTTTGAAAATTGTTATTCAGGACAACCAATACATTTACAATGTATCTATATCCTTTGAGAAAGAAATGTGTATGTTGGAGATAAGAAGAACAAGAATTTTATAGGAATACACTTATCCTGAAAAAAGAAGGAAGAAGAAAAGCAAAAGGGAATTTCAGAAGAGAAGAACGAAAAACTAATCGTTCTAAGCACAAAACTGTTCAAAAAGTATCCTTAAAAAGTCTTTTTTTCTTTTCATTTGGTTCAAAGGCACAAATCGATAGATCCTTTTTTGTTTGTTAGTTATGAAATTCCAGTGTAACACTTTTTTTCAGTCACAGGCACTTTTTTTTTTATGGAAGAAAAACGTATTTTTCCCACAATTGTTCGAAATAGGAAAAAGGACACTCAAAATGTTTAGGAAAAGTATTTAATTGCAATCAGAAATAGATTAAATTATTTAAATAATTTACACATCATTCACCGTAAACGTCTATTGTCAGCAGGCACACCACACAACTCGACGACTTTTTCGATTGACTGTTATGTAACTTGTTTTGCGGGGGCTTTCGATTTGCCGTAAAACAGTTTTTCTTCGCCGCTCTCGCACCTCTCAAGAGTATGAGTGTGTTAAAGGGGGGTTGTGTGTGTGTGTTTCTGTCTGGCTGCGTTTGTAGTTTCTCTTCTACTGACTGCTCATAAGGAAGAAGAGAGAAAAAGGACCTGCAAAGCTTTGAATTGGCGTTTCGAACAAAGAGAAAGCTTTTTCTAAACAAAAAGCTTCGGTAAAAGCTTTAAAGCTTTTGAGAATTTCTTCAAGAATCAAGAATTTGAAGGGTTCGTGAAGGGATTCCAAATGTGTAGGTCCTTCAAGGATATTTCTATTATGCCAGTAGGTATACCCTTTTTTCGGAAATAGGCCTTGTACATATGTTGTATATCAACGAATCGCTCTCTCTCTCTCTCTCTTTCTTTTTTCCATTAAAGACTGTTGAAATTCGAACAATCTCTTGATCCCTTTCCCTCTAACACACACACACACTCTCAGAGAGAAAGAGGATTATTTTGTAAGTGTCCTTTTTCCATGTCCGCGCACAGAAGGATTTTGAGGAAAAAAAACTGTACAAGTTAAGAAAATTGTTACAAAATCATTTTTTTACTCAAAAGTTGTATGTTTTTTTTAATCTTTTTTTTTTCTAACAAAAAACTATTTTCAAAAATTTACCCAACACTCACGCAAACTAAAAAACAAAAAAAACTTCACTTATGTCTTTATCAACCGGAGTTTTCCATTTTTTAGATTTTCTTTTTTTTCGCTCAGAGGATTTTTTTGATGATTTATTCCTTTTTCTCGCGGAGAAAGGAGGAATTCGACTGATTCCACTTACTAAGTTTTGGGAATGTCTTAGATTTTGTCTGCAGAAGGGGAACTAATTATTTCTGTATTGAAATTAAAAATAGTTTTTTTTTATTATTTTTGTTTGAAAAATTAATTTTTCTATTTAGTTTGTTCGGTCCCACTTCCACAGTTTAAATGCCAATGATGGAGCCCAGCTACTGAAAGAAGTCGGCGAAAAGTTTTTCGTAGCTAGTCGGTTCGTTGGGTTTTTGGCTTTTCTATTGTATTGATAGATAGATATGTAGATGGTTGGGTTGGATTGGACTGGAAGGCAGCGGAAAAAAGCTTTGGATTGAATGTGTTATTTTTGTAAGCTTGATTATTCCAGAGGGGGTGGAGCGATGGTATACACAGACAGGCAGTCTCTAGTTTGGGTGATGATGATTGTGGAGTGAATCGATATACCTATCATCTTGCGATAGGGGTTGCTGGAAGCTTTGGAATAAATTTTAGGTGTAAATGTGAGTAGAAATGAATTATAGTGAGATGGGAATTTTTACAGTGCATCACAAACTGTGGAAATGTGTTCTATGTAAGAAACTTCCATTGCAGAACAATTATGAAAAATAATTATTGAACGGGGTTTCATAAAATTAGTTTGCACAATGGAAGACCATCGGCTAGAGACTTTACCAAACAGTTTCCTATGAAGCTAGTGTAATAATGGTGGTTAACAAAGACTTTTTACATATAGGCAGTGAAGTAATAGTGATAGAAATCTATAAAAGCTAGATTTAGTTCCTATATGAAGACTCCAATGTACCGATCACGCAACTCTATTAAGGTTTCAGACAAGCTCCTATTTCAATAGTTTTCTTAGACAACAATACCTTGGGTTGTACATTCAGAAGTACTGCTGTTGTCTAAGAAGGCTGTTGACATAGGCGCCTGCCTGCCGACGATGTGAAGTGGCAGTCGGCTTAGTTTCAGTGACCTTATTTCTGCACGGTTTGGAATTATGTACATAATCGTAAAATCCGCAACTGGAGATTGTTTTAATATATTTTGAAGTTTTTGACTCGCTGGATAGGAAAACACTGGGGGGTCATTCCGTAATTTTCTAAACGATAATCGTTAAAACGATAATCGTCGACGATATCGTCCATGATTTGCTTCACGTAACTCGACTACTATCGTCTCGTCAATCGATCACAGTTTTAGAGATTTGTATGCATTTCAGAAACTCTCAAACTGTAGCCAATCTGTCAATTCAATAGAAAACAATACAAAATGTCAATTTACAGTGGAAACTCAATCACTCAACTACAGTCACCTACAAAATTTAAAATTAAATCAAGACGATACCTACGATTATCGACTTACGTGAATCAAAAAAGACAACGCTATCGTTCAAACGATATCGTCTGACGATAATCGAGTTACGGAATGACCCCCCTGCTTTTGAATAATGAGCTTTGTAGGATAAATGTTCTGCATTTATTGTCGGAACTGTTTATAACTGCTTATTTTGAACAGGCTTTGCCCTATTTTCAGGTAGCACAGCGTGAATTGATACAATCGAGTGTAGCCGAATTCCAATTCTCTATTGAATCGACTCAGCTCGATTATATGAAGTTACGTATTAGGGCCCAAGTTGAAGGGTACTGTCGCCAATAGAATCTTGTGAACACAGTCACGTCCAATATCATGCAAAGAATTCGATGAGTTAGAATAAAATGCTGTCTAAAAATTCTAATGACAAAATTTCATCTTTCTTAAAGTGACAATACATTTTTTGAACAATTTGATATGTATGTATGTACTTACATACTTGTATGAAGTTCTTGCAATGAAAATATTTTGTCCTGTTATTTTAGATTTTTTTGAATACAATTAACTATTGAAAGTCGGGTTTTTGATAAAATTAATCCAACAAAAAATTTAATGTGTGACATTTTGTCAATCATGTTGATGTATGTATTTATTAATTAAAAAATAAACAACACTTGAAGCCTGAGTTGCTAGATCAATAACTCTTATATAGAAAAATAAATAAAAGGCCTTTTCGGTTCGTAAAGTGCCTCAACCTTGTGAGTGATTTAAAACTCTTAATCATTCCTGTGTGTGTGTGTTAGCAGGTATGAAGGGGACCAACTGTTTTCGCCGATTCCGAACGGAATCAGCACTTTTCATTAGGAGTGATACTCTTGGAGGATTTGTCATTTCCTCACAAGGGGCATTACACCCCTGAAAATTGGTTTGCAACGTCTAAGAAACGAACCTAAGACTCTCTGCATGAGAGTTTGTGCATATACGTAAATTTGACATTGGCTACAGTGGCCTCAGGGACTTAACTCAATAAATTTAGTATATTAGTCCATAATCCAGCTATAAACCTCTTTCGAGGAAGTGATAAACATTAAGGGAGTATTTCTTGTCAAGAAAAGTTATACTCATTCCCTTTAAGCTGTTGCGTCTCAAATTTAGTTATTTTTATTATTCCAGCAGACCCCGCGAGCTTTGTTTCGCCTAAAATTACTTACTTACTTACTTAGGCCCTTGGACCTGTGGTCCCCTTGCCGGGCATAGGGCCTCCACTACTCCTACGCGCCATATCGTGTACGGTTTCTGGAGATGTATTTCAGCTCTTTTCAACTCTTCCCCAGTTGTGCTGATTCCTCTTCGACCGTTCTTAGCCAAGTACTTCTGGGTCGGCTCACTCCTCTGCCTCGCTGCGTGAGAGGGTTCCATTGTATCGCTTGACTCGTAATGCACTCGTGGCCTTTTCGAAGAATATGTCCTATCCACTGCCACTTACGTTTTCGTATTATAGAGCCGATGGGTTCTTTACCTGTCCTCGCACCATGTTCATCATTGGAGATACGGCTAGGCCAGAAAATCCGCAACATGTTTCGCAGACATCTATTCACGAAGGTTTGCAGCTTTCTTGTGACAGTGGGTGTTACTTTTCAATTGCTGCATCCATAAAAAAGTACGGATTCTACATTAGAGCGGAACAGTCTTAGCTTGGTCTTTAGGCTTATAAAGTTGTTTCTCCATATTTTGGACAGCATTCCGAACGCAGCCCTTGCTTTTCCGATTCGGCTGGTTATATCTAGTTCAGTCCCGCTACAGTAGAGACAATACTCCCAAGGTATTGAAAACTCTCTACCGTCTCTACTGGCTGTTCAGAAATATCTTTTTGAGTAGATGAGGAAGTTCCAAGGCTGATCCTTTTAGTTTTTGCCGTTTTGATCTTAAGCCCGAGGGTTTCGGCTTCTCTCTCCACCCATGATCCTACGAGAGAGAGAGAGTAAGCACACGTCATCGCCTAAAATGGATTAAATTAAAATATGTCCCTTCCGAAAGTCAAGCCTTACTATAAAAGGAATATTAGTCTTTCTTAATTAAATTGATTTCAATGAAGAGGTCTCTCATTTTGTTTAAATAAACACGGCTTTCCGACATATATGTACATAAATATGTACATGAGCCATGCACAATTCTTTTACCTTTGGCAAAATGTTCTTTAGTCTGAAATTACGTACAAAGATTTAAGTTAACTTAAGACAAATATTATACATTTTTATGACTTATTAAATAAAAAAAAAACAGTGTTAATAAAAAACTGATTTTAACATAATCAAAAACTCAAAATGCAATGTTTTGGCTTCAGACCATATTGCCTAATGTCAAAGAATTATTGACCGTGCAAAAAGCAAAGAAAGAAAAAAGAAACCTATGAGCTTCCGATTTGTTGATTGCCACGTGGAAAGCACGTCGAACAGGAAACTGAATGCGCTGAAACTCTAACTTCTTCACCATTGAATTTGACATTGAGTTACAAATTGTGTCGTTGTAGCCCAGTGAATTCAAAAATGTAATTGGGTAGTTTATTGCTTTGCTCCGTCATCGTTTGTTAAGCAATTAATCGACTTGAATGTTTGCAGTCTGATAGCGATTTATTAATAATAAAATTCAAATCATTGACGTCCGGAATGCACTTACTTTGATTTGCCAACAGTTCTTTTGAGAAATCATCAAATTATAGATCCTTCTGCAAAACAACTCGCATGTTCGTCGCAGATTTTAGTTCATCTACTGGTGTTAAACGCAAGATTAATGGTTAAGTTTTGCGGTAATCGCCGGCAAGCAGTAGATATCATTGCGTCGCCAATGCGGCTTGTGTGCCACCAATGTGCCCTGTTAGTTAAACATTCGTCTTTTTAATTTTAAGGTACTAGTACGGTCTAGAATGCCAAAAAAACGCACGATTTTTGGGAATTTTTTTCTCTGAAACGTTATTAGGTAATAACATAATTTTTTTTTTAAATAATGAACACATGCGTCAGGGGTACAAAAAAAATATTTTTTGTTTAATTTTCGAATTTACATACATGGTCCCATGGCGGACAGTTAATCTCAGAATTGGTTGGACTGAAACAAAAAAAAAAAACAAAGTGGGTTATTTAAAGGAAGGTTTCTTACGAGACAATTTACCACAAAAAATATGTTATTACCTAATAAGGTTTCCGAGAAAAAAATTCCCAAAAATCGTGCGTTTTTTGGGATTCTAGACCGTACTAGTACCTTAAAGCTGAATGAGCCATCTGAGCTGAGAGCTTTACCCCATCTTTTGGCGATCCCATTTTCGCGAGAGAAAAAATTAGCCAATTGTCAATTCTGTAGAGTTTGTGATTATTTTAAATCAATATTTTCACCTTTCCTATTGCAAACATCAGCCCCTTAAATTATGCAAATTTGTTTTGACGGTTTTCCGACTTTTCCGTTTTAACCCGCGAGCTGTTGATTAAGCAAAAAATAATCGCCACCTAAATTTATATCGTCTAATTAATCAATTAATCAACGCGGTCTAGTTTCACCCGATCTTATTTCAATCAGTCATAAAAACCATGCAAAAGAGTTATTATACAAATTGTCAAAGCCTTCTTACAGAAAGGATCCTCCACCGTTGAAAAAATTTGATGCACTTATGGCTTTGTTTTTGCTCGAAATGAATTCGCTTTATAAACTCTGTTTTAAAAACCTGAAAACATATCGATACCTTCCCGTAAGAATGTACTAAGCGACATTTCTAAAATTGTTCAGGAAACGAAAAAAACGAAGAAAGTTCTAGTTGAATCATAGTGTGCTAAGA
Organism: Chrysotoxum bicinctum; assembly: GCA_911387755.1. Lineage (NCBI taxonomy): Eukaryota > Metazoa > Arthropoda > Insecta > Diptera > Syrphidae > Chrysotoxum > Chrysotoxum bicinctum. Next base: position 10,565,670 of record OU426988.1, read on the forward strand.
GACAATTTTGGTTAAACTAAGTGACATCTAACAAAATTTTTTGTTGCTCACTACAATGAGATCTTTATTAATGTCGCTTAGCATAATTTTTTTGGCGGATAATGCAAATTTCAGGGGGCAACATTATTTTAATGAGAAAATATGGCAGTTGATAAATTTTTTTATTTGTACTCTAGTTTCCTTTTCATGCATAATAGGTTGCCGAAACCCAGGCCAAAACGTGGCCCTTAACATATAGTATATTTCCTCATCAAAAAGTCATTTTCGAAAAAAGTGTTGCTTAGAACATTCTTACGGGAAGGTATCGATATACTAAAGAAAATGTGATTTTCACCTAAATTTATGCAGCATTTTCTCTATCATTAAGTCAAAGAAAAACCGTTGTAAATCAAAAAAAAATTCTTGGTTTCATAGAATTCTACCTGTCGTTTTAGGATCGATTCCGCTCACGCAACTTTGTTGTCCGGCATTCCTAAATAAGTATGTACTCACTTTATTTAATTTTGAAAAACAATTTTTTTCAGTTAATACAAATTTGTAATATTTAAACATATTTTTTTTTGAAAATGTTATAAAGTAGTTTTCGCAAATTTTTTAATCATTATTGACCTCGGTGACCAATTCGAGTCACATCTGCAAGAGACAACCTTACCCTCAAATTGTTCATGCAAAATGTCAGTTCACTCCACTCGTGTAGGTAAGTGTTGCTCGTCACTAAAGATGATTTTTCGGCTAAAATTGGGGTCCTCTTTTAAACGCTCCGAAGTCCATTAGTCAGCTAAAAAATGACGTTGTATATGTTCATGAACTTTAAGCTCCTGGGTCAGCTGGGTCTTGTGCAGATTAAGCCCCATAAAATCTGCCTTGATCGTCTTAAATTTCAAAATCACCAAATGTTGCAGAGTCGACTGTGAAGGGCCTTTACATGTACCATAAAATGTGCAAACAAAAACTCATTTTGGTAATAAAGTTTTATCATTGGGAAGTGCTATTCAATTGTGCAACTTGCCATGGTGATTTGGTATTCGTAAATGAATGATAAACAACAGATTTGACACCAAATCAAAGACGTTTTTGACACTCAAGATTGATTTAACTTACTTAAAGATCACAGCTCTTCCTGTTCGCGTGTTGTCGGCAGAAGTGAGAGGCACCTACCATTTTTTCCCGAGTAGCAACTGCTAAGATAATATACGAGTACCCTTTATCATGTCAAGAGATAATGTCAACTGATTTCTTCACAAGAAGCCGTCTGAACCGTTTCCAGCCAATCTACAGGGTGCGGCATGGAAACCGAAAGGATTTTAAATCATAACAGCGCCACCTGTAGGCAACGTAGGGAAACGAGCTTGGTCGCGTTCGAAAGAAAAAGAAAGAGCAATTTTTTTTAGACTAATAACGAACAAGCATGGGTGAGTGGACGGTTGGGCAGCGCGCGTTTACCGTTGAACGGTTTTCTTTTTTAGAAACAATGATTCGTACGTATTGACGTTGCGCGAATTTCGTAAACGTTTTGATTTAGGGCGTAAAAAACCTGTATTCTATGAAAAAACATTGCGGACGTGGATGAAACATTTTCGCGAAACTGGGTCGGTTTGTAAAAAAAAGCCCCCGGGTCCGCCAACAGTGATAAGGACCTCGCCAAAGATCGCACGTGTCCGCGCTGCCGTTCAAGTCAGCCCGAGTCGCTCCACGCGCATGCACGCCAAAAATTTAAATTTATCCGATCGAACCAAACGCCGAATACTTCATTCTGACTTAACTTTCCATCCATACAAAATTTTGTATTCTCAACAGCTCCAATCCACTGCAATTCCGACCGCTATGTTGACTAAAGTGTACGATAATTTTATTTTGCGCCTTCGTAATTGTATCGAAAATGAGGGTCGCCATTTAAACAAGGTTATCTTCAAAACTAAAAAGCTTTCAACTTAAATGTATCAAAAAAATTGCTCTTTTTTCTTCTTTCGAACGCGATCAAGTTCGTTTTCCTACGTTGCCTACATGTGGCGCTGTTACGATTTAAAATCCTTTCGGTTTCCGTGCCGCACCCTGTATATGGACGTTTTGGGCCGTTTCAGAAGCGGATGTGCTCGTGCTGCTTTTCCCTGCATAGTGCACGTCTGGAATTCATCTGTTTTCGTTCCAGAATAATTTCAATCGTGCACTAAAGGAGAACTTTGAGATAAACCTCCACTTAGCCGCCTTTATTTCAGTTTATAAGTCTTGTACTGATTACATGTGTGTCCCCTTTTAACTCTTTACTCGTTTAAATTTTTACAAAAATTTTACAAAACCCCGGTACCATTTCAAAGTAATTTTTATTCCTATCGTTATTTTCAACAATTTTTTAAAAATTCCAAACAGTTTGACAATCTCTTCTTGAATACCCCCTTCCCATCATACACCGACCACTATTCCAGTTCATGTTGAATTATACCTTTTAAGGAATTCAAAAAGTTCATTTTGCGCCTATTCTGGAATTCCAAATTTGATACACTATGCTTGTTACATCTTCGACGCGCATGATTCCTTCAAAAACGGAGATTACAAGACTTGATTATTGATTTATTCTATGCGGCGAACAACGGGCGGATGAGCGGCGACATACTGAAAATAGTTGCTTCTTTTGTTTTTTTTTTTCTTTTTATGAAAATCTCTACTTACTGGAGAGGAAGAGAGGGAGAGAGTGTAACCTTATAGCTATGCATGCATCGAAGTCGTAGTCATAAAGCCGATATAAACGAGCAAGGCACGTGAATATATCTAACAAGCTCATGGAGAGAAAAGACGAAGAAGAGTTTTTTCAAGTTCCGAACATGCGCTTGACATGGAATAAAGCCTTAAAGCGGATAAGCCTCCAAAGTTATGTTTTTTGAAGGGTTGTTTTCTTGAGAAATACAATATTTTGCCCATAACGGTAATCAAAATTTGTTCTAAAGAGGCAGAGTGTGTAGGTATAACATAAATAGGAATGAGGAACAAAGAACATAAAAAAAAAACAAAATTGAGAACGACCTCGTTTTAGGTTACACGACTTGGCCTGCGTACGCAAAAGGAAGGCTGGCAATTCCAGCCTTTGTTTCGGAAAGTCGTTTTGCGCGTTTTAGGCAATCTCGAATTGGTTCAGAATCTCTCTGAGAGTGTATGAGGATTCTTTTGCTCTAATAGCACGTGATGCTGGGGCAAGTCTCATCTAGCTCTCACGACCCCTTTACAGTATTACGTCATACCTCAGCTGTTACGTTGTCAAAGTTGTATAGGCAAATCGGGAAATCTATTCTCCCACGACTTGCAATAATTTTTCGTTTTTTTTTTTTTGATTATTTTGTGAGGAATGTAGCCTCATCCTGCTTTTGATTTGTCTATACAAGGACTATCGAGTATCGACTAACATGATTTTACACTTTATGGCTCCATCTAGCTGTGTAGTATAAAATAGTTGTACAGTCACATCAGGACTCAGGACATAAGAACCATGACGAGCTGGTACTACTGCCTTTAGTTACATACATACATCAAAACTGTGGTTTCTGTGGGAAGGGGTGTTGAAGGGAGGTCTGGAGAGAAGGACATGTAGTGTTTGAGTGAGTGTACTATTTGCATATTGTCCTCGGAAGGAAATTTAAAAATAATTGCTAAGGCTGAAGCTGAGAGGGTGGGCATTACTACAGTTGAGCTGCTGTCTCTTGCGAAGGAATTAAAAACGAAATTAAAGCTCAGGGCGGCATTCTCGAGAGATGCCACTGACAAGTCTCAGGCAGGCACATAGGACATGATGTTGTGTATATAAGTTGGAACGACTACAAACTTCCTAAGGAGAAGGAATTTAATTTTCTTGGTTTTGAGTGCGAAAAGACTGTTGTTTGCCTTCGACATAAATTTGTTCACTAATTTTTTTTCACCTCGTCGTCGTCCATTGTGTTTTTTTTTTTTTGTTTTGTTTTAACGAAGGTAGTTAGAAGGATGAAAAACTATGATTCCGGAATAATCAGTTTGGTTTTGTGTGCAAATTTGCGTAGCTATTGCGTAACGTGGGTAATTTGAATTTTAAAAGGGATGACGGAAGAGTGGTTGTTTTGATGTTTAATTATTCCATATTCCCAACATAATGGCTTGATGTTAAATTGTTGATGAATAATGGCTGAGGATGAATAGGCAATTAAGAGAAGAGTAGACAGATTGTCAGAAAGTTGTTGTGTTGAATTTATAGTAATTTGGCTTAATTATACGTTTACGCAATTATGGCACACCATCAGTTTGATAGGAATGTAAAGGTAGTTTTAAAGTTTAGAGAAAGTGGTTTTTGTAATGGAATGTCGATGTTGTTGTGCAGAAGTTAGTGTGTGTGTATTTTGAACAGTTTAAGGAAAATTTAACTAAGCCTCATATCAAGAAAGGTGTTGATTTTCAGGCTTTTATATATAAAGCAGTGTGCATATGTAAGTGTGTTTATTCTTTAGATATTCGAAGGCATTACTTAAGACGACAAAAGAAGCAAGAAATTTGGCGCCACTATTCTGTCTATCTGTACTTTGGTTAAAAGCCTATAGCACTGAAGCCTTTAAAATTTTGTACTCAGTTCCCTAGAAACTGAATCATTAGACACGACCAACAAATTTCAAATTGTGAATAGTGTTGAATTTTAGGTTTCGGTAGCCAGCCGACATCGGCGATTTGTCAAATAATATAAATAAATGAAATATACTTATATGGGGGGTAAATTTGCACGAAGATTCAGATTATTCATAGTGAATTAGAATTGTTTGATAGTTCACAGAATATAATGTTTTCGATTACGTGGAAAATATTAAAATGCTAAATTATGTAGATAATTGAAATTATTTGATTGATTAAATATTTTATACCTTTTGTCAAAAAGATACAACCAAATGAAGTTGATATTTTCTCCAAAAATTGATTTAAAATATTTATTAGCACGGTATTTTTGAGGAACAAATATGCTATAATCTAGGTCGAGCCCCCAAAATCTTCGTTTCATACAAAACGTGATGATGAATATGATATAACTTAGTAGTAGCTAAAGGATTTGGCTGTTTGGGCTTGATTATGTGAGAAGGGGTGATAAGGGTCATCCATTGCATTTCTAAAATAAATTTAAGATAGATTAATGGAGATTAAACAGGAAAGAAATAAGTAGAAAATAAGGTACGGATTGTTTCAGTATTCTGAATGAATTTTATTGATGTTCCATACTGACATGATCGAGAAAAAGTATTCTCCAAGGGTTGTTATTCTAGGCTGTGCTAAGCATGGAATAATTTTCGGCCTTTTTATCTTGACAACCTCTGCATAAGTTAGACGTATTGATGCCTGTCTTGCTCACTGGGAGTGTTGTTGTGATCAGAAAGGATTCAAACCAAGAGTAATAACGGTCTTCTCTCCAACATCTGCCACCTCAGAGATAACTCAGGTTTCTTGGCCTGATGAGCAGTGAAACATGTAGATTCAGGGCCCGTATCGTGTAAGGGTAAAGTGGACACTAAATTAATTGACTGTCGTTTTGACAATCGCTCTCTGTATATTTCTTTATTCATAATATGATAGACAGCTATAGTCAAAATGACAATAAAAAAATTGATAATCAACTATCACCTTAGCCGATTCCACCCCAGGAACAATCAGGGGCAAACTACGGACCTCACATTCGGTAGATTTGATGAACTCGCTCATCAAAAAGCTAGGTATCTGGAACGTTACCAAAACAAAAAGAGAGTTCTATCATCTCTGAAAGTACTTCAAATACTTAAAGAAACAAATCTGGAGGCAGAGTTGTAGCGAACTTATCTTGTTATAGCCAGGCGCACAATAAATCTAAAGGTCGCAGTAAAATTCTGTTGATTCTATTTTTTAATTAGAATGTTCCAGTCATAGATTTCTCGAAACTCTTGTTTTGTACAAAACGTTGAACCTGTGAGTAATGGAAGAATTCCATTCTTTTCTTAAGCCAATAACATAAGTATCCATAATTCGGTTTGACTCTGTCAAAAGATCACCCGATTCAGGACAGTTCATCTGCAATTTTGTTTTCGTATATTATGACAGTGTACTGGAAAGCATCGAAGGATGACTGATGAGTTTGGTATGCTATCTAGAAAAAATTGCTGATTCTACTTCGTCGTTCCACTTTGGAACCATCCAAAAAGACTCCAACATGATCTGTGTTTATGGTCCGGTATTTCTTCGAAATTGCTATAGTGGATTTATTTAAGGAGGTAAAGGCCCCTGGGTTGAAATATTAAATGTATGTACAGTGAAATTGCCTGCTTGAATGTTCAGTGAAAAGCTGTATTTTTTTAGAAACTGAATTAAATTGTATCATTTCTAATTCAGGTATTTTTTTAAAGTAAGATCGCACTAAAGGGGTTTGGAAATGATTAAACATAGTGCGAGGTTTAGAAAACTAGAGAAGGATTGAAAACAGATACCGATGCTCAGTGGTCAAATTGGGTCTTAATATTAAATTGAAAGGGCGAAATAGAGCCATGCAAACACACTCCAAATTCGAGTAGTACGGCTTAAAAAAAATATCTCTACTGAGAACAAGGGTTGACTTGTGTACATTTCTAGAAATACGATTTTTAGGGTAGAACTATTTGAGAGGGGTAATACAATTGGATATTTCATTAGAAAATTATTTCTGGAAATAGCGATAAAATAATTAGGGACGCAAAACATTTCTGCGGTGTTCAAATATAGACATACAGTTTGAATTCATAAAAATAGCGATGTTTCCAATTTTAGTATAATCTGATTCTTTACAAATAGAGAATAATCCTCGGTGATTTTTCCTAAGCGTGAAACCTATATTCTTGATTATTTAATTAATAGATTTGAAAGCTTATGTTTTTCAGCCGTCGAAAGAAAAAATCTCTTTAGGTCCTGGGGGCCTTGAGATATGTTTGTATACTTTTTGAAAAGTTTTGACTTCAAAACAAAAAAAACCTAGAAAGGTACAAGTATTCATAACATGTACATATACAAATTGTTCTTCTTCCTCTGGTTAAAGTTGCTTCCTACAAAAAAATGTCAAGTCGACTGGAGAAATGCTCCCATATCGGTGTTTCTACTTCCTGAAAGTGATTTTGAAATGGCCTTGAGTGTGAGCTCTTTAAACTTGCAAATAACCAACCCGGAGCACATTTATGGATTCTGATGAAATTGTATAATATGCAATATTTTGTTAATTTTTGCCGGAAACGGTAGCAAAAGATTCATAGAGTAATTAACCAAGCTTCGACAAGCAAAAATTTATGTCAGAAAATTGGCAATGCAATGAAAATTTCCAATGCTGACCACAAATTTCATCAAATAAATTATTTCATGAAATCAATTTCAGTTTTTACAAGCGACTTATAGGTACTATAAGGCAAGTTATGCATTCGTAAAAAAAATCGAGCTCTAGATTTTGATCAAAGTTGACATTACGATGATAGCGAAGACCAAAAGTGTGGATCTCGCAATTCTGTCTGTCTGTCTTTTCGACTACAGCCTAAACGGCTCGGCCGATTTTGTTTAAACTTGATAGATATTATTTTTATTCCCCCCTCCCCACAGGTTTTTTCTTTTTTTAAGACCAAAAATAACGGTCGTTCCATACGATTTTTTTCTCGAAATTTTATAAATATTTTTTTTCTCAAAACGGTACCACAGATTTAAAAAAAAAAATTCCAAACATTTTATTCAGTTAAAGCTAAGAAATGGTTGAAAAAATTTTTCCAAAAAATTGTTATTTTTGGTACGCCCTTGGAACCATTTGTTTAGTTTTTGATTCTCTCAAAAACGGTACAACCGATTTTGATCATTTTTTATGCTAAAGATCCCAAGCAGTTTGAATACTTTTGTGCATTAAAATTTTCAAATTTTTTTTTTTGGATTTTTAAAAAAATTTATCAATTTTTTTTTCAAAATTCAATATTTCAAAAAACCCCTGCTCGATCTTCTTTAAACTTGCTAAATAAAAGTTTCTTAATATAAGTTATAAGACATGAGAAAAAAAGTTTATTTTTACCTAAAAATAACGGTACCCTCCATACAAATGTTAAAAAATGGTTTTCGAAAATCGTATTTTTCTCGAAAACGGTTCCGAGAAATCAGCAAAAATTTTTTTCATTCGAGTCATTCTTACGATATCTAATTTAAAAAAAAATTGAAATCAAGATATTACTGACTGTGCCTACCATAGAACCAATTTTTCTCATTATTTACATAAAGGATTTTGATGAAATTGTTGTATAGAGAAACTTCTTAAAAGTTCGAAAAACATTGCATTTCAAAACTTAAAAAAAAAAATATTTTTTGAATTAAAATAAAAAAAAATTATTGTTTTTTAAAAAATTCGATATTTCAAAAACTGCTCAATTGTTTTTTTTTTGAAATTTAATTTTTATTCGCACAATAATTAAAACTTTAAGTTGGCGTACCAATTTTTTTTTCTTAAAAATGTTTTAAAAAAATTGTATTTAAAAACTTATTTTTTTAAGAAACCAGTAAGAAACCAGTACAACGACTTATAATTTTTGTTCTTGCTGAAATTCATATTTGCATAGCATTCTGTTTTTATCTCTTACTACGTAAAGAGTTTAAAAACTGAATTTTAACCTTTTGAAAATTAAGTTGGAATACCAGGCTTGGTATTTTAATGGAACACAATTGTCAAACTCTTTGGTATTCCAACAGTTGAAACAGTTAAAATTTGCCAACTGAACGTAAAAATTTTTGCAATAATTGCTGAAATAGAAGCACAAATAAAAATTGTTTAGTGGATGCGCAGGGTTAAAGTGGTAATCAAGCAATCGCTACTCTTCTAAAAATGCAGGTATTTTCTTTTCACCACGTTGCGATATATTTTCAATACTTCAAGGTAGAAATTCTTTATTGATTAATTGTCTGATCTCTCCGACGAAATTTATGGTCTTTCTGTGTCTTCAACATTATAAAAATAAACCGTTTTAAATTTGACATTTCTCTGACTTTGATCTTCTTATTTAGTTTTATGTGACCCAACACATAATACGAGTAGCTTTCACTCTAAAGACAGTCCATTTGTTTCGGAACCAAAACCCCATAATTTGTCACCAGCTGTGATTATTTCTCAACACAATTTTTTAAATCAGTGAACGAAGCTTTTTTATACTAAATTTGGCAATTTTAGAATGAATTTCCAACAAACGGCAGTCACTTTCAAATACTCACTTAGAATTTTTGAAATACTTGTTATTAGAATGCCAAGATCAGTATTAACTCGCGCAAAATCAAATGACGATTTCGAATATGTTTGATATTTTTCTGGTGTTATTGTGCTCGACGTTACCCGGAGTACCGATAATTTTCAACATACTCGTATGTACGTGTGCTACCGTCTTTTTTTGTAGCTTGTATCAGTCGTTTATCTATGTTTTTTTTCCACGCTCTCACCTTCAAAGACCTTCCTTTTCTATAAAAACAATTTGTATTCAAAGTAATTAAGGCCAAACTTCGCTATTTTTTTCTGACATTTTTACAATAGCAAGATCCATTGACTGCTAGGAGTCATTGATTGTGCTAGTAGCCCTGAAAGGGACATGGAGTGTTATGGCCAAGACCTATGAAAGAAGTTTTAAGATTTTACTTCTGTTAAGAGTGCTGGCCTTTTTTTTCTTAGAGTTTCCTCTGTCTATTTCTCTGAGATTTCATTTCTTTGCTTTTGTTTTTCTAATTTTTCAATACTTCTTCGTCAAACATTTTATCTATGCTAATCAGCGAGAACTTTCCAAAAACTATTTTTATTGCATAATAAACAAAATCGTATTCACTTTATCTAGTTTACGAGAGTCAGACGGTACGAATATTACAAAATCCTTGAACCACTTGGAAACTGATTATCATTTAGCAAAACAAACTTAATACTTCTTTATGCTAATTACCGCATTGCAGGTCAATTCACCTGATGAATAGGTTAATTGTTAGCCAGAGTTCCGAAGAAAATAATTTTCCAACCCTCTACGTCGATATGTCCATACATACTCGTAGTAACAACAAAGGGGCTCTCCACCCTAAGCAGTGTCGGTGCTCTTGCATCCCCAACATTTACTTGGCAATGATTGTTATTTATTCTATATAATCAGCAAGTAACCCTATTTTCTCCACCACCACCCAATGCATTACTTTACTGCCTTTTCATGGCCTCCAAAGCCTCTACTACCTCTCAACTTATTGCCAAATCGACTACATAAACAAAATCTGAAAGATAAACCATCTTTACCAGACTTACGACAACAGGAAAAGCCGGATCTATTACGCAAGGAATTCTGCTGATGGCATGGAATGGCTGGTTTGGTTTTATGCTGGTTTTGCCGTTGGCCTAAATATTGTTCCACTGTGTCGCCGTAGCCAAAGGATGACTAAACAATTATTCATATCCTTTCTGCGTGTAGTATACACATTCACAAAGCCTGACAAAAACTCATGTTCTTTTCCATTCCTCCATGGTGCGGGTGTGCTCTCTCCATAAAGTCTATTGCATCCACCCAAGGCGAAATAGTCATTTTTGGTGCCAGCGCAAAAAGAAGAAAAAGGGGAAGCAACATTGAGGAAAAAAATGGAGAAGAGAAACATCACAAATGTCCGCCAAACTGGATTACAATCGAATTGACCCACTTTAGGTACTATTTTTTGCAAGGATACACTTTTTCAGTTCTTTTTTTTTTGCCAAGATAAAAAAATGTAACTGCTTTTTTTTCTTTTATAGAAAAGAGCTTATGCTAAGGTTTTATTCCTTTAAAATAAATTAATTACAGGCTATGAGATTACGGAAGGACATCTTCCTCAATATTCTATCGTCACACATTTAGTCTTGAGGTATTCGTTGAGGGCGTCCTGTCCTAGGTCCTTGCCGAAACCACTTTGCTTGAAACCACCAAATGGTGCAGCTACATCAGTCTTGTTGTAAACATTAACAAATACGGTACCTGCTTCGACGCGATCTGCAAACGCCAGGGCTTTCGCAATATCCCGTGTGAAGACTCCCGATGCTAAGCCGTATTCAGTGTTGTTGGCCCGTTTCATGACCGAATCGATATCGGATCCGTTGAATTTCGAAACAATCATAATCGGCCCGAAGGATTCTTCTTTTGCGATGAACATGTGGTCTTCGACGTTGGTGAAAACGGTCGGTTGGAAGAAGAAACCTTTTGTGTTTGGAACTGGTTTGCCTCCGTAGACGAGGGTTGCACCTTCGGCCACACCTCGTTTTGCAAATTCAATAAGTTTCTCAAAGTGAGCTCGATGATTTTGGGGACCGTGAGCTGTGGAACGGTTCAAGGGGTCTCCAATGGTCATGGTTCGCAGATCCTTCACAACTCGGCGAATGAATTCGTCGTGAATTTTATCTTCGACAAAGAGTCTGCCAGCTGCTATGCAATTTTCACCTTTGTTGAAGAAGACTGATGACATACCCTACAATGATAGAAAAGAATCAATATGGTGTTTTTGCGTAGAGAAAAAAATTAAGCTTACATGTTTCACAGCCTTATCGAGATCACAATCGGCAAATATGACCAATGGGCTCTTGCCACCAAGTTCTAGAGAGCATTTCTTAATATTGGACTGAGCGCAAGACTTCATGATAGTCTTTCCGATCGGAGTCGATCCAGTGAAGCCTAATTTTCTCACCAAGGGATGGTCGGCTAAAGCCTGTCCAGCTACCGAACCCATTCCAGTAACAACATTAATCACACCTGGTGGAAAGCCTGCCTTTACGGAGAGTTCAGCGAACTTCAAAGCTGTCAGGGGGCACACTTGTGCAGGTTTGATGATGCAAGTGTTACCTGCTGCAATGCAAGCAGCCATTTTCCAGGAGAGCATCATCAGAGGGTAGTTCCATGGAGTGATCAAGCCGCAAACACTGAAAAAGTAAAATCATAGTGAGATAGAATCAGAAGAAAAACACCTGGGAAAACCTACCCAATTGGTTCTTTTTTAGTGTAGGTCAATACATTGTTTGGTCTTGCGGGGTTCACTGGGATTGTGCTGCCTTGAATCTTATCACACCAACCAGCGAAATATCTCCAGGCATCTATCGACATTCCCACATGCGTCTTGAGAGCTAATGTGTACACAGCTCCAGAATCCACAGCCTCTATCGTGGCCAATTCTTCTTTGTGCTGTTCCATCAGATCAGCCAGTTTCATCATAAGTTGTCCTCTTTGCCTTGGTGATATTTGCTTCCAAGAGCTATGGAAAGCCTTATGAGCGGCCTGCACAGCTAAATCTATGTCATTTACTGAAGCGCAAGCAACTTTGCAAAGCTCCTCGGCATTCGTTGGGTTGACTATCTCGCATGTTTGTCGGCCTTCGGCATCGATGAATTTTCCATTGATGAAAAGTTGAATGGGAATTGGGATTTCCTTCTTGTTAGCATGCATAACGAAGCCATCGAAATAGACCTTCATATTCGAGCCTAAATTACCCTGGCGAAGAGCTTTGACTATCTCTAAGAAGAATTCATCAAATACCGGGGCCATAAAGACGGCTTCATTCTCGAGAGGAATATCCAAAGCGTCTTTGCATTCTTCAACCAGTCGCACCACATCCATTGATCCAGCTCCAGAGGCAAAGAAATCGACATCACCTTCAATTGGAATCTTAAGGATGGAATTCCAAATTCCTCGGATAACATCTTTCTTGCTCAGTTCTTCCTCAGTGAAATCGTCGATTTGTTGGCCTTGAGTCTGATTGAACCAATCGCTTGCTGCGATCATCTTAGAACCTTTTTTGACCCTCCTGACATTAACAAAGGAATTATCTGTCCCTTGAATTAGCAAGCCATCGTCATGGATGTAGGCTGACTTTTTTAAGCCCTTCAGCCTTATAGATTGGCCCTTAACTGGACCCGCAGAATAGATGTGAGCTCCGAAAAGACGGATTTTCTCCTCCGTTCCATCATCATTTTCAACTACTGCCAGAGCACCGGGGACCGAGTCAAGACCGCGGATAAAATTGAAGATTCTCATGCCAGCTTGGTTGAGATCGATAATTTGATTTTCTTCCCTGAACATCGCCGCATCGTATGTGGCACCGATTTCAGTTTGTGGAATCTTGGGAGCAGTACCTTTGGCGACCATTTCGACAGCTTCCCCCATGGACTTCACACCCTCGGGGTACAGGAATCTCTTGTAAATAGTATCCAGGGTATCAGTTGATTCCAAAGGACATTGCTTAGTTAGCAGAAGTGGTCCAGTATCCAAACCATCATCAGCCCAAAAAATAGAGAAGCCAGCTATATCATCACCTTCAATCATAGTCCAAGAAATGGCACTTGCACCCCGATGCCGGGGCAGAACCGATGGATGATAGCAAATACTTCCCAATTCGGCCCCCTCTATCACTTCCATGGGAATGAATTGTGAACAATATGGCAGAACATTCAAAGTCGCTCCAATGGATTTGTATTTTTCCAGAACTTCCGGAATAGCAATTCCCTTTCGACGCCATGAGGAAAATTTAAAAACAGGAATATCATAACGCTTAGCTGTACTAGCGAGAATGTCTTCACGGCTTCCTTTGTCGGGAATAGTAAATACTCCGGCAATGGTGAAATTCTTTTCGAGCAAAAGCTCCAGGACATCGGCAGCAAAGTTGCTTTGCCCAATGATGGCAATGCGCAAAGATTGCTGAAAGTAAAAATGAAAAAAAAAATTACTTTTGAGAAGCTGAACGGAATATTTGTGCGTAAATCATGAATACCAAAAAGAATAAATAAAGGGTGACTTATAAATAACGTAAAATAGAACGAAAAACTGAAGCTCGCTGCCAAGCAGACTGACCAATTTAAACAAAACGGAGCACTAAAACTAATACATTTCTTCCATTTTACTTTTAACCTTAATGTAAAAATCGTAGTCCCTACTTTAATTGACTCCAATAAAGTTCCTCGAACTGAACATTTACCTGGCGAACTTGACATCAAATCCGAGAAAGGCTGATCTTTAAGATAGAAGAACCGACTCTAGAGAGCTAAGTCTTATTAAATTCATTTACAATATCTTTCTTTTCTATTGCGAAGTGTAAACTTCTGAAGTAGACCGTCAACAGAGTATTGCGGTAAATTTGATTAAACAGACAATGAGGACAAGACCAAGCCATCCAAATAGAGCATCCAACAGTTAACCACTACTGACTTATCAGGCAAAAAACCAACCGAAATGCATTGATACCAAACTTCGCTGAGTTATGAATATGAAGGTTATAAAGGAGAATAGCTCAACGAAAATATCGCTAAAACTATAATTATGATGAAAAAGCCTTGAATCTGTCAAAAATAGACAAGGATACCTTTATGACGAAAAAACTTCCTCCTAAATTGCCAGTGTTTTGACTTTTGAGGAAAAGATAGAACGATGAACTGTACGGACTGTAATGTATAAACGACCAAAGCGTAAAAAAATGCACATACAAATTGGATGATAAACTCCTTTATTTTACTCAAGAGCTCAAAATGTCGAAAAATTTAAGTAAATCGGTAAATTTTTGACAACGGTCCATTTTCAATTTAATTCTGTTTAAATTGCTGACTTTAAGTAATCATGACAGAAAATGTACATTTTTGTTTTCGCTTATTTTTAAAAGCCCATTTGCGTTGGGCGCCATTTTTAATTTTAGGTAGATTGAGTTCTATCAAAGAACTCGCTTACTATAAGACTAAAAATGAATGCAACGAAAACTTGGTGCAAATATAATTTTCTTCAACTTTGATCATGACAAATTCTTGTGTACTATTGGTACTTTCCGGCTAAGTTAAACAACACCTATGTCGTATTATCACCTCTATTTTGAAGTTAAGCACATTCAACAACTACTGAACCGATTTCACTCTTTATTTTAGTAGCAGAAAGATTTAAAATGTGATTGTAGCAACCGTGTTTTAAGATAAAAGTACTATCGCATTGTTAGCGAAAAACCTTAAAAAAGGCAGTGTTGAAACATGTAGAAATTGAAAAAAGGTAGAAGAACCTATAAAAATCACTAGATTCGATGAAATTTAAAGAGACAAAAAGTCGCTGAAAGTCGCCAAAAAATTATTGGTAAGCTTCTTTAAAAACAGTTACCGGACATTTTTTAAATTTTGTTTCTTAATTTTCCGTAGGCATACGTAAAAAGAATTGTAGAATACCAGCTGACTAGTTAAAACATCAACCTATTAAATAAATTCAGAACGGATAGATTGTCTAAGCCAGACTACTGCCTTCACCCACACTCAAATGTTAATGTGTTGAATTTCAGAGCAGATAATGTCAAACTATCATTTAAATTCCAGGGATGTAACATTATCAGGGTAGTTATAGATACAAAAAAATTATCATTGGTACGTCAAAACTCACAAATGCTTGCCTCCAAAAATCGCTAAAAATAATCTAGCGACCTCAAAATAATTTTTGTCGCTGACAAAGTTAAAATTCCGCTAGATCTAGTGGAAAAGTCGCTACAAAGGCAATCTTGAAAGAAAGTCAAAATTACTTAAAAATGTATTTCATCTCTGAATTTGCTTAGAAATTTCAGCAAAATTGATCGAGTGGTTAACAAAATACACAGTAATAAACTAAAAATTAAAAAAAAATATATATTTCTGTTGTGCAGACTTTGCCAAAAACCATAAACGTGGTTTTATAGAGATCATAGGTGTAAAGCTTATGTAAAATTTACATAGCCGTTTTGGAGAAAATTTGCAAAAGTCAAATTAGGTTTTTGGACAACTATCCGATCTTGTTGGAGTAAAACAAAAGTTCGAATTTCACCTCTAAAAAATCACATACAAATGATCTGTGCAAAATTTTAGACAAATTGGTACAGACACGTAAACTTATGGACATACAGACTTACGGATACACGGACAGACGCACAAACGCATAGATTGATAAATGGGTATAATGAAAACCATTTTGTTGGACTTCTCAATCATCTTCGGATTTAGTTGATTTAAAGTTCGATATACTTTTTTATACGACACGAATATTTGCCCTATAGAGCAAATAAAAACAATTTTTGGGTAATATGGAATTTAGTCTTTAAAATTATGATGGATTTTGTGTGTGTTTCTAAATATCTAATTTTTCCAGAATTTCCCAGATTTCTTCAATAGGTCAATCAGTTTTAATAAAAAAAAAAGAACTATTAAATCTCACTTGGTCAGGTTACAAACATATTTCCAGGTTGAACTAAACATATCTAGATCCAAACTAAGTTAGGAGTATAATTAATTCCGAGACTCAATCATGTCAAACTGTATTTAATTGCAATTCTGAGCCACATATACTTCAGGTGCTTATTAATAATTTCCATTATTAGTGCCATAACAATTAAACTCTACACGAGAAACTGGTATTCACTTTTATGCCATTCACTTTCATAAGCCCAATCACAAACCTCAACTACCGCTTTCATCCTAAAGTCTGTAGTTAGCCAATTTGTTAGATTTTGAGAACTTATGTTTGCAGGAAAACAATAAATTTAAAAAAAAAAAAACTTAAATTTTCACTTTGGGAAATTTCAAATTCATAAAAGTGTTCCGAATAAAGTTTCTTCAGAATTTAGACAAAAATTTGATGAATTCTTATCACTATGCCAAATAATTTATTTTGAACATTTCTAAAAAAGAAAACATCATTTATAATTTTTTTTAAATTTTTTGATTTGAAACCAAAAGAACTTAAGTATTCATTGAACATCTAAACACTCAGTTATCTGCACGGCCAACAGTGTAACAGCTAAACGATTTGAAATTGTGCAACACATTTTCATCATTTTCCTTTGAATAAATTTCATGATAAATTGCCAGTCACGACAATATAATCGATAGATATGGAAAACTTGATTTTTTTCTTCAGTTTTTCCATAAATTATAGATCACACCATCGCAAAGACTCCCTAACCAAGCTTAACAAAAAGGTTATTGAGTCGAGCAGTTTAAGTGAAGACAAAAATAAAACAAAGATACAACACAAAACAAGATTAGATACTAACTGTCATTATTGATGCGATGATGATGTTTAGATAGTTTGTAATCACAGATAAACGTCCTCTATTGAATTTATTAGTTTTTGTTTTAATATCACAGTTACGTAGCGCCACTGATTTCTTGTTTTTTTTTTATTATATTTTATAGTCTTATGCAATATATTTTTTTATTTTCACTAAATTAACTTGACTCAATAGATTTAGTCAGTCACTTTGGAGCACGTTAGAAAGATTATGCTTCAGCACCGAACTGTGCCTTCTATTTATTCGTTTTGTTTGCTGTTCAAGGGGGGAGCTTGGGGGTAAAATGCTAGCAAACTAAACTGATAACCGCTGTTAGGGGCTATTATGAGAGTTTTTGTTTGGTGATTATGCGGCAGTCGACTTGTGATATTTTGTTATCAGCTTCACTTTTTTTTTTGTATATTTATTGATGTTTTTGATCGACTTTTGTTTTTTTTTTTTTTGCGAAGATCATTAAAAGCTTCTATAGAGTATTTGGTATGAAAATAAGGTAGGTACTTTTTCTATAAATGCAATTCATGATTCCCAAATCTTAAAGATGATGAAAATCCGGGGATTTATTTTGAAAATAAAATTAATAATAATACCCGCACTTCTAGGAATGCTCATCAATTTACCATTGAGCCAAATTTCGGAGGTACTGTCAAGTAATGAGATTCTTTTTTAAGCCTTACTACACGAATGTGGAATGCTGTACCAGGCTCTATATTTCCCCACTTATTACAATGTGCAGACATTCAAAACCAATGTGCATCGGTATCTCCTTTCAAATCCTATCCTACTTTCCTGATTGCTCGCACTGTGTTTGACATTATAAGGGTATTCATAACCCCTTGAGTGCGCGTATAATATAATAAAAAGGAACAGAAAGTTTTAACCAAAGACCCCATCATTTTAGCCTGCTTCTAAAATACAGATATTGTATATTTTAAAAATACAAATGTAAGTGTGTGTTCTGTTGAAAATCTTTGAAATTGTTTTGAAATTTTGGCGCAATTTTGCAAACGAATACGCAAATTTTACAAACAACGCCATCTCTTGGAAATAAAAGCAACAAACTCTACACTGATATCTCAGCTGATGGCTCTGAATCTCAGAAAATTCATATTCGATTTTAAAAATGCTTTTTGTCTTTAAAAAGTTAATATTCTTTGAAAGTTGCTGTTGGGGTCTATATATATTTTGAAAACTTTAGCTCAATAATTATGTTGGTTATGAAACGGTTATACTTAGAGGAAGGCTTAAAAGATATTCAAATATATCAAACTTGACGAACCTGAATAGACTTTTATAGTTGTCATTCATGGTTCCAAAAAGTCTTACTATTTGTTTTGAATTAGTACAGATGCCTTTGCTGGGTAATGAATTAACTCTTTTGACATTAAAAATTTAACAATTTTAAGAGTCAAAGGAGGAATAAAATATGTCCTAGAAATCGGAGAAAATTCTGCATGTCAATTAAGTTAGAACAAGCTTTAGGTGAATTCAAAAGCCCTTTGGCTATAAAAAAAAATTTAAATTTCGACGTTGGAGCTTTTGATATTGCCTGTCAATTTATGATGTTGTTTTACTCGTATTTATTTACATTTTCTTTTACGAAGCTTTGATTTGTCTACTCGTCTAAAGCCGGGGTGTTTACATGGGAGTCATCATCCCTAAAGTATCACAACTGATCTATATTGATCTACGTGCGATGGTAGCGAATTTTAATTTTGTATCATTTATGTTTAAACATGATTCTTTGCTGGCAGGTACGAAGTGTAATCTGTAGGACCAATTTTCACACACATACAGTTTTCCATAAAATTGATGGGCACAAGTTTATTTGTTAAGCACGATAACGAATTGACACATTTTGATCATCATCAACACTACGCTGCACATTAGCAATCGCTTGCACTGTGCGCCCTGCATCTAACATAAACGTTGGTGTTGAAATTGACAGAAATTTGAATAGAGTTCCGGAAACTGTTGGTCTCGACAATATGCATTCCAAATTTGTTAAAATCATTCCTACTTTTATAATTTATTTGTAATACCTTTCTTACAAATTCTTGTTACTCAAAACCATGGGAAGCTTCAAAAATAATTCCAATACTAAAGCAGTCAACCTCGCAACAAAAGGAAAACTGACCAATTTTGATTCTACTTTTCTCGTCAAAGACATTTGAAGGACTTGTGAGTCGACAGATCACGGAGTCTTTAGATAAACTTAAAACATCTGCGCAATCTGGTTTTAAGGCAAAACACAGCTGCACAAACCATGTAACAACATTGGTTTTACTGGGCTTCTCCAAAACCTGTTCCAAACAAGTTGAAGATTTTTTTTTCTTCTTTGAAAACTCAGCTACGAGTATGTCTCTTGTTGAACAATACCTTAGTCATAAAACTCAGGCAATTTTCGCAAATTTTAAGATATCTGATTTTCCCTCTACTCGTGCTGGGGTGCCTCAGGGAACAATGTTAGGTCCAGTTTTATTCACGTTGTTCAACAATGACTTACCATCCATACTTAAGCATTGCAAACTTGATATGTATGCAGACGATTTGCAATTCCATTTGAGCTATCGAATTGCTATGGTTGAAGATGCAAAGAGCCAGAATAAATGAAGATTTGATCGGAATAGGACAGTGTTCTCAAAAAAATCATCTGAAACTTAATTCATATAAATGTCAGGCAATTGTTATTGGTAACAATGCTCTCTGTATGTCATATCTTCCAAGTATCGAGTTTGATGGCACAACGTTAAACTACGTTATAACAATCTTGGAGTCAATTTCCTTATCGTAGAACAACCACTTGACATGTGCTTTTGGTCCTGAGCCAGTGGATCAACATCTACTCGTAATTCGAATAATCTGGTTTACTTACGTATGAAGTTACCTACTGTGTTTCTATGCAAGGAAAAATCTCCATTTCTGAATTATTTAAAAAAAAAACACTTAAATATGACCTTTTTGACATTGTGTATATAAATCTTGCTAAATTCTTGTTTTCTTTTGTCATACTCTCATGGCACCCAGAACAATTGATCTCTTGGTTTCCTGTTGTCATTTTCTTCAAAAACAATTTCTAGATTAATCCTGTTTCAAGGTTTGTGGAAGATCAAAAAAGCTATCATCTTAATGACTTAACACGGAGCAGGGTATTTTTTTTAAATTTGGTGAATTTTATTTTCTTTAGAAAATAATTTTTCAAAAAAAAAAAAAAAAAAAAAAAAAAAAATAACTCATAATAATGAATCCATTTTTTTTTCCTGTCGAAACCATTATCATATTCAATTTCGTCAAAACATCTGCTTCGGTAGATGACAATATTAGACATCCTGGTGATACTTTCTTGCAGACACCAGGCACGTGGTTGATGTTTTCATAATTCTGAACTTTTCTTATCACAAAAGTGTTTGCAACATAAACAAAAATATAAAGAATTCCGTCTGCTCATTCAGATCCAGTCAAGTCGAGATAAGGCCGTTTTCGAAAAACACAAAGCACAAAACCGGTTCGCGTTGGTTTGCCATCGATCCAATTTTGATAACACCCATTGAACCCAAGAACAGATTAGGAGTCAATATTTTTCTATTTAAGTTTTTTTTTTGAATAAATAAAAAAAATAAAATCTAAACAGATTTTGCGGTCGGCGAAACTGGATTTTGGCGGTTTTGAGTCAAGACTGATTAAGATTAACCAGTTTGTTCTATCATGGTTTTTTGTTTAATTTTAATTAACAAATAAACAAGTGCCACTGAAACCAAAAAACTATGAAGGCAATATCAGGCCAAGAAATTGGCTGATCACAAGTTCCCAAAATTGGTAAATACTCGTAGGTAAGTAAAGTAGAGGTGTGTTCTGGAACTGAAAAAGTGCTTATTCAAATTTAGGTCTAAAAGTAGGTTCCATTGATTAAAACAAATAAATGTCCACTTTGTTTCCATGGGAAAAATCACAGATGGTTATTTAAATAGACTGAAAGTCAAATCGAACACACAATTTCTGATTTCTGGTTCAATCTGGATTTTCTAGAAAAGAAAACAATTTTTTTTAATAGACCGTTTTATTTGTTTATAAATAAATTATCATTTAATGAGAGGTGTTTGTGATTTTATTTTCTGGGTCTGGTAAAATACCAGTTTTGTTCAGTTGTGCTTATGACCCTTATGCAGATTTTTTTTCCATTGAGAATAGTTTTATTTGTTTATGAATTCAAATAAATTTTGTGGTTTTTGTCTTAGTTCTGAGATTTTTCAGTTCTATGAATTAAAAAAAAAACTAGATGACAGTTTTAATATTGAACTTTACAGCTGATAATTATAATTAGAATTTTTAATTACACAGTAGTGAGTTGAGTTTTAAACTTGGAATCACAATATTTATAATAAGACCTTGACACATTAAGCTTGGAGTTAAATCAGTTTCGACTTGTTTTTTAAAAATTGAAGCACCAGAAATTCAAATAAGTAAAGTACAGGGGTTAGTCGTAAGATGTTTTTACTCTGACTTTGGTGAAAGAGATTAGAACTGTTGAAATTGAGAAATATACTTCGATAAACATAGACATAGGCAGGTACTGAAGAGCAAGAGATTTTAATCAGAAGTTACATAAAGATGATACCCAAAACGTAAAAAGTGAATGATGTCTGTATGTATGTATGTATGTAGGTCCTCGATTTGGAACTTAATAGGTTAAACCGATTGTCTTTAAGCTTGGATTTTTATTTTCCCTTGTAGGTAAATTGTATGCTTTTTGTTAAGCTTCAAATAGAGATACTTAGAATAATCATAATTATCTCGAAAATTGATTTAACGATTTTGATACAATTTCTGTGTGCTTTTTGTTGATACTCGTATGCTCTGAATTTAGTAACGTAAATTTACGAAAAATTGTTATTAACGGTATCTGTTGCATAGAATCATATTTTTGATTTTCAATTAAAACATAAAAACTATACAAACTTGCCAACATGCAAGTTGAGACACTTTGACACAAAAGTTATCCATTGTGATACCAGATTGAATCTAGGGGACTTAACTTACTCTCTGATCCTTAAACCACTTGGATCTTGTTTAATGCATACATATTTCAAAATATACAAAACCACATACTGAATTTGTTTGAAACTTGACAATAAACAGTTTTTTTTTATACCATCTACAAATGGCAGTACAAAAATTCGTTTATCTAAAAATAAAGGTACTCACTATTAAAATATAATATAAAAAATATAAAATATAAAATATAAAATATAAAATATAAAATATAAAATATAAAATATAAAATATAAAATATAAAATATAAAATATAAAATATAAAATATAAAATATAAAATATAAAATATAAAATATAATATATAAAGTATAAAATATAAAATATAAAATATAAAATAAAAAATAGTTTTCGAAAATCTTATTTTTGATTGATAATTTGTTTGGTTCGCTTAATTTTTACGATTTTTAATACAATACAAAATATCGAAATTAAGACATTCGTGAGAGTACAGTACATATCATAGAACAATTTTTTTTTTATTTTTAACTTTTTTTATCATCGGAATAATGCGCTTAAATTAAAGTTTGCATACAGAAGCTTTTAAAAAGTTAAAAAAAAAATCATCGCACATCAAATCTTAAAAAAAATAATATTTTTTGGATTTTTGAAAGAAATTAAAGATTTTTTTTTGAAAATTCAATATCTCTAAACCGGATCAATGATTCTTTTGAATTTTTATTTTTATTTGAACAATAATACAAACTTGAAATTGCCGTATTAATTTTTTTAAACATTTATCTGAGCATTATAAAAAATTTTTCCAATGATATAGAAAGATTGTTAAATATAAGAACAAGTTCGTGCGTCCCAGTCGTGCATTTTATTTATTTCGTGGTTATGTCAGTGATAAACTCTACACAAGGCTTCATTAACTTCTAACAATTGATTCTCTTGATGCTGATGTTGAAAAAAAATCTTATTTGAAAAGAACACTTTGGCACCCCAGTTACGATAGCTTTCATTACCTTTTTTAACTGACTTACACTCTTTCAATCCCTTCAATGGTATTGGCTTGAATAAATTGCACTCTTACCAAATCGGACGTTTCTTGTCTGTATTCTCTTGGTCATTCTCAGCTTGATCTCTAACAAATGTTATGAAAAACGTAATGAAAAATTTATCAAAAATCCCCTTTGTATTTGGCAGAATTAAAGGGGTCTTCAGCAGATATTGTATTCCATTATTAAGTGCATAGTTTGTACTTTAGATATACAAATGTACATAAACATGACTATCATCACTTTTGAAAAAGAAATGTATTGAACTTGCCCGACTTTCATTATTTAGATACTCGTATTCTTATTAACTTTTCACGGGAAGCAATTTAAGTTCACATTAAATATTGATTAAAAAAATAAAGGTAAAAGTTACCTTCGGTTTGAAATTGTTATTAAAAATTGGTAAAACTTATCCCAAAGTTTATTTATGGATTTACCATTTTTATATTTTCCAAATCCATTTTCTTCGTCTATTTTACGAGTATAAGCTTTAGATGTATACCTATGAATCAAATTTAATCATGTAACTGACGCGTGAAAAGGCAACGAGAAGAAACACTTAATTTGAGACTTAATACAAAAGAGTACTTTAATTTTTCGACTTTCAATACAACTTGGATGATTTTCGTGAATAAGTGTCAAACGTCCGCTTTTAGGGTGAACTTCTTTCAAACTAATATAGATTTGAGCCACTCGCAATTTTTTGAATTCATCGAAATATGTATGTACATACATATGTACATAATGTGTATAAGTAAAACCGAACCATACTTATACTGACTTATAATACATATTTCTTTAGGTAATTGAGTAACAAAATAGCAGTTAAGATTCGGCTCCAATTCTTGACAAAAAATAAACATACAATTCAAAGTGAAAGGGTGATATTCGAAGGATCGTCTGACCTAAGGTGACCGTCTGTTTTCGTTTTCTTATGATTGTTTGAAGGCTCGTTGGCAGATAAAGAGACAAAAATGATATTTCGGTTTAAAGTAGATATTCGTAATATGTATAATATTCACGGTTCAATTAGATCTTAACTAAATCCTTTTCAATCTTGAGCTTATTTGTGAAACTTAATTACGATTCCTACCAAATAAGTAAATAAGTGCTTAAAAGCGGCTCCTCAATAATACTTTCTTTTAGCAGTCCGAAACAAAAATTTCTACCTCATTGGGCAAATGAAATTTCATCTGCCGAAATAGCTCAGTTGGGAGAGCGTTAGACTGAAGATCTAAATGTCCCCGGTTCAATCCCGGGTTTCGGCATTAAGTGAATTATTTTACTTTTTTTTTATTTTTTCTTTCATCGAAAGAAATCGATAACATTTTTACTACGGATAGTATATACGATGAAAACGAAAACAAAAACAAAATGACGAGTGTAGGGTCACACGAACTTACTTTTAATTTCAAGAGCCTTAGAATTTTTTTTTAATTGAACACAAATCTACCAAACTCCAAAACGAATTCCGACAAAGCTGATTTTTTTTGGAAGCTTTATATGTATATGTATGTGTCTTAAGTATTTCATAAGAATGTTCCTTAATTTTTAAAAAGAGCTTACGTTTCAAGGGTATTTCACGAAAAATTTCCAATTTTATAAAAAAAAAGTTGAAGATTTTGATTCTTTTTTAGGAAAAAACGTGGAAAAAAGTTATATAAAACAGTAAACTATTTTTGCAACTTTTCTGTAAGTTTTTCTCAAAACCGATTGCTCTTGTCGTAGAAAGTGCAATATTTTTTTTGTTTGAGAAGAATTGGTTAAACTAAAATTTTCTCCTTGACAGTTCTTTGAATACACTGAATTTTCCCTTTTTTCTAAACTTTGGCCCCTATCTAAATTTAGGGTATTTTTGCAGTACCTTTTTTAATAAAGCCTTCCGCAAAAATTTTGCGTTGTTGGAAGTTTCCGGGGCTATAATTTTTTAACCCTAAGAAAATGAGAAAAACGTGTTTGTAGAATGTGTAAACAATCGTAGGTAACAAGTTTAAAGAAAATCAACTTAAGCGGGTAGAGATAGAGAGACAGAATGGCGAGACTCATTTTCTCGTACTAATACCTACCATCGAAATATCCAGCTTGACTAAAATTGATTAAAACCGCGAGTTAAATTTTTATAAGAATTTATAACTTGCCATATATGTACATAATGTGTAACACAAACATAACTTTTTTAATAGGGGCTTCCGAATTTTCACAGCTGATGGCGGTCATATTGCTTTAGCTATTTCTGTCAAATTGTTTATCATTATTTAAGTCTGTTATGTCAAATAAACGACCATCACACAGCCCATGCGACAATGGACAATTAGTGTAAATTTTTAACCGAAAAAAAGTGTCCTTAAAATTTATTTCTATACGTACCCTCAATTCTCCAATTTATTAAAAATTAACTTCTGTTCATTCAACGCAGTAATTTTTCCAGACATTTAAAGTTCCTTAAAAAGATTTTTAATAGCGGAGTGTTAGCTCTTTCTTAATTTTAATTTATAATTCTTTGTTCACAACACAAAAATATGTGTTGATTTCTTAGATATAATCTGAAATTTAAAACAATTGTTTACGTTTTCAAAATTTTGTAGACAGTTTTTACCTAAAATCTAAATATATTCCTTTGTCTATATTTTTGTTAAATACCTTAGTACACGTATTTTTGTAGCCCGAACGAAAATTATTATATTTTACTTTTCAAACTTTAAGAAATATTAAAATCGTTAAGAAAAATTAATGAGATGAAAATCATTAGGAGCTGGTCACTCTAACTTTACCAAACAGCTGCATCCTTATAGTTTTCGAGATTGAAAAACAGCCCCTTTAAACAAGAATATTTGCATGTATTTTTTTTCACTCATTTAGAGCTTATTATGCTTCGACGTAGACAATAGGATCGTAGATTGCCTTTCAGGAACGAAATGGTTATTTTAAATATAAAACGCAATTCAAAGTATTCTGAATATATATATATTTCATCTCAGTAATTCAATACGAGGTTCCAAAGGATGATAAAATTAAAGCATACCTAAGGAAAAATCGGAACAAGGACATCATACGACGGAGAGACGTGCCGCCCATAATATTACAGTTTGCTACTTTTCGTCAAGTTTTCGTTAACTTTTGGTTTCCTATGCTATCAGGCGAGAAAACTAATCATTTATGTAGTTTCCTAAATGACTGAAATGAAAAAAAAAATAGATTTTCAAAAATAACTTGCATTGAAAGCTATAACTGCTCCCTAATAAGTAATGCTTAGAGCATTAAAAGGTTAGCAAAATACTCATGATATTAGCGCTTAATTTTTTTTTTATTTTAATTTATCACTGAATTTTTTTTACTTTATAATCAAATCCCGCATTTATTTAATAAATTTAAACTAAAGAAATAATCGGCTTTTGGGAAGTTATTTATTTTTTTTTTTGTTATGACATCAGCTTAAAGTAGCTTCACATTTACTTTCACTCACTGTTTTCAAAGAAAGAACACTTCAAATCAGCAGATACCATAAATCGGGTGTATTTTTCTACATTTTTGAATCGGCAACCCGTCAAAATGTATTTTTTTATTTATTTGAATAACATTTCCCATATTCCCCAAGTGATTCACAAAACAAAACATTTTGAAAACGAAATCAATTAAACTCAATTATTTATTCTAAATAACTCAATCGAATAAAAGCAAATAAAAATTAATTTAATAAATTATGAACTCCTCTATTCCTGTGCTTAGGGGTTTTCAAAAATCAGTTCAATATCCTCTAGAGCAGCTGTATGCTCCCCAAAGTCCATAAACGATTGAATGGAATCATCCAACTCCACTTGGAAAACACTACTTGTTTGTGCTATTCCTCCTTCAATGGATAGTTTATAATCAGCTATTTCTGATGCTGCAACCTCCTTTTCCAGCCATTTGCTGGATTCTGGCACAACCTCCTCAGAATCAATTTCGGTATGCAATCTTCCTGGTGGTCTCTGTTGGGATTCATCAACATCATCGGAATGATGATGGTTATTATCCTCCTTCTTCTCGATTTCTGTGGACGAACCTGCCGATGACAATGAAACTGATGACAAGGAGTAAGGCATACTCTTTATTTTCGTATCACTTGCATGCTGCTCGATGTCATCCTCCTCTTGATTCCCATCATCTACATCATCATCGTTATCGCTGTCCTCTGACAATGCTGTCCCATAGTCATCAGAATCACTATCATCATCGTGGTTGCAGCTTGTTGGAGTGGTACTTACACCGCAACTGATGTACTTTGTGGATCCTGTTCCTTTTGATAGTGGTGGAGGTGGTAGCTCTTCCAGAGCACCTGTTGACCGTTTGACAACCATCAAACGTCCATTGACGACATCTAGAGTGTCATCATACTTTTCCCTTTGGGCGTAGACATAGTCAACATAATTTAAAAGGTGTTCCCGTTTCTGTTTTTTCAGTTCCTCGACTTGGCGATTAATTTGGTCACCAGTTTGAGCAGAAAAGTTCTTTGTTAATGGGTCGGCAATAAGTTCTTTGAGGAGTAGAGTCTTTTGACGATTCCGAGAAGAAATGTTCTCGGCCACT
Source organism: Chrysotoxum bicinctum (assembly GCA_911387755.1). Classification (NCBI taxonomy): domain Eukaryota; kingdom Metazoa; phylum Arthropoda; class Insecta; order Diptera; family Syrphidae; genus Chrysotoxum; species Chrysotoxum bicinctum. The sequence goes on from OU426988.1 coordinate 10,593,318, forward strand.
GTATTGAATGTTGTGACCACTTCACGAAGTGTTGAAACCGACATTTGCTCCTCCAGATTGGTCTTGTCTTTCGCGGTTATGGCGTAGCTATCCGAATTCTGGCTTCCCGAAGCAAATTCTGTGTCTTGTTCAATGTCTTTTCCTTTCTCTGTGCTCAAAAGCGTTCTCTGTGTAAGTGGTGTTTCAGTTTCAGTATCAATAAAAATTTTGTCTAAAATTTTATCAAGAAAATTTGACGCCTCTACTCGATCTTCTAAATCTGGAAACACTGAAATATCTTGCCCTTCTTGCCTTTGTTCAGCTGATTTCAGTGTTTCATTTCCTTCCAAGTCTTCCCAGCCGTCTTCGTTTGGTGCTGGAGCTGCTTTTGATATTTCAATACGAGCAGCTGCTAATGTTCTTTCCCACCAGCTTGAAGATTGAGATTTATTTTCTAGCAAATCATCTTCAGCACTAACTTTCGAAACATCATCTTCTTTTAAAATAAAGAAATTGGTAGATTTGTCTTCATTAGGTTGAAGTGCTGAATCAACTTCGAAATGTTGTCTTGGTTCGAGCTTGGGAGAGTTTCCAGCATATACTTGCTGAGCTAAAGGTTGATTTTCTTCAATTTTCACAAAAGGGTTTGAAATTCCTGAGTTTTCTTCATTTTCTTTTCGAGGCGACCCATGGAATTCGTCGGTTTGTTTATTTGAAGATCTAATTTCGTCGATCAAGTCTGAAACTTTTGAGTTTTCTCTTTTATTGACCGATAACCTACCGTTTAAGTCGTTTGATAAGTTTGAAATTAATTTTTCAGATTCTCTTTCCGGAGATTTAAAAAGATCAGTTGTTTCTTCCATGATTTCATATGGACGATATTTTTCTTCAATTTCTTGATCTTTAAATATAAATTCTTTCAAAACCATAGAGCTTCCAATTTCTTCAATCGGTTCTTCTGAAGATTGTAATTCATCACCATTTAAATAATGTTCTAAAAATTCTGAGGCGGTAGTATCTTCTGTGGAATCGTATAGAGCTAAGCAACTATCATTGTTATCTATACCTTCGACAAAGCTTTTAGGTGGTGTATTTTCTTTCTTGACTTTAATCAAAGAATTTTCAAGCCAACATGAAGCATTTGTGTCTTCTAAATCCCAGTGTCTGTTATGCCAAATAGAATCAATGATTCTTCCGTCAGTCACTAGCTGTTCTTCCAACTCATTTGCAGAAAAAATATTGGTCTTTTGGTCTTCTAAACATGGCCAACTTGAAGATATATGTGTATTAAGCAGTTGCTGATTTCTTAAAGTGCCATCGGAAAAGTCATCATCTGTATCAATCATAGCGAAGATGTTCTTTAGTCTTGCTTCGGTATCATCAGAAGACTCAAATGTAGTTTCATTATCATATTTTTCAACATTAATTTCTTCACTCTTTTTGTTAAGAAATACATGTGACTTGTTTTCAATAGTTTCTTCATTCATAATCAAATCAGTATTTGAATGGATACAAATGTTTTCTGTGATATTATGCAGTTGACTCTCAGTGGCAGAAGGTGAATTGTTGGTGTAAAAAGACTCGGAACATGAAAAAGAAACATTTTTCGTTAATTCGTTCTGTTCTGACAAATCAGTTTCTTTATTAGTTTCTCCTAAAATTGGAAGAAAACCTTGATCGTCAGTTCTACCATCAATATATTCTTCCATTTTCAACTCTAAACTGTCTTCTTTAGTATCAGAAAATGAATTGTTTGTATAAGAGGACTCAGAAGAAGATGAATTGTTTGTATAAGAGGACTCAGAAGAAGAAGATGAAGAATAAGTTTTGTCTGTTTCGCTCTGTTCTGATGAATCAGTAGTTGACAAAGACGAATCATTTTCTATGATGCTTTCTTTTGATGTATGTTGATCTTCAACATTACCATCAATATTTTCTATTTCCAACTCAAAACGGTCTTTTTGAGTAGTAGATAGTGAATTGTTTTTATAAGAAGATTCAGGCGAAGATGAAGAACAAATACTTTTCGCCCATTCGTTCTGTTCCGAAATATGGTTTTCTTTATTAGTTTCTCCTGAAGTTTTAAAATCCTCATTTTCTTCCATTTTCAACTCTAAACTATCTTCTTTACTATCTGAAGATAAATTGTTTGTATAAGAAGACTCAGTAGAAGATAATAATTTGGTTGATTCGTTGTGTTCGGAAAAATCAGTAGTTGATAAAGACAAATAAGATGAATCTGTTTCTTTGTCAGTCTCTACTGTCGGTTGAATTTCTTTTTCACAACCAACATCTTTTTCAATTATATCATAAGATGAATCGTTTGTATATGAAGCCTCAGAAGAAGATGATGAAGAACGACTTTTGACTGCTTTGTTCTCCTTTAAAAACTCATTATTTGATAAAGACAAAAAAGATGTATCTTTTTCTATGTTACTTTCTTTTGACACTTGAAGAAGATTTTGATCTTCATTTCTAACAACAACCTCTGCTGTTTCTAAATTAGCACTATCGTAATGATTTTTTGGGGTTTTCCTTGCAGACTCCAAAAATACTTCGGACATTTCGAAATCAATTTCTTTTCCATCTATTTTCTTATCTTCACATGTTTCTTGGAAATGTGTGTCTCCATTCTCATGTCCTTCTTTTAAAACAGTTCCGTTTAGATCAACTATTTTTTTAGGAGTACTTACATCTCTGTTGACACATTCTTCGAGCATGGATTGTTCTTCAAATTCGTAAGTATCATTTTTACTATTAGGAAGTTCTTGAGTGTTATCTTCTTTTCCAGCTTTATCCATAACATTTGTATGGACTTCGTGTTTCTCTTGAGACAAATCATCTGAAGAACTATCAGATGAATCTGTTAAACTGCTTCTATCGTTTTTAACAACTCCAATTATTTCCAAATCTCCAGACGATGTTCCATCTTTTGGAATTTGTCTTATTTTATTTTGCTCCATTTTTTCATTCTCGTCATCAGATGATTCCAGAAGTTGTATATCCCCAGCACCATGCTTTTGGCGAAGTCGCAGAGTAGCTGTCAATTGCCGCTTATCATTATTATATTCAAAAGAAAACATGAAGAATCTTACCATTGACACTATCTCGAGTTTTCTTGCGATCCATTCTGATCCATCTATCGTGTTCCTTTCGTTCTTCTTCATAGCCACCTCGTTTCCTAAAGATAAGTTTCTATTAAAATGTGGAAAATTTTAGTACAGAAATATATGCATGAAAGACCCGATTTTAATCTTAGAGATTTCAGCAATCACATATCCCGATTGTAAAGACATAATCGGAAGAACAGAGCGTTAAGTGGCGTTTTTGTAAGTCTTTTTTACTTCTCAATTTTTTAAAGTGACGTAACTTATTAAAGTCAAGAAACAGACATATCTTCTGTTCCTTCGGAACTTACCAAGCTTCAGCACAAGCACGGTCCTTTGGAAAGACTGGACGACTATCTAGATAGGTTAAGTTTTTCTAAAAAATATATACAAGTCATAGAATTTTAAATAATTGTCCTTAATTTTATTAGTTGAAACTTACACATTCTAGTATCAATGTCTTTCTGTATTGTGGGACTTTGCTTACCACTGGATTGCCCTGTAGGACCAGTACTCTTAGCTCAGGCATTTTGGCGAAAATCTTTAAATATATTATCATGTTATTGGTGCAAAATCAACCGAACACTAATTTTCTAAAATACAGTCACTTTCTAACAAAGGATTTTTCTTCAATCCATTTATACTTTAAAATACCTTGGTAGGTTTGTCATTTCAAGTCGACTTACCTTTACAACTAAAATATCATCAATTCGATTATGGGACAAGTCCAATGACCACAATTGCTTGCAGTTTAATAACTCTCGAATTGCATCACTATTTCGCAAGTAATTTCGCGATATATTCAACGTCGACAATACTGGCAAAATATCGATTCCACAATTTTCAATTTTCGTAATATGATTACTGGCAAGATTCAGGGTATCCAGCGAAGTACAACAGTGAAGGTTTTCGATTTTCTTTATTAAATTATTCTGAAGAAATAGACACTTGAGTTCTGTTTGATAGTCGAGACCTTGAATCTCTGAAATAGCATTGCTTTCAAGCCAAAGACATCTCAGCCCGGTGTATTCTTCAAGGTTTTCAATAGATTGGAAGCCTTATTTTGTAATAGATGATTATTTTTTTAGTTAAGAAGTTTAAAGAAGTGCAAGCAATTAAATTTACCTTGAAAATGAAGATAAAGCTGGTCATTAAGATGAGGAGTTTGATAGAGTTTATGTTTTTTGCACAAATCTTTTAAATGCTTTTTTGTTATTCGATGAAGACCAAGGATTTCCGAATTACTCATTTTCTATTTTTTTTTTTTTGTATTTTTGAAATTGTTTTCTTTCGCTTGAATTGTATTTTCTTTAGTGAAATCAAATTGAATGAATAACAAATTGTTCCTTATCGATCAAACAAATTTGTGATTAAATATTTCGGTTGTTGCTATAAGAGTGAAAGCATTGGAGTTAGGTATACATTGTGTTTCAGCAAGTGAGAACTGAAGGCAAATTATAAACCAAAATATAAATAATGACATTCCTAATAGAAGTTGCAAAATAATTATAAAAGAACAGTCTTGTAATTTGCAATATTTTGCCGAGTCCAAACAGCGAAAATGAGAAGCTTTTTTCAGGGCAACAGATTCTTGGAATTTCTAACCTCCTATTGTTTTGATATTTTTTAAAAGCTTGGGAGTAAACCCAGACCTCCTGCATGACAGTCCAACATAGTAATCTTGATCCCAGGCGGTCGCCATTTGAGGATAATAATTTTGTAAGGATCCTCGTAACTGAAATTTTGTGTGCAGTGTAGGGAAGTTAAACCGACGTCGATTCAACCCACAGATTCCGGGGGCACGGCTCTTAATTTATTTTAAGATAGCAGGCCGGAAAATTTGATATCAGTAACCCACCCAAGAAATTGGCTAACAAAACACTTTTCCGTTGGCTGTTATCTTTAATTTAAGGAAAATTGGTTCTTGTTGAATAAATGTCATGTTTTAAACTTCACTAAAAACTTATTGACTTAAGACAAAAAGCTATGGTCAATTGGGGATACCTCAGGAAAGTCACCTAGGTTTAGTTCTATACATTCTGTCTACAAACGATATCGATACTTATTTATTTGCTATGAAGATTTTTAAGACATTAAAAGCTTATCATGGCCTTATGACGGTATAAACAACGATCCTCTTTTCAACTGTGTTAAATATTAAACAATGACTTTTTCAATGATACGAAAAGCAAATGCTCCTAATCATTTCATATTTCGCAGCTTAAATACTTTATAAAGATCATAATATTTATTTATGATGGAAAAAATTTGTCATGTATAAAAAAAATACAAGTGAAGTTTTTAGTGCGCCACGAATAGTCTTTTCCATAAGGTACAAAGACTGTTCCGTCCTGTTTCGAAAAAAGCATTTCTGATATATTCAAAGAGCTCGACAATTAGTTAAAGTGTGTCGATGCTGCTCCTCTGTATGCGATGGGGAAAGGCTTTAAAATTGAAGATATTCAAACACAACTCCAAACCATGTTTCAGTTGTTGCAAAACACTGCAAAAGTTTGCGAGCTTTAATCATGGATTGTCTGGGAAGATGCCTGAAGCCTGACCCTACCCCATATGAAATACTGTCGTCGGTTTGAATGTCAGTGAATTTTACAATGGTTCTGTGACCATAGTTGCCTCTTTTTTAATTTTTACACTATTTAAGTTGTAGAGCACTTTATGCCGCCAACTACTCCGTGAATAGATCGAATGGAGACAGTGAGATGAAAATTTCTATTTCTAGGGCTGCGGTTGGATTGGTGCACATTGCACTTGTTGTGTCGATAGTTGAAAGTCTCTGAATTTTTGTCATGACCTGTTCATAAATTTTAACAACTTTGTTTTGCTACATTAAATACATTTGTACTCAGTTAAAGAAGAATTTTCAAAATTCTTTTCTAATCCAATTCGATGTGAAAATTATGTGTTAACTATCCTTTTTCCGTCTTGTTCTCACTTTCGGGAGAACAACACATTAAACATTTGCATATGAAGAACCTCCGAACGGAAGTGTTCAAGAGCATGCATGCAGATGTAAAGAAGTGACATTCCGCACTATCTCTCATACAAAATCTAGATTAAGTTACCCTTTTAAGGTTTTGGGTTTATCCATTTCATCAAGATACCTTATTGTTAGTTTTTCCGATTAGAAGTCTTCTCCGAACAATCTTTTTTCTTCATTCATTGTATATCGCACACCATAGCAGTATTATTTGTTTTAAAAATAGATAAGCAAATATCAGTTTCAACAAAGTAAAGATTTTGACGTTTGTGAACAAGTTACCAAACAGATTTCTATTGGAAATGCTTTTAAATGCTATCTCTATGAGATAGTTAAGAAAGGCTCTTAGATGAAGTTATCTTATATGAACGTTTAGAAAATGAATTGATGCGAAATCATTTCAAATAATTTATTCAAATACAAAATTTTCCTTAGAACAAATATATTTTTTCTAAAAAAGCGTTTATTAATTTTACTGATGAGAAGTCTTTTTCCTGATCGGTTGATTATCATTTCGAATAAAAAGGAACAACTCGTTCCAATTATGCATGTTTTAATTTTTACTTGCGACTTATAGGTACTACAAGGCAACTTGTGCATTCGGAAAAAAAAAATAGAACTCGAGATTTTGATCAAAGTTGACATTACGATGATAGCGAAGACCAAAAGAGTGGGTCTCACAATTCTGTCTTTCTGTCGGTTCGACTACAGCCTAAACGGCTCGGCCGATTTTCTTCAAACTTGGTAGGTATGGGTTTTGATTATTTCCCCCCACACGTTTTTTTCGAAATTTTATAAATATTTTTTTTTCTCAAAAACTGTCCCACAGAATTTAAAAAAAAAATTGAAAAATTTAATTTAGTTAAAACTAGGTAATGGTGGAAAAAATTTTTCCAGAAAATTGTTATTTTTGGTAGACCTCCTGGGTCCATTTTTTTGTTTTTGATTTTCTCGAAAACGGTGCAGCCGATTTAAAACATTTTGTTTATGCTAAAGCTTCTCCAAAGTTTAAATATTATTACATATTCAAATTTTCAATTTTTTATTTTTTGGATTCAAAAAAAAAAAATCTAAATTTTTTTTTTGGAAACTCTATATTTCGAAAACCCCAAGATCAATTTTTTTCAATCTTGACAGATAAAAGTTTCTTAACATAATCTACAAGATTAAAGAAAAAAAAATTTGTTTTCTCTAAAACTAACGGTACCTTCCATAAAAATTTTTAAAAAGGGTTTTCGAAAATCGTATTTTTCTCGAAAACGGTTCCGAGAATTTTGCTAAAATTTTTTTTCTTTGGGTTAATTTTTATGATCTATAATTTAATAAAAAAAAATTAAATCTAGATATTACTGACTGTACCTACCATAGAACGATTTTTTCGAATTTTGAATTTTTGATTATCGGCATAACGGATTTTAATGATTTTTTTTTATAAAGAAGCTCCTAAAAAGTTTAAAAAACATTGCATTTCAAAACTTAAAAAAAAAATATTTTTTCAATTTTTAGAAAAAAAAAGTCGTTTTTTTTTTGGAAAATTCGATATCTCACGAACTGCTTAATATTTTTATTGGAAATTTAACTTTTATTCGTACAATAATAAAAACTTAAAGTTGGCATACCAACATTTTTTCTTAAAAATGTTTTAAAAATTTTGTACATAAAAGCTTATTATTTTAAGCAACCACTACAACGACTTATAGTTTTTGTTCTTGCATAAATTCATATTTGCATAGCATTTTGTTTTTATCTCTTACTACTAAAAGAATTTAAAAAAATCATTTTATTCTCATGAATAGTTTTCTTTAATAACTTTCGTTTTTAAAATTCCTAGTCTATTACATAGGAGCATTGCGACCCAGTCGTGCATTTTATTTTCACTGTTCCACTGACAATCATGCATGTTTCAATTTGTACTTGCGACTTATAGGTACTTTTTCCTTTTTTTTTTCTTAAAACCAAAAATAAAGGTACCTCCCGTACGATTTTTTTTTTTTTCGAAATTTTATAAATATTATTTTTCCTCAAAAATTGTTCGACAGATTTAAAAAAGAAAGACACAGCAAAATTTTATTTTGTTAAAGATAGATAATGGTTGAAAAAAATTTCTGAAAAGTAGTTATTAATGGTACCCCCTTGGAATCATTTTTTTTGTTTTTGATTTTCTTAAAACCGGTACAACCGTTTTGATCATTTTAAGGCTCCACAAAAATTTGAGCAGAACTGTGTATATAAAAAAGATTAAATTTTTTTTTCAAAACTCTATATTTCGAAAACCCCATGCTAGATTTTTTTAATCTTGATAAATAAAAGTTTCCCAATATAATCTACAAGATGTGAGAAAAAAAATTTATTTAACCTAAAAATAACGGTACCCACCATACAAACGTTAAAAAATGAAAATTGTAATTAAGATTTTACTGACTGTACCTACCGTTGAACCATTTTTTCAAAATTTGAATTTCTCATTATCGTCATAACGAATTTTAATGACATTTTTTTTTTGTAGAGAAGCTTCGAAAAATATTGCATTTCAAAACTTAAAAAAAGAATACTTTTTAAATTTTTGAACAAAAAAAAACAAAAACAAATTATCGTTCACCTTTTAGTGTACTTGTTATTTATATTATTTAAATTAACATTTATTTGATAAATCAGGTAACAAAGCTTACAATTTTCATATTTCATTTCTTTTAAACTACTTTTATGCTCGTAATATACGTATACTGAATGAGGCAGGTGCGACAAGTCGTGGATTTTAACAAAAAATATCGCATTGATTTCTATTTTTTTTGTGGAGATTATGTGAATTACAATTGCTAAGTTGAAATATTCAATCTTTGCTTTTTCCAAAAATAATTTTAAAAGCCATTCAGTTCTCCCATCGCAAAGGCCCTTTTTGGCTTCAATTCATCCCAATAGATATCTTGATGTTTAGCACTTTCGATTTTACGCAACTGACGATTTCTATAGCACTGAACCAATGCTCTCCACCACAAAACAAACCATTTTCCAGTTACAAAGTACAAAAGTTCAATCAATGCAATAATGCTAAATCCATACATGACCGAGCAGATCCCACCATAGCGACCTGAAAAATGAAATTAAAATCTCAAAACGTTCTTCGGTTTTACCCTTAGCGAATTCAAATATAATATTTACCCAAGAGTTCAACCCAGTCACCACTTATATCATGAGTCTTGACTTGTGAAAAGGCCGATTGGTAGAAAAATCTAACGGCAGTTGTCGGTTTCGATGGAGAAAATCCATTTCTTTAAATAAATCTGAATAGCTACAAATTGTGAACCTGGTAAAGTGATCGAAAAACTTACAATATGCCTGCAGTAAAATTTGCTCCATTTGGCGGAATATTCAGCGGTCTGGAGTTAACATTCGCCTTATAGCTGACAACATCACAACTTGGCAGGCAATGATTGCAGAGTTCCAAGGTCGGCTGAGGTTGCCTTTTCTCCGATACATAATCAAATGCATTCCATTGCCACCAGATTGACTTCCAGAGGGCTATGCACGGAAGATCTATAAGAACGCAATAAGGTACGCCTTGAACGAATCCCGGCAAAACTGGCACCACACAGCCACAATGATTGACCGCGCTAACTGTTCGACAATTTAAAATGCATTCACTGAATGAGTAATAGTTTCTGAAAGTGGAAATATTCAAAAGATCAAATTATGTCAAAGACAGTCTTCCTTTGATGTATGGAGTTGAGTCATAATTACTGTTGCAACAACTCCCGACCCTCTTCCAAGAAATAGCAATGTCTCATTTTTGACGAAAACTGCTTCATTCTATCGGAGCCTTCTAGAATTTCCGGTTGAATCGAGATTTCAGTTTCTTCATTATAACTGACTAAGGTTCTGATTACACTTCCTGTCTCGGTATCAGGATAGTTTTCTGGATAGAATAGGAGTACCTACAATGGGAAAGTCTTTTTGATAAAGATAGAAACAAAAACTAAGGAACCTACCCTGAAGACATCCGAAGGGTATTCTTTCAAAGTATAATCATCGGGGTCGTCTTGAAGAACCAGTTGCAGTGAAGAAGAAAATCCCGATGAGTCAAAGTGGATTTGACTACTTTTATTGAAACCTCTTACTTCAATTTCGTGAAGCTCCCTAGGTACACAAATATAATTGATAGATTTAAGATTTGCTATTCGAACTGACTTTTGATATTATATAAGCGGTTTCAGCCCTTTCAAACCTCATTCAAGCTTACCTATCATCAGTAAAACTAACCCTCCTATAGTTAAATAAGCAACAAACTCCAGACGTCGTTGTTCTCATGAAGAAAACTTCACTGCAATTTAAAGCCTGACCTTTCAACACGCAACGTTTGACTAGATTCTCACATTTTGGCGCTAAACGACGAATTATATTCCGCGTCGGATAAGATCCATTGCCATATTTATAGACCAATAAATCATTGAGATTCTGAAGCTCCAAATTGATTGTTGAATGTGAATCAAAAGGATACAAAAGCAAACCACCAAAGGCGAGTAATTTGTCAGCTAACTCTGTTGAAGATGCCGCAGAAAGATGCGGATGGTATTTTTCTTGGAATTTGAATCTTTAAATACAAAAACAAATTTTGATTTTTTGTAGGCGGTTAAAACTTGAAATGCGATAAATTCACAGTAGAACATGGAAAATGTATCTATGAAGGTTTGTGTATGTGGTTGGTTAAAGAAAATAAGGTTGTGATAGTTGCTAGTGAATAATGGCAGCTCCTCAAACTGTGGTAGATTTAAAAATCAAACTCCCTTTTGAATTGGTCTAATTATTATTCAAAGAAATTTAAAGATTTTGCCAGTTTAAATTTCAAAATTCAAAAACGAGTATAATCGTTAGTCATGCAAGAAAAGCAAAAGTGCTGTGAATCTTTTGTTCCCAAAACTTCGAAACTCTACAAATGTAAGTGTCAAGAGCTCGCTTATAAAGGAAAAAGTTATGAAATTCGTAGAAATTCGCAGTTCTGCATATGAAAATAGGCATTAAAGTGAATTGCTTCTTTACGAACATCCCTCTTTTATGGATGATACCCTTAGACTGGCCTTATGTAGTCAGCCTGATTTATTTTGCTTGACTTTTTCTCCTCTTAAAAGGGCAATGCAGTATTTTCACATTGCTTTGGTAAAAAAAATTCTCTTTCGTGGACGATATGAGAATATTTTTGTTATAACATCTCAATTAAAAAAATGTGACAGTTCAGTTTGACAGTTTTCGCTTTAGTGGAAAATATCATTGCATACTTACAAACACAATGCAAAACCCAACTGCACCACTCGATGTAGGTTTACATAAGGTTGAAGTGAGCCCCAAGCTCTCTTCAATTTCTCATATAATTGACCCCAAAAATAAATTGTTAGAACTTAGAAGTCTGTGCAGCAGCATTGTCATAACGATTTCACGTACGACATTTTTTTTTTGACAACTATTCAAGCTGCATCTCCAGTTCCGGTAGGAGGACCATCATTGTGCTCAAAAAGTCGATAATCGTCAAAACGCTATCGTCAAAACTATAGCGTTTGGATGATAGCTAAATAGGTATCGTCTTGCATTAATTTTGAATTTTGTAGGTGACTGTACTTGAGTGATTGAGTTTCCACTGTAAATTGACATTTTGTATTGTTTTATATTGAATTGACAGATTCACTACAATTTGAGAGTTTCTGAGATGCATACAAATCTCTAAAACTATGATCGATTGACGAGACGATAGTAGTCGAGTTACGTGAAGCACATCATTTTATAAAATTTTATAAAATTTTATAAAATATTTTTTTTTCTAAAGAACATGCACCGATTACAAAAAAAATCAAAAACTTTCATGTAGTTAAAGCTAGGTAATCGATGAAAACTAATTTTTCAAAATATGGTTATTAATGTTATCTAACCTTCCTACTTTTTTTTTATTTTTCTCAAAAACGGTTCAACAGATTTTGATTTTTTTTTATGTTAAAGCTTCCCAACAGTTTTTATAGTAGGTATCGTGCAATAAAATTTCCCAAACATTTTTTTTTTTGGATTTTTGAACAAAATTTAAAGTTAAGAGTTTTCAAATACAATCTACAAGATTTGAAAAACAAAATTTTATTTTATCAAAAACTAACGCTCCCCACAATACAAATCTGTGGTGTTTGGTAAAAACATGATAACTCCATAAAATAATTTGCATCCTTACGAGCTCGAACTCTCCAAATTTGAAGAAAATCGTCAACCCGTTTCAGCCCTAGCTCCATGCAAAGTGAACGTAATAATGCAAATTATTTTATGGACTCATCATGTTTGTACCAAACACCACAGAAATGTTAAAAAATGATTTTCGAAAATGGTATTTTTCTGGAATTTTTTTTGTGAATGTACCTACCACTTTTTCGAATTGTAAAAAAAGATTACAAAAAATTATTTTTTGAATTAAAAAAAAAAAAAAAAAAAAATAAACACCCAGTCGTGCATTTTATTTTTAAGGACTTAAAATAACGGCTCCTCCAATGCGCTGTATTTCCTTAATTTGATACAATAACTCGCTTAAGCCGAGTGAGGTGAATAGAATTGATGGTAGGCCTCAATTGGACTATATAGACACCCGTGACATGTGGTCTCAACAAGACGTCGCTAAATGCCACATAGCCCGCGTCCAAAAAGAACATTTTGTTGGAGCGATAACCCAACCTTTTTACTTCATGTGGATGTCGTGAGGTTCTAGGTTCTTTATCTTGAGACATCTGAGTACCTTTGCCAGGTAGGCCAAAATCGATACTACTGCCACCCTCACGCTTCTAGTGAAATAAAATTGGCCTTACTTCCTTCTCCTCCTGTGTAAGATTTTGGGAAAAGTAATTTTACTTTAAGGCTGGAATCACATTGTTACTGTTTTGTTGCCGGTTAACCTATTCTAAGTGTATATCATGGGTTAAGTACATTACTGTAGCTCATTAAAGCTTCTGTCATTTGAAATACAGTGATAAGTTTTATTAGAAACATTTTAATAGAACTTGTAAATGGCCAGAGTTCTTTCAATATTAACCGGAGTTTTAATAGCTTTCTTCGGGGTAACCCTGGACATAGACAAGCTTACATCAGCATCTAGAATAAAAGATCACAACCCATCAATTCGAGTCTTGAGCATAGGATGCATATCTCGACTATCCGCTTTTAAAGTATCTGAGATTTGAGCTGCATTCATATTTTTTCCCAAAGCCCGACTTATTCCGCAAAGAATAAAAAAACATGTTTGGGTTTTTCTATACCAAGTTTTCTTATTATATGCCGAAGTTTTAACCCCGATTCACTGTATACTCTTTCATTTATCTTTTTCTTAAAGACTTTCCTTGACCAACTTTTACAAACGATTTCGAAGAACAATTACAACTATCGATTCATCGATATTGGAAGTCCAACTTTAACTTAAGCTATTGATACTGAATCTAACTATCTACGTAGCTTCAGATTTACAGACTAGGATTAGTTGTACCACACAAACAGTCTTGCAATGTATATATAATAGTAGAAAGCTGTATTTGTAAAAATTACGAAGAAAGAAGAACATTGGTGTATGTTTGTATAGTATATCGACGGTTAACTATGAATACCTCCTATGTCGCATTTTGTAAACTTTAAAGAGGACAAAAAAAAATGATTATAGTCTCAAAATTAAAACGCATAATAATAAAATTTTATACATAATTATCAGTTTTGAATATCTATGATGTGAAATAGTTTAAATTTTAAAAATTCAGCGAAGCAGATGGAAATTATTAACGAAACTGCATCAAAAAGTGAATTTCACAAAAAATTATGTTAGGAGATATTCATAGTTAACCGTCGATATGCAAAATTTTCTTTCTCAAAAAATATTGTAAAATTTCCAGAGCTCTATCTTATCTCAATCTATATTCATTCACATTTTCTGGCATTTAAAAAAAAAATCTAACCAATAAGCTCCTTACTTACCACTACTCCATTGATCTACAAACTTATCAATCAGACACACTTTAAAAGTTTATACAAATTTAATCAGACGAAAAAAAACTTAGCAATATTCTTATCTTTCTACACGAGAAGCGCAATTAATTGCACACTTTCAACAAATTACTAGTTGAATTTTCAAATTTGTGCTAAATCAAATTCCAATCAAGAAATGACGTCAAATCTAAAGAATCTTATGTACAAACAAAATTTACAAGTAGGTAAGTTATGTCAAAGAAATCAATTCAAATCAAAGTTTCAAGAGCCAATACTTCAGTTAAATTGGATTTCTGTCACTATTAAAAGAGTTTAGAATTTAAAATAAGTTAATAGTTTCGAATCAGTGTAAATAAAATGCACGACTGGGTCGCACGAACTTGCTTCTATGTAATAGACTACGAATTTTAAAAACGAATGTTATTAGAGAAAACTGTTCATAAGGATCAAATTAATTTTTTTAAATTCTTTTAATAGTAAGAGACGAAAACAGAATGCTATGCAAATATGAATTTATGCAAGAACAAAAATTATAAGTCGTTTTAGTGGTTTCTTAAAAAAAAGCTTTTATATACAAAATTTTTTTAGAAAAAAATTTGGTACGCCAATTTAAAGTTTTTATTATTGTTCGAATAAAAATTAAATTTAAAAAAAAAATATTGAGCCGTTTCTGAGATATCGAATTTTCAAAAAAAATAGATTTTTTTTTTCCAAAAATTCAAAAAATATTTATTTTAAAGTTTTGAAATGCAATGTGTTTTAGACTTTTTAGAAGCTTCTCTATTAAAAATTTCATTAAGAACCGTTATGTGGATAACGAGAAATTCGAAATTCGAAAAAATGGTTCTATGCTGTAATATCTTAATTTCAAAATTTGTTTTATTAAATTAAAGATCATAAAAATTTATTGAAAGAAAAAATATTTTATCAAAATTCTAGGTGCCGTTTTCGAGAAAAATACGATTTTTGAAAACCTTTTTTTTAAAATTTTTTAACATTTGTATGGTGGGTACCTTTATTTTAAGGTAAAATGAAATTTTTTTTTCTCACATCTTGTAGATTATATGAAGAAACTTTTATTTATCAAGTTTAAAAAAAAATCTAGCATGCGATTTTTGAGATATTGAGTTTTGAAAAAAAAAAAATTAAGTTTTTTTTTAAAAATCCAAAAAAATTTTTTTTTGAAAATTTGAATAAACAATTCTATTTAAATTTTTGAAGAACCTTCGCAAAAAAAAAAATGATCAAAATCGGTGGTACCGTTTTTGAGAAAATCAAAAACAAAAAAATGGTTCCATGGGGGGTACCCTCAATAACCATTTTTCGGAAATTTTTTTCAAGCATTACCTAGATTTGACTAAATGAAATTTTTTTGTGTTTTTAGTTTTTAAATCTGTCCAGCAATTTTTGAGAAAAAAAAATATTTATAAAATTTCGAAAAAAATTCGTATGGCAGGTACCGTTATTTTTCAACTTAGAAAAAAAGAAAAAAACGTGTGGGGGTAAAAAATCAAAACCCATATCTACCAAGTTTAAAGAAAATCGGCCGAGCCGTTTAGGCTGTAGTCGAAGCGACAGACAGACAGACAGACAGAATTGCCAGACCCACTTTTTTAGTCTTCGCTATCATCGTAATGTCAACTTTGATCAAAATCTCGAGTTCAATTTTTTTTACGAATG
Source organism: Chrysotoxum bicinctum (assembly GCA_911387755.1). Classification (NCBI taxonomy): domain Eukaryota; kingdom Metazoa; phylum Arthropoda; class Insecta; order Diptera; family Syrphidae; genus Chrysotoxum; species Chrysotoxum bicinctum. The sequence continues at coordinate 10,609,068 of OU426988.1, forward strand.
CATAACTTGCCTTATAGTACCTATAAGTCGCAATAAAAATTGCAGAAATAAGTATGTCTTAAAAATGTAGTTTAAAAATCTTGCAAGCTTAAGAATTGGAAACTCGAGAAAGCCTTGAAAATATTTCGCTATGATATACGACTAACAGCGATGTAACAAACACTGCTACATTTCTGCATTGTTCTTCCAGTCATACGTCGTTAAAGACAAGAGTTCGTGATTTGACAATCTTAATTCTACTTAGATGCAGGACATACTCTTTAACAACTTTAACAAACGTAGATGACTTTTATATAATTACTAAATAAATCAGCTCAGCTTATAGTCGAACTTCTTATACTCTTAACAACCCTTAAAACGTATTTTGTTCATTATCTTGCTAACAACATATCTATTGACTATTTTGTGTTCACCCATCGTTTGTTTTGTAGCCTTCTAAGTCAACCAGGAAATTTTGATAAAATTGATATATTTCAAGATGATAAAAAAATTATAACTAAACGATCTTATCCAAGCGTCGAAAGTCTGGACTTTAGCATGATTTGCCTTCGCCTAAAGAGAACTTGTCATAAACATTCTTTTAATATTATATAGATAAATCTATGGGTGGCGAGAATTCTAAAAAATCAGTGCCAGAGAATTAAGTCATCAAGTGACATAATCATATCAAAATCTAATGAGCTTATGATACTTCAGAAAAATATCAAAATGATAAGGTAATCTAGTTTCAAAACTTGAGAGTTAATAATCCAATGTCTAGGTATTGTAAATCATGTACTATCTAATATAGTTACTTTATGACTTGACAATAGCTGTTGTTAATTAAAGAGGCCAGGATCGTCAGATACTCATGAAACCCCTCAAGTTTACAACATTTAATAACAGTAAGTGTTTCAAAAACTAAACTAAACGTAAAGTATTTTGTCTCAAGATCCGACATTTTATAGACCACACTTTTACACTGATATCACTTCAAGAGACAATTGATTCCTATCTAGAGTGGCAACATCTTCATTTTGAAGCTATAAAAGTTGGAAAACTTACATGTAAAATTTCATTATACCGATACAATTATGTCGCGATCATTGTTGATTTTCGTCGGCGTCTGCCTGGCATTGGCAGCTGGTGAACAAGCTCGTTACGACAATTATAGGGTTTATAAAGTAACCGCAAATGACATTGACCAATTGGCAGTTTTAAAAGATCTCGATGGTGCTACGGACAGTATGATCTTCCTGGATGGAGTTCATGCCCTGTCAAAGGATGTTCATGTTGTCGTTGCTCCGCATAAGGTTCCAGATTTCGTCAATATTTTAACCACAAAAGGCATAAACCACGAACTGATTGATGAGGATGCTCAGTCTCGTTTGGATAGTGTAGATCTTGGATTCGAAGCCCGTTCGGGTTACGGCTGGACATCGTACCACACTCTCGAAGAGAATTATGAATGGTTGAAGTCGTTGGCAAAAGCTTATCCCAAAGTTGTGTCTTTGATCGTTGGTGGAAGAACGTACGAGGGTCGTCAAATCTTGGGAATCAAGATTTCTCACAAATCCGGAAACAAGGGTATCTTCATTGAAGGCGGTATTCATGCTCGTGAATGGATCGCTCCAGCTACTGTTACCTATTTGATAAATCAACTTTTGACCAGCAGCTCTTCGGCGATTAAAAATATTGCACAAAACAACGATTGGTACATCTTCCCACATGCCAATCCCGATGGTTATGCCTACACCTGGACCAAGGATCGTATGTGGCGCAAGACTCGTCGCCCATATGGCAGTTGTTATGGTGCCGATCCCAACAGGAACTGGAACTTCCACTGGAATGAAGTGGGATCGAGCAACAATGCCTGCTCGGACACCTATGCTGGACCATCGGCCAATTCAGAAATCGAAGTCAAGACTCTTTCTAGCTATATTGCTTCGTTGAAGGGCAAAATTCAATTGTATGTCTCGTTCCATGCATACTCACAATACTTGCTTTATCCATATGGTCACACCAGCGAACTGCCACCCAATGCCAATGACTTGAAAGCAGTCTACAATGCAGCTGTTGATGCAATGAACAAACGCTATGGAACCAAATATACGGGCGGTAATATCTACGATGCTATCTATCCCGCTTCTGGGGCAAGTATTGACTGGGCGTATGCCAATGTCGGCACCAAGTTGGCCTTCTGCTATGAACTGAGACCATCGAGCAACAATGTCTGGTATGGATTCCAGTTGCCAGCTTCGCAGATTATTCCAACTGGTGATGAAACGGTGGACTCTATTGTCGCTATGGTTGGCAAAGCTAAGCAGTTGAAGTACTTGTAAGCTTTAAGCACTTTAAAAAGTGAAATAAAGAATTTTTGTTGATCAAATGTTTGAGAATTTGAGATTTATTATAATATTTCCATATATATAAACAGCTAGAAACGATTTCAATAAATAAAAATCTGATTACTATGAAGGTATGGTCAGTAATTTATTCTAGATATTTTTTCTAATATTCGAGACACCCTGTGATCACTTTTTTTTTGTTTCTGCTTATTTTAATTATGTATTTCCATTTTTAAATTTAAACAACTGCGATAATCTAAGATTGATCATAGTCTAGGTCGTCATGTATTATAGACAGACCTAATCTGAAAACCTAGTTTCAAAATCTTGACTTCTGCGAAGAGTATAAATTTCGCGATGGATCAGTGTGCACTAGCAAAACAATCGTAATGTCGCGCACATTTCTAGTACTACTCCTTTCGAGTCTTTTGGCTTTCGCCTGCGGTGAGCGGATTCGTTATGACAATCATCGTGTCTATCGTGTAACTGCCAGGATTTAAAACAATTAGGTGTTCTCAAGAGCTTGGACAATGTCAGTGACAAGATGATTTTCATCTCGTTGGGGGTCCATTGAGTGTTATTGTTGCACCAACGATGATGTAGGAATACCTTCAGAAATTGGATGAAAGTGAAATCGAGTAAAAATTGATCGCAGAAAATGCACAGAGCAAATTGGAATCTGAAGTGGCAAAGCCTTTGAAGCGTATTAAGGGATACAACTGGAACCAATACCATGATTTGAACGAAACCTACAGTTGGCTGGGGAAATTGGTCGAGAAGTTCCCGAAACAAGTAACACTCGTGGAGGCAGGTAAGAGTTATGAAGGCGGCAAGATTTTGAAAATCAAGAGTGGTAAGCATGCTCGTGAATGGATCGCGCCAGCTACTGGTACCTTTATGACAAATCAACTGCTGACCAGCAATAACACAGCAATGCGATTTATCGCCGAGAACTTTGATTGGTTCATCATTCCTCTTGCTAAGCCTGATGGATTTGCTTACAGCCAAACTACTAATCGTGTCTGGAGAAAAACTCGAACCCCATATGGCTCATGCTGTGGAGCTGATCCCAATAGGAATTGGGACTTCCATTGGAATGAAGTCTTGACCAATACATATACCTGCTCGGACATCTATCCCGGACCAAAACTCTTCTCCGAAATTGAGACAAAATCTTTGTCAGAGTACATAGCTTCGGTGAAAGAAAACCTCACCCTCTACGTTTCATTTCATTCCTACAGCCAGTTGTTGCTCTTCCCATATGGACATACTGAGGAACATCCCAGCAAACTATGATGACCTAAAGAGTGTCTACAATCTAGCAGTGAAGGCAATTAGCAAACGTTATGGAACACGTTACACTGGGGGTAATATCTATGAGGCTATCTACCCAGCGGCTGGTGCTAGTTTGGATTGGGCCTATGGCAGCTTGGGAGTTAATTTTACATTTTGTTATGAACTAAGACCATCTTGTAATAGTTTTTGACATGGCTTTAAATTACCAGCTAAACAGATCATTCAATATTTGTTTAATTTTCTGAACAAAGTAATCCATTCCCCAGAATAAGTTCAAACAACACTCCTTTTTTTTATGCTATATCTTGACAACTACTCCAGTCAGCTATGTATACTGAATTTTTTCAAAAGGGTTTGTAGCTGAAACATGGCTTTCAAATTTAAAAAAGGTCTGAATTACTTTCAAAATCTTTGAAGGAGCATTGGCTTAAGTAAAAAGTTACTTTTTGCCCTGCTCTCCCTTATTATGAATTCTCCCTATTAAACTTTCAAAATGGATATATGTCACACGATTCAGAACAAAATAAAGTGCATAATATTATTTAGATGACTTTTTGCCCTTTTTGGTTTCACTTACAATTCATCGGCATACTCGTTCAAAGCCTTCTTGCTGATTTGGTTATTACTACAAATGGCAATAGCAGGGAAAAGAACATTTCTCACATGCAAGACTTTTGGTGAGAGTCTTGTTTCAGTTGGTGATTCAATAAATTCCACTGCAAGACGATAGACATCGAGATGGGTTGTAACCAAAATTAATGCCATGACTCCCAGCCAAATGTATCTAAAAGACAGAAGCAAGCAAAAAAGAGAATTAGTAAGTACTATTTTTCTATTTTGCCTAAGATATTCTTGATTATGTGAGGTTTTTTCAATATCAAAGCCCTTAAGCCCGAATTATTAACAATAATTCCTTTTATAATGGAGGCTCTCTTACCAATATCTTTACATTTGCATTCAAAAAAAAAATATATTTCATTTAAAAACACGCAGGCAAGCTTGCCCGAAAAGAAGCAAGCAACTTTATTTTTCAAAAACTCTCAATTTTAATTTTTTTATAATTTACAAATATTTAAGGTCCTTTGCTTTGTTAACCATAGCCACAATGGAATCTACAGTTTCCTCTCCTGTTTCTATAATTTTTGATGCAGGCAACCGGAATCCATATACAAAATTGGAACTGGATGGTCGCAATTCATAGGTGAACGCCAAACGCACTCCAATTTTTGAATAAACCCAATCGATACTCGACCCTGAAGCTGGATAGATAGCATCATAAATGTTTCCTCCTGTGTACTTGGTGCCATAGCGTTTTTTTATTGCATTGGTAGTTACATTGAAGATTGCTTCGAAGTCTTTAACGTTTTCAGGTAACTGGTTTGTGTGTCCGAAGGGATAAAGTAGGTATTGTGAATAAGCGTGGAATGATAGGTATAGATGAATTTTGCCCTTCAACGATTCAAGATAGCTGGAAAAGCTTTCGATTTCGATTTCCGATGCCGCCGATGGTCCAGCATAGGTTTCCGAGCAAGCATTACTACTGGCACCAACCGTGTTCCAGGAGATGTTCCAGTTCCGGTTGGGATCAGCACCACGGCAGGAGCCATATGGCGTTCGGGTTTTTCTCCACAAGCGGTCGTTGGTCCAGGTGTAGGCATAGCCATCGGGATTGACATGAGGGAAAATATACCAATCGTTGTTCTTAGCAATGTCTCTGATTTCAGGTGCGTCGCTAGTTAGAAGTTCATTGATCAAATAGGTGACTGTAGCTGGAGAGATCCATTCACGAGCATGGATACCACCTTCAACGAATACTGCCTTGTTTCCTGGTTTATAAGAAATCTTAACGCCAAGAATCTGTCGGTTTTCGTACGACTTGCCTCCAACAATCAATTCCACTTGATTTGGATACGTCTTCGCCAAAGACTCCAACCAGCTGTAGGTTTCGTTTAAGGTATGGTAGGCAGTCCAATCATATCCATATCGTCTTGATATTCCAACTTCTTCCTGATCCAGCAGTTCTTGAAGGTTGTTCTCAATCAGCTGCACATTGATATTGTTCCTCACTAATCCATCGATAAAATCATGAACCTTATGAGGAGCAACAACGACTTGAATTGCCTTCGCCAATGCATAGGGTCCTTGCAAGAATATTGTACTATCACTCTCTCCTTCAAGCTCCTGAAGAATTTTCAATTGCTCCAAATTAGACGGATTGACATTATACACCCGATAGTTGTCGTAACGAGTGCGCTCACTTAATGCCAATGCCAAGCAAAGGCCCAATACAACTATCCAAAGTGTTTGCGACATTTTCACTTAATGAGCTTTCTATGGTAATCTGTCTCAATTATATAGGCCTCCGACTTCGCTTCGATAAGACCCAGAACAGGTGGAATTTGATTGGGTGAGTAAAATAGTCACAAGAACTTGATAAATGATTTAACCATGTCTCTCAAGTGACAGGTCTTGAATTTTTAATTTTATCGTTGATTGTTTTATGTTCTTATTTACAAGTGCACTATCGTAAAATGGGTCTTTTTGAACTTCTTAAATCTTGGACATTATACTTGGACTTGATAGCATAATCTTCGGATCTAGATTTAAATTTGGAAATAGAATTTTGTGACGGCTACTGATTTGTTGATATATGATTTATGTTTTAGTTATGATTTGGAAATCGTGTGACCACAACTGATTGTAGAATTGTTGTAAATCATAATTGTTATCTTGGGAAAATTTCTAGAATGCCATACTTCACTGTTGTATAAGTTGTGAAGATAGCGCTTTAGATATTTTTTAAATGTTTTCCAATATTTTCATTATATTCACCAGACACCCTTAAGCGTGTAGTCAAGAATTTGTTCGTATGAAACTTAAGTCATTTCTTACAAAATTTTAAATACCTAACTATAGGACCGCATTTTTATAAATTAAATTAGAATGTACCTTCCATAAGAATCTCCTTCGGTCCTCCGAATCATTCTCAAACCATGAGTAATACTTTTTTCAAGATATTCCACATAAAGTTTGTGTGCAACTTTTTTAAACACATCACTATCCGATAAGTTCTTGTTTTCTTGGAGCATTCTTTTTTTCAAATCAAAATTTAGTATTTGCTTGAATAAGTTTTCGATGAGCAGTTGCCCTTATCTTCAATCTTCTTTCACTGAAATAAAAATGAACCATACAAGTCGAAAAAGAAATAAGGCTAATTGGGGTTAGACATCACTTGGACATCAATCATTTTATTCGGTTTCGTCAAGAATATTATTATTTTATCGAAGTAATAATATAGAAGTATGTAATTGATATTCTTTTGATGGACGTACACGACAATATTTTGTGCTTTTTTTCTGAAAACAAAAATACATAATGGGGTCTATCGTGAACAAAATTTCCCTCGGAATTTTTCCCATCTTCGAAAATTGGAAAGGTCAATACTTCTGCACTGTTCATTGTAAGCTTGCGACTGACCTTTTTAAATGAGAGCTAAAGTTACTATGAAACTTAGGGTCGCACGAACTTGTTCTTTTGCTTAAGAGACTATTTGTTTTTGAGTTTTATGATTTTATACACTTTTTTTTTTTTTTAATGAAATCCACGTTTTTATAACTACAATTCTTGAACATTTTACATGCGATCCAGTTGTTAATTTTAACATATTTTTTCACGAAACCACAACATGAGAAGTTGAATAAAGACAACAATATAATTTTTCAAACTATGTCATCTATCCACAACAAAGATTCCAAAAGACTTTCATAATTATTTATTATCATTCTTTACGGTCTACACTTTCTGAATTAGAAAATAAATAGTTTTGACTCGGTAACAAATAAAAAAAAATCAACCAATGCCGAAACCCGGGATTGAACCGGGGACATTTAGATCTTCAGTCTAACGCTCTCCCAACTGAGCTATTTCGGCAGATAAAATTTGATTTGTTAAATGTGGAATAAGATATGGCAAAAGATGACTAATTTATCCTTCAGTATGTTTCTGGGTATAGTTTATTATTTTGGTGAGGCAAAAATATGGGCAAATAGGAATACTTTGCCTTTAAAGGTTACATCTATTTATTTAAATGTGGAAATAAAGACGATAGAAAATCAAACAAATAACATATTAAAGAATGACTTCTTAAGTTCAAACAAAAGCTTAATGTAAAAATGTCATAAGATTTCTATGTACGAGAAGGAAGGAAATGGATACGAAAAAGGTAACTAGTTTTTGTGCAAGATTAGTGGGATTTACGGCTGTTATTTTATGCGTACGAAAATCAGCAGGTATAAGAACACTTTTTCTTCGAGTCGATGTCAATTGTGTACATATCTAAGGAAATTTGGCAATGGAAAGCCAAGTAGATGCAAACTGATCATTTGGATGGTAATGATCTGAAGAAAACTATCGTTCCTGTACCATCAAAGTTTTTGTACTCTTTGAGCATACGAACTTGAATCTGGTGTTGGTTCAGTAGATAGTGCTGATGTTGTCGAAAGTGAGCTTTCTATAAAATCTAATGCAGTTGGATTGGACGAATTTCGTTCTAAATAAAAAAAAATGAGGCGTTCACATTCTCAAATATGTTTGAAAAATATGGCTCGATAAATGTTTGATGTATTGAAGACCTTACATTTCATTAACATTTGTCATACATCAGTTCTCTTTAGAATATTAATTATGGTGGACATTTTTATCGCAGCTCTCGTAATTTTAAAAGATAAATAACAATTTGCCAAAAGAATTAGATTTTTTTTTTTTGAATTCTTCGCTTTTAATCTGCTATGTCTCTGATAAACTTCTTAATATTTCAAAAAATTCTCTCCAAAAATCGCAATTTCCGCTAACAGCCATCTTCATTTTTTACTTCCGATATAAATATGTAGGTACTATAGGGCAAGTTCTGCATTTGAAAAAAAAATCGAACTCGAGATTGTGATCAAAGTTGACATTACGATGATAGCGAAGGCGAAAAAAGTGGGTTCGGCAATTCCGTCTGTCTGTCTGTACCTATTTCTGTACCTCGAACTGCAGCCTAAACTATTGGAGGTATTTTCTTCAAACTCGGTATTTAAGAGTCTTCGGTGATTCCCTAGAGGGGAAATTGAAATTTTTTTTTAGCTCTAAAACAAACAGTACCCCCATACACCTGTAATTCATAATCTTATTTATCTCGAAAACGGCTCTAACGATTTTGATAAAAAAAAAAAAATTAGGCGTGATATCTTGGATATAGACTACATTTTGATCAAAAAAAAAATTTTGGGGCAAAATGTTATTAATGGTACCTGTCAGAATTTTTTTGATTTTCGACTTTCTCATTAACGGCTCTAACGATTAAAAAAAAAAAAAAAATCCAATTATTTTTTGAAAAATCAATACCTTGAAAACGTGTGACCAATTATTTTTTGAACTTATTTCCTAAAATCTAGATTACTAAGCACTTAAAATTGACATCAAAATTTTGTTCTGGGAAAATTTGAAAGAAATTTGTTATATAAAAAATTACTTAAATAAAACGATTTTTGAACTTTATTTTCGCAAATAAATAATAAATAATAAATCCATATTTATAAAATATATTTTAAATTCCAAAGTACTTTTATACAAGAGCAAGTTCGTGCGATCCAGTCGTGCATTTTATTTTCCTTTCTTTTAATGCGCCACAGGTTAAAATTTTTTTTTTTTTTTTTTAAATAAAATGTCCTGGTTCGTCAAATAAATTCACAAAAATGCTTGTCAAGCCTGCAAAATATCAAAATATTTTGATTTCATCAAGCATTTTTTACAAGAATTTGAACCCCCCTTTTCTTTTATCTAAAATACTATTCTCATGTCTGGTGTGTATTCGAATTTTTAGAAATTATTCCTCTTCCCAAAAATGCTTGAAATGTTTGAAAAATTCTTCAAAAACAAATTAATTTTTATCTTACCAAACTCGTAGCTCACTGCAAAACAATCTGGTTCTCCTGAAAAGCACAGTTGTATCACGGCACTGTTAAGCGTAACAGACGATATACGGCAAGTGTTGGATAAAGCTGTTGAGAAGCTTTTACAAAATTATAATTTCTCACCAAGTGCTACTAAGCTAATTTATTCATATTTGAGTATAAGAAAACAACTTGACCAATTTGAGAATAGTTTATCCAATTTTCTGCGCAATGTTTTTGGTGTACCTCTGGGTTCATTGCTTTGTACTCTATTATTTTCAATATGTTGATGAACTTCCCTCAATTATTGAAAAATGCTCCATCCATATGTACGCGGATGACGATGAAGTATAAATGTACATGAGCTGCCCTCTTGGGCTAATTGAGCATGCAGCTTTTTTGTGTTAATGAAGATATAGAGAAAATTGCAAATGGTCGAAGTAAAATGGTCTTAATTTAAACCCAAACAAATCTAAGTGTCTCTTAACAGAAATGAAAAATCTAGATCTTAATTATATTCCTTGTGTGGAAACTGCAAAACATTATTGAAAATTACTATACGTTTCGTTGTTAGATCTTCCTCTCCAATATACTACATACACCAACTACAATACTGTTTCGAAAAAATTAGAATTTTAACCTCACATCAGTCTCATCAATTAATTCATCTTTAATATTCATTTTTAAAACCTGAGCTCAATTTTTTCAAACTTCGTATGTTTAGACCTTACCGTATTTAAAGAAATACAAACTCACAAAAAATAAGAAAGTATTATAGAAATTAAAACGTTTTGTCAACCATGTTTTAAATATCTAAGCTTGTCGATAAATTAGTTAAAAATGGATTCCAAAACTTGTACCGAATAAACACAAACAAAGACGAGTTATATTTCTTCTGCCAGCACCGATTGAGGCCGATACACTAACATTTTCATCATAATGGGATGAAACCTTTTTAATGAAGAGTTATTTTAACCTAGATTTAACCGCGCCTATCGGAGGTTTTACAGCTAAATTGTTCAAATTTTATCTTACCAAAATAATAAACTACCCTGAAAACAAAAAACACCATCTAAACATCTGTCATAAAAGCATTTGTAATCAGTGAGTCAAAAACGTCAACTTATGTGTTATTTGGAGTGAATAACCTTTCTTATTCTTTATTTTGAAAACTTTTACTTTTGATGCACTTTTTCTTGGTAACGGGGCTGGCAGAAAAACATCACCTACACCAACTAATTTATTTATTTTTTTGGGTTTACTTTTACCCCAAGAACCTGCTGGCACCTATCAATCTATTAATAAAAACAATTTAAAATCACTTTATTCCAACAGCTTTTATTTGAAAAAATTGAAAATTGGTCTAAAAGTTAGATAATATAAAAATTCAAAAGCTGTCACTATACTGAAACCCATTATAAGTCCCAAAAGTCCACCAAATGAAGCTTAAGCAAAAATAAAAACCATTTATTAACCACATTACATAGGTTTGGTCAATGAGATTCTTACCCAACATAGATAGCCAATTTTGATAGATGTCTGTTCTATATCTAGTTGACATTAAATCACTGAAAAATACATGCAGAAGAATGCTCTCTTTAGGGTCCATGTTAACTCTGCAATTTAAATAATAGAAAATTTAAAAAAAATGTATTTTTCTATCATCAACAAGAACTTACATCCCTGCAATATTATTGGCTGCGAATTTTGTATGCAACTTTCCCATGGTTATATCTGACGGATATTGATTCAGCTCACAATCTGGCAAACAATCACAATTAGTAGCTATGCGAGATGTTCCTCGAATAATAGTATTTTCCAAACTCGGAATAGCTTTGATGAGAATGTCTGAAATATATATGTGCATATGTGTAGTTTTTGAATAGGGAGATTTTAAGAAATGACCTCATTGAAAAGTTGTCAATCGTCTATGCTTTTGCTTCCGTATCCCATTTTCATTTTTTTTTTTGTTAATTTTGTAGAAATGATAAAAAGCTCTTACCTCGATTATTGATAATACAGATATACTGGCCAAAAGTGCAAACCGGATAGCTGCCATTGTTTGGTAAATTAATCGGAACACACCCACACACCTTGAAGATCATAGATACTCGACATTCCATCAAGCAATTGATAAAAGAATATCTCTGCATTACTTGGAGTTTTTTCTCATTAGCAAATAGGCAATTTCGTTGATTAACAGGCATTTCGGCAACGCTAGGCGTTGCATATGTTGATTCCGGAACAATTCTAACAAAACTTTCCCGTGAAGCAGTCAGTACTTTCATGTCGGCATTTTCGTCAGGAAAGTCATAGGAATCATGTATCATTAGTCGAAAGCCATAACTGCTAACATATGTTCCGAAATAGTCATCAATCTCTGGATTCAGAAGAATTGTCAGTCCAGTGGGATATCCGCAACCAGTTACTCGAAATGGAATTTTCGGAACTTGATATGATAGTTTACTGTCAAATAATACGAGTATATAGAAAATAGAGACTTTTTAGCTTATGGTGATTAAATAGATTCTCTTACACCGGAAAATTATTCGTTGACATTCCGAAATAGTTGAAGGAACAACAAATACCTACGGTAGTGTTGATTTTCTGAAATAAACTATCACAACGTGCATTCGTTCCTTTCCAAATGCAACGAGTTATCATATCAATACAGTTTGGGGTAAGTTCGTCAAATAAACGATTATTGGTATAGTTGTTGAGTTTGAGGATGTCTTCGAGTCGCTTGAAATCCGTTTCATTGTAATTCAGGGCAAAACTATAATACATAGTGATTCGGAAGAGACTAGCGATTTCTTCGTCTGTGATATTTTCGGTGCGAATCCTAAAAAAAATAAAAATATAATTTTCATGATTGAATTTTTATGTATGTTACTGAAAATGTCAGAAGAGTGTGTCAAAATGTAATAACTCATATCTCACATAGTTATGGATATATTCGATTTCTCCCGACTGTTTATCTCCTTTTTGAATCTTTTTTTAATATTACATATTAAACTACATAATGTTAAAATTGTATGACTAAATTTTCTCGAAAGCAATTTGCTACCCTTAAACTGAGGTTGAGTTTGCTGTATGTTGTCCTCGACACAAATCCCTCGTTCTAACAAAACAGCTCTGGTACATTTGATCATCGATGATAGAAATGCACTCGTAGAGAGTAGCCCTCCAAAGATCTGGCCTATCCGCAGAAAAAGTCAAGGGAAAGATGTGTGCCGAGGTGAGTCCAGTCCCTAAAAGGGGGGTACTGACACTTTAATGAGACTAAGAAAATTCTCTTTTGGAGATTATTGTTCGATCTTTGCAAGGTAATGCATATAGTCTGCATTGACCTTTAAAATCTTTATAAAAATTGGAGGCTGTCCCGATTCGACGTATATTGCATAAGAAGGCGTGTTTGATGCTTGTATCCATAAACTTCATTGCCATAGTAAAGACAGTTCTTTATGGTTGCATCAAACACTTTGAACTTAGAAGCCGGACCTTCGTGTTTGTTATTAGAGAAATTTGACCACATACATTTTATTGCTGTTTTTGTAACACTTTATTTTTATGTGAACGCCAAGATTCAAATTTTGTGTTAGTGTGAAGCCTCGATGAATTCTTTGACAACTTTAATATTAGAGCCATCGAGGAGGAAAAGAACTAAGAACAGAAATGCTTCTATAGTCTTCATAGAGATTAAGGTCACCCTTTTTAAAAATTCTCTTCATTAAACATTTTGTTGAAGAGCGTTTTTGTAAAATTCCGCTGGTAAACCATCCGACCCAGAGGCCTTATTATTCTTCATGTTTCTTAAAAGCATTATTGGTCTGCAGATATAGTGTCTTAAAAGCTATATCATTTGTGTCTCTAAAAAGTTTTAAAAACTTAAAATAGTTTTCTTTACTTCTCCTACAATCTTTTAATAGTTGCTCAAAAATATTACGTTAATGAGTTATAACTCCTAGGAACTAAGCACAGGATGTCATGTGTTTTAAGCAAATATTAATTTATGCAAGAACAAAATTATAATTCGTTGCAGTGGTTTCTTAAAAAAAATAAGCTTTTATATACAAAATTTTTAAAATATTTTTAAGAAAAAATTTTGGTACGCCAATTTAATTTTTTTTTTATTATTTTTCGAATAAAAATTAAATTTACAAAAAAAATATTGAGCCGTTTTCGCGCTTTGCTTTTTTTTTAAGTTTTGAAATGCAGTGTTTTTTAACCTTTTTAGAAGCTTCTCTATAAAAAAATTTCATTAAAATCCATTATGCCGATAATGAGAAATTCAAAATACGAAAAAGTCGTTCTGTAGTAGGTACAGTCAGTAATATCTTCAAAAAAAAAAAATTTTTTTTATTGAATATGTATAGATCGTAAGAATTAATCAAAAGGAAACAAATTGCAGCAAAATTCTGGGAACCGTTTTCGAGAAATTTACGATTTTCGAAAACCGTTTTTTAACATTTGTATAGAGGGTACCGTTATTTTTAGGTAAAATATTTTTTTTTTTCATATCTTGTAGATTATATTAAGAAAACTTTATTTGTCAAGTTTTAAAAAAATCGAGCATAGGGTTTTCGAAATATTGAATTTAAAAAAAAAAAAAAATAATTTTTTTTTAAATACAAAAAAAATTGAAAATTTGAATACACATTAATATTGAAACTGCTGGGGAGCTTTAACATACATAAAAAAATGATCAAAATCGTACCGTGTCAAAAACAAAAAAAAAATTGTTCCAGGGAGGGGGTACCAAAAATAATCATTTTTTGGAATTTTTTTTCTAACTTTCTAGTTTTAACTAAATGAAATTGTTTGATTTTTTTTCTTAATCTGGGACAGTTAAAAACAAAAAAAAAAAAACATTTATAAAATTCGAAAAAATTTGTTTGCAGGTACCGTTATTTTTGTTCTTAAAAAAAAAAAAACAAGAAAAAAAAAGTGTGGGAGAAAAAATTTAGACTGTAGTCGAACAGGCAAACAAACAGACAGAATTGCGAGACCCTTTGTTCGTCTTCCCTATCATCGTAATGCCAACTTTGATCAAAATCTCGAGCTCGATTTTTTTTTAGAATGCATAACTTGCCTTATATGTAGTACCTATAAGTCGCAAGTCATTTAGTTAAGTAGTTAGTTCCTTTATATGAGTAGAGGTTAATACGATTATGATGATGATGACGAAGTACTTAATTATGATTTTAGTATTTTTAGGTTACAAACTCAAATATTTTTTTAACAAATTTTGAGTTGCTGGAAACGAAAATAACACTAATCTTTCTATACGTAGCGTTTTTCAAAATCATGTTTTTTTCAAACACTGTCATAAATCTTATAATCACACACAAAGACGTCTACTCTCCATTTCATCTAACTCACATTTTACTAGCTAAAATCAGAGCTTTCTGCTTGGAGACTTTATTAAAATTACAAATCGTAACAGCTGGAAAAGGTACATTCCACGTCGGAAAGTGTGAGCCCTCAATCACAGTTACAGTTGGTGTTTCTCGATTTGATGACCACGACACCGAAACAAGCACAATCGAAGCTATAATTGCCAACACAACTACACCAATCCAAAAGACACGCTCTCCAAATGTTATTCCATCGCGAGTTATATAATTGAATCCATGAAGACTTGTTGTCTCGCAATAATAGTTAAAGCTTTCGGTTATCCAATGCTTGAAGACCTTCCATGGATTTTTCACAAGTTTACTTTTGCTTTCTTTGATGAATGTAGAATCTTCAGGAGTTTCATGCTGCCCAGACGGTTCCACCGAACGAATTGTAAAAACACGTTTCTTCGACATTATTAATCGACTTGTTAATATTTCGGAACTAAATCAAAGACTGTTTGAACTTGACACACTGTCCGAGTTTTGTTCTCTGATTTATTGGCCATTTAATTAAGGAACAATTAATTATAATTTATTCATAAGTATTTAAGTAAAATCATGATACTTATCAATTAAGGTTGTGGTTGGTTTTGACATATTTCAAGTAAAGAGGACGAATACACATAAAGAAAAACACTTCAGCTATGCAAACGACATTTATGCCCATTGTCATTCCGGCTATTCCACCAATTGTTCCAACAATTGATTGCCAACTTTCAATGGCATCAATTCGATATTTGGCAGTTGTTAAGTCGCTAAAATAGACATGCAGGAGGATTTCATCAGTTGTTGAGATATTTTTACTATAAGAAACAGAAGGGTAACAGGATGTTAAATAAAAAAACTATAAAAATCTGTACACTTACAAGAATCGATTAGATCCCTTGACGTATGTCCTATTTAGACGACCAGAAGAGACTATGGTTCGGTACTTAAAATAAGAACACTCAGCCATGCAGTTGCAGATTTTACTCCCCAAGATATCGGGGTCTTCGACGAGTTTTTGGAAGGCGTCTGAAAGTAAATTCGAAAGAGATGAGGAATTTCTTGTAATTTGTTAGATGTTTACAGTTACATATTTAAAAACTTTTCACTAAAATAACTTTATTAAAAAATAAAATAAAATAAAATAAAATAAAATAAAATAAAATAAAATAAAATAAAGTAAAATAAAATAAAATAAAATAAAGTAAAATAACATAAAATAAAATAAAATAAAATAAAATAAAATAAAATAAAATAAAATAAAATAAAATAAAATAAAATAAAATAAAATACAATAAAATAAAATATGTAAAATAAAATAATATAAAATAAAATAATATAAAATAAAATAAAATAAAATAAAATAAAATAAAGTTAAATAAAATCAAATAAAATAAAATAAAATAACATAAAATAACATAAAATCAAATAAAATAAAATAAAATAAAATAAAATAAAATAAAATAAAATAAAATAAAATAAAATAAAACAAAATAAAATAAAATAAAATAACATAAAATAACATAAAATAGCATAAAATAAAATAAAATAAAATAAAATAAAATAAAGTTAAATAAAATCAAATAAAATAAAATAAAATTAAATAAAATAAAATAAAGTAAAATAAAGTAAAATAAAATCAAATAGAATAAAATAAAAGAAGAGCTTTTCAACATTACAAAAAGGTATCGTATGCATGCACAATGTTACCGTTGTTTTTTAATATTTTTTTTTTTTAATTTCTGCACTGCTTTACGGAAGGTATCAACAAGATTATTTTTCTAAGCCCAATTTACACGCTCTAACTTCTTGCTACACTATGGAAATCACACTGTTTTGTTTCAAAAGTCCAAATATTTTTTTTTTAATTTTTATATTGTATACAAATTTTGATCGAAATCGTTATATCCGCAAAGCCAAAAAAAAAAAGGTTGTATGACATCTAATAACATTTTTGTTAAATTTTGTTAACCAAAATGTAGACCGTACCTACAATAGTACCCATAACTTTTTTTATCAAAATCGTTTGAGCCGTTTTAGAGATAATGTGTGGGAGGTACCATTAGTTTAGGGTCTAAAATAAAATTCAATTTCTCCTCTAAGAAATCACCGAATATCCTTAACTACAGAGTTTTAGGAAAATAACTTCGGCGGCTACGGCTGTTGATCGAGACATACACGGTTTGTTTAGTCACCAGAAAGGCGCCTGTATCAAAAAATGTTGATGAGCAGCAACACCTTAGATGACCCTCTTTGGGTCCTCTGAACCATTCTAGCAACTCCCTTGCGCCTATGTGAACAGTTTTCTTAGACAATAGTATTACAGGTGGTATTGTTGCTTAAGAAAACTATTTACATAATTGTCTGCCCGGTTGGCAAAGCGTAGCAAGGGAGTTGTGTGAGCGGTTTAGATGGAAAAATCCTGAGAACCACTGAAGTGAGCCACCAAAGCTACTGTCGTCCAAGAAAACTGGCGCTTCCCTGACTGACTGAATCTATACTTTCTGAGCTCAAAAGAGGACATAACAACCAATTTCAATTTTTGAGACTTACATGTGTCCCACTTGGGTAAGACATAAGTTCAAAATTCTATTTGAGTTTTATGATCCACTTAACTAAGATATTAAGTCACAAAAAAAAATTAGAATAATGTCATTGCGCCAGTTTTGGATTCGTAAAAATAATCTAACCCGAAAAAAAGTGGGCGCTACAATTCCGTCTGCATGTACCTTTGTGTGTACCTCGACCTACAGTCTTAGCCTCTACAGCGATTTTCTTTAAACTTTGTACTGAAGGGTTAAAGTTTAGGGAGGTAGGTAGAAATGGCAACAACTGTGGCCCAATTAGCGTTGAAGTGCGTCAATTTAATACTCTAACACGTTTATCACCTCATTGTAAGAAATTGACATTCCTGACATTATGATCTTCATATTTTCACAACCTGCTGCCAACATACACATACTCGTATGTAGACAAAAATTGTAGTAAACTCTTTTACTCACCACTTTCCGCAAGAACACAACCAAACTTCTTTAAACCGCACAACGGTACTCCGAGAGGTTGCACCATATTATGCGTAACACATCCGCACCGCTGAAATAATCTCACACTAAAACACTCTGCCAAACAATTCCAATAGGAGTACTGCCGAAAATACTTCAACTTGTATTCCGCATCGAAAATGCAACCTCTTTTCGACAAGGGCATATTCCGCAAATACGTCGTACCAAAAATCACTGTCGTCTTGACCTCTACATAGGCTTCCTGTCTTATGGGAAAGATTTCGTTGTTACCGTTGTCTTCAGGGAAGTCATGTGCATCGGCTACAATAACCCGATAGCCAGGAAATTTCAATGCTCCAGCTAAATAGTCATTGGCTTGGGGATCAATGAGGACGGTTAGACCTGTTTCATGGCCACAACCGTTAACTTGACGGGGCCTCGACGATGGAATCAGGAACTTATTGTACCTAGAAATAGATAATGTGGACGCAATAAAGAAACAAAAATCAGAGTTGCTATATCACTTTCTGGTTTGATTATCCTCCCGGGCGAAATAATTAAATGCACAACATCGTCCCCTCAGAACAACAATGGGCTCGAAAATTGAAGCACATTGGACTGCTTGACCTTGCCACATGCACCTCTTCAGTTCTTGCATGCAATCGGGATTGGTGTGATAGAACAAATCCAACAGACTTGCGTTATTGGCTGACATTAAGTCATCGAACATTTGAAAGTCCTGCTTGTTGGCATGAACGTTCTCATTTATGTACAAATGTACCTCGAACAATTGGAGGATCTTTTCTTTCGTCAAGTTACTGTTTAAAGCACTGTTCAATAAAAACCATGCAATAAGCTCGAGATCCTTCTAACAAATGTATTTACACTCACTACTTTTCAGCCAGCTTAATAGCTCTTTTCTTCGAAATCCGATTCAAGCTACACAAAGTTATAGCCGGAAAGGGTACAATATATCCAGGAAAATTGTTTGTCTCAATTAAGGTCACAGTGGGTGTCTCGTAATTAATTGCTGTCCAGTAATATAAAACCAAACAAGTTATTAAAATCGACGTGATTATAATTATTCTCCAAGCGACTCTTTCGCAAAGTGAAGCTGATTTGGTCAGAGAGAGCATAGCGATTCCATGAATGCTGGACAGCTCACAGAATAACTCAAATGAAGTCTTCTTTTCGAGATTGTCATGGGTTCTTGGATCTTCCTCAAAGAGACTTGATTTCGCCTTGGGCTTAAGGTAGTTCTCGAAGTTAACCAAGTAAATTGGGGTTTCCTTGTTGATGGTCGACATGCTGATTGACTTATTACTGTGGTTGGCAGTTGAAGGTGCACTGATTTTATAGGACTTTTGATGGAACGCCTTTTGGTTGTTTTAGAATTCATAAATTCATTAAATATCTATCAAGAGATTCAGCGATAAAAATGATATGTTCGAATAATGAACCTAAAAGTATGCAAGCATTTTTCGTGTGATTCATTCACACAGAGGCTCTTAAACTGTCATTAGGGGTGCAAATTGGGTGTAGATTTCTTTCTTGTAGAATCCTAATGATACCACATTATTCACTTTTCGAAACAGGAACAGACGTGTTCATAAATCAGGGGGCTTAAAGGTAAAAACAGGTTTTCGGTGTGAAAAAAATCAAAAAAATGACACATCATAAATTGGTGCTTGAATTTTCGAACAAAAAAACTAAATGTCTGTAAATTCTAATTTAAAAATTAATTTAGTCGATCTTTAAATATGCATAGATTAGGGAAATTAATCACTGAATTGACATCACAGGTTCGGATTCATTGAATAAAATGAAAGACATTTTGTGACATAAAACACATTATGACGGAAATACTATAAATTCATTTTGGTAACCACACCTACTGGCGTAGGTGCTCTGACGCAAATTGAGTTGGAACCATGGAGCTTTAGAGGGCATTTGTAAGACATATGCAAAGGCTTAAGATGAATAGATAAACCAAGGCATAGGCACGATCATGGAATGTTTTTGCTTCAAATTAAATAATGGAGAAAATCGAAACAAATTAAAAGTGATGTTTGTGGGTATTAAATTCGAAAAGATTTGCTTGGAATTCCATAATTATACCATACAGAACTGTCTATCTAGGTGAATATGATAAAAAAAAATATTTGAACATTTTTAATATTTACTTTTCATGCTTGACAAGTGTGATATTGGTTTCAACTTTCGTTGAGCCCGTTGTTCATTTTGTCTGTGCGTACAGGTATACATCGAACTCGAAATTAAGAATAAATGGATGTACGGACTTCAAATTGTGTACAGAACTTTTTTCCTAAAACAAAAATTCGCAACCATCGATTTTTTAAATCAAGAAGTGATAGCTCCCATGCAACGCACACTGTGAGATTTTGCTCATCTAGCGAAGTTAAATTAATATCGCTTGCAAGTTTGGACGAAAAATCATATTTCGCGACGAATCACATTTTTTGGTGAATGGTTGTGGGAGCAAGCTAAATTGCCGTATATGGAACGACAGCAATGCACATGAGGTTCACAAAGTGACAATGCATCCTCCAAAACTTACCGTTTGGTGTGGATTTTGGGCCAGCGACATCAGTGGTCCGTATTTTTTTTTTTTTTTTTTTGAAAACGACGCTGATGAGGCCGTCACCGGCAATGGCGAGGGCTACAGAACGATAATAACCAATTTCTTACGTCCCAAATTTAATCATATGGATCTAAACGACCTGTGGTTCCCGCAAGATGGCGCCGCATGCCACACAGCGGACGCCATCCACGATTGACATTCTGCGGGCACTGTTTGAGGGTCATGCGATTTAACCCCTCTAAAATTTTTCTTGTGGGATTTTCTGAAGTCGCAAGTCTGCGAATACCTTGCAATCGACCAATTGGAAGAATACAAGAAGAAATAACTTGTCTGCTATTAAAAAAGGACCTTATGAACGCTAAATGGCATATAAAACCAGCAATAATTTTTCACGTATAGGTCTTTTATTCTTGTTGGATGTTAATTGGGAACCCAGAACTTATAGGATAATGTGGAACCATTTAATGATTTCTAAATCTGAAGAATTGTCTGGCAGTATTGCAATCATTCACCTGATGGAGTCAATCGTAACCAAATAGACCACGTGTTGATAGACCGTCGCCACTACTCGAACTTGATGACGGTACGAATGTACCGAGGTGCTAACATCGACTCGGATCACTATATCTTGTTGGTATGGTTTTCCGAGGGCGGATTGCCTTGCGAAGACGTATTGCATCCGCCGATCAGGTTCGAATCAACACGGCTGCCCTGCGCAATGAAAACACCAGTAACACCTTTGGTAATGCGTTAGGACTCACCCCAGAATCACTTGGTTTAGGGAAAGTATGCTGGGCGTAAATGAGAAGTGGACGCGCCTTAAGAATACTGTCATTAGTACTGCCAACTCCATCTTAGGCAGCAGTCGTAAAAATCGGAACACCTGGTTTGATGATGAATGCAAGCTAGCGACTGAACGTAAGAATGTTGCGTACCGAGCAATGCAACAATCATAGAACGCGGGCACGCGAAGAGGAATATAAAGAGCTCAAAAAAATAGAAAAACGGCTTCACAGACAAAAAAAATCAGCCTTAAGAAGAACCTAATCTGTGAAATAGAAAATAGCCGATAGCGAGGTCCGCACCAGGCGCGGAAGTTCTACCAATTCGTCCGAAACATGACGCAGTACGCACCACGTTGCACATACTGCAAGGACGGAGAGGGAAATCTGATCACCGATCCTGAAAGCATACTGGAACGATGGGAAGTGTACCTTAATGAATTGCAAAATGGTCAGCTCACTGCAGAAGTGGAGGCTCCAATACTTCACGAAGAATACCCTTCGTTGCCGCCACCCAGCATACAAGAGGTTGAGAAGGCTATAGGCCGGCTTAAACAGAACAAAGCCCCGGGAGCCGATGGCATACCAGCCGAATCATTCCATCACGGCGGGCCAGCCTTACGTCAAGCAATTCATGATATTAAAGTACACGTATGGGAGCAGGAAGAAATGCCAGAAGACTGGCGAAAAGGTATAATATGCCCCATACATAAGGAGGGAGATGTCACAACGTGCAGCAATTATAGAGATATCACGTTATTGAGTACCGCCTATAAGATTCTCTCCTCTATCCTACAAGACCGCATAACACCATACGCTAAAAACATCATCGGACAATATCAGTGTGGTTTCAGATCTTAAGGCAGGCGATGGAAAAATGTCTAGAATTTAACATCCCAACTTACCATCTGTTTATAGACTTTAAGGCCGCCTATGATAGCATAGCTAGGGTAGAACTTTACAAAGCCATGAGAGGATTCGGCATCCCAAATAAATTGACAAGACTATGTAGGTTGACGTAACATGCCTCCTGCCTCAACCTGGCGTTGAAAAAAGCAATCCGTGACTCTGGCACGGCAGCAAAAGGGACCATCGTCAACAGGTCCAGCCAGTTACTGGCTTACGCAGACGACATCGACATCATCGGAAGAACCG
Organism: Chrysotoxum bicinctum; assembly: GCA_911387755.1. Lineage (NCBI taxonomy): Eukaryota > Metazoa > Arthropoda > Insecta > Diptera > Syrphidae > Chrysotoxum > Chrysotoxum bicinctum. The sequence goes on from OU426988.1 coordinate 10,631,549, forward strand.
AACAAGATGTACAAGATGTGAAGGTAAAACAAAGTACATGGTGGCGTCGAATGCGAGAGGAACAGTTCTTTGTGGTACATTCTATGGTAGACCATGCTTGCGCTGGAGAGATGGCGTAGACCAGGACGCCCGAAGCCTTGGGGTGCGCAACTGGATGGCATCGGCTCGAGACTGGAATAGGTGGAGAGACTTGTTGAAAGAGGTCAGGACCTGAACCCGGTTGTCGAGCTGATTATGATGATGACTGCTATCATTAGCATTGCGATCCTCCTTGAAAAAAATGCATCTGCATGGTCACAATCGATGTACTGAATAGGGTTTCATCCAAGCCTTCTCCTGGTTCAAACTATATTTGAATGACTTTTGTTGAGCTCCATCGCAACCGAACTTTGCAACAATACTACATTCGAACAAGTTTTAAGGTCTTCAGTGGAGCAAAGTTTTCCCACCAGCATAGGCGTATTATACTGTGTTTAAATAAACTCTGTAGATTACATACAACTCTGGAACCACATGCTCTCCAGTTCCAATTTATCCAAATGAGGAAGGTTAAAGTCATCGCCGTCCACAGAAATTGTTTGTGCAACTGCGTTTTCTAAAAAATAAGACCTAGAGGGACTCCAGTGTAAACAGCACACCCTGCAGTAACATTTAGCTAGTGTAATGGCTCTTCGTAGGTTATACATACGCGGATTTTCTGGAACCCAAAAGCGATAATTTTGCAAAATTTTAAACAACCTATTATTAAGGTATTACGAATACTGTGATACTACTTACCAATTTGCTAACTTTAAAGCATATTACTAATTTTAAACAATTTGTAACTAGTATCGTACTAAAGCAATTTTCTAAATGAATTGCTTCTGAACACATCTAAAACAATGACAGTTCGTGCAACAAACTAAGTAAAAAGACCCTTTGTGGCGTTTGTAAATAGCACGGTTCTAAAAAAAATAAAATAGGTATTCGATGGTTTTAACTTTAATAAAAGGATAAAGAAAGTATGATGCTATATTCGATAATAATTTGCAAAATCGTTTTAACCTAGTTTCATATGAATATGAGAAGTTGAGGTCTTATGTACAAAAATGATTTCATAAATTAGAAGTTTAAGACGGACGATCGTCGATGAACCCATGGGGCATACCAGTATTTATTTTATAAATATCAAACCTTAATCTATCGAATACACCTCGTATCGGGCGTTCCGAAAGCTAATTTCTAATCCAACTAAGAAGAGATTCGTCAATACAAAATGTAAAGATTTGTGCCACTGATTGGTGAAATATGTATACCATCAGATCACCAGTGAGCTATTGCTTAGAAAGACATATCTACTGCTGGTCTTAGAAAACTTTCGTTTTTCTTCATAAAGTTTATGCAGTCTTCAGAAAAATGGGAGGAATACTATTCAGGCCAGCTGATTTGTGTATATCGAAATCTTTCAGTACTCAGCTGGTGGGAAAAAGCTTGTCCATTTGGCCCTAGTCCACTACGAGTTTTATTCGCACTTTAATTAGACAGGTAAAATATTTTGTAGCTTCATACAAAATCGGAATCGACCTGTTTGGTTTGTCTTATATCTACGAAACTACACATCTAATCTAATAAAATTAAAGGACAAATGAGGAATCAGAAATTTAATAGAAGTTGGGTGAAAATTCAACATGTCACATCGGTACGAGTATTGTTTTCGACTAAAAGGGTTTTTGTTATTGCCTGAATTTTATACATATTAAGTCTGTTTTGAAATAGGTTTCAACCATGTGCTTTACATTCTTGTACGTTGCTTTTCCTGACAGAAAATTTATAGTAGTTAAAAAATATAACTCACGTTTCAAATTTCATGTTTCTTACAAACCATTTACTAGCGTTTTCAGCTTCCCCTATGCACTCATCATAACCTTAATTAAGTCATACTTTCATTTTGTTCTTTCTTGTATTATACCTCCTCAATTCTATGACCTTTAAAATCACTATATTTCATAACCCTCTTTTAATCTTTTAATCTATGCTTAAGCCTGCTACATGCTTTCATGTTAAAAGAACCTACGTCTATTCTGGCACGTAGAACAAAAATTCTCAAGATTGATTTACAAACAAAATAAAAATGAGAGAACAAAAAAAACTTTGACGTCACAACTCAGCCTCAAAGTAAGTCGTTCCCCTTAGTTCGAGTTCTATTTTTAGTTTAAAAATAATAATTTAAGGTTATAAAATTTGGTGATAAACCATCAAAAGCCACTCAAACGATCACAAAAAAAATATAGAAAACCAAATCGAGCTTACATAGAAATAAATATAAGTATAAAAGAATATTAGTAAAACAAAAATAACTAATTAAAATAAACAAGAATAACAACCTACTACGTCAATCGAAAAGCAATTTGTGGGGTCTGTGTGCTACTTCAAAACCACCAACGCCCTATCTGTGTGGTGCTGCCCTTTTTTCCCTACAAATAACGATGATTTACAGGGTTGCAAGCCGTCATTAACAAGGCGAACTAAACTGAACAAAATGCATCAAACTTAATAATACACAAATACAATACAAAAAGGGAATTTTCTAATTTTTGTCTTCCATTTTTTTTTGTTAGCTTAAAACTATAAAACTTAAATTTACAAAAAAAGCTGTACAAGTGATTGGTTAATACAATGAAACCACAGATGACACGAGCAAGGGAAAACAAGAAATAGCAGTTTCGCATGACGAATCTCACTTGAACAATACCGAATGACGTCAATGCGGGTTGAGTTTTTTTTTTTTTTTACTTTTTAATGCTGGTTTATTTTGTATATGCCTAAAAGGTACCCTTAGGGCAACATATGGATTTCATAAAAATTCAAATTCAAAAATTACCTAGTTTATTGGGGATTCATAACCCAAAAAAAGTCAACAAGAATCTCGTACGTCTTAGGCTACGCGTACAGTAGTGCCACAAAGCTATGCGATGCGAGAAGCGATGCGACAAGCAATTCGAGATGCGAGAATTAGATGCGACATACTGCGCACAGTAAAAAGCGATTTTGTGCGGTTGAGTTGTTAATTCCTTGATAATTATTGCTACCAAAATTATCAAAAAGTTGCACCACACAACCACAAAACGAAACCCAAGTATTTAAGTTCAACATAAAGGCTTATGTGACAGTTTCCATGGAGAGAGGTTTTCGTATTTGGAAACGGATCTTAAAGTGCTTTCTGAACTCCATAGACGAGGATACTAAGATGGCGAAATCCGATTTTATGGATCTTAGTATAAAAAAGATTGCGAGCAGGTGATAAGATATTTATTTAGAAGGTAAAACACCAAAATCTTGATTTCATTGATAAAAAGTTTAAATCTTGAATAAATAAAGGCAGTGTTCATTTTATCATTTCGTCGTCTGCATATAAAGGGGGGCCAAATACAAGTTTCATTTTAAAAATGCAATAAAATGAACAGAATTAAAAACTTCCATTTATTCTGGATTTACTAGTCAGAGCTAATTCTTTGTGCAGAATTCTCCACAGGTTAGTGCGTTAAATGTTGAGCTGTTCAGATCTATGGCGATTTTATGTTCGTGAATTGAGTCTTACACTACAGTAGCGAAATTCTCGTCTGTGTGCACCGTACCACGACAGGGACCATGAGTGTTGTCCAAGAGCATACCAGTGTCACGAACTTTTTGCACAAACTTACGTACAGCAGGAGCGGTGGGTTCTTCATTTCGGCTCAAACTCTTACACAGTACTCACTTTGGAAATAAGTTTTCTGATTTTCGGATGTATGATACTGACTTTCTGTCAAGATTTAGAGCGGGAAACAGCTGTCAGTGTCCAAAATAACCTATAATTTAAAAAGAACCTACTAGAAAGCCAACCCTGTATATGACATTTTCTGAAGTGGAAGGCCTATGTAAAGAAGCTAGAATCGACCGACGCCCTCAAAATCAACATGATCACTCAAATTTACTCGTATCTATTAACCAAATTCGTTGAGAATTAGACCGCTCGATCCGAAACCGCGTCAAACTTTTGAATGATGTCAAATTGCATACAAAATGATTTGTGCATTGGACTGTCATGTAGATAGTCTCAATTCGGTTCGCAATTAGTTCGGACTCGGCAGAAAATTGAAGCTCCCCTCCATTTCTGCTTATACGCAATCAGGAATTGTTGAGAGTAAATTAATCATAAAACTTAGTCTCTCTACTAAACGATGTCCTCTAATTTACGTTCATTTTAAAAATTAATTTTTAGTTCAACTGCTTTTGAAATTTTTTCTTCATAAATTCGCATTTAATCCAGCAAGACGGGATTTTTTTTTGCAGCTCGAACTATTAAATTTAGAAATGGTTTTGAAGATTTTCCTCTGTTAACATTTAACAAAATTGAAAAATGCACAGAAGGCCATGTTGCCAAACTTGGTTGCAAAATTTAATTTTAGAGTAAGCTTATCCAAAATCCAAGTCTTTTAAATTTAAAAAAATAGCAACAGTTTGGAGTAATAGTAATCAACAAATTTATTTTGTTTGCTAGTAAGTTTTTTTACTAGGCAAAGTTTTTGGTTGATATATTCAAATTGAACAACAATATATTTTTTTAATAAACTTCTTTAAACTATTTACTTTACTTTCATATTTATTTAAAAATTTATTAGCTTACTCGTAGATCGCAAGAAGAATTTTTATATATTGACTTTTAAATAAATATGTATGTTTTCTATTTCAGGTTTCTGAGTAAAAACCAGGTAAGTCAGTTGAAAAAATTTTGCTTTTTTATTTTGGATACAAAGCTGGGTCATCAAATAGTATATCGAAATCTTCGTCTTTCAAAAACATTTCATGTTATTTTATTTACTCACAAATCATAAAAAAAAAACAATTCATCTCTTTCAAATAAAATTTCAAAGAAATTGTTTTCGGGGAAAATGTCATATTGATTTAGCAACTTACTAAAAGGTAAAGTAGACATTTTAACTTATGTTAGTAAAATGTTAGGCTGATGAAATAGTTTAAAATTAGTTAATTCTTCTTTCTATTTTAGTAATTTACGAAAATGGCTTTAGCATTTTTATCGTTTAAAATTTTGCAAATGTTTAAAAAAACCTTTAACAAATTCATTACTTTGTTACTTAGACGCGTTAACAGCTTAAATCAGCGACTTTGGTAAAAGTCTTATTTTACTAAAAATTTACCAATTTTACAGAACAAATCTTAGATTTAATTATTTCGATATCTTAATTTAATTTTAAGATATTTCTAACTAGTCAATAGGAACCACTGTTTTCATTTCGATTTTTTTTTTTCAGTGTTTTGTTTTATCGTTTACAAAAAATCCTAAAGAGATTTTACAGAATAGTCCCTATCACGGCTGTTCTGATTTCCAAACGAATTTGAATTTAAAAACGGAAACGAAAATTAAATCCGAACGTTTTGAAAAATGTTGTTCTGATTTCCAGCCGGATTGAATCACTAAATGTATCCATAGTCTTACATTAAGTTAGAACATTTTACATCATTTAGATGATGGATGTACCAGTTTGAAATTTACTGGATAAAGAAACCATAGAAAGACGAAATAATCTCATTGCCAAACGAAAGTTTCGTAGAATGCATTCAAACCCCTTGAATATTGAAAACAATTTCTAAGAAATAAGTTTAATGACTAATAGCTTTGTATATATAACCATAACCTATGGTATTATCATGGAGCGTGATTTTGTATTGCGAACTCTAGCCTAATGGTGGCGCTTAAATTAAGGCTAAACTTTACAGTGGAGAGTAGGATAAGATACAAAACAAGTAGTAAAAAAGAGAATATTTTATTATAAAATTTAGCAGAGACAAGTCTAGCAAGTACTGTCCCTATACCTAAGATGTTGCCACAATCTTCTTGATAGTACTATAAGTTTTATATACAAAGCTAATAGTAAGCAAGTCTTATTCAAACTTTATTTTTACTCGTTAAAGATTCATTCAGGCGTTCAAATTTAACAAGTAATCATTTAAATACATTATTATCAGATAAATTGTTAGATCGTTGGAACTCTGGTGGATCCCTTACCTCAATGGCAAAAATTATCCTTGTCGTAAACTCGGCTTATCTCGATATCATTATTCATCTCTACAGTCTCTCATTTTCTTAGCTTTAGGTGTTAAAAGAATCGTACACGGACGCGTGGTATGTTTCACCTCATTTCTTAGGTTGGTGTTTTGTTCTTTGAATTCCATTTATTGATGATGTAAGTGGCACAGAAAAAAATTGTTTCTCCCTTTGACTCTGAATGTCTTAGAATTATTGATTCCATTGCTGTAATGCTGACCACAGTTTCTTTTAAGTGTGTCAGATATAATTGATTGCATTCGCCACCACCAGTCCTTATGTTGAATCAGCTTCTTTTTAGTAAAGACTTTTTAGTCCAACCACACCTATAAATACATGTAAAAACGTGATTATAATGCACTACAATTTCCAGGCCAATGGCTTACTTTTTTCCATCCAGTCACATCTCTTTTTGGAAGTCCTAAAGTATTTACATCTTCCCACAATCTATCTATATGCTCGGCTCTATTTTTTGTCTTAAACCACCCTTTTCTAAGGTTAGGAAAATTGGGCCACAGGGCTAGATGCCGGTGGTTGCCAGGTCTACCTACATGCCTACCTACATACATAGGTGTTGTGTAAGAAGAGCACGCTTCAAATTAAGCCGTTCTGCAATAATTAATTCGGCAAATATAAATATGGTTTCCAGCCCTGGAAGTTTATAATGAACTAAACTTATACGGCCAAATCGAAAAAATTGGCATCGAATCTCAGACCCCAATTTTAAGGCCCAAAAAAATACCGCGTCTTCAGATAAAGTCCCAAGCCATTGCGGATGCAGGAGGGTTTGGTCTGGATGACTGAAAATGAAAATGCAACCTGTACTGAATTTCCTTAATGAATCAGGAACCCATTAATACGAGTAGTTACAGAAAATTTTGAATGAAATTTGTAGCAAAATTAATAGAAATATTTTTTCGTACCAAGTTTTTTTTAATTTATTTTTGGTAAAACTTATAAGCAGCTCAGTAACTAAAATTGAATAAATCCCTTATGCTCTTATATTTACTCTTTTTTGTATTTCAAAGTTGATGTTCAGGATAAAATCAATGACATTTTATGTCAAAAACGGTGACTTATTTATCCCATTTCAGAATTATCTACAATTCAATAGAGCGCCATCTCAACTCTCAAATATCAAACATTTCAACAATTTGAATTCACTCTGATTGCTTAGCTAAGCTACTTCTTCTTTCTTTGTTTGAGTTTTAGAATTTACTGACTTGGGTATTCACTTTTTCAAAAAAAAAAAAAAAAAAAGACAACACTGCTAGTTTCTACATATAAATTATTTCAACTAAAAATTATATACTTAAAATTTTTTCTCAACTAAAACTATTTGATCAAATTCTCCCTGAGAAATGAAAAACCCCTTTGTTAGCGTTTCACCTAGAAAGCGTTTGAAGGACAGATGATAGAATGTCTTAAGCTCATGTTTACACTCACCAAATACCCTCTATTTAGCAAACAAATAACATCAAGTACGTGCTCAATTCGTGGGTGAAATGTAACATTTCACTTGACTAGGCCATCCTAATTTAAAATGCCTATTCCATGCCAAAAGTTTGGTCCAGATTCTGACAGCAAATATACGCGACCCATTTGTGCGTTTAGTTTTTTTTTAGCATGAAACTTCATTTCGCGTAGTTAATTGCCATTCTGAGTAATCACGGTGCGGTAATGCAATTGGTAACATGATCCCGTTGCAAACAACGAACAGGATCCATCAGAGACATGCACCCATAGCAACCGCACAAACGCTGACCCGCATATTAAAGTTGCGAACACGAAATGAAAGCGTCGGTTGGTTTGCTTTGGTTTTGGTTTTGGCTTGGTAGCATAAGAGACAAAACAAGAACAACGATGACTATGATGGACGGACGGACAGACTAGACAGTTGAAATTTAAACAAACCAGCAGTTTTTATCGCGGTTCTATACAATGGCAGTTTAAGGCTGGAGCTCTATTTTTCAATGCCTCGTTTGACGTCAATGGTCTTTCACATAGGCATATTGTGAGTATGTGACGACCGCAACAAACTGTGGGGCACAATTACTGAAACATTGGAACTCAATTCAACAAAATCAAATACATTTATACTAAAATGTTCAGCACATCCATATAAATATTTAGTATTTTCTTCAAATTTCCCAGAGCGCAATTGGAGACGTTTTTGTGCTTCAAATGATCAAGAATTCTGTTCTTTGGTTGAATTGATTTTGCTAGTGTGTTAGTTCATTCTTCGGTTCTTTAACCGGATCGATAGGAAGCTATTCACTACAGCACGCACACACTGTCAGGTGTGGCGATATTTACGCATTATTTATTTTATTTTAAATAAAGTAAACTCCCTTTAAATAACGACCGCACCAACTAGCTCGTGAACATAACTGATAAAAACATAAACATTGGCTTAAGTTTTCACATTGAAAGATCATTAAAATAAAGTTGAAGGGTACGTATAAAAAAAAATTGTTCCACTTTAATAAGTAAAATGTCCCACTGTGCCATCCCCGCATGTCCAAAGAACACTTACAATCCATTGTGTTACACTAGACGATGCAGTTCCAATGGACTTTTTGTTATTGTTGTTGTGCGAAAATCTTGATGTCTCGAGCATCACGTATTCATCATGAGGTGTAAGTTGCGGAATGGAGCAACACAGCTAGGTTGAATCGAGATGATAAATTGCGAGTGCATGCTGAAAATATATTAAAAATAAATTAATGTATTTTTTTTTTCTTTTGTTGTTATTTTTAAATCTGTGATTTATTTTATAGTCCCAAGTCAAGTAGAACGATGATATGGAGTGTGGAGCATAAATGCGTATATCGATTTATCAATATTCTCAAATCGATGGCAATGTTTAGTTATAAATTTTTTTTTATTTTTTCATTGCATATGGACTCAAGAATTTGTTTAAGCGCTTCATGACTTATTGTCTTTTGTTCGTAATTTTTTTATTAGGTGTAACCTAGTGAAACTCTCTTTAGGGCTGCGGCAAGGCGGTAGCTTTCATCTTCGAGGGTTACACAAAAAGAAAACGTTTGGTTGGTCTAACTTAATATGTTTTGATATTGTTTCTCAGCATTAGAGTAGCTTATTGTAATGCATACAATTACTTATTTCAACCAAAAACTTGGTTATTCTCGAATTCGAACTTGATATTTTTCGCTCATTTGCCCAGTAATGCCCATGCGCCAAACATTTCGCTTAACAAGTTTTTGCTTCATTTGAATACTTTGGTATTTCGGTGCATTCCCAAAAAGTTTTTACTTCCAGGGGCCTCACAGATATTTGACAATTTTTCCTCGCCTAGATTTTCTCAACTGAAAACTTTAAATTGTCTTTTGCATAAGCTTGGGAAAAACTTACCATTTTTCAAGGGAGGTTGGTTAGCAATTGAATCGCAATGTAAAGTCTTGGCATCTTCCTCCGAGTTCTTCTAATTGTGCAGGTTTGCAAGCAATGGAGATCGTACGCTGCTCCAGCAAAGTCGTCAAAGATATCACCGAAACCTTGAAATCAACAAATGTCTTAGAAAAGGTGTTCTGCTGTCACTTTCGGACATCAAATCATCCCTTATTGTTTTATTTACAGGAATACAAATCTTGGTATCAACTCAACTCTTAATGAGTTTGATGCGCTGTCTGATTTCATTTTCCGAATTGTTTTCAAGTACCTTCGGACTGAAGTCATTATTGTGACTTCAATGTACACAAGTTGTCTCCGCTATTTAGGACTGACAGCACCCGAAAAAAGATATGTTGAGATCTTTACTGATCTTTCTTACTCAGCTTGTAGATGAGCCAACTCGAATACCAGATGTAGCTGTGCAAAATTCTATACCTGTTTCTTGCCTATGTTTCTACGTTGCCAGACAGCAATTTTTTTTTTTCAATTTTTGTTTTATTGAACATACTATTTACAATTTGGCTTACAACTAATAAGATACTACATAATGTATGAAAGTTTACATTTGTTGGCTCATAGGGGGCCTAACTATATACAGTGACTTAAGTTTAATTATTTTTATATAAAATTTACATGACGAAAAAAAAAAAATTAAATTTAAAATGTCGGTTGTATTGTCCTCAGGGTGTTCATTCCTGGTTGTCAGTGGTGATTTGTGTGGGTTGTGGGCAGGGATTCCGTTTTAGCCGCGGTGGTAGGCTGACCCAATGTCAGCGTAGAACGAGACTACTTCCTCGTTGTCCATGATTACGTTGTCATCCAGAGTTTCCATCACACTGAGGTACCTCGGCTCGGGATGTCGTTGTTCTGTGGTCATCCTTCTCATAAGCTGATTCGGGTGGTCGATGATGTTCCCCATTAGTTTCTTCATTGAAAGAACTAGATATTTGTCCAGCGGGATTAAATTGGCTTCTGTGTAGAGATGCTCGTTCCTGTAGTGTTTCTGTCGTTGACGGTCGAAGTAGAGTCCAGTGCAGATCCTCAGTATCTTCCTTTCGAATAGTTGAAGTTCCTTCATAGCTGTCTTCGAGATGGAAAACCAAACTGGGAAGGAATAGCTGATCACTGGTCGCAGGAGCTGCTTGTAGATTAATATCTTTGTCGGTTGGCTAAGACCTGATCTTCTTTTCAGCAATGGGTGCAAACGGCTGAAGGCCCAGCTGGCCTTTTTCAGAACATTTCTTGAGTGCAGGTTAAACCTTAGCAACTCATTGAAGTGCACTCCCAGGTACTTGACATTTGGCTTTGCCACTATGGAGGATCCGTCAGGGAGTCTTAGGACCAGATTTCTGCAAATTGTTGCGGTGCGAAGGCCTCTACCAGTTGAAGGTCTCCTGAAGCAGACAAGTTCCGATTTGGAAGTATTGATTCGGATGCCCCATTTCTGGTAGAATTGGAAGAGTCTGTTAATGTGGGTTTCTACTTTTTGGACAGCGATTAGAGGTGACATTGATGTGGCGTAGGTGAGCGAGTCATCAGCATACAGAAGGTTCTCGCATCCAATTGGTGAAGGTTGGTCTGAAGTCATCAAGTTGTAGAGGAAGGGGCCTAGTTTTGAGCCTTGGGCGACTCCAGCTCTGATGGTCTTCATGTTTGACTTGCAATTATTTACTTGAACGAAAAATTTCCTGAAAGATAGGAAAGAAAAGAGAATTTTTATTAATGGCGGAGGTACTTGCATAAGATGAAGTTTGTGGATTAGACCGTCTATCCACACGCTATCGAATGCTTTCTCGACATCTAGAAAGCATCCGACGGTGACACGATTACTGTTGAGGGCTGTGGTGATATCGTGTTGGAATTTTACCAGTGGATGCAAGGTTGAGTGTTTTTCTCGAAAGCCGAATTGCATGTCAGGGATGATTGAATTTTCAAAGCAGAATTTCTTCAGTCTTCGTAAGATTAATTCTTCCAGTAATTTGCTGATATTGTTGAGAAGTGATATTGGCCTGTAGTTGGAAACTAAGTTGGAGGCACCTTTCTTCGGAATTGGCACAATCTTCGCTGTTTTCCACTTCTGGGGGAAGTAACAGTTGTTGATGCAGTTGTTTAAAATGATTGTGAGGAAAATCATTACCGCCTGTGGCAGCCTTTTCAGGATGTAGTAGGAGACACCATCTGGTCCAGCAGACTTTTTTGGCTTAGAATTGCCGATGATTTCTACAACCTCCTCTAGATTGCATAAATGTGGACTATCGGTGGGATCATTTGCTGGATTGATAATATTAAAATTTATTTTATCCGGATTTGGTTGCAGTGTTTGTTGAACTGTTGCCTCAACTTCTCGTAAGAAAGTTTGGTCAGTAGGTGGGCTCGGTGTGAAGTTTCCTTCGAAGTAGTCGGCGAACGCTTCCACCTTGTCTTGGGCCGAGGTAGCTTCAGTATCATTGCTGATGATGGTTTCCGGTATTTGTGGCTGTTTTCCAATGATCCTATTGATGTTTTTGAAAGCATCTGGTCCTGGCTTGATTGCTAGTAATCTTTTCTGGTATTGGATATTATTGTGGTATTGAATGGAATTCCGGAACATGATGTTGACTTGCTGTAGCTCATTCCAAACTATCTGGTAGTTTCTGTTTGTTGTATTCAGTTCACTTTGATGGATCCGCTGGAGACGTTTCCTTAGACGTTGTCTGTGAGCATACAGATTTTGAACGTACTCGGGAAGGTGCTGGTACCTATCCCTTGATGTTTTAGACTGTTTTTGCTTGTCCAGGGCATCAGATACGGCATGTTCAAAGTTGACAATTGCTGCATCGATTTCGATATCCAGAAGATTCTTGTCTGAAGGTGGGAGAGTTAAGCTGTCTTCTATGTCTCTTTGAAGTCTATCAATATCCAGCCGTCTGAAATTAATGAAATTCTCAGGAGCTTCTGTTGTAAGGAGTATGGGTTGGTTGAGATTAATCGATAGTTGAACAGCTTCATGGTCCGAGTCACTATGCAATAATGTACAGACATAATTCCGGATTTCCGGAAGAGTGTGCACTAGGTTCGAGGAAGCCAGGAAGAAGTCCAGCGTTGATGGTGTTCTGGGAAAGGTGGGTTTGTGTTGTGAAACAACCACTAACGAGTGCTGGTCGTTGTTGGCGTCCAGCCAGTCAACAATCGCCTTGCCCTCAGGTGAAATCGTAGTATCCAGCCACATGTGATGCCTGGCATTGAAATCACCGCCGATGAGTCCATATGTGCTTCTCTCGAGGACACCGTTGAGAATTTGAAGGTCATTGTGAATATTTCTCATGCTGGATTGGCACTTGAAATAGACACTGATGATGATAAGGGTTTCATCTCTTCCAAGTTTAATGGTGACGGCAGTGGCTTCGCTGGTTCTGAGACCAGTGATAATGGTTTCAGCGGTGTTGGGGCAAATCTTCTTTTTTACGTAGATTGCCGTCCCTCTACGGCCCACATCTTTGTCCTTTCGGAAGGTTTTGAAGCCGGCGATGTCGATGTTGTTGCGTCTAGTGACGTTGGTTTCACTGATGAGAGCGATGTCCGGGTTTTTATTTTTCATCCATAAATTAAATGTCGTCCTCTTCTCAAGGCTGTACAATGAATTCACATTGTACGTCAGGATGCGGAGCTTCTTTAATTGCATATTTGGAATATGAAGGTGGCCAGCGCCACGGACTTCTCACCTTCGCTAAGCTGAGCATAGTTCGATGGAACTGCACTCCGAGCTTTTCCAATGACCGTGAGTAGGTCGGATCCAAAAATCCTTTGGACTTCGGTGTTCAGATTCGTTGGTGCGGTTGTTGTTGTTGGTTTGGTTGGTCCACTCCTTGGTGCTGTTGCTTGGGGTGTGTTCACCTTCGCTGGTGTCGTTTTCTGTTGCTGCTGTTGGCTCCTGGAATTGGTTGGTTTCTGCGAAGAACCACCTTTCACCATTGCTGCAAAGCTGAGTGCAGGGCGGGTAACCAAACATGCTGATTTTGCAGCAAATACCTGTTGTGCTTTTTTTTCGGCTGACATTTTGTTTTTTTCGGTGAGTCTTACCTTAAGTGTTGGGCAGCCCTTGAAACTGGCTGGATGACCTTCCTTTTTGCAGTTGGCACACCATACATCCAACCCAGTATTCTCCTTACGTTGGCATTGCCCGGGTTCATGATCCTCTTTACACTTGACGCACACGTACTGGCGTCCGCAGTTGGTGGCAACGTGTCCAAAACGCTGGCAGTTCCGGCACTGAACAATGTCGTCGGTCTTTAGTCGCTCCCAGTGCACCCTCTGGTTCATTATTAGAGTCTTCGTGTAGACTTCGTTAATGTCACATGTCTTCGATAGCTCTACTACAAAATTGTTATAGGTTTTCCCTTGGGCCTTCTTGGCTTTAAAATGGGATACCTTGACCACTGGAAGTCCTTCTATCCGTAGTTCGTCTTCAACTTCGATAGCAGCATAGGTATGGTGTATTCCTTTAAGAAGAAGTAGATTCTTCCTATCCTCGCGTGGTGTGAAAGAGTTGAACTCAATTTTCCTGGCTTTCAGGAAGTTTTTGATGATTTCGAAGGCTTCTCTGTTTCCAGTGGAAATAATAGTCGTCTTGGTATTTCTGTTTTTGAAAGTTACACTCAATCCCTTGCTTTTGCAGAACCTGCTGATTTCAGCAATGTTGCCGGAATAGCAAAAAATTGGGGGCATTCCTGGGGCCTTGGTTGGTTTCACTATGGATTTATTCGATGTCCTTGTCGGCTGGACTGGAATGGGCTTAGTGGCTGCTGATGTTGAAGATGATGAAGCTGGAATAGGCTTGGTGGCTGCTGATGATGAAGCTGCTGAGAACGATGAAGCTGGTGTCAGTGTCTTTTTGACTGACTTCTCGGTTTCGGTTTCGGCCAGACAGCAACATTGCCTCTCCTGTACATGAAAACGTAAATCATTCAATGGGACAGGTTTTTCCGCATTCTTAGAATTGCTAGATCCCTTTTCTTCTAAATAGGTGGTCTTTTTTTTCGAAAATTCATACTTATTTCAAAAATAGCAAAATAAAGCAAACAAAATTCAAATATTAGATAACAAATATTTTTGGCATATCTTCGATGGGTGAATAGTATTCCAAAAATTAGACAATTTTGTTAGAGTTGATCAAAAAACGATATTTGTCAAAAAAAAAAAAAAAAAAAGCGAAGTTTGAATTTTATTAGATTTTATCATTAATGTGAATGATTTTTTTGATAGACATGGTATTACGGATATCAACAAAATAGATACACATCAATTTTCTTATCAATCACAAATTCTTGATTGAAACGTAAACATACAAATTTATTCGGGATTTTTAAAAGCGAATAAAGTTAAAAAGAATGTTGACTTCGATAGAATTGTTTTTTGAAGAGTAATGATAAATTTTTATAAAGTGAGGATATACTTGTATGGTTATTCCTGGACGTAGGATTGCATTTTTGTGGATGAACAAACTTACCAAAACTGGCTATTAGCCATCTTTTTTTGTATATACTTAGTGTTGGAACTAGTTCTTTATCAACTGGATGTGAATTAACTTTTAACATGATGCTCATGTAGCAGTTGCTGAGAATGCTACTGGAATGCATCTACTATTCTCTTTGGTTGGGTGACTATGTCAACTACGCTGTTTCGAAAAGCCTTCTCCAATCTTAAAACTCCAAGCCAGTTGCATTTTTTTTTTAATAAAAACTCCGGGTGTTGTTTCGATGGCGATACTCTGTCTATATCCTTGATCTGGAAGTCTGCTTGCCCCATTTTCATTCTACACTGTTTCTTATCAGCAGCGTACTAAACTAAAACAAAAAACTATATATTTCTATATTATTTCTATATACTCTTTGCATTCGACCGTAATACTCACGTTTCAGGGAATGGCCATCGGTATATCCTTCAGCCCAACTTCGGACGTACTGTTAAATTCAGAGATTCTTTTTAAGTCGTACGACACGAATGGTGGAGTGCTTTAACCGGCTCCCCGATTTTCTCAAAAGAATATGAAAATAAAAAAAATTACTAGAAACCATGCAAATGTAAGTGAGAAAGTCGTTTTCGAAAAAAAATCCATGGAATTTGAATACAAAAACGAGATTTTACTATTTCTGTGCCAAAAAGCAGAGATTTGATATTCTGAACTCGAATCCGACCTCATATTAGATTTTGAAGTGCTCGTATCTAAAAGGTTAAACAACGCTTTTTCGTTATATTTTAGGTTATACAACTTCATAAACAAATGTTTATCCACACAATTCATTACGGCACTGATTTCATCACGATTCCTTTGCCAAACGGGAACTTTAGCACTTGTTTGAAACCTATTGAGTCTGAGGACCTTGGGTACACAAAAAAATTTCCATTTAATTTAGTTAAATTAAATTTCTGTCTTATACAATTCTGACTGGTGGATATTTTTTTATAAATTATATACCTACATGTTTTAATGAGTATTTAAAAACCTTAATTTAAAATTTTAATAAGTTACAGATGTATTAATGACACCATTTTGATGTTTTGATATTTTATAACGAGAGTGTGTTTTGATTGATTTTCTTTTTAATTTCATGAATAATAACAATTTACTGTTGGAACCCTCGTAACGCACGTTAAGTATCAAATGAGGTATCAAAATAGTCATCGTTTTATTGACATGCAAAATAAATTAATAAATGCACGCATTCAAGTTATGAGACGATAAGGGTAAACACTGAAGTCATCTCTGTTTTTGACGGTACATTCGGAAGCCAATTGTTTGTATTCGAAATAAAATTAGATGATGCTTTGTTAGTCAGCGTTTCTATAGCTTCAAATTAAAAGGATATTCACAAATGCCCTAAAAATTTGCACCTAACGGTTGCTTGGCAATTTAAAATTTGTATTTAGTTTTAGAATTTATAATCCGAAATTTCATGTTCCCTGCTAGCTATCTGTTATGTATATAATAAAATCCCCTCAAAAATCAGAATTTTTCAAAATTTTCCAACATCCAGACTTTATTTGAAAACACTCTCTTAAAAATATATGTTTTTAGGGGTAATGCCTGTGCGTAAATGGCAAATCATTCTTCAAGAACAGTTGTGCTTCTCATCTTAGTAATTTCGATTCGGTAGATTTATTGTAGATTCAAGTTCTCTAAGTACCCTTGTGATATTACTTTTTACTTGCGATATACTTTTTACTTGCGATATAGGTACTATAGGGCAAGTTCTGCATTTGGAAAAAAAATCGAACTCGAGATTTTGATCAAAGTTGACATTACGATGATAGCGAAGACGAAAAAAGTGGGTCCGACAATTCCGTCTGTCTGTCTGTCTGTATGTCCGTACCTCGATCTAGAGCCTAAGCCACTGGACCTATTTTCTTCAAACTCGGTAGTTATGGGTCTTCGGTGATTCCCTAGAGGGGAAATTGAAATTTTTTTTTTAGCTCTAAAACCAACGGTACCCCCATACACTCGTAATGCAAAATCTTATTTATCTCGAAAACGGCTCTAACGATTTTTATAAAAAAATTACGTGTGATATTATGGACATGGACTACGTTTTGGTAAAACAAAAATTTGGGGCAAAATGTTATTAACGGTACCTGTCATAGAACCGTTTTTTTGATTTTCGACTTTCTCATTAACGGCTCTAACGATTTTAACCAAAAATTTTTAGCAGGAGTCCCCCTAAGTTTCAAATAATATTGTATATAAAAATATTCGAAAAATTATTTGTTGGGTTTTTTTGAAAAATTTTTTTTTTTTGAAAAATCAATATCTTCAAAACCTATGAACGATTATTTTTTGAAATTTGCTAAAATCAATATTATTAAATACTTAAAATTCGCATCCCACATTTTTTTCTTGAAAAATTTTAAAGAAATTTCTTATTTAAAAATTTATTTATTTAATAATAAAACGGTTTTTTAAAGTTTGTTTGGATAAATTCATACTTTTCCAGAAATCAGACGGCAATTTCATTTTAAATTCATGTTTTATATTTATAAAATGTATCTTTAATTCCAAAGTACTTTTACATAAGAGCAAGTTCGTGCGATCCAGTCGTGCATTTTATTTTCTTACATTTTCTACGGGGTTGGGTACGAAATCCCGCATCACAAAATCCCGAATCACGAAATCCCGCCGTTTTAATACTAAATTGACAGCACAGTATGAATTTTCATTTCCATAGTAATGGTGACTCGAATCAATCAGAAGCAAAGACAACGAAGTCCCCTTCTATTGTACTGGAATATTTAATACGAAAAAGACCACTCTGATTTCGTTAATTTTTAATTTGGCTTAAAGCTGAAGACAAGTAAAGTATGAAGTCTTGAAAGTATCTTCAGTGAAAAAAATAAAAAAAAAATAAGAAAATTACAAAAAAATATCCAAAAAAAGTTTTAAAAAAAAATCATGTGATACACCACTCCCTACATCACGAGTATGCAATTTTTAACTCGCTAAGATGCCCAGTTTAGCCAGAAATCACGTTTAAAAGTACATTGGGTGGCCCGCTCCTCGTGACTTAAGGATTTTAAGTCCCTTAAATTCCTTAAATACTTTCCATTTGTTTAAAAATAGACCAAAATAAAATATTTAATTAATAGTACTAAAATAGTATTGAAAATCTTGCCAAATATTTCCAACAATATCTGTCGGAGGGATTTTTATTTTTATTTTCGGCGAGATTTCGTGATTCGGGATTTTGTGCGGCGAGATTTCGTTACTCTCCCCTTCTACGAGGTTGCCATATCAGCTATTTTTTCACTAAATCTAGTAAAATTTTAAATGAGTCAGCGAAAAAAAATTGTATGATGTCACCAGATTATTGGGCCTTGCACACCTTAGCATAATGATTAGAGCGTTGGACTGTATGTCGTGTAAAGGGTCTTGTGTTCGATTCTCAGCCGGTGCAAAAAAGTTTTTCAGGGGTGTACTACATCTTGCGAGGAACTGACAAATCCTATAAGAGTATCTCTTGTCATGGAAAGTGCTGCTCATTAGCCGTTCGGAATTGGCAGAAAATTGTATGTAGGCCCCCTCCATTCCTGCTAAACCGCACAAAGACGTGGGCTTAGTTCATCTATGAGCCGTTATGGACTCTAATTTATTTATTTTATGATTATAAGGCTATTAGGCTGAGGTGCTATAGCTATAACAAATATAAAATTAAGGACAATGGCAATGGCAATGACAATAGGATGGTACTTGGTTAAAACGTCAATTTTGCAAATTTGAATTGAGTTTATTATCATACTTCCTCTAGCATTTTATTAAATTTAAAATCATCAAAAAGCTACTTGCCATGTTCTTCACATGACTCTTTGACATTTACAAACGTTAAAAAAAGGTACGTCTACTTAGATTTTTCCACGAAGTGCCATTGTCAATTTTTTGAGAAAATCTCTTTAGTACGATACTAGGTAAAAAATGTTTTAAATTAAGAATGAGTTAGTAAACTACTTTAAAGTTGGCAAAGTGTTAAGTAGTATCATAGTTAACAATAGGTTGTTTAAAATGTTGGTCCAATTTGTTTAGAAATACTGTCGTAGTTCATGAAACCAATGAAAATTAAATTTTCTGATTCGGATTAAAAGCTTTTATGGCTTTAAATATTTATAGAAAAGACTTGTTAATAATGAGTTTCTCAAAAAGAAAACGTTTTTTTTTATCTTCTTTCTACCATTTTCTAGCGACTTTTTGTCTTCAGCTGATCTATAGAAACTTTTGGAGGCTGGTCTAGCAACTTTTAATTTTAACTTGTGGCAACACTGATCTTCTACTATATTCAAATGTGTTCTCGCAAGATCATGTTCTCAATTGAAGAATCAAAAACATCAACGCATCTGGACTAAACAACGTATTAGTTCTTTCGATTTTAATTTCTTAAAATGTCTATCTTGAACCACTTGTCTTGACATAAAGGTTATTCAAATTCTGTTGTTCTATTCACATGAATATTCACATCGTAGATACTCGTATGCACATCTTTTGAACCTTGTTCTTCATTTATCTCCTATTTAGCATGATTATACTGAGATTTATCCAGAATTTCCATAAAATAATAATTTCAACGCAAAAGCATTTTGGTATTCTGAAAAAGATATAATGTTTCTGTTAACCCTAATTATTGCTGCTTTCACCTCATCAAGACCCGATAGATTGATTTTATTTACCAATGTTATCACTGAATCTCAACCACATACGTCATGGCCTCAGCTCCTTCAATATTAACCATCTACCTCTCATTTATCAGTCACCAAATTTATTTAAAAAAAAAAAGAAAGAACGTCATCGTTAATGACAAACTCTAAACAAAAATCAACCGTTACTTGTGTCATTTTTAAAGGATTCCAAAAATATCAATCCAATTTCAATTTTATTTTTAACAACTAAAATTTTTTTCTCTTTAAATAAATTCACCTAATTTGGAATAAGAAATTTAATGAACCTGTTGCAATATTAAGTTCCGCATTTAACGGTGAATTTCGATCTCAAAACTGTCTGATATTTTACGTCACTTCGTTAAATATTCATTTGATTATCCGATTATCACGAAACAAGAAAAAAATTCATTCTCTTACAACAATTTCATCGTGCATAATGCAGACCAAAAGGAAATTTAAAAATACCGCAAGAAAAAGGCAAATAATCCCACTAACTTCCTCTTGACTTTCCATCTCTCATAACCGGTTTTTCCATTTTGTTTTATGGCTGTCGCTTCCATTAATGTTTTAACTTCCGATTAATCGTTCAGTTTTGTTTTTTTTTTTTTTTTATTCGAAAAGGCGTAAAATAAAATGTAAGTTTTTGTATATTTCTTTTGTGTGACCACTCATGGCTTTCAGATGGTTTAACAAAAAAAAGCTTCAAGACACAACAAACAGACAAAAACACCGCAAAGGCTAACATACTCATATAATATTTTATCCAATAGCCTAACCCAATTAGCATTGACGTCATTTGAGACCCTCTTCATATCATTTCGAAATTCGCGGACAAAAAAATTAAATTAACATAATCACTTGAAATGAATAAATTAACATTTACTTAATACATATTTCATTATGTTATATGATTTTTTTTTTAGTTTATTTGATAGATACTTTATTAACTTTTTACTTCAAAACGAAACTCAAAATTGATGGCTTAGACTGAACACTGAGTGTCAGAGTGATGTTCTGGTCTTGAATAGAGATCTATGACATCTAAATAGACAAGAAGTTAGAGTTTCAAAAGCGAATGTTTTATTTTACCCCAGATAAATATGGAACCCTTAATAAAATAGGCGATGGCATGAATTGCACGTACTTCTTCAAAAACTATGTTGGCTTTGGCCAGTTTCTTTTGGCCCAAATTAGATAATATGGATATGCGATTTGGGGGCCTAGTTATCTCACACAAAGGTGACGTGAACTCACCACCTAAACCGTGCGGTGATTCCTTAAGTCGCATTAAAGTCTCGACTGGTCTCTTCAAAGCTAGCATTACTCGTGAAATCGGTCAAATTCAACCAGGATATACAGATCTGTTAAAAATAGAGAAAGCTACAAACCAACTAATTTGTAAACATTTTAGAAACTTATACGACGCAATAGCGACTTTTTATTATTTTTTAATTAAACCGTGGAATTTTCGATTTGTATTTGAGAAATATTTTGTGGTTTTTTCAATAACCAGAATGGCCTCCTTTGGCGAACTGAGATAACCAGGGTACAACAGAGATTCGATGATCGCGAAGCCAAGCACTCACCAATTTTGATGAGGGATCGTCATCTTCAAAATGTCATGATATCATGAATTTGGAAGATCGGTCCAACATCAAACCTAAAAAAGCAACCCCACACCATGATGCTACCGCATCTAGTCTAGTCTAAAGCTCATCATTGAAAGACAATATAGCAGAACTAATAACGGTTCTAATTTTATTTCTCACAGTAGAGCGTTTGCCTTGTCAAAGTAATTCCTTATTATTTTGAACACCTGTGTATTAAGAAGAGTCTTCAAAAGTCATCTTGATCTTGAGAATAAGTTGTGCATCCATGCTAAAACCTAAGCGGAATAACGGATTTGCTTCAAATTTGGCACACAGCATAATCTATGTATGTATAAAGGTTTTTTTTTTCAGATGTGGATAGATTTTGAAATGGAATAAAACGAGTTGTGTGAGGTAGTTTTTATCTTTTTTATTTGGAAGACCCACGTATTGAATAAAACATCGTTCAAATGCCCGACTCGGCTTCTTACGGTGGCACGGATGCAAGTGGTCGAATTTTTAATGACTCTTCCGCATAGATCTGATAGATTAAGTGATGGCCTGTGACTTTAGAAAACCCCACAAGAAAAAGTCTAGCGGGGTCAAATCGCATGAATTTGGTGGCCAGTTCACGTCACCTCTGCGAGAGATAACCTTTCCATTAGACATGTGTAACGCAGCGCTGCGTTAACGCAATGCTTTGAAGCAGCAGCTGCGTTACGTGCGCTGATACATCAGTTTGTAACTCAGTGACGCAGTGACGCAATAGCGCAGTTCATCAACTCATTAACTCAATGATCGAATAGCGCTTTTGACAAGCGCAGCGCTGCGCTGCACAGACAAAAACCATTCAAGCAGATACAAAAAGTGCTGACTTCCTTGTAGCGCTCCCATATTTTTCACATTTTTGACGAAATTCAATGAAATTCCATGATGTGGTATATGGTATTTTTGCTTTTTAAGGAAAAAAATGTTTGTATTACAGAAGACTTATTGCAGCTTGTGGGTAACGTAGACAAATATTTTATGTACCAAAATAACCGCTGATTGTTCAAGAAAATAATAAAATTTTAATTTTTAAAATCGGTCATAAAATGTGGGCAGAATTGTCAATTCTGCCTAGGATTTCTTTTTTGATCTAACCAAGCCTCTTAACCATTTAAGTTGTATTACAACCTACAATTTTTTTTAATATTCATATTAGAGATATTTTAACCTATCCATGGAAGAAGTATTTCTCTAGTTATAGTCAATAGAGTGCAGCAAAATCGAACATTTTGAAAATTTTCTTGCATTTATCTGGAAAATAAGAAAATCGAAGAATTTTTTTTTTGATTTTTTTCCCACATTAGATACTATAACGAAACTTTTAGGCTATGCACATGCATGTTGTATATCAATATAAGCGCTTACTTGTTCTTAATCGAATGAGATATTTTGTAAAAATCCGTTAAAATGCCAAAAGTAATGAGTGATATCTGAAGCAAGCATTGTGTAAAAAAATACAAGTCTTAAAAAAAATTATTAGAAAATAGTTTATATCTGCCCTCATGTTGGACTGAGAGCTTTTCAATTTTCTTCATATATTTAGAAAATATATTGAATAATAATACAAAATAGTTTTAATTTTCCATGTTCAGGTTTTTGTAATTATTTAAATTTTTTCCACAATTAAGTGGGAGAACAAAAAAATCACTATTCCAGATTATTTTTACATTTTTTTCAGTGTAGTCGGGTAAAACTTGATATTTTTTTTTATAAATTGTATGAATGTCTAATGTCTACAGTATTTTAAGACTTTAATCTTAAAGATCTGTATGATATTTTCGAAGTAAAAAAATAGTTTATGAAACCATCTCTATTTCTCTTTTGTATGAAAATCGATTTTTTTCGTTTCAAATCCTTTCAACCAATTTTAGCGTGTTTCCTGTCGAATTAATTGTAAAACATTGTTCAGCATTATTTTAGAAGAGATTTGGGGCAATAAGAAGGTGGTAATTTTATTTCCAAATTCTGAAATTTTTCATCAACTTTTGAATTTTGAGTGATTTGAATCAAATTGATTTTTGCGTCATTAACTCTTTAGTATGAAATTTATTGTTATTTTGATTTTTTTTACACAGAAATAAAGTTTGACATTTCTCATTTAAATATTTACTGCAATAATTAAGATCTGAGAACTAATGCTCAAGTAAGAAGAACTATAAAGTATGTAAATCGGCATATTTTTAAGATTTTAATCAAATTTTTAATCAAAATCTAATTTTTATTGAAAATTTGAGAAAAGTCATCCTACCTCCTCTCCTGTTTCATATTTTCCAAAATGACCTATGACACATTTGAAGAATAGTATTATTGCAATTAATTTGCATCTTTAGTTTTTTAAAATTGTAAAATTTTTCATCAACATTTGAATTTAGAGTTCTTAAAATCGAATTGAGAGGAGCTCCTTGCACCCTTTTAGTAAGAAAAACTTTGTCCCTCCTTAAAAGTTTTTAGACCAGTATTTAGGAAAACATTCCATCTTTCATTTAAGACATTAATCTTAAAGATTGGACTATCAGAACCAAAGATATAACTACAAACGTCTCCGCACATCAAACAAAAAAAAAAATTTTTTTGAAAAGACACCCCCCTTCTCACTCAGACTGTTTGGTCAATGAACTTGTGTGCGCTTGTGCGCTACGAAGTTTGTATGATGATGAGTTAACAAAATACAGCTGCGTTGCGCTGCGCTGTTTTGCTACAAATGAGTTAAAAAAAAAATTGCGTTATGGCGCAAACTGCGTTAACGCATTTGGCTGATACAGTGAAGTGCGCTTGAGTTAGTGTATCAACTAGAGCTCTCTATTACACAGATAATGAAATACACGGATATACGTGTAATTATTGGACCGGGATTTGAATCCGTGTAATTATAATTACACGTGTTATTAATTACACGTAATAATTAAATACACGTGCATCCGTGCATTTAATTATACGTGTTACTAAAATATCCGTTACCATTTCTAAAATATAAAAATGCAATTAAAACGAACATAATTATATTTCTTAACAAATTATTAAGAAAAATTTTTTATTCAATAAGTCCTCTATTTTGGTACAAAAAAACTAAAGTATTAACGTTTTCAGATAAAAGGCAATTCTTTTTTGAGGTAACAATGTTTCCCGCTGTAGAAAAGGACCGATCTGAGCTAGCTGATGTAGCTGGTATTGCTAAACTCTTTTTTGCTAGTTCTGCTATTCCTGAGTTCTTAGAAGCTCGCGTTTTCCACCATTCAAAGGGGTCTAAGTCGAATCTTAATTGAGGCTCAGACAAATAATTTTCGTACTCTATTGTGGAATCTAGCACAGTGCTTATAATTACGTATCAAATGTGAGATAAAATAGCAAATCAAAGACCAATTATAATTTCATCCGTGTACTAAGGATTCGTTTACACGGATAATAAAGTGAATAATTACACGTGTTTTAAGAACACGGATTTGAAATTGGTATATATTTCCTACACGGATTCCGTGTACACGTGTTTCTTAAATACACGTACAAAAACGTAGGCTCTAGCTATCAACGCACCAATTTTTACTGCGTTACCCATGTCTACTTTCCATCGTGCATGCAGAATATCAATCGTGTCGTGCGTTGTGTGGCACGTAGCGCCATCCTGTTAGAATCACATGTCGTCTAGGTTCGTATAATTCATAATAAATTAGTATCCATTATTCTGTAACGCTCGCCATTGACAGTGACCACCTCACCAACGTTGTTTTCGAAATTTCTTGGCCGCGCCGGCCCAAAATCCACACTTACATATGTAACGATAAATTTTTTGTGGATTATTTTTTTTATATCGTATGTTAGCACAACCATTCGTCCAAAAATGCGCATCGTCGCTAAAGACGATTTTTCGCCTAAAATTGGATCCTGCTCCTAACGCTCTGAAAGCCAAGTAAGCGAACAAACGTTGTTGCTTAGGGTCATGAACTTTGAGCTCGTGTGTCAATTCAATTGTTGAAGTCCGGGGTCTGCTTTGACGGACTGCGGCTATATGCTAAGCCGATTTTGCGCTCCTTTCACGAACGATTGCTGGCTGATTGATTACACACGTACCAAACGTTTAAGAGTCGACTCTGAAGGACCATCAGGTCAACCGTTGAACGGGTTCAAGGCGCGCAACGTTTGCACTAACGAACACTTTATTTTGGTTTTAATGTTGTATCATTAAGACGTCTGTTCGATTGTGCAACTGACCATGGTGGTGTGGCATCAGTAACTTAACAATAAACAACAAATTTGACAGATGTCATTAAAAAAAATGGCCGCCACATGCCGCCAAAATCTACCTGCGACAATTTTTTTTAATTTTGATAAAACTTTATACTTGTTAAGCTGCGTTTCCAGTTTTCGTCATAAAATTCGCATACTTCAAAATAGAATTTGATTTTTTTTTTGAGAGAAAAAAAGCCACCAAAATTGATGACCAATGGGGGCCAATTTTTGGCATCTGGAAAACACCTCTGGCAATGAGCCTTCGCGTTCCTGATGGATGGTTTCTAAGGCTTTTGGGTTCTCGCAAGAATAAGGCCCGATGACTCTTCCTAACGTAAACAGCTCAACATGAAGTAGCATTTGGTGGGTTTAATGACTGTTCGTGGGTCATATGCAGATTTTCGGTTCTCCATAAGTATTGATATTCACATATCCACAAAGATGGAAATAAACTTTGTGCCTCATGATTATTTTCAATAACAAGTTGTTTCCCTAGTCGTGAAGAATCGGGATTGCTAAAGTGTAGGTAACACGTGCTTAACAGCTACTGTCTGATTTTTTTTATTTCTTCGAGTCTTTGACTTCACCAAAATTCTGTTTACAGAACGCTGATTTCCAATTGCATGGGATGTCATCTGGTCGATGCTCCGGAATCCTCTGTGACATCTTTAGCCCCTGCTGTGATATTCTTGGTAGAACAGCTGCTCTGAGCTTGACTAGACTTGGCAACAATTCGTGTTGTTTCATAATCTCTTAAGCGAAGTGCCAAACATCGTAAAATTTGTCCAGTTCGTCTAGAACGACTGGTTAATCTTCGCCAATGGCCACAATGAGCCAACAGAACCAATGAATTCCGCAAAAAAATTTTTATTGTATTTAATATTTGTTTACTTTAGAAATGCTAATGTAGATGCCGCAATTTGCAAGTACTAAGGCCCTAGTTATAGCTTTCATTGAAATACATCATCGGAACAAATCAGTGGAATGCTGACTTCATTTTATTGAGAAGCCAGTTATAGCATCATTGAAAAATTGGTTTCAGTAAAAGATTGTGTCATTGGCTGATTATAACAAATTCTATGCATTTGAGGTTAGAGTTGATCATTGAAAGGAAAACTGACATTTGAGAATAGAAAGAGAATCGAACACATTCAAAAACCCGCCTGAAATGTAAAGTTTTTTTTAGGTGACAAAAAGTCTGATGACATATGTATTTTCCAAAAAGAACTTTGAAATCTTACTACCTTGGGACTTTCACACTTAATCGAAAAGTTGAGCAACAGGTTTCCCTAATCACTGCGAATGTCAAATAAACCTATTTGGGTTATTCCCCCCGATAAAATTGTACTTTTTATTTTAATTAAACAAACCACCTAGTTTGCAATTCAAATAAGGTTCATATTGGTTTCTTGGAAAGCATAAGAAGATAACTCAGGCCATTCACATTTTGTTTTTTTTTCCACCGAACTCCCAACTTTTCAACCACAAAACATTAAAAACTCAATTAAAAGTGACAAATAAGAAAATTCATCAAATTTTCTGATGGGGATTTCCCACATCTACATTCTACATGCATATACTCTCTCTAAACCCAATTTAAGGTGCGATAAAAAATTCCCTAACGACTTAATATGAAAATTATATTCACCGCCTTTTGTCTCCAAATAATTTTATCTACGTGCTTATAATTCTCCCAGCGTTCATTTTTATGGAGCTGCATTTGCATAATTTGTGGAACAATTTGTCTAACAATCGCATGCGATTACGTTGAGCTGACAATTGACAGAGGGCTATCTGCATTCGGATCTTTTTCCAAAATTTTTTTTATTCAATTTCGAGAACGTGCGTACGACGATGTGCACGTCATATGTTTTTCTGATAATCGCTTACCCCTATAGTCGTTATTATTATACACGAACGTAAAATTAAAAAAAAAATAATAATAATGGGGTGACTAACTACTTTAACTATAGGCACCAAGATGTTGGCCGAGAATTAATTAAGCACAGTATTTAGATTTCGATTGAAAAGTAATTGTATGAGAATAGATTGAGAAAGGCCGACATTATATGTTGTTATAGTCTGGGAATTTGTTTTGCAATTTGGAAAATAATTCTTTAATACGGCTCTTACGGGCGAAACCTATTTTTAAGATGAAAGGAATCAATTCGATACCTTTCCGTCGGCTTCTTGGGTCACTGTTATTTTGGCAGTTAAACAACTAGTTTGTATTGGCTTTCCCAACGTTTCAGCATGGTTTGCTGCCTTCTTCAGGAGAATTGCTTAGAAGCTATTTGTTTTTTGCTTAAACATAAAATATAAATGATTGAAGAAGAAGAAAAGAACACTTCAAATGAAGCTTAAGATCATGTAACTTGACACGACAGCTGTCACTCAAACAACATGGCCGCAAAAATCTACCCACGCCAAATTGAAAAATTAGACCACACTGTAAAGTTCGCCAGTGTGAACAGTGACCGTATTGTCGATGGTGTCCTCAAAAAAATATGGGCCTATCACTCCTCTCGCGTGAACGCCGAACTACACGGAGGCTTTGGTTGGATGTAATTCTCAATGTCCCAGAAACTAAGATTTTGCTTATTGACGTAACCGCTTAAGTGGAAATGCACCTCGTCATGATGATTTTCGACACAAATCGTCCTCCTCTTTGTTCAGATTGAGGATGACTTAACAGTAATTCACACGCTGCGGACGATCAGCAGGCACTTTGTACGGTAACATGTGCAAGTCTTTCACTATAATTCGCTGTAGGGTCCGTCTGATGAAGTCCAATTGCGTGACCCATTGACGTTTCTTCGTTCTCATCGACATCGGTAGCCACACCCTTGATATTCTCGGCCGAACAACTAGTTCGGTAGCGGCCACGTCCTACATGCTCTCCTGTAGTTCCAGTCTGTTCGAGTCTAGTATTTAAGCGCTGGAGTGTTTGCCTAGTTGGCCCGACACGATCAGGAAATGGACTTCAAAATTCGCGCTGCGCCAACACCACCGACCACGATTATTAGTCAAAAAACTCGACACAATTATTCCACGCTCTTGCGGAGTATTATGCTCCAATGCTTTACTGTTTGTATACTGCAGCTGTCCCGTTTGCAAATTTCTGATTGACGTACGATGCTACTTGCCAAAATAATAACATCTTGCGCCACCTTGTAGGTATTCCCATCGCTAAAACTTATTTTAAAGCAAGATGCCATACAGAGAACAAACCTTAGGTGGAAAAAAATGACCACCTACTTGGTACTTGACCAATGATGGATCTAAAGCGCGCCAAAGGTTTAATATCTTTAAGCTGATCGCAGGTAGGCTCCGTAAAAGGTGTTATACCAGCACACTTTTCGATAGGCAAGGCTTGGAATTTATTCTTACGATTTCTGAAACTGCATGGCTGAAGAAGAAAAGGAATTGATCCCTCAATTTCTCTGTAAATGTCCTGCTTTATCCCAAAGACGTAGACTCCATCTGGTAGATTTCTACTATAATGATCTAAGTGATCTGACAAATATAGATATAGGCGATCTCGCTCGCTGGAGCTCCTTGTGAACTCTAATTAGCTTAACAATTAGGGAGAAAGTCTCCAAGATTTAATGTGGTATCACAATGAACCAATGAAGGTCTCAAAATCTCTTAAGAGTTTGGACAATTAAAAAGAAAATTACAAAGTAAAAAATTGGCTAAAATCAAATTCGATTTTATGCAACGCTGCCACCCTGACTATATTCTAACCCGGTAATACGCAAATGATTGATCTGGGAAAATTTATACCAATTAGTTTGCGTTTGGTAGAATGAGATTATCGCCCGACCTGGGTGAGTGACAAGAATTCAATCCAGAAACAACCGGCTCTGAAATACCAAAGTATATTAATAGCCCGTCGTTGGTCGCAAGCAAAAACCCCACCCATCGAGTAGTGAGTGCATGACGCAGAACTCATGCCCAAGTCGCTGATGCGACAATTAACATTGTTTTCGATATTCGCATTCAGAGATTAACATTGAGTTTTTGTATTAACTTACATACTACATTCAATTAAAGATTTGTATTTCACTAAATGTATCTTATTACAGAATTTCATAATTTTCTTGTAAAAGTAGTGTCGCTTCCGTCTTTGGGGGAATTGCCATTGCGCCATGCAACCAACACATTTAATATAAGTCGCACTTTACTACTTGTTGGCTTGTTATTGTTTCCAACACTTTCAAATTGTAATTCTATTTTTTTTTGTTATGAAAATTTTAATTTTAAAAATAGAAAAACAGAATAGCAGATGAGCATCTAATAAGCATTTGACGTAGGTAATTGTGTTACAACCGACAAGCGAGTGCAATTTACATGCGTCCGCGTCCGTGTTGTTCCTTCTGTAGAACAAAACTCATGTTATCAATTTAAAATTTACGAAGATAATTGTAACTGACGTGGTGAAAATAAAAATCAAAAAACTTTGTTCATCGGAAGTGGAGAGGGAAATACAATTTTTATTATCGACAACGACTTCGAATAGAGAATTATTTTTAAACAAGGACGATAGCACAATTATTATTATTATTATAGACGCGCAGATGCCTACATAAATATTTATTCAAAATGCCATTTTTATATTTTCAAATCTATTTTTGGAATTTTAATTCATGGATTTTGCGTCTTTTTCGTATTAATTAATTAATGCCTAGACAAGACATATGTATGTAAGTATTTTAACACCAAAAACATGTTTTTTCTTTTTGAATTACTCGTATTATTTTAAACTTCAGTGTCGTTCGTGACGCCAATGTTCTGAAAAATCTGATAAGTCTTGCTTATTTTCATGCTTTCAATCACGTTCGATATTTATTTCTGAAAAGATGTTCGGTGAAATGGGGCGTATGAGTGATTTTCTAAAAAGTTTTTACGATCAGAGTGTGAATGAGCATTGATTATGATTTTTGGTGGTATTAAGACTTCGCAGCATTGTATCTAACAACCGTTGTTCCAAGATTAAATATGGGTAGAATTTATTTATAAGAATTATTCTTTTTAATCAATTTTTTTATGTATGTAAAATAAATTTTATATTCAATAATGATATTAGATTGCAAATCTAATAGGATTTTTGGCAGTAAATGAGAAATTGGTACTGTGGAGTAGATTTAATCGAAATGTGCTCTTTGACGGCCATATCTCCCACATATCACAAAAAAAAAAAAATTCAGGGGAAGTTCCTTATTTTTTTTTGCAGTTTGAGTACCTTAAAGTTTTATTAAAAATACGGATAAATAATTCCTTGATTTCAATAAATTTTAAATAACATTTCTTTCCGGTGTAATACTCTTTAAACCACCCAACGTTTTATGTCCAAAACGGTGAAGCATTTTAAAATGATTTTTTCGCTCTTTAAAATTCTTTTCTGCGTTCAAATTCCTTTTAAATGAGACTCAGGGCTCTGAATGTTGGTTATTAATTTTTTAATTATTTTTTTATTTTTAATTCAACTTAGACAAGCTAGACAAAAAATTCATGAAAAACTAGCCTACTTATCATTATCTTACAACTAACTTACTGACCCAAATCGGGCCCTCTGTGTTAATCTATATAAGGATTTAATATTAATGCCTTTCGGCCTAAAAACTAACTTAATACTAAAATTAATTACTATCGATTTATATTTTTGGTCAATAAATAATTTAAAAAAAAAACTTTTAATTTGTACATATATTTTTTATATATATAAATATAATTGTGTATACATATATGTATGTATATACTTACATGTATGTATGTATGTATATATACTTACAGACTACCTAAAACTATTAAATCTAATAAATACTATTTAAAAAAAAAACTTAAGATAGAACAACCACAGCGAAGTTTTTTGGTTTTTTTTTTATTTTTTTCTATTTTTTTCTATTTTTTTTTTATTTTTTTCTATTTTTTTTTATTTTTTTCTATTTTTTTTTTATTTTTTTCTATTTTTTTTTTATTTTTTTCTATTTTTTTTTTTATGTTTTTCTATTTTTTTTTTTATTTTTTTCTAACTTTTTTTTTTTTTTTTTTTAAATTTTTTTTTTAATTTTTTTTTTAATTTTTTTTAATTTTTTAATTTTTTAATTTTTTTTAATTTTTTAATTTTTTTTTCAATTTTTTTTTAATTTAAAAAAAAAATAATTTAATTAAAAAAAAAAATTTAATTTTTTAATTAAAAAAAAAAAAAAATAATTTAAATTAAAAAAAAATTTTAATTTTTTTAATTTAAAAATTTTTTTTTTTTTTTTTGTTTTATAATTTTTTGTTGTGCCACCCGGACTGTCCCTACTTAAAACTAAAACCTATATTTAAACCGGCCACGACACGAAATCTAGCCGACTTTAATTGTCGCGTAAATCTGAATTGAGTCACCAAAACTAGTTCTGTTACTTCCTCTTACCTCTTTGGTCCCGGTCGAACACAGTCCTACTGAACCGAATTAGCTCAGCGTCGCCGCCTTGTGCAAGCACGTCTCAGTCATAAAGAAGTCGCCTATCCATAGTTCTACGGCTGCCGTGGTAGATAAGCTAAACCGCCTCTCTATCGTAGATCAGCCCTCGACTGTCTAAATAGAGGAATGCATTTGGTGGAATGTAGCCACTTAAGCGTACACTCTCGAAATATTTATTTTTGGGTTAATAAGCACCTTTTTGAATAATAATGTTTGTACTCCGACTCTGGTGTTCCGTGTAATCCAAGGTAGCGACGTATGCACTGCCTCTCAAACACTTGATTCTTTTCCATTTGAGATGGGGCAACGTTGAATCATACCGGGCATCCATTGGCAATCATCGTCCTCATGAGCGAATGTATCAAATCACCTCTACCCTGGTGTCAAGCCGTTTACTTTAAAACAACTGTTTCGTCAGGGCAAAAGCTCTCCTAGGCCTGGTCAAAGTAGCCATTTATATGTCTGTCGAAATAAAAATACTGATCGAACTAAATACTAAGGTACTTTACTACAATTTTACTCGCCAGTGGATGTCCATATCCACGATCACCAGCTTGCGCCAGTTCTTTCTGGCATCCCTTGGGGCTCCAGCCAAGGGAGTCCTAAAAGTTGATTTTCAACTTCCGGTCATCCCTATCTCGCTGAAACCTGCAAAAGTATTTACTAGCAAATGTTCAAGTTGGTTTTAACAAACTTCAAAAATTAAAAAAAAAAAACTAGCCAGAAATAGTTGAGTTGAGCTGAGACCAGTATATACTATTTTTAAGCATTTAAGTAAAAACTATGCAAATTTACCAGTAAAAACATTTTCTAACGTTTATGCATATGGCTCCATATAGCCGTTAGACCTACATACATTTGACTGAAGCTATAAAACCTTTTCAACAAAGTCAAAAGTGCATACGAGTTTTTCTCTAAGACCTTAACAATTTGATAAATCAATATAAATATTTTTAAATCGCAAACTGAACTGTGAAAACTTATTTGACGAAACTATAATGTCTTGCCATATAATCATCCCAATTAACAGCTTTTTGTTCAAATTAAGATTTCACTGTCTTAATATTCAATTGGCATGAAACAAAATTGAATTTGCGGTCAACGAAATGAAATTTTATATCCAAAGGTACAAAATGGAAATACCTTCACAACAACCAACCAGTTTATTGCGTATTCGAGATACCTACAACTTAAATAACCACAAAAACCTCTTCTATATTTTGACATTTGTCTGATTTCAACGACGTAGACAGAGGCAATAATTGTGGCAATTTCCATTTATGCATCGATGCATTCTTAATGGTCGATTTGCAACATACAAAGTTATCTCTGATTGCAATATTGTAACTGCACATACAAGGCCGTTTTTGGTGTCAGGCTTAAGGGGGTTGGTAGGCCTTTTTTCATCTATTTACATTGCACGATAGCAAAATCATTCCATGGGACGTATATATATATTTCGGCACTCATGCATTTGCAAGAACCCTTCGAGATCTTAATATTAACGAATCCGCTGGTCCTGGTATACCTTCATTCTTCTGGAGAGGTGTTCCTCATTTCTGGCAAAATCATTGCGTAAGTTTTCCATCGCCCCTTATTATTCTGGAATCTTCTCTAGAAGATGGAAACAGCATCTGTCCGGACTGTTCCTAAAAAAAGGCTACCCTTCGTCCACCTACTTCTATAGACCAATTGCACATACGTCCCTTCTTTCCAAGGTCACGAAATCGCTAATAAATCATCACCTCAAGAAATATCTGGGAAATCGAAAGCTTCTTAATGACCGGCAATACCGCTTTCGCAGTGATATGATGGCATATCTCACCAAAAAGTGGAACATTGTTTTGGAGAAAGTAAGATTATTACGCTCGATATTTCCTGAGGCATTTGTTAGAGTTTGGATTCGAAGTTACCTTTTAGATCGTTCAATACATGATGTATTGGACGGTTTCAAGTCTGATCTTTACATTCTCTAGACCCCCAATAACGCTGCTAAATGCTAAACATGTCTATATCGTTGTAAAATAATTTTCACCCTCTCTTTTTGGGGGGTTCCCCTTTGTCTTGTGTCAGAACTGTTTAAATAGCTCAAGGCGATATAGGTATATTACATAATGACTTTTATCAACTCATACACTATTTTGTTTTAAATACTTTTCCGACTACGGCCTTGACAATATGAATGCAGTATTGTGGTCATTGACTTCCACTTAGAACGTTCAAAACCGTTTTCATAAAGAAGGCCGTCATCACATAGAGAATTCTAATTATATTATTGGAGTTAGAAATGAAATGCATCCAAAATCTCGTCAGACGACAAGAATCTATTTTGCATTCTCGAATTTTAATGAAAAGAAGGAACAATAATTGTCAGCCCTTGTTATATGCTTGAGGCTGTCGTCAGGCGGGGGAGGAGGAGGCTGGCTGGCAAGGCATTTTAATGCCTTGATGCTTTGGATGGTATCGATATGGACTGCATTGTACTCGTAGACATGAGTTCAATTCGTGTATATTGACGTCAATTCGATAGCTAGCAACCGAGGAGAAGGAATATAATATATTATATTTTTATATTTTTTTTTTAATACGAGTATATTATTTCATTTAGGAAGAAAGGTCTGGACTGAGTTCATTGGGTCTGTCTGATTGGGAGCTCCCATTCGAGACTGCATTTTATGTTCTGGGAGGTATTATAGCAATAGTATTGCTGTCACTTGAATGAATTATTTTGTTGTGAAATGTTTCGATTTATTGAGGCTATATAAATCAATTGGGGTTATAGACCGGCTAAAGGTAAGAGAAAATAAAGTAAGAGGAACAATCGATTGTTCCAGTGAATTATTTATTTGAAATTTGAATGTAAGTAGTTTAGCTTTGCAAATGATTTTCTTTATTATTTTCATGGCGAATTTAAATTCGATGTCTCAAGGAGGCTTTCTCAGGCTTTGAATACGAGACTCAGGATTATATTTGGAAGAAAAAGCAAACAACACTTTAAATGAAATATGGAATACTTAAAGTAAAATTGAAAATCTGAATTTAGGTTGGAGAGAAAAATGTAAAAATTAAAATTTAAAAACTTTGCTTGGATATTGTGAAAGCCTAAGTCACAAACTTCGTTTTCACCCAAATTAATTCTAAAGGGCTTATGTGCATTTCGTTATATCTGAATTTATCATAAATTAATAAAAGTATTATTGAGGCGTATTCCCATTATTTTGGGTGCGATATTTCATAAATATTTCTACTATATTAAATCCGTAACGAAGGCTACAGAAAAATTGCAAAATGCATTCGATAAAGTGAGAGATTGAATGCCACAATGGCGTATCAGATTAAACGAAACCAAATTGACGGCATATCAAATCATTATCAAATCATTAAATATTTATCAATAGTATTTCTATACCTTTGGATCCAAAGCTGAAATGGAAAGAGCACATAAAAAAAATAAAAAGAGAGAAGACCTAACTTGAAGTCCAGAAAAATGCACTGGTTACTAGGAAAGAATTCTGGGCTATTTATACAGAACAATATAATTGTATACCAGCAAGTGCCTTAACCAGTTTGGACGTATGGTAATCAGCTATGGGGCTATACAAAAAAACAAGTGCTAAACACATGCAACAAAGCTTAAAATCACACTGGAGATTTAAGGAAGAAAAATCATTTGTCGAACTTTCATAGATTAATGCTAATCTCAGTAGCTTTCGTGCGATAAGAGTCCCACACTACTTGTTACCGAATATTACCAAATGTCGTTAGAAGATTTTCACCGACAAATCGCTGATGGAAGTTTCGTCCTCAATACTTACCTGCACCTTAGTGATGCTTGCATCATTTCGAAACGACGCATGTCTTTTAGTACGCAGAAGATCACTGAAAGCCAAGTTTTGCTGACAACTCTGAACCAATCGGTAAATTATTGGAGCACTGGGCTTATTTCAACTATGAAACAAATAACGATATATGATCCTTTTTGTTTGAATAAATCAAATACTTTATTTCAAAATTAAAATCAACCATTTTGGTTCTTGGTTCTATGTTGACTCTTTCTAGGAAAAATTTCAGAACATTTTCAAAGCTAATTCTGGAAAAAAAAAACTGGACATTCAAATTATTCAATAATTGAATAATAAATCTACTTATACGACACCCTGCATTAAGCTTGATCAAAACCTCAAACATTTTTTTTTTAACTATAGAAGGGGTCTTCAACAACTTTGAAATTGATGAATACGAAAAGCTCTAGACTATGTCAGCAGCGACCCGATGCTGTCAATTTGAATTGAATTCCATGCTTCAAACTAGAGTTCTTAATGCAGAAATGGGCGACAGCAAGCTTAAAGTTAGGACGTATTTTGGTACGCCTAAGGAAGGTGTTTTATCTCCCCTGCTTAGGCAGCGTTAAAATCGTGGCGTACTATGGTGATATAGTGATAATGGCTTTAGGAAAATGTGTCCCCAATTTGTGCCAGCTCCTACAAACTGCCCTTGACGAGCTTAGTTATTGGGCCAGTAGCTGCGGACTTAATGCTAAGCTTATGAAAATCGAACTGGCTCTGTTTACGAGAAAATGAAACATTCCTAATTAAAAATCCCCCACCATAAACGAGACACCGCTCCAAATAACTGGCACGGACAAATATTTTGGTTTAGTTATCGATCGTAAACTAAACTGGAAAGAGAACATCGAAGGCTGCAATAGCCTTCTTCACCTGCAGTAAAAAAAATTGAGACCCAGCTCCGAAACCTTTCATTGGATATAAAATAATAGGTAAGGTCTATCCTGACGTACGCCTGTAAGGTTTGAGGGCCAGCATTGTACCCTGAGTAGTAATGCCGCTGCAGTACGAAAAATTTAGAATTGCTCAAGACCGCATAAGATATATGGTCAACAATTGACAAGTAGTGTCTGGTTTCAAGGCATCTTTGGCCAGATATAGCAAGAAAAGAAAATCTGAATAGCACCTGAAGCTTAGCAAACCTCAATTGTCTCTCATGGTAGAAATCTTAACGGATCGCAACTCAATGGAAACCCACATGAGCAGAATGGGCATCAGCTCATCTGACTTATGTAGAGGGTGTCAGGACGAAGGAGTGGAAGAGGGCTCATCTGACTTCCTTTGTGAATGTCCCAGCCTAGCCAGAACCAGAAAAAATTTATGCCCTTTGGAGAACACTTTTTCGTAGAAATCAGGATAGTTCAGGGAGGTATCCCATACCTAAGACTTCCACTAAATCCTTCATCTTAACCTTCTTATTCCTATACATTACCCAGGCTCTGACTAGTACAATGTATTCATTGAGATCCGAGTGAGGTGATACGGTGATACCTAAACCAAACCAATACGTGGCCTTAAAATGCCAATAAAATGGCAACAAAATACAAGTCTTAAAAAAAAACCTGTCTTCAATTTGAACTACTGAAGTTAAAAAATGTGGTTTTTTTTTTTTAATTTCTCGAAAACTGTCAGTTCCCAGTACCAACCAATGGGAAATTAAACTTCAAAACAAAATACTGCCCAAGTTTTCTTCAAAATTTATTCCTGTTAAATTGTTAATTGGATAAACTACAATTTGAATCAATTTTTTTCAAAAAGACTGTTTTCAACTTGAATTTCAACTCCCTTTGACGTCACCTGAAAACTTAAGCCGTGGTACTTTTTTGGAAAAGCTCAAGACATGAAAACAATTTGTCTGATATTCTTTGGTTTGAAGAATATTGCAGAATTTATTAAGAGTACGCAAACTGCATGACGGAAAATCGCATACTTCAGTGTCATAAATGCATATATCACCATGTTTATGCTTAATTTAAAGAATTAGCCATATTTCGGCCCGTCCAGTACTAAGCTTCTATTTTTCACAAGTAGAGTTTTGAAATCAACTTTTTGACCTAAGTTTGACAAGTCGCAAGAGATAAATGAGAAGTTTCATAGATTTCCATACTGCCACTTTCTAAGTTTGTTTGCAAAACTGTTTCGATCTTCTGTAAGCAACGAGAATTTCCTAATTTTCAGCTAAGATAATTATTATGAAACAAAGCAATTCAAACGAGATAAAAGTTTTTTTTGAGAAATCAATAGTTTGCTTGAAAAAGTACGTAAGCAATACCTTAGTGTGTAGTGTAGCTATGTAAGTAAACTCAGTATCTATTTGCTGATAATGTAAACAGTTTTTGTTCTTTTTCTTGAGGTAATAAATACTGTTTCGTTTGAGTTCGGTAAATATTTTGATGTTTCGAAGAATTTTTTCTGAGAATTATTACTTAAGAATCGAAATAATAGTTTTGCCGCCATCAAAGGTGGTTTCCTGGGGTTAAGTAGGCAGTTCATTAGAAAGTTTGTCAAAACAGTTTATCACACCGCAGAAGAAGATATTTCCACGTTATTGGAGTCTGTCTAATTTAAATGGAATGTTGGTAAAATGTTTTCCAAATGCTAATGAATAAGGCATGTTTTACTGGGAACTAGCTTTGTAGTTCAATATTAAATATAACGCTATTTACTGAGATACAAATCGTTATAAAGCTGTACTCCATGTGATTGACTTCGTAATAATGATTTCGTAATAGGGACTTAACTTAAGTTTTTAAAGTCCAAAATCACTGCTGGGTTAACTCTATGTTAAACCAGAGTTGGTTTACCTCGCCTAAGAAAGTTATTAATTTTCATCTCGGCATTTATGTTACAAATATTTCTTCAGTTAACCCAAAGTTAACGAACCAAATTGTCTTAATTCTATCCTTCCTCTATAACTCGATATTGAAATTAACCTACAACATGTTTGAAAAGTTA
This sequence comes from Chrysotoxum bicinctum, assembly GCA_911387755.1. Lineage (NCBI taxonomy): Eukaryota > Metazoa > Arthropoda > Insecta > Diptera > Syrphidae > Chrysotoxum > Chrysotoxum bicinctum. The sequence goes on from OU426988.1 coordinate 10,670,360, forward strand.
AACTCTAAACTCTGAAACTCGTACTAAAAATCTAGTTCTAAGCTATATCAATTTGAGTCTTCACAAAAAACTGATAGTATTTCAAGGTACGAGTATGTTTATTGTATCTCCATAGTTCTACAACATACAAAAAAAAACCTACATCCACAATACCTTGACCTCTTCTTCAAGGCTGCGGATACCTATAGCTTATAACTGCCAAAGTTCTGGAAAAGAACATTTAAATACGAATATTCGATTGTTCTAGTGAATTATTCAATAGAAATGCATTTCAAGCAGTTTAGATTTGCACACAAATGTTTTTTTCATTATTTTCTTATGATGGCACTGGGTAAGTCCTTCATGAATGTTTATTCGATATCAAAAGAAGGAAAGTTTATTGGCTCCAGGCTATAGAGAAATCGTCAAAATTATAAGGGGCAATGACTTCAATATCACGATCAACTTCAGAGAACACTTTAAATGAAGCTCAAAGATTACTAAACAAAATTGAAAGTCTGAATTTTAAATTGATTAAAGAAATGAAAAAAAAATATCGCATGTGACTTTCTTGGTTTTGAAAATAAAGAAGTCTCTTCTGCGCGTGTACTGAAGTGAAAATAAATTACGTCATAGAAGCTCCCGAGTTTTTCGTTAAGTAGTAAGTTGCTATATGCATTCCGTTATGTTGAAGAAACTGCTTGTGAAAAAATTTCTATTTTAATAAGTAAAAGATGTCCTTCTATACTTTTACCAAAACAAAATAATTTCGAAAAAAATGTTAACTATTTGTTAAGAAACAAATTCAAACTTCAGGGGACAAATTACCGCTTCAGTGACCGAGTGAGTGAGTCCCATCAGTGATCGAATGAAAATGTCAAATTCGTGTAATCGATTGCTCGATGACGTAAGCGGTAATGCCAAACTCACATAATTCAGTCACGTATTACTCGAAAACTGATGCGGTAATTTGGCCCCAGATCACCGAGATTTGTAAAATTCTGTATTTTGAATTTCATAGCCTTCTAAATGTCTAAATCAATGAAACAGAAAATGGCGTTTTCCCTTTAGTTTTTGCTTTATAATAAACGTGCATTTAAGGGGTTTTGACTACCCTTAAAATTATAAAACAACTTTAGACTGTAGGCAATAGAAAAAAATTGAAAAGATGACACCGATGTACATTAGTTTTGATGATCTGAATATGAAAATTTGAGGGAAAAAAGAGCAATCCAAAGTATTTCACGTTCATGAAGTGCGGCTTAAGAAAGAATCTCTATGTTTACTGTGCTTCCAAAAAAATTGAAAAGGTGATACCGATGCACATTACTTTTGATGATCTGAATATGAAGATGGGAGGGAAAAAAAGAGCCTTCCTAAGTATTTCACGTTCGTGATGTGCGGCTTAAAAAAAGAATCTCTATGCTTACAGTGCCTCCAAAAAAAATTTTAAAGGTGACGCCGATGCACATTAGTTTTGATGATCTAAATATGAAAAAAAAGAGCCTTCCAAAATATTTCACGTTCGTGAAGTGCGGCTTAAGAAAGAATCCCTATGCTTACAGTGCTTCCAAAACTGCAAAAACAAACTGAAAAAAAAAACTGATGAAAAATCTAAATAAATAAAAAAAATCAATTCCCCTGATAGTTAACTCGAATCAGGCATAGGTATTCCGGTATTCCATATTAGTGGGATCTGTAAAAATTCAAGGAGATTATTTCATTTCGCCTTCTCCTCGGACCTATTTAACTACAGTGTCTTGGAAGTCTTCCATTTTCTCTCTACCCTAAATCATTACCATTTTTCTCTATCTTTGTATTTGCAACCTAAAAACTCTTCCTACTTCAACTTTCGCAAAGCTGACTTCGACCAATTTTACTTAACAACATTAATTTCTTTAAAATAAATCTGTTATCAATCTCATTACTCCCATCGATATAGCTCTTTCGTTCTTCTATATCTCCGTGTTTCGTTTGCTCCCAGCTTCACAAAAGAGTAGCGAAATAACTAATATTAGAAATAAATTATAAAAAACTTACTTGAATTTCAAGTCGCCATTAAACTATTCTTAGTACATACTAACAAACTTTTCGGTTCTATGGCAATCTCCGCTACCGTCTTTGTTACCTTTTTAGTCAATCATTTCGAAATGTTCACAATGAATATGACCTAGAAAACTACAGGCTTGTGATTAACAGCCCCGCATAAGTCTCCCGTTTCTTTTAACATTTATTCCCTTACCGTCTGTGATAATTTATATTAATAAATTCAGCATACTTCTAACTAATCTATTTCCTTGCTTATATTGCTAAACAACTGTACCTCCACTACCACACGGCCTCGTAAAGGGTAAATCTTAAAATTTTTGTCTTCATGACACACTTGGCACTCGAAAAAAGGCACGAAGTCATTAATATAGGTATAGTGTTGTTTTCAGAAGCGTGGTGTCTGATACAATCTTCGTCTCTTCGTTCCTCGGCGTTCCTCAGGGCAGCCTACTTGGCCAACTTTTTGTTTGTGCTTTCCATTAAAGTCACGGGTGGAATCATTTCCATCTCGGTTTTCTCTATTCATGCAGAAATTAATAAGATTTTCTCATGATTATTGTAAGCTACTTCGTGCGACCCATTTGTGCATTATACTTTTTTTGTAAAACTTCGTAGCACCATCTAAATTTCAGATAAAATATCTACATAATTCAAATTTATTGAAATCATAAAAAGCGAAATTTGTTTGGGGATGACGTAACATTTCGTCTACTTATACGTTTTCTAATCGTAGTATTTTCATATGAAATGTAAGCAGTTTTGTTCTTAAAAAGAAAATTTTCAATAATAAATTCCAAAGTGTTAAAAGAGTGACCCCACCTCATTGGGGAGTTTTGAATATCCCCATCTGCCGAAATAGCTCAGTTGGGAGAGCGTTAGACTGAAGATCTAAATGTCCCCGGTTCAATCCCGGGTTTCGGCATAAAGTGATTATTTTATTTTATATTTTTTTTTCTCGGCAATGGCACCAAACAAATACTATGACTAGGGCTATGGATTGTTTTGCCTTGAATAAATGGTTTATTTATACAGACATAAGTATGTTTGTAGATAGCAACCTTGTGAAGGTGATTTGCTACATGGTCTTCAGGCCGATAAATTGGTTATGGATCCACGGTGTGCTTAAACGTTGTCTGAGTGTTCAAAACGCTGTCTTAGATTACACAAAACACTCCGAGTATGTACGAGTACAAACGATACTAATTAAATCAAGTTCCAAAGAACACCTACTGGGCTTAAATAAGCATAATAGATAGTTTTTGGTAAATCAAATTCGGGGTCATATTTGAAGAGCGAAGGCATCCACGATAAGCTTAAATATTGGAATTTAATACCTATGATTAATTTCTCTTTGATTAGAACACCAAAGGCGGCTTGTTCGGGCTAGATTGACTATTCGGCCGCAAAACTGTTGATATATGGCTCTAAATATTCGAGACCTCTTGGCTTAAGCCTGTATTTCTCTTCTGTAAAACAGAAGAACTAGTTTTGATTGTAGAACAATGATAATTACCCACTTTGCTAGTTGAAATTTTACCATTTTATTGACTTTGCCGACTTTAATATGTTTAGGTTAGTCACTTTTAAGTTGAGACACCCAGGGTGGACTAAAAAATAAAAAAATTGTATTGATGTTCTGAATTTTAAGTCGTTTTAGATATAGAGTGTCCCAATTTCGTCTAAATGTCGTCCATTCTCTCTACACACTTTTGCAACCGGACTCTTACATTTAGCAAGAGCTAAGCTTTGCATTGGTGTATTGAAAGCAACTTCATGCAAATATTTTCTTCCAGCGCATGAATTGTTGTAGGATTGTGGCTGTTAAACCCCGACTTAAGGTACTTGCTAATTAAGTTATGGGGAACTATTAATCTCAGCTTTGCATTAAAACTAGTCTAGCTATGTGTGGCGTGGCCCACTCTTGTGGAAATTGTGTTCCGTTTTTGGAACGGGAAATAGCAGCAATTGCGGTACCAAACATTTGTCAATCATTCGCTAACACGTCAGCAGGGACTGTCTATTCCTGGTTGAAAATATAAAAGCCACAAATCCCTTTTCATTGATATGAAAAACTGCTTCGTTGTTTGAAAACGATTTAGAATTGTTCCCGCGAAGGTTTTCGTTAAAGAACCTTTATTTTCGTTGGAAAACTGCATGATGTGGAATTTGCATCAAAACTTAAGTCTATTTTTATAAATAACGTCCACTGTTGGATTTTTTATTCCAGTACACGTTGCAAATCTTCTTCATCGATTTCTTCGATTTAGCATAGTTCAAAATGTTAAACACTCAAATGGACTATTTCTGACAGATAAGGAACGAAGTAAAGGGTCTTTCAATTTGGTGTCCATGTTGTTTTGGTGACATCCGTTAAATCTATTGTGATTATATAGTTACTGATGGCAAATCAATGACCACCAAGTTACACGATTAAACAGCACATTCAAATGATAAATGCCTTGCGCCCATCTTACGGTAGACGTGGTGGCCCTTCACAGTGGACTCCTTCAACGTTTAGTGGGCAAATTTATATTTGAGATGACCGTTTCGGTACTCAATCAGCCAAAATTCGTAAATCAAAGGAACACTCGGCAGAGAACGTCTCCGCGGTCGGAGAAAGTGCACAGTGCAACCCTAGGCAGTCAAATCCTCGTCGTGCACTAGAACTCGGCCTTACGCAGACTTTAACTTGGCGAATTTTGCATTGGGACTTGAGCCTAGTCCCATACAAGACCCAACTGATCCAGGATGACCACAGAAATAGTAGTTTATTCGATGACTGGGCTTCGGTGCGTTTGGAACAGGACCCAAATTATGGCCGATAAATCAACTTTAGCGACAATACGCTTTTTTTAATGAATGGTTGTGATTTACGTATGTATATAGGATGACACTAAACTACAAGAGGTTGACCAGGTAATAATGCATCCTCCAAAAGTTACTGTTTGGTGTGGATTCTGGGCCGGTGGTGGCGTCATTGGTACTTACTTTTTGTAAAACGACACGTTGGTAAGGTGGTCACCGTCAATCGCGAGGGCTACAAAACGATGTTAACCAATTCATTATGGCCCAAATTGAACGGTATGGACCTAAACGACATGTGGTTCCAACAGGATGGCAGTACGTGTCACACAGTGGGCTGACATTCTGCATGCATGAACGATTTGGGGTTAAATTTATCTCTCGCGGAGGTGACGTGAATTGACCACCAAGGTAATGCTATTTGATCCCGCTAAATCGACCGAAACCCTAAGGTGATCATAACACAAGCCAGAAGATTTTACTCGTTGGCGGAGATGATAAGTCGATGCAGCTAGGGCCAGTGCTGTGTCTGTTGATATTTTTTGGCCACGTCTTAAAGAAAACGGACAATGTGACACTTGCATAACTTGCCTAAAACAATTATTAGTTCCCAATTATATTTTAGAGAACAAAAAAAAAAAACTGAAATTCCAAGATGGTGGCGGTTTTTTCAAGATGGTGGCTTAACGTCATTTGGATTTTTTTTGAGAATTTACTTTTAAAATAAAGGCCTTGGTCTGTACATATCCATCAAATTTCAGCCTCTTTACAATTTTTGCCGGGTCGGTGGTCTGTTTGTCTAATTAGTCTAAACGTGAATAAAACTTTATATATTACAACTTATGGAACCATACCTGGCTTCAACTAATTAGCGCGCCGCTCAACTGTGGCAATACGCGTACAAAAAATCGCAATCACTATAACTGAAAAGACCGGATGCATTGTGAATACAATTTTCTAAACCACGACCTTGTACATAGGAAGTTATAGCCCCCACAGGTTATTATTTAATCATTTGAATAATGTGATAACGTTCGTTCGAAATCTTAAGACAGATGTTTTTTGTATTTTAATAAATTCATAACTCACAGAAAAAGCCAAAACCTAATCTCACTCCCAATGAGAATATCAAGTTAAAATATATGTTAACTTTGTTCTTTGCTCTACATAAAGCCAAAGCATGATAAGGTTAGCAATAAACTCGTTAATTTTGAATGAAACGTGTTTTTTCTTTGGTCGCGGAACTTTCTAAAATGTCTAAAAATAGACAAATATTGATGCATTTGGTGAGAACGTGCAATAAGTTTAACATTAAGCTACGAAGCATTGACAACAAAAAAATAAAAACAAAGACGACAAGCAATTAAAGCGATATCAGTCCCAATTAAACTCGCAAACCAACCAAGAACGCTGTCATCGTCATCATCATATATGCATCCAATCAAAACTTGGAAGATTTTAGGCGCCTTAATGGTTCAGCACACGCATCACGAGCAGACTTTTTCTTATTGGATTTTTGTTTTCATCTCAATCTCATTACAGCACGGAGCCCCATTGGCGCCAGTATGACAACAAACCCAACAACAAATCTACGAAAACAAGAATTTAAATAAAAATAATAAAAACGACTTTATTTTCTTTAATGGATGCGCGTATCACATCGTTTATGTCTCAATTACAGAACTGTCAGGCATTTGAATTTGAACACTCTACTGAGATATCAGAGCGCAGTAAATAATAATTATTAAACGAAACGTAGTTCCAAAGGCTTCCTGTCCTGTCCCCACAGACATGAGACATCATTTAGTTCCAATTAAGTGGCATTAGAATCAGAGAGTCTTGCTCTGGTAGATGTCTTCTCTAGGTCATTCCCGCCACAAGATCGCCCTTCTAGATGCAAAAACATTGTTTATTTAAATTTTCTCGGAATTTACACGAGAAAATATATTTTATCTTCATGTCCAGTGCAACTAACTTACATAAACCAAACAAAATAATTACCATGTCGACGTTTTCTGGGGGCGTTTGTTTGTGGATCTTTTTATTTGATTTATTTGAATTTTAATTTGTTTTGCAGTGGCTGCTCCCTGGATGGTTTCACGGGGGCGGAAGTACTGTGGATTGTTTTTATAAAAGTGTTTTGCAAAATTCTTAGCAAACCGAGTCGAGTCTTTAAGACAAAACGCTAAGGCGCTTTACAAAAAAAAAGTTCAATAATTCTGACATACATATCTGGATTCACTGCTTGTTTAGAGCGATGAATATCATAGCTTATTGTCGTTGAATAACTACGAAATGTCATCGATTCGTTCATAAATTCATTCTTTTGACATTTGATTTGACTTTTTTAAAATAGAATTAAACAAACTAAATTAAATGTTGTCCATGTATTATGGCTTTATTAGTAAGAGCAACCATTCCCAATAATTAGGGAACACAACGTCATTCAAGTCGCTGCCACGGGCGTCTTCAATTGCCTTCTTCGAACTCGACTTTCGAGTTCGCATTGATCCAGGTTCCATCGTCAAAGCTTTCCCTATGGTCGAGGTGGAATCATATGATATCAGTTTTTTAGTCGTAAGAAATTGCGTTCGCAGTGATAAATAAATATCTATCAATTCTCGAACTTTCTTTCAACATCGTTTCCAGCAAAAAGAAGAGTCTAAAGGTCTACAGTCAGGTATGTATTTGTATGTAATTTTTGTATTTGGTTTATTTAATTTTAAATTTGTTTAAACAATGACTGCTCCTTGCTCCATTTTTGTTTTCTTTATAAAATGATGGTAAATTGTTTTTGTTTAAGCTTGTTTATTTTTGGGCAAATGTTTTCGCGTATCTTTTCTTTGGCAATGATTTACGCTATTAATTAATTAATGATCTGATCTGAAATAGATAAACAAACTTTCCCTGAAGTATATTTATGCAGCAATTTGGCTTGTGAAAGAAAACACAAAACAGATATTACGTATATAGAGATTTCAACAACGATAACATTTACTTTGTGTTTTATAGGTTTTGTTTTTTTTTTTTTCATGACGTTCGTTAAAATCTGATTTATCGTTATCTTTGAATTTCGCTGGAAAATCAAATAATAACAAAAGCTGTGCATACTAGTATGTAGATCTGAGTCAGGGTTTCGGTTGTTTGGAATTTTATAGCGGAAAATTATTATTTTTATGGGATGACATAGTAGATCTATACCTACAATCTACATATATGAAAGGTTATCTGATGTTTAACTTTAACTACTCCTCGTAAATCTTTGAAAAGATATTAAATAAATGTTATGCTTCGAATTCGTATTATAAGCGGCATGCCTGCCAGTGGCGTAGGGGTGGTTTTTCGTGCAATAATGTAGAAACATATTTACAACATTTTTAGGGTCAACAAATTTTAGAGAACCATTTTTCGTTAAAAAAAAAAAAACATTAAAAACTACCCTGCAGCCAAACGGATTCAGGAGATCTCCGTTTGTGCCTTATAACTTAATATATAATATAAGCCTCATTTTTAACCACCCGGTAAATAAGGTCATGCCACATAAGGTCATATCTCAAAATAAAGGCTTGTTATTCATTGACAAAGTGACAAGACCACATATTCGAAAATAGAATTTTGACAATTTTTTTAAATCGTTCTATAAGACCATTTCTCAATAAGCCTTAGAACACTTTCATAAACCGCGAAGTCTATATTTCTATCATATTGGAATCCCTCGGTTTAAAACAGAAAAAGATTATGGAAATTTTGTTTAAAATCTAGGTCTGATTCAGATTTCTACTTGCAGAAGTACGCTTCCTCTAAATTCGCCATTCCCTGTGAGTTACTCTATCATGAAGATCTAATAAGACAAAATTATGATCACTGTGAAACAAAATCCGATAGTCTCACTTTTACTCTGAATTTCTGAAAAATTTCTTTTGCAGAAATGATTATTTTCTTTAGCCAATCGTACAGTAATCAAGTTAAAGAACAAGATCCTGGCTAATTTAGTAATCTGGGTAACTGTGCACAAAACTTAATAATATCAATTGACATGACTGTTATGTTACGAGGTGAGAACAATTTGCTTAAAGATAAGTTTTCTTCTGGCCCTGAAGACGTTCCCACAATATTCTTAAAAACTGAATTATGAACACACTCTTACAGGTTCAGGCGCGGATACAGGGGGAGGGCAATGGGTGCAATTGCCCCCCCTGGACAATTCGGGCAATTCTTCGTTTCACAATTATAAAGTAAATTTTTTTCAATCCTAGCCTTAACCTATAACAACCAACACGCAAACGCTTACGCATCACTTTTCACTTTTCATGTTATTTATGTAGGTACCATTATTTTCAATGAATTTTCCTAATATCAAAAAGATGATGATTTTGCTTAAGAAAAATCTAATTTTATATGATCTAAGATAGGAAAAACGCTTTATTAAATATCTCTTGAGCTGTGCATCGTACTCGTAGATATCAAAACAAAATGGTATTTATTTTTGAAAGTATTATAAATGATATGCATAATAGAAAAATTCTTGTATCTATCGTTCTAGATGTAATCCAAAAAGGCCCCATTATCTCAAAATTATTGGCTCTGCCATTTTGATACTAGCTCTTTCTCGTCTACCTTTTTATCATTTTTGTTGGGTGGTACACATAATGTATCCACTCATATTAACGCAAGTTTACATTGTTTATAGGGAGATCACCGACCAGGTAGTCAAAAAAGCGCGATTCAAATAACAGAAGCATTTACTCATTTTTTCAACCGATCAATAAAAGACCAGTTTTATCTTTTACTGAAACTTCTGATTCTAAAGTGGATAAAAGTAATAATGTTGATCCTATTGCTCAATCTTCTCACCGTTCTCCTAAATGCACAGAGAGAAGTGAGAGCTCAATTAGTGCGAGAGTTGCACCTGTTTTTCCCCCGCTTTCTGAGTCTACGTCTTGTTATCAGTCCGATGCCCCCTATGATATTGGAATTTTTTTCAATAAACAAATTGATAACTTCACGAAACATCAGCTTCTATCAAATCCTTGGCATCCAAAAGAGGACTACAAGTTTCCATTTTCTTCGCACTTGCTCAAAGGTAACAGGTAAGGTGGTCGAAAGGTATTTTAGCCAGAAATAATCTCAGCAAATATTCTTGGCTTGTGTTTTCACCATCAAAACAGGGTTTGTTTTTTAAATACCGCCCTTTCTTTGTCACTGGAAGTGTTGGAGGTGGTCAAAAAACCGTGCCTTTACAAAGCCTTGTGAAAAAACCCTTAATAAACTTTAAAGCCATTTTTGGACAAAAGGGAGACTTGGAAAATCATGCTAATAACATTTACCACAAGCGAGCTGTTGAGGACGGAACTGAGTTTCTTCACACTTATAATAACCCAAACCTGGAAATAGTCAACCGTGTAAACCAACAGCGTCTTAAAAAGGTAGAAGAAAACAGGAAACGCCTTCGTCCCATAGTAGAAACCATCGTCTTCCTTGGACGGCAAAATTTAGCATTTCGTGGTCATAGAGATGATGGAGCTATACTTAAAAACACAGTTGATTCAAACCAATCTGACGTGACCGTGAACGAAGGAAATTTTAGGGAACTTTTAAGGCTTCGAGTATATGCTGGAGACCAAAAAATTAAAACAAAATTTGCAGTCAGCCTCTTCTAATGCTACATACATAAGCAAAACAACACAGAACTCACTTATTTCATGCTGTAGGAATGAGGTTTTCGATCAAATTTTGAGTAACGTTCGGGACTCACGTTACTATTCCATATTTTTCAATGAGACAACGGATGTATCTCATCTTTCCCAGCTGAGTGTAATCTTACGATACGTTCATCTGCCGAAGAGAAGTTGGAGGGAAGTTCTACATCAAATTACTTGTCCTTAACTGGCAAAGCTATAGGGCAAATTATCTTGTTCCAGCTAAAAAAGAAGCTCAAACTTCCTCTTGAATCACGTGTAGGAATAGGGACATATGGGTGTGCTGTTATGCTTTCAGAAGTTCGAGGTGCTGTGACGGTGATTCGAAAGGAAGCGAAAAATGCTGTGAAGACTCCATGCTACAGTCACGAGCTTAACAACTCTATTTCTCGAAGTTCGAAAGTACCTGCCATTCGAGACGCTGTGACAATCATGAAAGAGGTAATAATGTTCTTCAAATCGCACCCAAAGCGAAAAACTGTCCTCATGAGCACCTTGGGGTGTGCACTCACATCACTTTGTGAGACTAGGTGTACTCCAGTTTTTCTTAGACCTAGCCAAGATTGTGGAGACATTGGAAACGATCTCGCAGTGGCATGACCCAAGTACAGCCAGCAAAAGCTTTCTCGTATGTAACAAGCTTATGCAATACCCAGTTTATTCTCTCAGTATTGTGTTTAAGTGATGTGTTGTCTTTAACACAGTCTTTGAGCAAATTGCTACAAACGAAATCTCTTGACCCTACCAGCAGCACTATGCTGGTGAAAGACACAATTTCCGTTATTTCAAGTCACCGCACCGGTAGAACATAGATACTAATTTCAAAAATATCTGGCAGAGAGCAAAAAATTTAGGTGATCAATTGAATGTTGAGTTGAAGATTCCTCGTATCCCACGTCATGGTGGACCCCAAATCTACCGAGCCAATTTTGACACAAATTCAGCTGAAGAATACTACAGAATATCTTTATATGCACCTGTACTCGACTTTGTCCTAACTGATTTGCGTGAAAGGTTTCAACCTGAAACATTAGATGTGTTTAAGCTCACGATTTTCATCCCGGAAAATATAATCAAATATAATACTGATGAGTTTGATACCACCGTTAGGTCCCTATTGGATCGCTTTGGAAAACTCCTAAACTTAAATATAGATGTTGCCCTTTTTTTGCTTAAAGATGAACTGGTGATGTGGTGCGAAAAATGGGTAAGAGAAAATGAGCAGAATAACTGCCCTGGATTTAATTGATAAATGCAATAAGGATGTGTTTTGTATTATACATAGTTTCCTTCTTATTCTTGCAACGCTTCCAGTTACAAATTCTTCGGCAGAAAGGTCTTTTTCTTCGTTGCGGCGGCGCCTTAAAACATATTTAAGGTCAACAATGGCTGAAAACCGCCTCCGCGGTGTGGCACTCCTGCACATCCATAAGCAAATCCCGATCGATGTTGAGAAAGTTATTACTAGGTTTTCAAAAACCGGCCATACAAAAAGATCAGAACTAAGTATTTAAGAACTATGTATATCATGTACAACACTATCATTCCTTCATTTAAATTAATTAATTAATTTATTTTTTTAATACGTACGAGTTCCTATTTAATACTTTAAGACATGCATACAGAGCATTATTGAAAGAGGCTAAAGTAATGTAAACGAAGATGTTTGATTTACTATTTTATAGTTATTTATACACGAACTTTATTATGTACCTGCACATGCTTTTCTTAAGTTAATTAAATAATTTGTTATTTTTATATTCGATTGTGTTTATACCTTTTAAATATTTTAAGACAGAAATGCAGAGAATCATAAAAAAATTAAAAAAGCGTAAGTATGTGATGGACCATTTTTTTTTTTAAGTTAAGCTAAATTTCAGGAAAATTACCCCCCCCCCCCCCCTGAACGAAATCCTGGATCCACGCCTGTACAGGTTCTTCCTGTTCTATTTCAATTCGCCCTCTCTCAAGCCGTTTTCTCAATGGCATGGAAGCAATCGTTTTTCTTTCCAGTTCGAAAAGACAACTACAAATCTAAACTCTGTTCTATTATCAAGTTTTTGCAAAGAATTAACAATGACTTACTATACTTCCACTGCTCAATTCAGGTACATCTCAAGGCAGTCATCTAGGTTCATTGCTTTTTGGCTTGTTTAATTGTAACGTAGATTATTCTAAAATGTATGTTTAAACAGATGATACAAAAATATATAATGGTTATATCTACTCCCACCGGCTAAGTCTAAGGGCTCTTCCCAGATATACGAGTTATACTCAAGCTTAGGCCGAATGTATGCCTTATAAATTGTAGCAGGATCAAAGGAAAAAAACTGCTTACATCTTAATAATTCAAAATGTCAATTCATGAATTTTTTTTGTAAGCGCTTTCTCATGTTCCTTAAAACGAACCATTGACTTTCTCCATATTTGATGTCGGTATTATCTATGATAAAGAACTCAACATTCATTCTAACATTGAGAATGAAGCCAATTTCATAAAAAGTTGGTCTTAAAAATCTTTTAACCCTTATTTCACAAAATGCCTTTACATTTCGCCGTACATTAACATAAAAGACCCCTTCTCAAATACGGCAACCAAGTTTGGTCAACGTATAGTAGCACGCACTGCTCTTTGAAAGGGTTTCGCCGTTTTGCTTTACGCAGTCTTCCTTTGGTTGATCATTAGGTGTGTTTTTTTTGCAAGTCCATATAGAATTGTAAAAAAAAACGACATCGGGACTAAGCGCTTTACATGCAAATGCAACAACTACTTAAATCTATACAGAGTTAGCTAAGGCCAGATAATTATCGAGAGTTCATCTAAGACCCGATAAAAATGGTGATGCCAAAATAGTATTATCTATATGTTATCGATAATTTGCTCAGAGACGTCAAAAGTGAAGTTTTTGGATTGGTTGATGCTAGTCGTCAATAAGCTGACAAATGTCATAGCGTACACAGTGCTTCCAGCTATGTGGAAAAAAAACTCCTAAATCCCGATGTCGTTTTTTTTACAATTCTATATGGACTTGCAAAAAAAACACACCTATTATTTCATGCCCAACTTTAAGAATCGGCTGAAATTAATTAACTTGCACACTCTAGCTCACATCGCGATCTTGTTGTTGTTCTTTTCGATTTCCCCCCACTTCTTGAATTGATTTTTCTTAATACTAATCCACTAAGAACTGTCCCATTTATTTATCTTCCACAAAATCACACTAACTACGGCCATTTTGAACTAATTTCCAGAATGCTCGTCCTAAATAACAATGCACAATACATTTTGACTTCAATTCCGGTCTATTCAGCCTTAAAAATTCTCTCTATAATCAAGCCATTTCTTATAGTTTAAATGTCTCTAGTTTATATTATAAGTTTTTATATTGTTTAAGATTTTTAGTTCTTGTATGTATTTAGCTAAATTAATAAAAAAAAAAACCTTTTTACAGGAGCATTTTTGTGGAACAGCCCTTTCCCGTACGATATTTTGTCACTACAAATGGATTCCACAGGTAAGTTTTATAGAATAATTTTTTAAGGTTTTTTTTTTTTGTGCTACCGATGGAGCCTGTTTAACCTAGTTTTCAGAGTTTGATACTTAAATATACCATATAGATCTTTATTCAGAACATAATGATGAAGTGATGAACTTCAATATAAATATTTTTGTGAAGCTCTACTCGTATATTTGAATATACGATAAATTATCATCTCACGAATTGACCCAACTGCATTTTCATATTTAAGAAAAATTTATTCAATATTTTTTAATAAACTTATGATTTAAATTTTTAAATCTAATGAGGAGTTGCGTCAATTCTTGATATGAGGGATTTTTTATTATTTAAAAGCACATTTTTGTTTGCCCTGCACTCTATTTTTCGTTTTCGTTAAAAAACAAGTATTTCAAGTATTTTTTTAGTTTCGACATACGAGTTCATAGTATGTAGGTACTATAGCCAACTTAGCATTACGATAATAGAGAAGAAGAAAAAAGTGAAACTCGCCATTCCGTTTGTCTGTTCGTCTACAGTCTAAAGCCCCTCCACCGATTTTCTTGAAACTTGGTAGATACCATTTTAATTTATTTTATGTTCCGCATTTTATGATAGACCTTACTGAGAATCCTCTGGGTGATTCGCAGCTGGATGAGACCGGCTCGTTAATGTGGCAGAAGAAGAGACTTGTTAAGTAAATTCACTGCCGTAAAAGTTAGCTTCCAGAGCATTAGGAACTGTCTATCGAATGGCATATTCCCAAATTATTATGGGTAGACTTAAAACACTTAATACATGCTTCTCATCCAAGCCGTTAGGACTTGGCAAAAAATTGAATTATATGTCTCTCCATTCTTGCCGACAACACAAAATGCAGAAATGGGTGGGATTTGTAAGACACTTGGTTATACATACTTTCCTATGACACGTCGTGTCTCTAATTTAACTTTTGCCTTATAGGTAAGTACTATAGGGCACGTTTTGCATTCGAAAAAAAAAATCGAACTCGAAGTTTTGATTAAACTTGTGGGTCCCGCAATTCAGTCTGCCTTTATGTCTGTACCTCGACCTACAGCCTAAACCGCTGAAGCGATTTTCTGCAAACTTGGTACTTAAAGGTCTAATGGCACGTGCCAAACAGCCGTTATGAAAAATCTACTTTATCTTAAAAACTTTTTCTTTATCTTAAAAACTTCTTCTTTATCTTAAAAACTTCTTCTTTATCTTAAAAACTTCTTCTTTATCTTAAAAACTGCTTAAAAATTGATGAGACAAAATCGTCAATCGAATGCCGAAATATTGAGGATAAAATGCTTGATCTGAAATGACATTTTGCCATTACAGAATCGATAATCCTAATTCCGTTCCCGAGAGCATCGCCAATTGGTGCTGCCAGGCTTTATTTTCTGACTTTCGACTCAAGATTTTTTCGTCATAATTCATCTAAAGAATATACTCATATTCTACCTACCTGGGGATGGTGTACTTCCCTTGGTGAACTTTAAGACCTCTTTTCTAAGCCTTTCCGAAATTATGAAATCGCATCCAAAAAATTACTGACCCTGTTCCCATTATGGAATTCACCTCAGAAGTTATTACATGATTTCAATCGATTGTGTCTTTTTTTTTTACCAGTAGGTCTTTCTGGAGAACTGCGATATTAGCCTTGTTATTACATATTCACCTACAAATTGTTTGGCTGGATATGTTGACCTTCTTCTTCCATTTGCTAAGGAGCGTGTACATTAATTTTTCAATCGTTATTTTTTTTTTCCTAAAAATTTTGTACGTGTTAAGGAAATTTCATTACCGTATGAGGTCTTGATTTGATTGACGAAAAATCCCTTTCACAAAGCTCCTTAGACACAAGAGAGTCCTATATACATATTTGTTCGATATCATTAACCCGCTTCGGGAACATAAAAACCACCACGTGTCATTTTTTCTCAAAATGGAACCTGCGTCTGTACAAACTTCTACATATTTGGTGTTTGAGTATGCTTTTAATATAAACAAAAACACACAATGATTAATATTAAATCTAGCCCTGACCTACATTATGTATGTATATTCCGTGGAATTGTCTCATTAAGTTAGCTTCCCACCCCGCAGATTAGTACAACGATCAATGAAAAAAATGCCTTCGTAATCACACGCGACTGTCATCAATAGTATTTCCATTACAGAGCAGCAGCTGGCACAATTTAAACTCGTCGTGTATTTTATTAAATTTTGAGGTCACTTGTCTGTCAATAAATTTCAAATATAACTTTCAATGAGTAAAATATTATCTGTCAGACAGACCAATAGACACAGACACCCTCTCATACGAAAAAAAAAAACTAAATAAATTATATTATGTGGGTCTAGTATACCCGATAACTGATAAACATTGTTCAAGTAATATTTTTTTTTTGCTTTTGCTTTTTGCTAAATGGAATACTTTTCAAGTTCAAGCCACTCAGGGCAACCAACCTCCTCTACTGATGAGTTAATTGATGTGTTGATGATAGATTTGAACATCATCTTCGCTGACATTTTGGGTTAATCAGAAAAAGAGGGCGTTCTTGATCTTTTTCTACAAACACGCGTTGAGGAAATGATTTTAGGTGAATATGTAATTTAAGATTAGAGACAAGAATTGTAAGTTGTCAAAGATACATATATACAGTATACACATAGGTCCATCCTAAATGCAATTCAAAATGTTTGAAAAAAAATTTAAACATTTACGGTCGACATCGAATTAGTTAAATATTTTGATCAGTTTTGAAATCTACTCTGGCAGATTTGCCCTCACAAATAATAAATCAATCCTGCACATTATAATGTCAATGTTCATTCAGAACTTCCGTGGCTTCAGTATGACTTAGATTGCCCTTGGCGACATTAGCTTTTTCCACCTATTTCCAAGTGTCTTCGATTCTTTTTTTAATGTTTTGCACAAAATCTGCTAATGTTCGCCTAATTTTCTTCCTGATTGAGTAAGTGTGTTTGAATGTTCGGGCGGGGTTCATATTGGATTTTTCTGAAGGTTTGATCAGGTTGTGTCAAAATACTATCCCCAAATGATACGCAAATGTATCTGTTGATGAAGAACTGAGTATTTTTGATTCCTTACAATTACTGCACTTTTCGAGCAGTATTGAAACAATATTGGAGGAAGACGGTATAAACATACTGCTGTTTTCATTTCATTTTCATTCATTCATTCATAGATCAGATATTTTTTCCCAAATAAGAGTTGGTATACTCCGCACAAGAGACTAACTTCCAGTGATCTTAAGTTTGGGAGCTGAAAACTGCTTGGGTTAGACCTACTTCATTGCCCATTCATAAATAAATTTCACCTTCCAAATTGTGACTCAATTGTTGTAGGCACAAACCATGTCTATAAGTTAGCATATATTTATAATAAACAAAGTGAAGACTTAGGCTAGGTTGCCAACGCCCATAGGAATTAAAATGTAACTTTACTTGACTTTAACAGTGCTTCGCGAATAAAGTTGCTTTAGATTCCCAGCAAAAGATGCGGATAGATTTCAAATGCTTATGTTTAAATAATAAGACACTTTGAATCTTCTTAAATTTCATTATATCAACTCTAGGCTTTTTAAAATAATAATTTAGGTACATAGAACTTTTGTCAACATGACAGCATTTTGCTCAAGGTTCTTATCTCGGTTTTAATATGCTAACTTTTATTTATTAGGTACTAATGAAAACGCGGGAATATTTAATTCTTCAGATGTCTTATTTTAGTTCAAAAAAGCTCCCTGCATCTCCTCAGTTAATAGCACTAGGGAACCATCCTCACTTAATACAGGATGTTGCCTTGAGCTTACTTAACCCATGCAAGTCCAACATTGTTTGTTACACACTTTGCAGTATTTCCCAGCTTTCCTCCATCATCGTTGTCAGCTAGGTATTCAGCTTAATTTTATTTAGAATTTCATGACGACTCTTCCAGCAAAATATCAGATGCCCTTGTGGGAACAAGCAGTTATTCTTTTCCCACTCGCTATCCTCCTCTAGAATAGAAGTGTCAAGGTTCTATATTCCCAACAAAATACGTTCGTAATCCCAGTTTTTTTCAGCCGACAGAATATGGTTATTGGTTGCACGGAACTGCTTGTCTGATATTTCAATAACACATCGTTTTTATCATACGACAAGTTGCTTGGTCTTGAACATTTTATATTTAGCTGCAGCTATCAAATTGAGTGCGTGCATATTGGAACAATTTCAACAGATTTATACGCGCTTATGACTCACAATTGAATTGATCCAAAAACGATTTCCAAGCTCATGGGCAATATTTCGTTCGAAAAAGCCCAGTATCCAGATATACGAG
The DNA here is from genome assembly GCA_911387755.1 of Chrysotoxum bicinctum. Classification (NCBI taxonomy): domain Eukaryota; kingdom Metazoa; phylum Arthropoda; class Insecta; order Diptera; family Syrphidae; genus Chrysotoxum; species Chrysotoxum bicinctum. The sequence goes on from OU426988.1 coordinate 10,688,743, forward strand.
TAACTTGCTGCTTATCGTTAAACCTTCTTCGCTGAGTGAGGAGTTTTGAAGTACCAGGATAATTCTTTGTCACATCTGCACTAAGGTAACATTTATGAAGTTAATATTTTCTCCGAGGTTTATAACCTTCTTAACTATTTCGAAGTTGCTGCGAACAGTAGTTAAGTTTTAGGTAGACTTGTTTGTTGATACTCGCAGCATGTATGTACATCAGCTTGCCCCTTCAAGACCCAAAGGTTTTGCCTGTTCTTCAATCGCCGTAAATGACTCTATTACTGAACTTTGAGATCGATCGATGATCCTGATATTGTTCTCATGTTCTAACAATAGGATATCTTTTAGCGCCAGGTTTGTGCTGTTTTCTTCAGATTGTAATTAAAGAAATCACATGGTGACGACTCTTCCTCTTAAATACGCCCTCTTCATTCGACCCTAATCTCCTAACTCCAGGCCTGTTTTCCATGTTTGGAAACTAAATTGTTTGGGTGATAGATTTGTAGAATATGCTGGATGAGGAAGGAGTTCATAACTCAACTAATGCAATTAAGACATTGCGGCTGGGGACTTGTACGCCAGTGCATTGTCCTAGTAAAAAAAAAACTTTGTTAAAAGCGGCTTGGAATCAATCCAGCAGTTCTGTGTAATAAGCGTCCGTGATCGTTGAACCTTTTCAAGGTAATCGATTTGAATAACACCGCTCACATCCCAAAAAACTGTCGGCATGAGCTTCTTTGCTCACGACCACGGTTACGAAAGTTGATCAAGTTTTTTTTTAAACATCGCCAACACTCCTTAAGTTGTCAAATGCTGTGAGCAGCACCTATCTCGCAGAAAGCTTTGTTAAGCCTGTGATCCTGTGGCCACTTCAAGCTCGCGAACCCTCACTCGCTGATCGTCCATTATCAAACCGTGGATAGGTTAGGTTAGGTTAGGTTGGAGTGGCTGTCTAGTTGTTGTTGACTCACTTAGACCTAAAGGATCCGTTGTGATACCACTAAAGAAGTTACTCATGGGAGAGTAATGAATTTAAACAAACCATTTCGTGCTTTTAATAAAGTTAGAGAGACATTTTGTGTCGATCGTTGCCAGTTCACTAGTATTATCGAAGAAGGGATTACCGAGATAATTATTCCTTCTATTGGAGAGTGCTGGACATGTACATAGAAGGTGTTGGACTGTTTCCTCTTCCTCCTCGTCCATGCAGCTTCTACAGAAGTCATTTGTGTAGACTCCTAGCCTCAAAGCATGTCTACCTATGAGGCAGTGTCCTGTTATAACTCCGATTGTAGAGCTTATATTTTGTCTGCTCAGGGAGATCAAGCCTTTTGACCGTTTTAGGTCTATGCTTGGCCATATTTGTTTAGTTGCCAGGCAGGTGGTACCCTGTGATCATCTAGCATTTATTGATTCTAGAGTATATTGTTTGAGAAGATGTTTGCATGTAACAAGTGGTGTTCCTATGTTATGTTTTTGTCTAACAGTAGGCAGAAGTGTTCCGTTGGCGAGCTCATCGGCCTTGCAATTTCCCGGAATGTCTCTGTGGCCCGGCACCCAAATAAGGTGAATATTAAACTGTTCTGTCATCTCATTCAGAGATGATCGACAGTCGTGGACTAATTAAAAGTTAGTGGAGACAGACGCGAGAGATTTGAGGGCGGCTTGGCTGTCCGAGAAGATTCGTATATCCTTGCAAGATATAACGTTTTCTTTGAGCCAGGATAGTGCCTCTTTAATCGCCATTACTTCTGCCTGGAATACACTACATTGATTGGGAAGTCTATATGAAAGACTGAGATTCAGTTGTTTCGAATAGATGCCACTTCCAACGCCGTAATCGGTCTTTGAACCGTCTGTATAGAAGTGTACCGCATTGTCTTCCAGGGGTCTCTCTTCTTCCCAAGACGATTTGAAGAGATGGAAACAAGGAAGCTGTTATCGAATACCATTTTTGGGGTGGTATAGTCTAAGCGATCTGGGATAGATCTGAAGTTGTCTAAGATGGTTGTATGTCCAGTATTGTTACTGATCCATTGAGAGGTGGCTCTAAGTCTCACGCATGAGTTGGTTGCCACCATTTTGGAGAAGATGTCAAGAGGTGTTAGGTTTAAAAGCACTTCCAGGGCTGCGGTTGGTGTTGAGCGAAGTGCTCCTGTGATGCACATACCTGCTGACCGCTGGACTTTGATGAGTTTATTTAGATTTACCATCTTGTCCAGTGCGGTCCACCATACGACAACTCCATAAATGAGTATCGGTCTGATTACCGAGGTGTATAGCCAGTGGGTTATTTTTGGGGAGAAGCCCCATTTCGATCCTATTGCCTTTTTACAAGTGAAAAGCGCTACGGTAGCCTTTTTTACTCTTTCATCAATATTTGCCTTCCAATTTAGTTTTTTTTTTCTAAAATGAGGCCTAAATATTTGGCTTGGTCGGAAAAGCTTAATGGTATTCCTTTAATCTTGGGTGGGTTAATCTGAGGAATTTTGTATCTTCTCGTAAAGAGTACTAATTCTGTTTTATGTGGATTGACGTCCAAGCCACACTGCTTAGCCCACTTTGTTAGCCTATTTAAGGCATTTTGTAGGAGTTCTGAGAGAACTTGGGGATGTTTCCCAGATACAGATATTGCAACATCGTCAGCATAGGCAAGCACCTTGAAACCCTCTGCTTCCATTGATAGATGTTAGCAGTTCGTTTACTACCATGTTCCATAAGAGAGGCGAAAGGACCCCACCTTGGGGGGTACCTCGATTCACCGATCTGGTGGTAGTAAAACTTCTCATGCTGGAAGTTATTGTCCTGCTTTTGAGCATGGATTATATCGACCATTTCTGGTGTGGTGACCTCAATTGAGCGCTCAGAACTGTGCTGCAACGACAACACCGAAATCAAGTAAACCAGTGTTCAATGGTTCTATTCGATGGTGAAGACTCCTCATAATATTTTTCAAGCTTCTACTTGGTTTGGATGACAGTTTTTTTTTTCCGTAAAAAATAGTGTTTTATGAGCACTCAAAAATCATTTTTCCCATTTCAACGAAAATGCTCGTAGGCGTCTAGTATATAAAATGGTTGCCTCAACAAAACTTTTTGACAGAAATGTCTGAAAATTGAGATGCGTTCTTTTGAAAGATGCTTCGTGACAAACAAAATTATAGATTTGAGGTGATGACGCCATTTGTTTAAATTTTCAGGGACTTATTGACCCATTCTAGCCATTCATTGTCTGTAATTATTTCGTGGAGTGTGTGCTTTATAAATTACTCGCCTAACATGTCTTCTGTGCCGAGTTTAGGATGTAAGTTCCGGAGCACAGTTTTGACATCGTAATCCAGACAAACTCCGCTGTAGAAGTAGAAGCGTGTTCACACACTAGGCTTATGTTTTGGATCATATTCAGGCAATAAAATTAATCGTCTTAAGATAAATAAATTTACTTCTTACCATAGTCGTTTCCGCATCCTAACATATGCAATATTTTATCATTTTAAATATAAATAAAAATAAATTATAATCTAAATATTCAAAGAAGTATATCTACGAAATAAACTTTGGAATTAAATTTGTATTTACAAAAATTAATTATTCATTAATTTGTCGCCAATCTGTCTCCGAAAAATAAAAAGATTAGTCAAAATCTAGAATATTAAAAAAAACAAACGGGTTACATTTTTTTTTTTATAAAATTTAGTTATATGGGTTTGGCCTCGAATAGTATTTAACCCGATTAAATTCACGACTTATATTTTAATATGTTCCAAAGAATTGTTGAACATTTGTTTTATTATGTGAATAAAATTTCATTTCACACACAGACAAAAAAAAAATAAAAACCAACAACAAACATAAAGATTTGCCAAATGGGAAAGAAATTAATTTAATCAACCATTGGATCCATCATCAACAATTGGAAAGAATTTTAAATATAGATTTTGTCTGTTTTTATATTTATAGAAACCGAAATGTGTTTAATTAGTCGTGTTAACTTAAGACATTCCATGAGGGATGTTGGGATTCGGCTTCCTTATTTTCTGAAAATGAAAATAAGAACGTTTATATAGCATTTGGGCTTCCAAAAAAAAAAACTTAATTAATATTCCAATGGTGTTAATTTTTTTATTTTTTTTGTTTTTTTTTTTGTGAGGAGGTGGAACAAAATAATACTTTTTTTTTAAGTTGCTTAGGTTGGTGTGTTATTAAGTTGACTACGCTTTAATTTTTTAAAGTCAGTTGATTGACGTCAATGTGGATTTCTTAGGACGAAGTGAGAAATTTTTTCATGATTATTTGCATGAAGTAGAGCTTTTGACACTTTGTTGTATGATTAATCTTGTTTAACCTTTAACTTAATATCTTTCACATCTGGCTCATATTTTGGGGAATTTTGGGAAACATTCTTAAAAACAATTTGTTTATTAAAATGTATTTTAAGGAAACAGAAATAACAACAAGAATATCGTCATAATTCATAATTTCATAATTCAATAGACAAATTTTCGAAAACCTCTCATAGCTTACAATTAGCATTTAAAGCTACTGGTTGGAAAAAATCTTTTCTTAGAATTAAGTTTATATTTTTGAGCACTCTTCAGTTCAAAATTTTCAAAAATTTGATCCGAAAATTTCTATTAGCCCAAGAAAACTAGACATACGAGTACATACAAATCCATAGCTCAAAACTTTTGACAACTTTTTGATATACTTAGCATTTCCTTTAATTTTAATCGTTGCATGGTTATTTAAAGGGTAGATCCACAACAACGAACATAACTCAATTCGTTACTATGGCCTTATGAGCACTGACAAAAAGGCTGCGATGTCGATGTAATCACTACCGACTTCAGGAAAGCATTCTATAAGATCGCTCATCAAATTATTTGTTTAAAGCTTTTGGTTTTCCTCAATTGTTCATCTGATGGGCGAGATCCTATTTGGAAAGTCGCCTATACAATATTGTGTTCGGAGGCTCGGTGTCCGATCCTATCTATGCCAGCTCAGCTATTCCTCAGGGTAACCATCTTGGCCCTTGCATATTTTTCGTCGCCTCGATGTTGAAAACATTACATCATTTTTTAACCTTTATATACCCTTAATTCGTGCATAATATTTTAATGACAGAAACCAGTAACCAGGAACTAATAACGAGTAATAAGTAACGAGTAATGAGTAACGAGTAATAAGTAACGAGTTATAAGTAACGAGTAATAAGTAACGAGTTATAAGTAACAATTATAAGTAACGATTAATGAGTAACCAGTAACTAGTAACGAGTAACGAATAACTAGTAGCCAGTAACCAATAATGAGCAACCAGTAACCAATAATGAGCAACCAGTAACCAGTGTTTCAGCTTAAGCTGATACAGCGATGCATTTCATTCTTGGTTTTAACTCTCATGAAGTAGTTTGGCTCGGCTTTAGGAGTCTTACCTATATTTTCGTGCATATTGCCTCTTCTTCAAAATGATAGTTAGAGCCTCTTATAATGAATCATGTACACTTCCATGTGCTAATTCAGAAATTCATAGTTACTATAGTTTGTACAGACTCATCATTTTGACTCCGAATTGAGGCCCGATATCTTGTTAACCCCAAATTTTAAGGAAGTTTGCCTTCGCTATAGAGTCTACAGACCGTTCGATAATGTTGACCACTATAGCAATTGATCTCTGTTCTCAGTACAAAGGTTGTACAGTCAGTCCTCCTTTGTTCTGGAACTAGATCAGTGGCTAGAGATTACTTGTCCTCTTGACCCATATATCTTAGGAGATACTTCTTAATTGTACATTGTATACCGCATATGAGGTACTCATTCATATTCCATTCATCTTTTGGTTACTTCATTGATGATGGGCCAAATATTCGTCAGTAGTTAGAGTGACCTGAGGGTAAGATTGCAATTCGAATACTAATACTAAGCTGCGTTTAAATATGAGAGTGCCCACTGCCGGCATGACTGCGCTGTCTTTGGCATTTGTGGTGTTTGACTTCGCTAATAGTTTTTGCCACTAGCTTACGTCTTTTTGCATCTTTTTGAAGAGTAAGAAACGATTTAAATATATAGATTGAATCTAAAGTATCCTTCTTTTTTAATCGTCAATTAAAAAAAAAAATAAATTTACTACATCTCCATCTTATTTAGAATGGCGACCGAAACTTCAATATTTTTTGTTCGGAAACTTAAATTTGGACTTTCAAGGATAATAGGAATAAATTCACGACGAAAACTCAAAGCACCCCCTTATTTTGTATTATGTTTCTTGCAAATTCTAGCGAACTTCTTTGGATTCCCTAACACAACTCTCTTTTGTCATCCATTAACACATAATTTGAAATACCTGTGCGCTTGAGGAAATATAAGCCTCAAAGTCACTATCCTTATGTTGCACACTTCAGGTTTCTCACACAATTTATTACAATTTTTCGAAACACCACAAGAGATAATTTACTTCAATCACTAATTAAGGAAGTTCCATCATCTAACCATACCCTGCCTCAACAACAACAAACAGTTAGTGATAAACTGACGTCTGCTATCTCAGATGGTTGTTAGTATTATTTGCTTGAAGAAAAGAGTGCTTGCCCGCTGGAAACGTCGCATTTTACGTCGCATTTTTCGAATTGTTAAATTCATTTTTGAAGAGCGAATTTATTTTTCGAGAATAGCATTCGTATTTTGAATTTTTTCGAAAAAACAACACCCTTAAACATATTTGACAAATAACATGAGTTCTGCAGATCTATTTTAAATTATTTTTTTTTATATTTTTCACATTTTACGAACAGTAACCAATTTCAATTTTTGCGATAGTGCTCAGAGAAGACTTATTCTACCAAAAAAAAATGTTGATGGAATTATTATTTAAAGCCAAAAATTTCAATGGTCATTCGCGATAAACAAATGCAGTATTTAACGTTTTACTATTTTATTTTATTGATACTTGGGAAAACCTGGAATAACAATTAATATTTTGTCACACAGTGTTATTAACTAGTTACGAACGCTCCCATCAATGTTTTCAATTTTAAATTATGTGTTAAAAAGTGAAATAAGGAGATGGGAAAACCCTTTTTTAAAATCATAGTTCGATTAAAACCTTGGAGTTTTCGACACGAAACCAAAGAGCAAGTTTATAACATACATAAATCAGAACAAACCATAACTCTGCCACATCTCTCCTATTTCTATTGAAAATATGTATCTCGTTTTCCGCAAAACAAAGCGGCTACTATTCAGCATTTGGACGATTATCTCGCAACTAAATATAATATGATTTTGAGATGTTAGACGCATCAAGCTGCTTGCATAAACATCCGATTGGCAATCGAATAAACATACTGGTTGAATTTGTATTCAAATCCGAACAACAACTCAAACCGAACGTATATTTCATTCTATCAATATGAATTATATTATCGGCCGGCAGCGGCGGATGTGGTTTGAAAATATAATTACTATTTTTAATTACCTTATATTTGCTATTTGGGGGTAATTAATCTTATTTTAATATGTAGGTAGGTATAGGCAGAGAAAATCGTAAGATTTTCGCGGGCACCTCACAGCGTACTTAATACTCATAAAGATGATTAGAAGGCAGCGATTGGGAAGCAGACGTCATTCTGTTTTGTCGAGGAGTGCGCGATAATGCAATTATAATTATCGTTAAGTTCGTTGTAATTTTGTTTTATTTTAATTACATGAATAATATGCAGTTGAAATAACGATTTGAAAAGTGTTAGTGTTGTATTTATTTGCTGGCTACACCCTTTTTACTGATAGGTGATGATACCTAACTTAACCCTGGCTATTACTATTAGGGCATTGGAAATCGAATCAATCTCGTGATATTAATAAAACATTTTTTTAATGCGATTAGGGTCAGAGAAGTAATTTTCCGATGTTATAAAGCCAACCCTACTGAGGAAAACCAGAATAAGTTCAAATAAGATAGAAAGACCTGAAATGATCATATTCGACGAACCGAATTTTTGCATGACCAACAAGTAAGGGAAAAAATACTACAATGTCTCAAAGGTAGTCAATCACCCCTATTACAGAATTCGGCGGAGGAGATAAAGCGACAGTTTCAATTAATTTCCAAAATTTTGCTATTACTGAATCCGACGAATGAAAGTTGAACGAACGAGCCAACAACCCCTGCACCACCGACATTCTGTTCAACTTATCTGGTATTACTAAATCCGCAGTCCATTCGCACTCCATACAATTTCTATCATTTTACATTCACACTAATTTTGAGACGAATCTGAAGTGAATTTTTGATTAAACGAAAAATAAAAACAAAAATAAACAATGGAAAGCACAAAAATGTAAGTCAAAACTTATCATATTGAATGTTTAAGTGCGTTTGTTTAAAAAAATTTAATAAAAATGCACAACATACAACGCAACCGGAGAGCCAGAAATCTAAAAAAAAAAAAAAAAAGCACACGATTGGTATTGAACGGTCCCCCATCTAAGTACTAACCACGCACAACGATGCTTGATTTCGTTGATCGATAGCGATGCTATTATCAAAGCCTAGGCCGGTTGACTAAATGTCTGTAGCTCACAGTGTCGATACGAAAGTTCATAAATGATAAGGTAATTTTAGGAATCGACAATGTAGTTCATCCGGGGAATTTCATAATTCAGGGGCCCTAGCACGTAACTTGATACGATCGAGTTAGGTCGATACAATCGAGAACAGGCGATTGTTTTCGATTCGATTGAATCAAATAAGGAACTCCCTATACTCGATAACATCGACTAGACTCGATTGTATCAAGTTACGTGCTAGCACCCCAGTTTTACAGCGTATGCGAAAGGTCAATGGATTGAGTCAATTCTCCGGGAGTAAAATTCTGTAATCGACATGAATATTTTTGGTCATTTAAAAAAAAATAAGGAAAAACCACTTCGTGTTCGGTTCCTATGCTCGTTTTCAATGATATTCCTTATGTCAGCTCGGAAGAGATAGCCAATTTGCTTGCAGCACGTTTTGCTATTAATTCGACGCTGCCAGAAAGTGTCGTGTTCATGTCCTGTATTGAGAGCATAAAAGATCTTGCGGGACAAATCTTTTCTGCACTCGAACAGTTGCAAGATTACTGAAGGATCTCGATGTACACAAATTCGCTGACCCTGATTTTACCCCCTATTGTTCCGAAGAGGTGTTCTTCAACGCTGGTAAAACCATTCCGTAAGCTTTTTTATCGCTCCTATTCTACTGTTCTCTTTCCAAGTGGATGAAAAACATCATTTGTTCAGCCTGTCTCTAAAAAAGGCGAATCTTTTTTCCCCTCTAACTAACGTCATTATCATTACATTACGCTTACGTCCTTTCTTTCCAATGTCGTGCAAACGCTAATGAATTATCAACTTAAGAAATATCTTGAAGAACGAACGAAAACTTTTCAATGACCTGCAGTATGGCTTTCATAACAATAAGTCCACTGGTGATCTGATGGTATACTTACCTAACAGTTGCACAAATCTTTACATCGTTTTGGAGAAAGTAAGATTGATATTTTAAAAGCGTCCGAAAGAGTTCTTTTATCAAAAATGCGTGCATTTGATATTGATGAATCTCTTCTTCATTGCATTAGAAACTACTAAGTGTGAAGTTCATAAAATAAATGCTGGTGTGCCACAGGGCACCATTTTGTCTCCGATTCTCTTTTCGACAGTACTCTTAGCTTCGCATATTCGTTTCCAGATGCATGTTCTTGTTCTTCGGATGGGTATTTAGAAGGGCAGCGTATAGCTCATTAAATTCTGATCCCGATAGCAATGTCTATGGGGAATCGTGTAGAATTGAATGCTTCAAAAACTCAATACTGTCTTCTGTCGTTAAAGCACTTGCATTGAGGAAACCAAAAAGCTCCCAGTTCACGGTATGTGCATCACAGACCACCTTGCGTGCAATACCCACATATTCGACGTCGCCAAAAATGCTGCTCAGTGTCTCTTGAATAGAATACAAAAAAGAGGTTTAAAAATGTGCTATTAAATTCAGAGATTCATTCCTTAGCCGAACTGCACAAATGTGGAAACTCTTGCGCGACTCTGTATCTCCTTCCCATTAAGATATCAAAGCATTTAAAACCAATGTGCATCGGTATCTCCTTTTAAATCCTCTCCAACTTTCCTAAAACGCTCGCACTGTGCTCAAACATTTGAAGGGTAGTCAAAATTGGTAATTCGAATATTTGTTTTTCAACTGCATTCATCCTTGACCTTAAAAAATAATATGTACTACAATATTTTTTGTTTTGAAGAACTTGATCCGAAAAAATTATCACAAAGTTACTATCTGACAAATATCTGTAATTGGAGTCGAATTTATATCAGTCCTAAAAAAATAGCCTTTGTTACGGATTTTAATCAGAAATTAAATAAACTGCGATGTGAAGTGAATTTTAATGTTTCCAAGAAAAGATAGTTGCTAAATCTGTGTTAAACTGATAATGACATTGACATCAGAACAAATTGGGATCATAGCTTGATTAGAAATATTTTAAAAATTGTTAGACATCTTCCTACGTAAAAAGTTTTTTTTTGACTGGACCTTACAAAATTAAAGATTAAATTTCAACTATCGCGGAAAATACATAGAAAACGTGTCAGATTTCAGATTTTCAGATTTAATAACAAAAAAGAAAAAAAAAACAAAACTACGAGTTATTTTCATATTCAATTTATACAAAATAGACTTTGGCAACGCCGATTTTATGTTTTAAAATCACTGCTCCAAAATTAGTACGATGTTAAAGTACTCTTTGACATTTACGAACAGGTTTGCTTAGTTTTTTGCATGAACTGCCATTACTTTAGGTGTGTTCAGAAGCAATTTATTCAAAAATAGCCTTAGCACGATACTAGTTAGAAAATGTTTAAAATTAAGAAAGAGTTATTAAACTACTTTAAAGTTAGAAAATTGTTAAGTAGTATCATACTAATACCTTAATACTAAGCTTTTTATAATTTTGCGCCAATATTGTCAAAATGCCGTCCATTCCTTTAAATACACTATCTATAATCGGGCTCTTTAATTTGTGAACACGCGAAGCATAGCGTTGGTTCAATTGCATTAACGCCACAGCGGGTATTTTCTTTTAGGGCTTGAATTATTTGAGGGGTTGTTGTTGCAGTAAGCCTTCGAATTACTGCATGGACACGACACATTACAGTGCTGAAACTGGAGTTTATTCTGTAATAGCTGTCAAAATTTGTCATTCATGAGTTTTTTTTACGTGCTCACGAAAATTGATGTTCACATTTCTGACATTTGTTTTTTGGTCTTATTTTTGCGATTTTTCTAAGCAAAGTTATTTAAATATAAAATAAAAACTACAATGGACAGTGAAATCGTAGATATCAGTTTGATTTTAAATGTTATGCAAAACAACGAAGATGGCACAATAAGACGGGCAAAAAACCACAAGTTCAATCGACTCATTCGATTTTGAAACATCAAATAAGCTGCACACAGAATTTTAAAATTGCTTAACTTTTGCAGATCAAAATATAATAGACATAGTGCTGCAGGGGGGAATCTCTTCCAAATATATCAATGTTACGAAAACATTGCCGACTCTGGGCGCTCCAGAACTAATTTTCATCTTTTACGTGGACTTTCTCGACGTTACAAAAACGAACTAGTTAGTCAAACGACTCAATGCGGGCTTACATAAGTTTGAAGCTCACTTCAAGTTCTTTTTAGTTTCTTATATACCTAAATAACTATGTTTTATAAATTCGCAAAAGATTTCAATCAGTAGACCCAATAAATGACAACAGGAATCAAATGTCTGAAATCTGTAGAGCAGTATTGTGTGCACTCACAAATTATCATGTACGACACTTCTTGGTAGCAATTGCTGACATAGCTTTAGTTTCAGCACTTCATTCAATCAATTTAAGGTATTCTTATACAAAAAAAACACGTAGTAAGGTCTAGGAACCGAAATGCCCAGGGTATACGTACTTGCTTATTAATTTATTGGAAAAAAATTAACGTCAGTTATTCCATTTAAACTCTTGCAATCTGAACAGTTAGCTCTATCTTTCTTAAATTGTGTTAATTTCAACCCAAAAACTCATCAATTATTCGACAGTAAACGTCAGTTGTGTTTGCAGAATGCACCTCACTCTGTTGTGGCACCAGAACCTCATATTAACATAATCCATAGATCAGTAAACTAAATATTTCCAAGTGTTCGTGCTGTCCGAAAACGACCCAGAATTGTTCTCGATAAGAATTCTCATTTTCGTTTAGCAACTGCATGATTTGAATTTGAATTTTGTATAGATAAACCTTGTAGTTTATTTTTCAAAACATCGTACAATATTGATTTATTTATTCCAGTAGGTATAGGACGCAATCTCCCACATCGATTTACGTGAATTTCGTATATTTCTTGTCGAAATTCAAACACATGTTCTTGCTTTATGCTGACGTTAATGGAAGCATTTTCGTACAAACCTTTGTTTCTTCTCGTCTAAATTTCTGTACCCACGACTACATAATTTTCGTGGGTACAAAATGCTTAACAGCACTAACTAACTAACGATTAACCATCCTTTAAACATTGTGTCACCAAAAATCAGTGGCTAGCCCCCGACCCGACCAATGAGCCAATGACTCATTTGACTGCCAAATCCGCAAATACAGGGTGCGTCTTATTCGACAGGTCGATGTTTTTTCAATAACTTTTAAATGAAATACAATTTAACAATCTGTATTTTATTAATTGACTATAAACTTAGTCCTTAACATTATGTATGGAATTTGATATCAGTTAAATGGGCCCTGTTTCCGTGGTGCAAAGGCGTAACATTTTGCGAAACAATTACGCAGACTTTTGTTGTAATTTAAGCGGTTTCTAATGTTGTCCTTAATGATCTTGGCTGTGGTTGGTTTGTGGACGTACAACTTTGCCTTCAAGTACCCCATAGAAGCAATCGGTAGATGTCAAATCATCATCAGTGTGGGAGCCAGTCAAAATAACCAATTTTTGACATCTGTCCGGGAAAAATTTCTCGGAAAACTCACCGTCTACATAGTTGGAACCATATGTTCGACCTGGAACATATAACGCACCCTGTCGAATAAAGGTTAGTTTGTATCTCGTACTAAATTTTATCTTCCATACAAATTTTCTCCAAACTTGAATTATGTTAAAATGTATCCAAGCATTTTATCTGGGAGGCTAAATTTTTTTTTAACTGTAAAAAACACTTATCTGTCAATATTTATGACGGGAAACAATTTCTGGGCAAATTATTCTCAAACTTAATCTTGACAGATTCTGCTATTCTTTAATTTTATAAAATTTATTTTATGAGAATGATAAACTGAAACAATAAATGTTTGGGGACAAAAAATTCATCAAAGGCGAAAGAAAAAATCCATTTCACATTAAATTCTTGAAGACCAATTCTTGGAGAAGTTCGTTTAAAATTGCTGTTCATGTGACATTTTCCAAAAAGATCTCATGTCAAAATTAAGTTAGAATTTTAGTTGAAGTTTTTGATAGGTAAGCATTTTATATAATACTGAACAAAATAAATACAGGGAGTATACCTATGCAACTTTCCGTTCCAAGAAGTTATATTTTCTACTAAATTAATAAAGATAAAGTCGACGCGGTCTAATTACCTTCGACTCTACTATCAAGCATCATATTTTCATCTTTTGAACATTGGCATTTCTTATCGCAAAAAAAAAAAAAAAAAAAACTAACATAATTGTTGTCAACTGCCTCATTTAAAGTTAAATTTAATTTGTCACACTAATTTGAAAAATCATTTAACAATGATAGTCACTCTCAATTTCTACTAAACAGCTTTCAATATGTGAATAGAATTTTTGAAAATGTTCTCATAAATTAATTAATATATAGTCATTTTACATAATGCAAAAAATGCCCTTGTAAAAATCGATGCTGATCTCAAACAAAACCTTTTTATCGAGCCCCCATGTCTCTCGTTCAAGTCCAAAGTAAAATAGGTAACCTCAAGTGTTGCCATAAAGTTCCCATAAAATACTAAGATTTTCTCACACTCAACGTTTTGCCTTCGTCATCATCATCATGAATTGTGTAGTGTGAGTGTAGAAGTGGAAGCGAAAATATTTATTCGGCCATAAATTATGCCGAACAACTTTATAGAGAGTTTGAAGTATGAATATACAATACAGCAACACTATTCTATAACATTTTCATGTTGGTATTGAGTTCATTATTACCACTGCTGTTTTATTTTTTTTTGTCCAAAAACTTTTTGACTGAATATATCTCGAATGTTAAAAAAATTGGTTTTTATAAGAATAATATAAAATTCCCATATTTTGTCACCTGCTCCAATAAACCACTCTGCGTCTCTTGAAGAGAATCCAAAAAAAAGCTGTACAAATGATAGGTAATAAAACTATAGCAGAGACACTCAAATTTCGAGCACCGACGATATGTTTTTTGTCTTTCATAATCTTATCGCTATTTTTATAAACAGTGTTTTAGTGAAATATTCAGTTTCATTCCTTCCCACAGGCAACCGTAATACTCGCGCTTTAGGGAATGGCCATCAGATTGCCATTGAGTCCAACTTCGGACTTATTGTTTAATTCAGAGGGTCTTTCTTTAGCCGCACTTCACGAATGTGGAATGCTTTACTCGACTCTATAATTTCTTCCCATTCTGATATTCAGATATTCAAAACCAATATGCCTCAGTTTCTACTTTTGAATTCTCTCCAACTTTTCTAAACGCTCGTACTGTGTTCAAAAATTTTAAGGGTAGTCATAATCCCTTTATTGCCGGAAAAATTATAAAAAAAAACATAGTTAAAGAGTTCAATTTTAACTTGGCAAATAATTGTCAATTGAATAGAAAATCTTTCGATAATTGAATAAGAGCACGCAAACATTTCGAAAATGTAGCTTAAAATGGCAAATGTTCCCATAAATTCACATACAATAGTATGTGCATGAACAATGGTGCTGTGCGTACTATACCGCTCAATTTTTTTGTATTAGCATTTTCAATAAACATGGTCCACATTTTAACCTGACCACATTATGTAGTTAGTGTACATTTTAATATTGACGTCCATAGTGTGATTTTTTTCATCTGACCAATTCATTTCAAAAAAAGAAATAATGTTGATTTCCTTTACGCCTAAGAAATCAATTTTTGTGTGATGATTCTGAGCCCTCGACAGATTTTGCGTTCCTTCACAGCAAAAAATTCGATTTTCTTTATAGGAATCAAAATCTTCAAAGCCATACTTGAAGAGGGACTTACATGTATATGAAACTCGCACAAAATACGAAAAAGATTGATTCGGGATCGATATCCCTAGTGTGTTAAGGAAATCGACCTAAAATAACAAATCTGACAGCTCACAATTATGTTGATGAACACGCCCAGACCAAAAAATTATTGTTCAGTCGACAAAACCATGTTGCCATGTTGATTTACACAAATCAATATAATGTGTTTATTTAAAAATGTATCAATAAGTTTTGTGCTTGCACAGCTTTTTAAAGTTATATGCAGACTTTGAAAAATATGTACATCTGAAAATATGTATAAATTCGACCTCAACTCCAAAAAAAAATTAGGATAATGATTTTGTAACGAAGTTACACCTTTTAATATAATTACACCGTCTATCACCAAAGAATGCAGAACACCAAGATTCTACTTCGATTACTATTCCAAATGAATTGGCCAACAACCATTGCAAACCGCCGAGGCGCCCATGAAATATTCAGAATAGGACACACAGTTGCCGCAGGCTACTACGATGTCAGCATCAAATTACCAGGAAGCATTTCATACCTCAAGGCGCCCACGCAAAAGAGGACACACACTGGCGGTTGGCGGCGTCAGCAAATAAATTTCGTTCGTGGGTTTTATAATCTACATTACTTGGTTATGGCAGCAAAGTCGACAAGAAAGAGTTGGAAATTTATCGAGATTCAGATTTTTCTTGCCACCCTGTATTTTGTACCAATCCAGTGTACAAGGTAAAGATCATCTCAATAAGAAGCACACTGCAGGTCGCATATACCAGGTAGTAGCTTCGAAACTTTTTGGCTTCCGCCGTTAAATACTCCTTCCACTCTCCTCCTCCTTTAATGTTAGCTCAGACTAGGGACTTTATCCCAATCTTCGCTGTCTGAGTCTCCTCTCCTCCGCCGCTGTAGTTAAGACTATGCCAATCTTCCCTGTCTTAATCTCCTCCGCTTAGACTAGGGACTCTATTCAAACCTTCGCTGTGTTAAAAGCTAATACTAGGGAGAGGAACCCTATCCCAATCTTCGCTGTCTTAACCTCCCCCGAAAAGCTCAGACTAGGGAATCTATCCCAATCTTCGCTGACTGAGCCATTTGGTTATACTCTGTCCAACAAAAATTGTCAGTACAGGCCTTGTGGGAGAGCTTTTTCTAAAGCAGTGGCGCCTGATGCACCCTCACTACAATGCGTTAGGAAAAATGCCACTAAAAAAAGAGCAAGCCACTGACTTTTCTTAAGGAATTGTTGTTGTAATTCTTTGCAAAAAGTTGTACACCCCAACGCGACCGTCGTATCCCACTGCTGAAGAGATGAGATACTGTTGAGATCAAGACAAGAGTGTCAAGTGTCACTCAATACGATCGTGCGCTCTTTATCTACATTAAAACAGAGTAACCAAACCATTATCATTCTCAATTGCAAGCAAAGAGCTTTTTCAGTGGTTTTTATTAAGGAGCTTTTGGGATTTGAAGCTTTTGAGAACACATTTTAAGAAGAAGAGTATATTGAGTGTTGTCGTATTGCTTTTCAACTTTAAAAAAAAAACGCGCCTATTATCTTACCGCTTGGCGTTGTGGGAAAATGTAAATTGAATATTGTTTTCAGTCATTTTTAATCCGCAGACGGTAGCCCTACGCGTTTTTTACTTTCATTTGCGGCGATTTATAATTTAAAGTACGGAATCCCTGTGAGAGCTTTAAAAGGCGACACACTTATGCATGGCAATGCAACCAGAATGAGAGATAAACGTCCTATCTTCCCTCTACTGACAATTTTTGTTGGACAGAGTATAATAAACTGTCAAAATTTGTATGAAAAATTATTTTTAAAAATTGGCAAATTAACTTGACTTTTGTAACTATCCATCGTCATCTAAAGGG
The DNA here is from genome assembly GCA_911387755.1 of Chrysotoxum bicinctum. Lineage (NCBI taxonomy): Eukaryota > Metazoa > Arthropoda > Insecta > Diptera > Syrphidae > Chrysotoxum > Chrysotoxum bicinctum. The sequence goes on from OU426988.1 coordinate 10,705,923, forward strand.
TTTTCCAATAAGAGGTGTTATTTTGATATTCAAAGAAAAATGGCATTTTCGGAGATAAATGATCGGATGTTTATTTCATTATAAAGAGGAAGGTATGCCGTTAATAATGGAACACAACATCAGCCAAATAGCCGCCAAGACCACGCTTACAGGACCATATCCTTTTCATGAAATTTTCCATAACCAAATCGCAAAGTGGCTGCCCTATGTCCTCGATAGCCTCACGAATTTCATCTTTGAGGTCTTGAATCGACGCTGGGCTGTTGGCGTAGACCTTATCTTTCACGTGGCCCCAAAGGAAGAAGTCGCAAGGTGTTAAATCACAAGATCTCGGTGGCCAATTGTGATCACCTCTTCGAGAGATAACACGGTCCGGAAACTTTTCCCGTAAAAGATCGATGGTTTCATTGCTTGTGTGGCACGTAGCGCCGTCTTGTTGAAAGTAAACGTTGTCCAGATCAATACCATCCAATTCAGGCCATAAAAAATCATTAATCATCTCTCGATAGCGCAATCCATTGACCGTAACTGTTGCTCCAGCCTCATTTTCGAAAAAGTAAGGTCCAATGACCCCGCGGGACCATAAACCGCACCAAACAGTCACGCGTTGAGGATGGAGAGGCTTTTCAACAAGAACTCTTGGGTTTTCCGAGCCCCAGATGCGACAGTTTTGCTTGTTGACGTAGCCTCCGAGGTGGAAATGGGCCTCATCAGTCAAGATGATTTTTCGATGAAATTCCGGTTCATTTTCATGCATTTTTATAGTGAATTTTAATAATTTCAATGCGTTGTTGAAGCGTGTATCGTTCCATTTTTATTAATAGCGTAGTTTCTACTTGTCAAATGTCAAAAAATGACAGCTTCAAAAGTGACAGCTACCGAAATAGCGGGCTATTCAAAATAACACCTCTTATTGGAAAACCCTTTAAATAAGGCAAAACATAAGTTGTTTTGCTTTCGAAAGTGAGTGATGTAAAAGTGAATTAAAATATCGACTTCGTTCCTCTTTTTGTTTCTGTTTATCCAAATCTATTGTTTAAAAATCATCCATCATTTTTGCTGAATAATTCCAAAAATAGTTAATCATTAAAAAGCAATTTTCTCATGTAATTGAACAAATTTCTTTTTCTTGATTATTTTTGACATCTCTGGACTTAATTTTTTCAAATGTTTTTGCACGAAATGATGTTATCAAATAATAAAAACGAGATAATGTCTGTGCTCAAAAATAATCTTGACGTTTAATATTTGACGTTTTATCTTTGACATTTACCGAACAGCTAATTCAATAACACAGCATTTACTTAAATGACTAAAGGGGCCATAATTCAAACGCTTGCGTAAACTTGTATTTTTACACAATTCGTTAACTTTTCACGTTGCATGAACACCCTTATTATGTTTTTAATTTACAATGTAATGATATTTCCCGTTGGTAAAATAAATCAATTTTTTATTGATACATATCTGTCAAAATGCACATTTGTATTTTTATTTCATTGGACGAACAAAATCGATTTATTTTTCGACAAATTAAAGTCAATTTTACAAATTTAAAATTTTTCGACAGATTTATACCTCCCTGAATTGATAAAAAATTTCACCTGTCAGTTTGCAAATATGGTTCTGTTTTTTTTTTCAATTCGAAAAAAAAAATTAAATGAAAGCATTTTAAAATGATTCGATAAATTCATATGTATTTGTTTTCTGAAATTAATTTTTTTTTTATTGATGACCCAGAAGCGAAATTACACCCATAAAAAGACAAATGACAAATATAAATAATAAATAATTAAAATCTGAATTAACGAATGGAAAACCCGATAAATCTCAAATATCAATTGAAATAGAATACAAATTTTCATCGAGTGGCAACCACATTTCGTGTTCGGACAATTTAACACACACTCATTATATTCTCTTCGTCGCGGTCGTGTGTGTTTACATTTTCGAAACAAAATCGAAATGAAAACTTGATGCAATAACTTGATTTGAGTCAGTCTTTGGCCGCCATTCATTCAAGCAAGCAAGCGAGCGAGCGAGCGAGCAAAGTTGAGCAAACTTCTTTGCTTTCTTTTTTTTAAGTTCACAAAGTCTAGTGTAAAATTAAAACTACCAATAAAAACCGGATTTTATTTTGCCAAGTGTTACGGATTAAAGAGAAAAAAAATATATATTTTAAGGGAAAGAAAAAAAAAAAAAGATTTTTATCAAAGTGATTCAACAAAACAAAAGGGGAAACAAGCCAAGTGCAGTTCATTTTGTTTGTCTCTAAAATAAAAACGTGTTTCAAAAAGAGTATAAGTGAGAGAGAAAATGAATTTAAAATTAATGATTACTACAAAGGATATTATAAAATCATAAAAAAAGAGAGAGAAAACAAAAAGGATTAAATAAAAATCCAAGATATACGGAATTATAAATATAAAACAAAAGTGATTATTTTTGTTATAAACAAATTATGACTTCAACAATTCTACAATCATCAGCACAAGCAGCATCAACAATGGCATGGTCAAATGAAAAACTACGTTTATCTTGTGTCGATAACATTGGATTAAGACAGCTGTGGAAGTTAATTGTACTAAATAGTAGCAACAACAATAGTACTAATAAAAGTACTAACAACATCATCAACAATAACAACAACCAGAACAGTAAAAATGTAAGTTATTTTTAACATCAATGCTAAAAGTATAATTATTTAATACAGTTTATTTATAAATTATTATTGAATGGTAAAAGTGTATAATTAAGTAATTTTTAGGTCGTTACTATTATTATGCATAGCGGATATTATAAATTATAGTCAATGGTATTAAGTTTCGTTTCTGTTGTAACTCGTATTGTTTTGGCGTGTTCCAATGCATTTACATGTTAAGACAACGATTTGGAAGAAATCAATAAAAAATGGATATCCGGATCGAAAGAAGAGAGTCTACGTGCTATTTGGCGTTTTTTAGTTGAGACTTCTCACTCTTGTTTTATTGATATTTCGATGTCGTGTTGAAAATAAAATCTTCTAAGTAGCTTAACTGTTTCGCATTTAACAATAAAATTTCGGACGTGCCTGGTTGTTATGATGAAGGTTTGGAAAATTACTAAAACAGCATAAAACTTTAACGTGACAGATCATAAATTAGCTGGTAAACGACTTTATCTGTTTGTCATAGAATAAATAATTTTAAATTTCTGTTATTTTATGTTCAATGAACACCGCCAAAAACGTACTTATAGAAAGAAACGTGAGATGCTTCTGTTACACGGGTTTAAATGACAAGTTACCTCCGGAATTAGATTCCTCATGTGTCCGAATCTATTAGTCTTAACCAGTTCGGGTTAATAAGATCTCACAGACAGATTTGTCTCCGTCAATTTGACTGAACAGGATGATAAATCTCAATAAGAATTCCTGTCAAAGTCAAAAGCACTCTCTGTCTCATTATTCATTCAAAAATGAACAACTGAATCCAAAAATTTCAATTTTTACAGAAAAAGTAAAAAATTCCGTTCAATTTTCTGCGACTGAAGTATTTCAAAAACAAGGATAAAAAAATGTACCTTTTTTTTTTTTTTTTTTTTACAAAATAGCATCTTCTTTATTTGAAAATTCGTAGATATACTATGTTGGCCAATTTTCGTTCACTTATGCTTTAAGAGCTCTCTAGACCGCAGTTCACTGAAAATTCTACCTTAAAGCTACCTAAGCTTAAAGAATAACTGATTTGTATATGACGGGGTGTTTTTGCACATGCAAGAAATTTTCCATTATTTAACCATATGACTGAAGGTCGGATCTGTTATGGTTTGTTCTTACTTTTGAAATCAATAGTTTTAAAAAACAACCAAAAGTACTCAGGTAATGGAAAAAGTTAGAAAAAGCTCAACTTATCTCCAATCCACATTTTGACTACCACAATTAAAAGTTTAAATGACTTCAACTCCAAAGTGCGTTTCACCCAGGTACGACAGTGTGCTCATCAGTTAGATGCTATCGTACCCTTCTGAGACGTAATAGTTGGTCGATGTTTACCGACTCTTATCAAAGGGCACGGTATAGCCCAGCCAAGTTCTGGCACTACACCCTTTTTACAGGAACAAACTCGGGCGATTTTTGACCCCTCCCTATCTTCAGTACCAATAAAGTCAGAAACTTAAAATTCCGAATATTTGCTAAGCTAGTCAGGCACAGGTGCCGCACCAAATTTCAATTTTCTAGCATAAGCGGTTCCTGAGATATAATGCCTCAAAAATCACAAAAACCGTAACTGACTGACAGATCATCAAAATTATGGAGCACTTCCCGACATCGTAGAATCTTGTAATTTTGCACAACGGTGGGTCTTGGCATGCAAGCAGAGGAAAAAATCAAAAAAATCCGGGGGTGTGGTATCCGCCCACTTTCTGCGAATTGGTTTTGGTTGAATGGAGCACTTGCGACTTCCGTAAAACGATGAAATTTAGTACAGTGGCACGGCTTAATTTGCATACAAAGAAAAAAATATAAAATTTTAGGTTTTCCATTTAGGGGCGTGGTATCCGCCAACTTAGAACTGATGTAAAAATATATGGCACACTTCCGATTGCAGTAGAACAATGAAATTTGGTAGAACGGTAGGGCTCAAATTACATTTAAAGGACCAAAAATAAAAATTGAGGTTTTCCATTCAGGGGGCGTGGTATTCGCCCACTTTCTGAGAAAGTGTTTAATATACATATATGGAACACTTTCGATTGCTGTAGAATGATGAAATTTGGTAAAACGGTATAATAAGTTTTTAAAACCTTTCGAATTAGGCATAAAAAAAAACTTGCAAAGTAAGCCCATCAAATTTTAGTCAGTAATCATTAAATAATAAAATTTCTCTATTACAGCTACAATGCTGTTTCAATATTATTCTACTTTAAATATTCGGTATTAAACCTTCATGAAGTCAGAACTTGGCGTACTTTTAGATCTCAGTACTTTTCACGGCTGACTTGTTACACAAAGCTTTTTGTATAGAACAACTTGGCTTTTTTAACATTTCTGTTTTTGGTCTGATTAGGTTTTGTAGATACTCGTACATATGTATGTAAATATGCTATTATATTTTGGGAAAATATTTTCGAGACTTCATAAATGTGTATACACAAAATGACCAATAAATTTTTCCAGTTTTGCTGTGGAAAAAACCTTTAGAATTTCTTAAAAATTCACTAATGTTGTTTTCTATGGGTTAAGACATAAAATTGAAACTTCATGTTATCAAACTGACAGTTATACTTTTAATTTATATTTTGACAGTTTCAATTATTCTATTGGTGATTTCATGGATTTATCTTCTTTTCTATTAAATTCAAAGACTATAACTATATTTACTGAATTTACAATAATGAAAACATTAAAGTTTATTGGCTTATAAGGCAACATCTCACAAAAATTAAAACAAAAATAGTTGCTCTTTTTGACAGCATTCATTAATGTCATAACCCTGCGAAATACTCACGATCTGGACTCGGACTGATGATTAAAAATTATAAATGGATTTTCCACAGATAAAAAAATCTGTTTTTTAAGCTTTCAAGAATCAAAATAATCATTATACGTTGTAGTCTTTGTGACGGTGAGCTTTTTAGATTTCTATTCATAATAATGTTAGGTTCATTGGGCAAGTGATGATAAATAGATTTATCGTTAACTTTGACTTCAAGTAAATATTACGCAGTGGCAATGGATTTTCATTTTTTATTTGTTATTTTTTATTTTTTATTTTTTTTTTGGTTAATTATAAAACTGCTCTTATTGAAACTGAAGACTTTTGAATTATGTCGCATATTGCGCACATAAGTTCTTTTCTGAAAGAGACTTTTGACTTCTACTGTCACTCTGACATGATAAGAACGTACCAGTTGAGTTTGACCCTTGATATTTGTGTGAATTGCTCTTTGGATTCTTGTGATCTTTTTTTTCTTATTTATTTATAAGATAAGAAAGATCTTGGCAGATGGGGTCGACCTTTGATTTTTCTTTTCTTTGACGTCAATAAAGATGTTGACATTTTTGAGAGTAGAATCTTTGTATTGGATTGTATATGCTCTAGATTAAAATATAAGCTCCATTTTAACTGTAATACAGATAAGACCGAATAGTAACCCAAGGTTAAAGCTGGTTCATAAGGACCAAGAAGTCAAAACCAGATCAAGATAATTGTAGACAGCGAAAACAAATTTGCCATTTATTTCATATAAAAAAATTTAAACTTAATCTTTTCTGTGAATTAATATTAGGTATTCAAGTATTTTTCAAATGATGACATATAAACTCAAATGACGTCGAAAAAGAAAATGGCTAATATCAGCTGTGCCTGGTTTTGTCAAAACAGAAGTGGAAACTTGGCATTATTTTAATATTAAAACAATTTAAAGGAAATAAAAAAAAAACAAGGATATTTAAAACTTTATTACTCCTATTTGACACAACTGTCAAAGTCCAAAGTCGATTTCAGCATAAAGATAATTTAAGTTCCTCTTGAGAAAACTGCGGATCCCCCAGTACAGAGTGCAAATTCAAATGTTAATCCAGGCCACATGTGTTATCAACCGTCTACACCTAAGTCCTTCACTTAAGCCTGTACAAATACAATCCTAACGGTTAGATATTTTTCTTTCTTAGATAGAATAAATACTAGACATAAATGTCAGATCGTTAAAAAAAAAATGAGCACAATATTTGCTCAGATTTACCTTTATCTCACACTCGGCCGTGCGATATCACACAATCAAAACTCAAACAAAAATACACTGCTTTTCCCCCCGCTAACCCAGCAAATATTGAATCAACCAATTTATTGATAACAGCACATAACATTCTACACTAATTATCTTATCATTATAATATGGTGAGTAAATATGAAACCCACCTCCACCTAAGAATATTTTGTTTTTATCACTTAAAAAAAATATATAAAATATATGAAAGTGTCAAGACCCCTGAGAGAAAAGTGCAAAGCGCAGTAATAAACAGACAATTAGCTGAACACTGCCAATTCACATGTTGTGTCTTTATTTTATTGTTTTTCTTATGTAAATGACAATTTTCTATTTTATTTCTTGCCTTGCCATCACACAGGCTTATTTTACATACTTATGTCTAATTTTCCAATTTGACCTCAATTGATTTGTATTGTTACAGAACCAAATCACTTGATGCAAACAAATTGTTTGACAGTTGTTCTTAAGTGTCAATTGATTGAAAAATTCTCCCATACGAGTAATATGCGAGTATGTATAAAGAGTAAAAAATATGCCGACTTCTTTAATTGATGAACATTATTTAAAAGAAAAATAAAATATTTTATTTAGTTTTTTTTTTGGACTAACCATTTTTGCATTTATAAACATCCGCTGTAAAGTCAGCGCGCAAAGCTAAATGACAGGTGGTTGTAGTGTGGTATTAAAAACATTTGCTACCTCATTAAGATTTCAATTCTTGTGTGTGGGTACAAGGTGGGAAAGGAATGTGCTTTGAATTGGAATATCTCGCCTTTAGATTGTTTACATAAAAGTTCGATTGTGGAGAGCGGAACTTGTGACGGAAATGTCACTTTTTACATACCTACAAAACATCAATTGGCAATGTGTCAATCTGAATAATGGCGTATAAGAAGAAATCATACCTATTTCAGGTGACTGTTAAAGTACTTCAAAGCGATGACGAATTTGTGTTGGAATGTTCAATTGTTTACATTCTTAAAAGGCAATGAATAAAAGGTTAAGCGGGCCACGGTAATGCATTTCCAAAATGTTGTTCCAGTGCAAGATCGGTATTAAGTCCACTTTAAGTCTTTGATTTATAGATCTCGAGTTAACAAATTAGCTTGCACTAAATGAACAGACAATTCTGACAGATGACTGTCAAACATCAATTGAAAACGAATTTGTGAATGCTCCGAGTGTAAAAAAGTTGAGTTTTTGACACCTCAATGCTCTGTTATGATTAAAAAAAAAAAAACATATACAACATGTAACAAATTCGAATACAGTTCAGTTGAGTGTCTGTTCATAGAAAGTGTCTTCAAATTGAAAATCCCAGCTCTCCTTTGATCAACTCGTAGGCTTTGAGACTTTTCTCATCCCGAAATTGAATTTTAAGATCACATGTTTAGCAATAAAATTTTAAAATCTTTTCGAAATTATAAATTAGTTTTTTAGCATGTTTCCAAATCTCGATTATAAAATAAATGTTGAAATTAAAATTTTAACTAGGTAGTATAACATGCAAATTAATATTTTATCGTTATTGTGATGGTGTTTTCATATTTTGAATTTTTTTTTGTTATGTCTTTTGTGTTTGTTTATAAAAACAAAAACCATTCATACTTTTTTTATGTGATAAGAAAGCTCATAAAATTAAACTAGAATTTTAAATTGACATGTGTATCTCGTAAATGTCTTTTGTTGACAAATAATATAGTATTAGAGATACTTAATGCAAATATTATAAATGAATATCAATAAGTTGTATACGCTATTCGGTTTTTAGCTCTGAGCAAGAGCACTGATCAGAATTCTCGGATCTAATTATGCAAAATACTTGGGTATTGAAATTCCATTTATAACAAGAAATCTGTCAAATTACATGTAACATGTTTTAATGACGGTTAACGCTCCATCTGATGTCATTTTTGTCTGTGCTAATAGAATGCGTACGGAGCCAGTAGAGATTGAAAGAAGAATCGAAAACTGAGCCCACTGATGCATCTGAGCTAAAACAAATGTCTTACGTTCCTAAGCTAATATGGCCAAATGGATTCGTTATCAAGTTTTATTTTTAAATTAATCTAGAATTTTATTACTCTCACATGAACTGGGAGTTTTCTTTACTCTTCCATAGCGTTTTTTCCATTCAATAGTAGCGCTGAATTAATTTAGCGTGCGGTCCAGAGATAGAGAGAAGAGAGTTATCCTGATTTCTGACTTCATCTACCATCACTCATAACCTTGTCACACCGGCTTATGAGTACCCTGTTAATCTATTCAATTTGACATATCGTTTGACAGCTACTTGTTTTATAAGTAATTTCTCTGAATCTATAGAAATTAAGTGTTCATGTCATAAACGATATATTAATAGCCACACAAGTCTTAAATTCTTCATCTGCCAACTTCATGATCATTCTATTCTGCCCACTCAACAAAAACTAAAAAAAAACTAAATTGACAGTAAATTTAATTCTTCCAGTCATCAATTTTACTGTGCTAACATTTTTAAACAGACTTTAAGTCTCTTCAACTCAGTTATAATTCCCATGAACTTCTGGCATATTACGTCAAATCAATTAATGCATACTTCTTTTTTTTCACTTAAAGTAAAGAAATTAATAAAAAAAAAAAACCAAAAGCCATATAAAATTTATGCGAGGCAATTTCCGCACAAATTGTCTTACTCACTCACTATAGTCACTTTACCTCAATTTAAGTGACCATTAATGTCAGAGTATTTTTAAGCAGACGTCATTTGCCTTTTCTTACCTCGCCTAAGCATTTAATACATTTTTATATCTGACACAGATTTTTCCTTGAATAAAGATGAATGACTCTTCGGATGGCTGCTGTCTTCACTGAAATAACTGTAATTTTCTGTGAATTTGTATTCATCAGCAAGGTGAGTCACTAAAAGTAGAGGTGAATATAAAAATGTCAAATAGATTTCTGTGATGGTAAATATATGTCATTAAATAATTGAAAGTAATTTTTCGAACACCTGCCACGCCCATTCTCGATTTGTTTAACACTCGATTTATTACTCTTGTGATATATTATAAGAATACAATATTTTTACACTGCATTTAAAAAGGTAATTAACCTTATAATAAAACAAAAAGCAAACAAAACTTTCTTCATCATTTCTTTGCTTTTTTGTTATTGATATTTCACTGTGTATAGTCGTGAGGTCTTAGAGGTAAATACACCAAATTCCATTATAACACCACCCTTTCTCAACACTTATACTTCAACAAATTTGTTTAAGTTTTTTTTTTTTATCAAGCGCAACTGACGTCAATGCAAAAACCAGAAAATCAAATAATACTATACAACAAAGTTGAATTTGAAATTACTCGACTTGATTTTATCGGACGAGTGTATGTACGAGTACATATGCGGACGTGGTTGCGTGTTATTTGATATGAAAATATCGTTTCTTTCTCAATTGCTGTGAGTTATGCGATCAATTTGAGATAACGGAGATGATAATAATTTGCCAATATGTAGTTATTTCTTTGTTTACGTCACGTCAAAAAATGACATCTACATACATTATACCAAAATCAAGTCAGATATAAAAGTAAAAGAAATTTAATCTGACACATGACATCTGTCAAAATTCATGTGTCAATAGCATGAATATTTATAATTTTTTTTAGAATGTAGGTATGATAAATTCTCCATTCCCCAAAATTTTTTATGAACCACAGTTAATATTATTTTATGAACAAAACATATCTACATAACAAACTTAAGCTCTATTAATGTTTTTGTCTTTTTTTATGAATCGTCTATTGACGTCAATTGATTTTTTGTCTGCTCTAAAATTATACAAATCATTCGAATTAATAGAAAATATGCATATAATTTTGAATTTTAAGAGATTTTTAAAGAAAATGTCAAAAAGAGAAATCGCGTTTTTTTTTGTATTTCGAACTCCAAGAAGTTTTGTTTTAAGTTTGAGATGTCATAAAAATAACTTTGGCAATTAAGTATCGAAATTTATTAGTTATGTATATAGAATTTTTTTTTGAAATTGATTAAAACATATTTCTATTCTCAAATTGGGCGAAAAATCGAGATCTAATAATTTTGACATTTAAATGTCAAATCGAAGTTAAGTTTTATAAAAAAAACTAAAGATCTCTTGCAAAATTGTTCTGAGGTTGATTTCGGCTGAAACATTCTCCAATTGGTTGCTACAGCATCATGTCTCATCAAAAATTATTATTAATATACAATTTAATGAGACAAATAACTTAGTTTCCGCAATAAACTATAAAAGCCTCATAAAACTAATAAACTTAATGCGCTTCTAACTTGCTACTAAACTGACAATTCAAGTATATTACACGGAAAATATTAAAAGTCAAGGAACTCAGTTTGTCATATTGACACTGTGGTGTGGCAGCAACTGTGCTCTATAACTATATGTATCTATAGATACAAAACTAAAACAACAACTCCATATACTCTACTCAACTACAACTTAACTGTACTATAAGAGTTAAGTTCATTAAAACCACGCACACAATCATTTTTGTATTTCAAACGCATTTATATCAATAAATCACTCTACAAATAAATAATACTCGTATGTTACCAACTCCCTCTAGCAACAAATGCACGCACGCACTTTTTCTCCTTACGGCAAAAATAGGCATACTTACAGGTACATAGAAACTTGTGTTTTACCTACTTATAAATTCTTATTTTATGTCAACACTTAAACATGGTTAAATAGTAGAGAATAATTATTTTAGTTGTTTAAACATTTTATTGCATTTTGTAAAACTGCTGAGTTCAATAAAGTTTTGTTATTTTTTTTTTATTTTATGTAAAATATTCAATTTGAAATGTATTGTGACGTCAAATTTCACCTTGACTCAAGCTTACGTCATTTTATGTTTTAAGTTTAATTGTTTTATATGAGTTTGGCACACAGAAGTTCGAGGTTTTTTGCTGTGTAAACATAGCTCAATTCATTTATTTTTCTGCGCATAATTGTATTTTCAATAAATTGAAAAAAACTGAAGTATGATAATTTGACAGGTGGTCAATACAAAATTTAAATGAGACCGTCTAGATTTTTTTTTTTTGTTGACAGCTGGACGGTTTTATTTTTAATTTGTATGTATTTTGCAGCAGACTCAACTGTTTGTTAATTTGTATTCTAGCTTACATTTGTTAAAGGTCGTTTTTTTTTTAGAAACATTCAAATAATATCAATGACATTTTGACATTTTATTTGAAAGCTTATAACTCTTAACTCTGAAGCGCAAAGAAGCTTTCTAATGAATAACAATTTCAATTTCAGTCGCTTTGCTTGAGAAAGGAAACTGGGAGGCGGTAAGGGAAAAAATAAACAAAAGTAGAATTAATTCTAATAAAATCAATTATTTCGTACAAAACTAAAACAAATACAATTTGTGAGTAAATAAACTCGCCCCGGTCAACGATTTAAAGACATTTTTTTGACGTTCTTTTTCAGACTCCATCTAATGTTCGTGGTGATATACAGTCCCTGACCATATTAGATATTAGACTCACAGTAGATTTTATGCAAAATAATTACCATTTTGAAAATTTGATTGCAGTAAATTTATTAAATTGTTATCAATTACAATTACACTCTGAAGGAACTCCTACAAAGTCCTTTAAACAAGCTTACTACCTGGACAGATCAATGTGGACTCGGTTTCAACCCCCACAAAACTGAATTTGTCCTATTTACCAGGAAATATAAAATCCCACACATAGACCCTCCCCACATCAAAGGTATACCGCTTAAATTTTCAGACAAAGCAAAATATCTGGGTCTTATTTTGGACAAGAAATTAAGCTGGAAGCTCATTATTCAAGAGAGAATCAACAAAGCCAACATAGCTCTTTTCTCTTGCAAAAAAGCCCTAGGTAACTAATTTGATATTACACACTGGCTATACATCTCAGTCATTAGACCGATACTTACATTTAGGGAGTAACAGTATAGTGGACTGCGCTGGAAACAGCAACAAACCGCAATAAGTTCAGCAAATTCCAACGAACAGCCTGCTTAGTCATGGGTGGTGGTCTGCGCTAAACTCCCTCCGCTGCACTTGATGTTCTGTTTCATCTTATACCGCTAGATTTCTTTAGCAAACAATCGGCCGCTAGCACAGTCATTCGACTTAAAGCCTCTTCGCATTAGATCAACAACAATATTGGCCACTGCACTGTACTGAACTCGTTCAGATCCCTACCTAGTAACGTCGATTATACCACCCCTCATCCAAAATTTAATAAGAACTTTCAAGTGTCCATCCCTTCCAGGTCTACCTGGGAAAATGAGTCACTGTTGGTAGACGAAGCGATTCATTTCTACACAGATGGATCTAAACCGATGACGGGGTCGGTGGAGGCGTATACTCCGAAAGATTAAATCTTTTCGTCTTCCCAATCACTGTAGCGTGTTCCAGGCAGAGCTTCTGGTAATAAAAGAAGTCCTCTCTTGGCTCAAAGAAAACGTTATATCGACTACTGATATACGTATTTTCTCAGACAGTCAAGCTGCCATAAAGTCACTGGACTCTGTCTCCATTAACTCTCTAACAGCCCAAAATTGTCGATCATCTCAGGTGGAGATGTCAAAACAGTTTAACATTCACCTTATATGGGTGCGGGGCATAGAGACATTCCAGGAAATTGTAAAGCCGACGAACTTGCAAAAAACGGAACAATCTTACCTTTGTTGGATAGCAAATCCCCTAGCTACTTGTAAACTTATGCTATAGCATGATACCATAAAAAAAAGCTAAGATGGACCAGCACCCCAACCTGCTGGTCTACTAAACTAATTTGGCCATTATTTGATGCTAAACGCTCAAAACAACTAATTTCTATTGGTAGATTGCATATTACCTCCTCCGTTATAGGTGTCCTTACTGGACACTGCCTAATGAGAAGACATGCTTTCCGTGTTGGAGTTCCTGCAAATCATTTTTGCAGAAGCTGCATGGATTAAGAAGAAGAGGAGTCAGTTCCTCACCTTCTATGTTCATGTCCTGCCCTAGCGCAAAGACGTAGACTCCACTTGGGAGACTACTACAATAACGATCCTAGTGATCTAAATAATTCCGACATTCACTTTCTCAAACGCTTCATTGTTAGCTCAAAATGGTTTAACGAGTAAGGGTGATTTTTGTGGTATCACAACGGACCAAATATTGGTCTAAGTGTGTTGGCCTTTTCCGGTCAGCAGCCACCTTAACCTAACCTAAACACCATATTTGGACAAAGATGAAAATTAAAAAATTCTAATATCAAATTAAGCCTCCTTCAGCCGCTGTGAGAGCTTCATTTCTATGCGACTTCCTATCCATACATCAAGACTGTACTATATGTTGCATTTGTGGATTATGATCCCACGCATGGAGCATTTTTTTCCAAGAGCTGCGCTTTGGTCGTGATCAACTCTTTAGTAACAGCTTTCCTCTTCATTAGTCCCCACATACTTTCAAAAGGATTCAAGTCAGTGCTGCTATTCGGCCAAACCAACAAGGGGATATAAGTTCCGTGTGTGTAAATAAGTTTTGTCCAGACGGGGCTGTCATATCCATCTTGCATAAAAACGAAAGGTTCACCATTTTGAAATCTGACATTGGGCAACCAGCGATTCCTTATAACCAGTGCTATCAAGGTATCCGTTCGGAGAAAATTATATTCCGATTTGTTCGAAATCGGAGAATTTTCTACCGAAGTACCCTGTCCGATTGACATATCGGAAAAATATTCCGATAAAATGTGACGCTCATCAACGCATTGCGTACATTCAGCAAAGAATTTTTGACAGTTGTGCGTTAAATTTCTTCGAAAATTCTCCGTTAGAAAATACTCGTAGTTGCGGATTATTTTAAGAAAAATGGAATAAAATGAATGCGATTGTATGGGGTTGGGTACGATATCCCGCTTTTTATAATCCGGTTTTTTAAAATCCCGTTTTTATAATCCCGTTTTTTTATAATCTTGTTTCTTATAATCCCGCTTTTTTAAAATCCCGCTTTTTATAATCCCGTTTTTTAAAATCCCGTCTCTTATAATCTCGTTTTTTTATAATCCCCTTTCTTATTACGACGTGTAAGCAGTGAGGTATGGATGAGGCAACCCCCCTGCTTGGACACACTATAGGATTTGGGGTAGGGGCGAGGTTGGGTGTATGCAAAGTTTCTTTAGCATTTGAAAAAAAAAAAAAAAAAAAAAAAAGAATCTGGAAAATAACCAACATAAAATCAATGAGTTTTAGCTACGTATTCTAAAAAACGGGATTAACGGGATTTTAAAAAGTGGGATTATAATAGATCGGGATTTTGAACAAGCGGGATTTTAGAAGACGGGATTTTAAAGAAGCAGTATTTTAGCAGACGGGATTTTAAAACTTTTTTTCGGGATTTTTGAAAAGCGGGATTTCAAAAAGCGGGATTTCGATACGCTCCCGATTGTATGCTTCATTTTTGTTTGTTCTGAAGTAGATACCTCGAACGAAATCTAAGTTCCGATCGGAACGGGCTATCGTTTCGGAACTTCTTCCGAACGAATACCTCGATAAGGCTGAACATCTTTATAACTGGTCCTATTTCATTGTGCCTTTAAATATATATAACCTAGTACAATCCATGAATTTCTGTACATATGCATGCGATAAAAGATCTTGGAAGAGAATTAAAGAAACATCAAAAAGTTTCCAGTGACTTCCAGGGGATTACATTTTTTTTTTCAGACTGCAACTCTCAGAAAGACAATACATTTTCTGAAAAGGAAAGAAATTTGGTTCAAAATTTTAAACAAAGTATGATGCTAAACTCCATTAACATTTGCAAAATTGTCATTTGAAACAAGTATCATACTAAATCAGTTTTAACATCGTACTCATTCGAATAAAATAGTCCGCTCCAACTAGAGAATGCAAGACGTTCACATTTCTAAATAACTACTAAAGGCCTATCTAATTATGCTAATTATTTTTTGTTATCAAACACACCCAAAAATTGCTGTGGGCTCTTAGTCTAAAATTGTTCGCCATAAATGTCAACATATTTGGCAAGCGATTTGTGCATTCAGAGAACAACAAAAATGTCCTCCGTTGACAGTTTTAAATGATAAATGAATGTCAAAAGTTTTATTATATTCTGTTTAAAAATATACATACACACTCATAATTCTTATGAACTTTTTGTCTTGTTGTAAAATGTAAATACGCAAAATATTGACTTGCACAGCACGTATTTCAAAAGTTATAAAAAGTTACGACTATATTTTTTTTAATGATCTGAACTCAATATATAAAGAAAAACAACATCAGTTTACTTTATTTGTAGGTAGTATTAACAAACAACCATCAATCAAATCCAAATCACTTAAAGTGTTGTATAATAAAAAACGTATTCTATTACATTATTTTATTCTTAGGTTGGGATCCTAAAATAACAATATATATTTATAAATATGCAATGATGTTAAATTGAAATCAAATTATTCCAATCCAATCAGTATTCTGAACATTAAATTCATTTAAAAACCTGACAAATTTATATTCTAACATTCCTTATAAATATTTTGATAGTTCTTATAACGCTTCTTCTTCTATCACTACTATTGTCGGAATGTGAAATGAGGTCTGAAAATCATTAAGAATCCCCTTAATGAGTCAGACGATGGCCTCAGTCTATTTTTGTTTTGTATTTTTAATCAAAGTTCTAAATTCTAAATTTTGACATCAATGTCTATTTCAATTTGGGATTCCTTCACGTCACATTTAGTTTGACACTTCTCACCTCCTCATCCCACTCATTTAATAGACAAGAAATCTGTCAAAAACAACACGTTCCATAATGTATGGATATAAAAACTGTGACTTTCCTTAATATATCGATTTGTATTCACAACATTTTATTTTTTTTTTAAATCGTTGGTGGTCCGATAAAAACAAAACACTTAATTCCGAAACAGTCACATTAAAAAAAAAAAAAAAAAAAAGAGGCAAACAATTTGAATCTTCTTTATTGAATTTAGTTATCACTGACAACATTGAGGTGAATTCTAAGATACAAATAAACAGTAAACTTCTTAACTTTAATCGGGTTCATTAATTAAAATACCCGCCCTCCGATTAAGAAGTGGGCACAAATAATCATTTGCGATAAGAAGAGAATTATTTTCTTTCCATGCATAATGTGTAATTAGGTTTAAAATAACTGGCAATGGCGCTTGATTACATACCCCACACGCCAAGAGGTGAATATTAATTTAATTTTCTATGCATATGGGAGGTTTAAAAATGGCTTATGGCAATGATGTTTTTTTTTTTATCTAATTGATAAAAGCCTGAGTATTTTGAAGTTTGCTGACCCATAAAACACAATGGGTGGTCTGCTGGCTTCCTGTGTGGGTCACCTTAAGAAATCATGCTATATTGTAAGCCATATTCAAATTAATTGTTTTTTGATGAGGTATCAATGTGCATAACTAAGACAATGTTTTAATCTCCAACGGGTTTAACAAATTTAGCCATGAGGCATGTACTTGTATTTTTTTTATATAGTTTTTTTTTTTTTTTTGTTGGCCATGATTTGGGGAAATAATATTTTTGATTCAATGGCATAATAAATTCTCAAGGAACTTAGATACTACGGTCTACGGTGTGTGGGCTGAGCGAATTTGTATATATTTGAATAAAAAGTTCAATAAACTCATCGAACAAAGTCATTAACTTGACTATAGTTAAGATTTCTTAATTCCAATAGATCTCTTTCCGATATAAATATGTACATATACAAATTTCCTGCCAAAACTGACAAACCAAATATTTGAGTTCCTTTTTGAGATTTCATAAACATAAATTGAATAGTTGTAGAGAAATAATTATAACAGTTGCGTTTTTTCTATTTCTGTCATACAAAATTAAAGAAAAGTTCTCCATTTTATTTCATATTTGCTTTCGAACATAGATTTGAGTATGGATAGTTTTTATACCGAATTTAAGAACCGCTTTAAGGATTTTTACCAATTTGAAATACAATCTCTCTCACAAACATCAAAATATCCACTTTGTTGAAACTGACATTTGTTCATCATTTTTTTGAATCAAATATTAGAATTGTGTATTTTTAAAATTAATGAATAGTCTCATGTACTTTTTGCACAAATTTGCGTACTTTAGGCGCCGTGTGTGTTACATTTCTTCATTGTTTGGGCTATACACCTATACAACACTCACTTTGGAGATAATTTTTCAATATTTCCCAACGTTTTTCAAACGTAAATCGACTCATTTCGTTCCGCGGAGGTATGATACTGACTTTCTGTCAAGATTTCGAACCGGAAACAGCTATCAGTGTCAAAATAACTTATGATTTAAAAAGAAACCACTAGATGGCCCACTCTGTATACTAATTTCCTGCCAAAACTGGTGAAATTTGAATTCGTTTGGGCGAAATATGTGAGATTTTATGAACATAAATTGAATGGTTGTAGAGAAATAATTATAACAGTTGCGTTATTTTTTTTATTTCTGTCATACAAAATTAAAGAAAAGATCTCCATTTTTTTTTTGATTTTTGCTTTCGAGCGTAGAATTTTTACCAATTTAAAAAAAAATCTCTCGTTTATTCACAAACATCAAAATCTCCACTTTGATGAAACTGACATTTGTTCATAAATTTTTGGAATCAAATATTAGAATTGTATAGGTAAATATTATTTGAAATTAATAAACAATTACAATTTAGTACAAAATTCTTTAAAAATAAAAAAAACTTTCTTTTATTTTCGCTTTGCAATTTCGCATCTGTCAAATTCAACAAAGTAATCACCAAATTTCTAAATACTCGTACACAGAGGTATAAACATGCTTTTTCAGTTCGTTCCTTCATTAGATTACAAATGCCAAAAAGTTGCAAGATGACTATGGGCAAATTCCTAAACGCATATCCTGCTAAGCAAACAGTTCCAAAATGCAAATACAAAAATCTCTGCTAAGCAGAGTGTCCTAAAATGCAATCGATGCTACTTTCTTGCTCAAATGCAGAGGTATTCGTGCAAATGTCAAACATTTCTTGCGCAATTCTCTTACATATGCGTATTCTGATTTGCCCTATCTGCTTTGCAAATCTTGCGTTTAGGAATTTAGCCTATTGTTTGGAGTCTAAAGTTTGACGTTAAGAGTCTCTATGTTAAACCTTATTCATAGTTTAAAAATTTGACACTAGTGAGGTAAATTGGAAACGTCAAAATTAATCAAAATTTTAATCCAATCAGGATACAGTCTTAACGATTGTTTCAACGCAGTTCATACGTGTCTTTCTAAAAACAGGGATGTAAAAGAAACAAATCTATCTTAATTTTAATTTAAAGTGTTTTTTTTTTTTATTTCTAACCCATGCCAACATCTTGTTTGATTACCAAATTTTCTATTTCAAAACAAACGTCATGATCATTGCAAGTACCTACTACAAATCACTCTTCTGCTTTTAAAACTACGACTGAAAACAAAAGTGATTGCATAATCCAAAAGAAGAAATATTTTTCACTTGGGTAAAAATTTTATCGAATTGTATAGTTAAATGTCAGTGTCGTGCTCAAGTACACGACACACTATTCTAACTGTCAGAAGAGTTTTCATTTAAAGAATTTTGTTATGTAGCTATTTACTTTTACTTTGGAATTTATTCAAAACTCGCTTGCTTAGGGGTTTTAAGTTTTTGAGAATATGAAAATGTGGAGACTGAATAAAATTTGAATAACTAAGAGAATCCTTACATTGTTGTTATCATTTTTTTTTTGTTTTAGAGACAAAAACAACTTTGATAGATGCCCATAAATTTTGACAGACAAGTAGAGATATTTTTTATTAATAATGTTTGTCATAAATTTAATATATGGCAACAGACAGAGTTGCTTGTTGTACTCATTTTTAATGGGCTGTTAATAAATTAAGTGCTAATTGAAAGAACTTATAATTTAAAAAAAACGGAATTTTTTTTCTTTTGTTCGTGATATTTAGGAGGCTTGTGCAAAATTTCGAATAAAGTTGGTAATCGTTTGTTGTTTATTTCTTGTCTACTTTAAATTAATTCTTCACGATAATTCTCTACCTACGAAATATTTTTTATTTACTTTGGATTTATTTTTGTAACGTATAGACGTACAAATGTGCTTTGTGTTATTTATAAATTGAAAAATATGGAATTTTGAAAAAAATGTAAATATCATTTGTTCAAATACAAGCAGCTGTCAATTAAAAACCATCATATAGACATTTCATTTGTCGTAAATTATGCGTGATGTGTTATATTTCGGTGATCGGATCAAGTGTCATTAACTTTACTTAACTTTAACACTGACAGTATACAAATGCGTAGAAATATTTGCAAAAGTTGACAGCAGAACAAATTTATGAATGGATGTCTTTCCAATTTGCATGCGGAAAGGCGTAGGATCAGTGAGAAAAACAAAAACTAAAGTATTCAGAACATTTTACACTTATAACTTGACGTTGCCTTAAATGTCACTGTCTCTCTCTCACTCTATCTCTCTTTTTTTTTACACAAGAACACAAAGTTTAATCAATACGAAATACACTTAAATGAAGATTTGTTGACAACTCTGATTCAACAGAAAATATCTTACATGATCAATGAGGTCAATGTGAGTCTGTCAAAGAATGTTATTTGAAAAAAAAAAACTCACGTTTTGCTAACGCATGTGAACACCCATTGACAAATGCATCACGAAAATACCCTCTATTCATAAATGGAAATTGATTTATTTATTTTTTTTAATTATAATACTCGTAATTAATGTATATTCAGTAGGAGGTATACTTGAATAGGGATGTACATATTTGAAAAAGTGAACGAACGGGGATGTGTTGTCAAAGTTATGACGTTTTCTATGAAATGTTCCCTATCGGGTAGATGATAGATGAATATTTTATTCATTAAAATCAAGGTGTGTGTTATTAACATAAGGAATTGATGATTTATTGTTTTTTTTTTCATTATTTTAATTTAATTGGTTTCATAGATACAATGTGCTTAGACAGGTTCTTTGTTTGTACCTAATTTGACATGTTTTAATAAAGGTTTGAACAAAATAGGTTTTTGTAGGGCAAATTGCTAAAATGAGATGCAGTTTACAGATATGGCATAATAGTATGTACATTTCTTCGATTTATGACGTTTTCGAAATTCTTCTTGAGAAAAAAAAAGAGAAAACGCTTCTGGATTCTATTTCACAATCAGATTCATTGAAACAAGCATTCTGTAGGATCACAAATCGAAACATGGCATACATTTCCAAGTCAATCCAATTCAGAATGTCATGTTTGACATTTGGCTACCATGACAGATGAGACACGCAATGAAATGCCAAATTATTTTCTGCCTAGAAATTTGAACCGCTTTAATAAAACTTTTCCATACATCCATACAAATTAGAAGAAACTTAGTCCCTAATTATACACTGACTCTTTGCCCCTTTTTTTTTTTTGAAAATTGAATTAATTTGAACATGAGAAAAAACATCCGATTTCATCTTCTCACTCATTCAATTACGAGAAGATTCTTTGATAGATTCATCGTGTAACAGAGGTCTTACACGAATTAAAAATTAAAAACCGTATAATCAGGGTCTTATGTTGGATTACTACAAATGACAAAAGAATTCGCAAATGGATAGACAACTTAATTTACCTCTGTCCATGAATATGAACTCGTTTTACCCCAGTATCATCATTTACACAAAAAAAAAAAAACAAGAAAAACTTCATACGTGATTCATTCACAGTTTACATTCAACCATTCTAACTTTGTTAATAAATTTGTCTTTCGCATGATAACCATCTAGAAACTACATTCGGGATCACGAGACATCCACAACCAACAAGTGTCAAAAATTATACAGTTCTTTTATTTTCTCTTCAAGATAAGAATTATTTACTGACATAAATATAATCTTTATATCGTTTCTTAAAAAATACAACCAAGGCAAAAAATTCACAACATCTCACCACAAATTATTATCTTTCTTACCTCCCCATGATAGCTGTCAAAAAAAAAAAAGAAAGAAAATTCAGTTGAAAAAAAAAATAACCTAAGATATCAAAAACAAGGCTATAAATCAATCCACCACTTGAGTTCTTTACGAGACACTCTAATTGCCAAGTCTGAATGATATCACAAGAACTTTAAAAATTAAATATCAGTTAACTGTTGTTCGTGTCAGAGAGCTTTATGTGGTGTTATTTGATACTCCTTTTAAAAATTGAAAAAAAAAATATAACTACACAAAAATTTAAAACGTCCTCATCATCATGAATTCCAAGGTGTTTTTTTTTGATCATTTTTATCTCATCAAATAAAAAATCGCTACATTTGATTGGATGAAGGTTTTAGTAAATGTCATTGCGATTTTATTGTCATTTTGTGACAAGATTCTTATCTACTTTATAGCCCAAGTATTGGTTTAATGTTTTTATCCGATAATGACATTACGAGATGCAAAAGTCCAAAAAAGTGATTTTCGTCATACTCACCGTGCATCGAGGATCGGTTGAACGAATTTACATCAAATTTGTTGAAGAGAAAGAAATCTTATGTGATTCCCTCGAGAAGAGAAATTCAATTGTTTTTTAATGTTTTATATTTTTTCTTATGAAAGATTTTTAACTAATTAGTATTCTTTTTTTTTCTTTTCAGAAAAATAGCGAAATCAACGGCGAAAATTTGGCTGAGTTCTTAACAAATCGTGACATACTGCCACCCAGTGAAATGTCATTGCTGAAGTTTTTAGCAATTGTAAGTATTCAAAATCTTTAGATTATTACTTTCTTTAATTTTTGTTTTATTAGTTGATTTTAATAGTAATATAATTATTTCGTTAATAATATGTCATAAATAGAATCAAAATGAAAATAAGCCCACAATGTAAATCTAAAGCCCCATTTAGACTTTCGTTCTTCATTCGTTGTACGTTGTTCGATGTTCATTCTTCTCTCAAAAACGAGCAACGGAGAAGCATTTTCATTAATTCGGTTTTCTTTTTCAGTTCGTTCTTAACAACAAAGTGGTTGTTATCCATTCATTATTGGCAGTGACGGCACTATTAATAGTTGAAAAAAA
This sequence comes from Chrysotoxum bicinctum, assembly GCA_911387755.1. Taxonomy (NCBI): domain Eukaryota; kingdom Metazoa; phylum Arthropoda; class Insecta; order Diptera; family Syrphidae; genus Chrysotoxum; species Chrysotoxum bicinctum. The sequence continues at coordinate 10,728,824 of OU426988.1, forward strand.
AAATATCCTGTTCGACGAATGGTTGGCTGCTGAAAAAGAATCGTATATCGCATACAAATCTTGTTGTATTTTATTTTCTAAAATAGCACTAAAAATTATTATAGTGTCGTGCTTTTTGCATGTTTCTCTGATTATTATATCTAAAGTATTATTATTCGTACTAGAAAGATAAAACCCATCAACAAAATATTTTATTTATTTACCTATTATATACCGACTCCAATTTATAATGAAGCCTTCTGATGCTCCATTCACTAATAAAAAAATTTCAAAAACTTCCCTACGAGTTGCACGCCACTGCAAAACAATGTTCATTGAAACAGTTTTCGCATTTAAAAACACGTTTTTTTGGTAACAACGAACACCGAAATTTCCAAGCTCCTTTGAATTTGCGCATTCTTTATTCGTTCTTAGTTCGTTGTTTGGTTTTATCATTAACATTCTCGTTGTTCCACGTACGAACAACGAACGAACGAGCACAACACCGAAAGTCTAAATGCAGCTTAAGTTTCCTGTTCAATTTTTACTTGCATATGCTTCCTTTTCTTAAGGTACCAGTACGGTCTAGAACGCCAAAAAATGCACGATTTTTGGGAATTTTTTTCTCGGGAACTTTATTAGGTAATAACATCATTTTTTTAAAATAATGAATACATGCGTCAAGAGTACATTTTTTTTTAATTTTTGAATTTTGCCCGAATTATAAAGGGCGCCAACGTCGACTTATCAAAAAATACATTTTCCCATTGCGGACAGTTAATCTCGGAATTGGCTGGACTGAAACAAAAAAAAAAACAAAGTGGGTTATTTAAAGGAAGGTTTCTTACGAGACAATTTACCACAATTTGTTTAAAAAGTCAAAACAAAACAAAAATCTCGAGCTTTGAAAAAAAAAAATTTTTTGTTTGGCAATTTTTGGGTCGCCATTTTTTTTGTTCATAACTTTTTGGTCAAATTGTGGTAAATTGTCTTAGAAAACATAAAAACAATCAATTTGCAACAAGTTTTTTTGAAAACCGGTTCAGTAGATCCGGAGATTAACGGTCCGCAATGGAAAAATGTGCTTTTTCATGAGTCGACGTTGGCGCCCTCTATAATTCGACAAACATTTTTTTTGTACTCTTGACGCATGTATTCATTATTTAAAAAAAATATGTTATTACCTAATAAAGTTTTGGAGAAAAAAATTCCCAAAAATCGTGCGTTTTTTTGGCTTTCTAGACCGTACTAGTACCTTAATAACTCTAGATATCTTAAAACTTCACGTCTAATACTTACACTACTCGTACTTTTCGCTTTATTTTGAGTTTTACTCAAGAATAAATTTCAAGCTCTTCAAAAAAACATTTCAATAAAGCTCTGATCAACACAAAAAAAAAGTGGTTATTCTGGAATATCAAGTTCCAAATATTTTTCAATCATTTTCACTTTTCATTTAAGATTTGATAACTGAATCATTTAACAGCTGATTTTGGCATATACTTCTACTTTGGCGTATTGGCGTAGAAATGCTCATGCAAAAGCGAAATATTTTGTCGATGAGATTGTTCGATGTGGCGTGTGTGAGGGGTATTTGTACGAACTTCCAAATGACCGTTTATTGCGTTGCAGTTTGGTTGTCAAATAGCATCCGTCGGTAGCAGATGGAAGTTTTGTTTATCAAAAGAAGAGCAAATTCCTTTTGCATTTGATTTAAGAATAAAACCCTGAATCATATTCAACTATCACTTTATGTCAATTTCAGAGAGTTATTTTGACAATTTTGTAGGTTTTGATTATTTACTTTGATAATAGCGACTCAAACTTAAATCTTCATATTGCACAAACTCTGAAATGAACTTTAATCTTCTGTTAATTTATTAATGCTTTCTTATCAGTTTCCCACAAAAAGACGTCAAATATATAATTATTCAATGAGAATTCATGCTTCTAAAGCATGTTTCATGCGTGTATCTCATCTAAAAGTTGAAGAACTGCCTAATCTTAGACGGGCTTTGATTTGATAACACATCAATTAGAAATTATTTTTTGGAAAAATAAGAGCCTTTTCTGTAACTATTCGACATCCTGAATCTGAAAATGAACCCCGTTTTTATCCATCAGCTTTCGTTCTTGCGATATCGGATATTTTTAATTCCATAGAAAAACACTTACTGTTTGCAAAAAAAAAAAAAATAAATTACTCTTCAAAAGCCCCCAGTAAAAATCTTTTTAATAATTTTCTTAAATGAAATGCTTCAGGCCGATCTCTTTCCAGCAGTAATCTGCCATCATATGCACGTCCCACCTACCCTTATAACTGGCCGAGATTTTCAGGAAAATAGTCCAGATGAGAGTTTAAGTGATGCAGTTTTACGCTCATGTTGGAACCTAGGTCTTTCGTGTTTTTTCAAGAAACATCTTCATTACTGACACAAATGAATTCCATGCATTTAACTCCATTTCATTCATTTTGTCAGCAAAATTAACATCTCCATACCTCAAATATTCCAGCCTTTAATTTTTCCGAACTTATGCCAGGGAATTTCTGTGCAATACTCCAAAAACAGTCACCATTTTTATCAAGTGCCTTAACAAATTGCTAGAGGAGAATGTTTTATATTCTGCCTGCCAGGAACTACTTGCATAAAAATAAGACATGGATATTTTGTAAATTCACTTTGCTGACCTGGAAGCAACTTTACTTTTTTTAAATTTACACATATTTGCCAGTTAAGCTCATAGTATTTAATTTTTTCTATAACAGTTCAAATATTTGCATAAGTTTCTTTCATTGCTGTGAAGGATGCAATAGGGATGGAACCTAGTTGTTGCCCTTATGTACGAGTAGCAAAACACATTTCAAACTTCTTTTGCTGCTATCAATGAAAAGCCTGTTCTTTTGTCAAATTAAGGTCTCTTATTAAGTCATTTTGGTCAAAAAGTTCTTTGATTGGGACAAAATCCGGGTTCGTTTTCTCTGTCGTAAAAGTTTCTATGTAGTAAGGAACTACTGCAGATGTAGATATACTGGTATTTAAGGTTCTTGAGCTGAGCTTGTAACAAAGATGTTCTTTTGGCCGATGATAAATCAGGGTAAATCTATTTATTCCGGTTATTTGAATTAAAACAAGGCTAAAATAACAGTCAACATGGTGGTTATCATTTAAAAAAATTCTCTGTCAAAAAATCTGACGTTTATAGTATCAATTTTAAGTAGATACGAGTGACTGATCTCTATAATATCTACACTGGATAGTGCATTCATCAAAAAAAAAGTTGACTCCAATTGAACATTAGCCTTGTTTTATGGAAAATAGATAGCCACTCACAGTAAAGAAAATTGTAAAAAAAAAACGATTATAATCACTTTTATATTCACTCTCTTTTAATCTCAAAGTTTGACACGAATTTTAGAAATTTAGAATATTTAGAATATTTATTTCCATATTCTTTCCAGCCCCTAAATTACAATTTTAATGAGCAAAAAAATCGATTTTTCAGATTTTGTAAATGTTTTTTAATCCATCGAGATCTCTGCCATCCTCCAATGGAATTTGACAGTTTATGGCTTGGTTGATGGGTAATATACTATATTTTGACCTATTTAGAGTATTTCTTTCTAGATGCTTTGCAAAAGCCCTAAAATCGCAATTTTCCTGAACAAAGAAAAAATCCAAAAAATTTCGATTTTTCGGTGAAAAAATTAAGATTTTTCTGAAGTTTTCAATCAATTGACATTTGAAAATTTTTTTGTGCGTCTTTTACAAAATAGACATGAAACTTTATTTCCAAATGTCTTGACATAATAAAAATCTCTGAGAAAAAAAGATGCATTCCAGAACACATCCCAGTACCAAGCAAATGTTTTTCTGCACTCGATTTAAGCGCCATCTACATCTCAATATATCAACAATTTTTATTCATTCTATATTCACTCTGATTGCTGACCAAATTATGTATATTCACTCTTGATGTTTTTATTGTTTTGCATGTAAAATTTTGCTAACTTGGCTATTCACTCTTTCAAAAAACACGGCTATTGTTATATTATGAAGGAGACCATGGTGCCGTATAACAGTATAACATCTAAAATAGCTAAAGTGACAGAACGTTAAAGAATATTTTTATTTTGCTACTTGGTTATTTTGTTTGCTATTATCGTGTTATTTATCAATTTAAATATAGAGATCAGTGGTACGGGTATGTTCGTTCAGAATAAAATTTGTGAGATCAATTTTCCTTAACCGGCCAAATATACACAAATTAAGCAAGTTCAATTTTTCTGGAATCTCAGAAATTGTTTTCAGGTGATGGTTTGACTTGCAAAAAAAATGCAAATGTTTAATTATTCTTTCAAAACTAAAACTTTTATTTACATATGTCTTTTTTCATTTTCTTTTCCGTGTGAAACAACTCAATTTCGATTCCAATGGAATCTACACATTGTATCAAACCTCACCATTTAACAAACAAAATGATTTCTTCAAGCAACTGTCACTTTGACAGGAAATCCGTGGAAGACGATCTTGTGTGCAAGGTCTCTTAAATAAATTTGAAAAGCAAAGAACACTATGATCAAAAGAAAACCGCTGACATTATTTATTGATAATTATTTTCAATAATTCCTGATAAATGTCAAAGTGTCACAGTTATTCGCTATTTTTCATATGTCATCTCTGTCACCTCTCGCACTTTCCACAATATTTTAAAACTAGACTCTGATTATAATTTATTTCCTATAAGAGAGATAACGTTGTGCTATTACGCGTCTAATCGCCTTATTATGCAAATCGAAAGGCGCCTCTGTGTCGTTAATTAATTTAATGCAAAACTTTTCTAATCATTGATATGTTTAATAATATAAATTAACAATTTGAAACAAAATGTAAACAAACATTTAAATGCTTGTTAGTCCTTCTTTGTTGATGTATACAAAGATTAAATTTTATTTTGATTTCAAAAGTATCAAAATCTTTTGTTGTCTTCACACGAGTATTTTTTAATCCATAGACAAAATATGTCAAAACGGGGAAAAGGAAGTTAAGTTGTGTATACGAGTACAAAACATGATTGTTTCCTTTCCTTCGCCACGTGTATAAATTAAAAATAATAACAAAAATAAAATTTGCAAATGTTTTATGAATTTCTGATTAGCCAATAAAAAATAAAGTTTTTTTTTTTGTTGTTCTTTGACAAATTGAATTTATTCAAGTGGAAGGTTGTTAGCAAACAAACAGTGGCGTTTAATTATTATTAGTTTTATATATTTTTGTTTTGTGTTAAGGAAGCATCATTTAAAGAATACTAATTTTTGTGTATTGTGCATTTGACAGATATGAAATGTGTCATTTGATGAGAAATCACAATAATTTATTTTGTTAAGATGTTTTGATTTATTTTATGAAGCTTTTGTTTGTCATTGAAAAAGTGTGGTTTGTATACAATTCCAATGAAAACATTGAAAACCTTTATTTTCTTGAATTTAAAAGGAGTAGTTATAACTTAATACTCGTATAACAGTTCATCAAGCCATTCAGAAATATTTTTTATCACAAAAGAAATAAATCAACTTTTAATAAGACAACTGACGCCAAAAAATTAAATCATAAACATAACTCAAGAATTTTTTTGACAGCTCAAACAGTGTTAAAGCTGTCACATTTGTTTTTGAAATATTTTAAACATCCTCCAACTGTGTCTTGTTGGCTTTAGGTTTTCGCTGAGACTTGATAATATATTGATTCATATTTGCTTAGGTTTGTTTCGAGATGTTCTTTTTAGACATGTCATTCATAGATAATAATCTGACTTACATATAACTAAATGACAAGGCACTCTTCAAATCATCATGCGTCAAAAAATCTGTTGACGCTAAGAAAATTATCAGTTGAATCAAAAAAAAAAAGAAAAAAAAAAACATTACGTCAATGGCCTGAAGTTCACAGAATATCTAACCCACTTTCCCTTTAAACACAAAAAAGACACTCGCTGAATGATTGACGACTGGCGGCGTTGTATTTGCCATGAAAGTGATTTTTTTTTCATACAATCCATCACTTAGGTTTATTGTAAAAATAGCAGCGAAAGTTGTAGCTACCTTTCTTCTTTTATGACTTAAAAAAACAATCAGACCACTTTAATGTAGAAACATTTTTGCATACAAAATGCTGCAAAAATAAAATGCATTATGTAAACATATTGGCGCCCGCCATCCGCCGCGTCGATCCCGTTGTCCCAAATTTTTCGTCTTCATTGTTGTGTTAATTTTATCACAAATATGACTTTACTGGGTCACCTATATTCAAAAACTAGATCCATTGTGTTTTGTACATCATCGTCATATATACGAGTACTCTCAAGGCTGATTCTTTTGTTGTTTACAATTTTACTGCATCGTATTGTTTACCTGATTATTGTAAACCTTAGAAACACGCTAACATTTTCACATAATAATTTCCAATGACATAATAATAACTCTATTCAAATATTTGTTTACTATCGTTTCGTAAACACGTTCGAAATGTAATTTTTTGTGTTTGTTTTATCTTTACAGAATGCCTTGGAATTAAGTGCCCCTGCTTCGCCTGTTTTATTACAACAACAACATCAGCAGCATACAGCTGCAGTTGCAGCTGCAGCGTGTAAACCAAAAGGTTGGATGCAGTTGTCAGGACATCCAGAGAGGTAAGCATTAAGAAAATACTTTCAAAATGAAAGTTATATATGTATTAATGAGATTAATGTGGCTTGAAGGATCATTTAAAATGTCTGAAATTTGTCATTTTGACATATGTATAAATCATTTTTGACATATTTGGCTGAATTTTGAAATGTCAAAAAGCCTTCAAAGGCAACTTTTCTACAGTCTCAACTGTATTTCGTTTCTTTAATGTCATTATTCATTGGTTTCCCTTTCGTTTTCTATTTCAATGGAGTATTCAAATTCGTAATTGCATTCCCCATCAAATAAAATGACTTCTTAAAGCATTTATCACTTTTGGCAAGTAATCCGACGAAATATGCTTTATCCATGTCAATGAGCGGCACTTCTCATGAAAAGAGATACTCTTAGAGTATACTGCAGGCCAAAAGTTTGAGTCCACTCTCATTTTTCGAAGGAAAACCAAATTTAAGCCGATTTTTCGTCGAAAAAGCCTCCTTTACACTCGATTACCTTTTTTTTTTACAATTCTTGGCAATCTACCTATAAGTTTTTTTGAATTTTGTTATTTGATATATTGTTCCAGCAAGGGCATTGATCCCGGACCCTTCTATCCAGCTCCTCCCACAATAACTCTATAGGGTTTATATCCGGTGATTGCGGCGGCCACGTCATGACTTTTAAAGTTTCTTCGTTTTCTCTCTGCTTTAGGTAATCCTGGCAAAGTCTCGACCTGTGCTTAGGGTCATTGTCCTTTTGGAATACGAATCCTTCACCAAGCAATGTTAGTACAGAGATCAAAGCGTTTTCTTCAAGTATCTTCTTATACGCCTCCTTGTTCATTTTTCTAATAGTTCTTCCACTCCACTTCACTTGAAGAGAAACATCCACAGACCATCATAAAACCACCTCCATGCTTGACGGTAGGAACTATACAGTCGGGTAGCATCTTTTGTTCAGCGCTGCGTCGAACGAAAACCCTCCGTTTTGTGCCAAATATTTCGAACTTGTATTCATCGCTCAATAAAACTCTATTTAAATCTTCTTCCGTCCAGTCTCTATGCTTTTATGCCCACTCTAACCGTTTCAGCTTGTTTTGTCGTCGAAGAAGGGGTTTTCGAACAGCAACTCGTCCAAATAGTATAGCATCTCTTACCAAAGCCAATTCAGAAATATAGCTATCTGCTCAGACAGCCAGGCGGCCATTAAATCATCTACATCTACCTCAGTACTTGTCCAGCAATGTCGGGACGAACTGGCGAGTCTGAACATTGACCTTCAGGTCACTCTCATTTGGGTTCCAGGTCACAGTGACATAGAGGGTAATGAACAGGCTGACGCTTTAGCTCGGGAAGGCTCGGCTTTACATAGCTCACTAGCAGAAAACGTAAATATTCCTCTTGGTGCTATGAAGAGAAAAATCTTCTCGATTTTTCTCAATGAATTCAACCGTAGGTGGAGCAGTCTCACAAACTGTGTCATATCAAGAAAGATATGGCCTACTTACAACAACTCACGTTCCAACGATCTAATATGCAGACCCAGGCGCGACATAGCCAGGATCACAGCAATATGCACCGGGCACTGGCCCATAGGTGAACGTGCAAGAAAGCTAGGCATCCCCTACAACCCACACTGCCGTAGTTGTGGAGATCCACAAGAAAAAGAAACTGTGGTTCATTTTCTTTGCGATTGCCCCGCCTTAGCAAATTACAGGATGACTTCCTTTGGGAAAGCTTTCCTCGATGACCCCAGCGAACTTTCGGAGAAGAAAATCAAAGACCTGATTATCTTTCTGAATGCGACAAAATGGTTTTAGCAATGCTTCGCTAAAGTATATAAAAGCCATTTTCTTCCGTACTAAATCCTTATTAGGTTGACACGAGTTAATGGTATCAAAACGGCGCACCCCAGCGCTAATTGAGTCGCGGGCCCAGGGCTGGCGACTACCATCTCTACCTACCTACCATAGCATCTCTTAGTCTCCGTTTGACGGTTGTTAAGGACAGCGGCTTATTCCGTATTGTATGTGCTGTTTTTCGCCTATTTCGTTTGCTTGTTGTTACTTTTAGCAGATCCTCGTGTTTAGTTGTAGATCTAGGCCGTCCTGACCGTGGTTTATCCTCAAGAAGTCCGGTTTGAGCGTGTCGCTCTAGATTAAAAATCCAACTTTTACTACCTGAAGATGTTGCGTATTGTTCAGGTAAAAAAACCAATCTTTAATTCAAAAAATCAACCCCCAGTCAGTTGACTATGTTGGACTCAAACTTTTGGCCTGCAGTGTATTTGTCAATTCCTCGCAAGAAGCAGTACACCCCTGAGAACCGAACCCAAGACCTTCTGCATAGCAGTCCAACGCACTTACCAGAATGTCAAGGGGTACTACACGTTATATTTCTACCTTTCTTGAAATAGGGAATAGAAAAAGACCCCGGAGCATCCGAAATCTCCAAAATTGGACAAAGCACATTAATTTTTTGATTGAATTGCTTTTTTCTTTTGTTTCAATAAAACTAATATCAAATCTGCTCAAAAAGCATCTGCTCCTCCCTCAGAAGAAAAACTGTCATTCTCAAAAGGCTAATCAGCTAGCTTACAACATCTTCTTCTTCCTTTTCTTCGGCGCTGTTATGATCTCGATGTCGAGGGGATCATAACTCTCCCACGTATCTGCTTCACACTAGTGATCCGCCTGTGGGGTTCGCCGGGTTGACCTCAGAAATCGGCGGCAAGCCTCCCGGCTAGCTTACAACATAAATGTCAAAAATCTGATAATAACTCTACTTAGCCCCATTTTCCTTCTCTTTGTAACATTCAGAAATTTAAAACTATGTATGTACGTCGGTATCTCCTTTTAAACCCTTTCTTGTTTTCCTTACGCTCGTAGGCCCTGAGTACCCGCTGATTATAAAAACAAAACCTGTAATCTACATTTTTTTTATTGAATTTTGACTACCATCTTTGTATTTTTCCCGCCACTTCCACCTCTCACACTAAATTTTTGACATTCCAAAACTAAATTTTGCTCTTTTTTATTTGCAGTATTGTACCAACAACAACTGGTATCGTCCGCAAACGCGTCATCAGTCCCACTGATCACGAAGCTAATGCCTACGAATTCATAACGAACGATCCATCAGCCAGCAAACTTGTTCCTAAATACTATGGAGTTGCCGAATATAATGGCGATGCTTACATTGAATTGCAAGATTTGCTGTCCGGCTTCAAAGACCCCAATGTCATGGACATCAAAATGGGTTGCCGAACTTTCCTCGAGTCTGAAGTCACAAATAAAACACTGCGGCCCGATTTGTATCAGAAAATGATCGCTCTCGACAAAGACGCCCCCACTGCCGAAGAGCATGAAATACAAGCCATCACAAAACTACGTTATATGCTTTTCCGTGAAGCTATGTCATCGTCCCATACGAAAGGTTTTCGCATTGAAGCTCTTCGTCGTCGTGGTGCCAGTCCTATCAAAGATCTAAAAACCGTTCGCAATACCGATCAAATCGAAGAGACAATCCTGCAGTTCCTCAACTCAAATAAGACTATTACAAAAGAGCTGATCAAGCGGCTGCGCACAATGAGAACTTTGATGGAAAAGTCTGAATTCTTCAGGCATCATGAGATAGTGGGCTCGAGTATTTTCATAGTTTACGACGATGAGAAAGTTGGAGCATGGCTAATAGACTTTGCGAAGTCAAGACGTCTTCCTGCCGATGTACAAGTCAACCATCGACAAGAATGGATTCCTGGCAATCGCGAAGAGGGTCTTATCAAGGGAATGGATGAGCTCATCAGGGTCTTTGAGGGAGTCTATGAAATTCAAACTGGCAAAAGGCTAAACAAATGAATTTCTGCATTTTTCTGCAATTTAAAAAAATTAATTATATTTGCCTCAAGACTGATCATATAACCGCATCTTTTTTTTTTTTTAATTTCAACAATCGCAAATTATTTCGGCTTCATAACGTTGAGCTTTTGTAGATTTATTTATATATTTGTTTTGTTTATCATTTTTCTTACTTGTCTTTATAATTTTCTGTTCCATATTGGAAAAAACAAGCTTTGTCGCAGTAACATGAAAAATGCGCTTTCTTATATTTTCGAGGAGTTTTTATCCTCTCTAATCTGTTATTAAATGTATTATTTATAATGTGTAATTTTTATTAAAAGCAAAAAAAAAAAAAACAATAAAATTGTAAGAAAAAACAATAAAATGTATGTATATTTTAGCTTAAATGTAAACAAACTAATTAGTTTTCTTTTTATCGTGATCCTTTTTGTTATTTAATTATAAACAAATTGTTAATTTAGAAAGAAACAGCCTTTGATTTATTATTATATCGATAAAAAACTGAAATAAATGTATTTTTGATTTATATGTAATAAAAACAACAAAAAATATGAATGAAAATTCAATGGTTTCTGTTTTTTATTTATTAAAAGAATTTCCTTAAACCATGTGGTGAGAATTGCTTCAAAATCCCCTTCTTGGTGAATTTTCAAATATTTAAAAATTTCCATTTTTTTTAATTAAAAAAAAAAAAAAAAAAAAAACGTTTTTCAACGACATACAATTGCCCATGAATTTAGTTGGTTTTGAGTTTTTTTATCTTTAAAACGCAATATCTATGGTTGTGGTTATCGTAGGAAAATTTTTTGTATGCCAAAATAACCGCTAATTTGCCAAGATTATAACGGTATTTGAAATTTGAAAATCGGTTGGAAAATGGAAATGAAATTTTCATTTATTTGAAAATTTTGTTTTTTTATCAATTTAACGGTTTTAACCATTAAGACCTAACGGATCTTAAAATTTTTTTTTCTAGGAATATTTGTGACAAATATATCTATCCATAGACACCTCAACTTCAAAGATCGATCCAGCAGTTCTTATATTATAACGGATTTTGTGCAGATGCATCATCAATTTTCCATTTTTCCTTACATATACCTTGAAAATAATTTCAAACAAATTTTTTTTTTTTAAATTTTTTTTTTGTCTAATTTTTTTTGTCTAATTTTTGAAAAATGAACTCGTAAAAAAAAAATTTAACCGCCAATTTTTGATTGAAATTTTTCGAAAAATGTTCATGAAATACCAGGCGACCATAAATAGCAGCAGGTATACGCAGAGAAAATAAATTGTGTGAAACACCTTAAAGTATGCAGTAAAGGGCAGACATACTACAAAGTTTTACATTTTTGAAGCGCCTAAAAGTATGCAATAAAATGAAACCCCTTGAAGTATGCAATACAAATCAAAAATGTATATCGGCTAAATGACACTTGAAAGTATGCTTTAAAAATTACAGCTGGTGCATTTGAATTTGCTTGCTGCTGATTATGAGCGCCTGGTATTTCATGAAAATTTTTCGAAAAATTTCAATCAAAAAATGAAAGAACAAAGAAATTTTGGATTGGAAATTTGAATTTCAAACTTGGTATGGTTGCTAGGGTTAATTGGTAGATTTTGAAATTCTATTAAAATAGGGATAATTTCAAAATTCAAAAAATTGAATTTAATACAACAATTTAAAAACAATACAAGGGCGTGCGACTGCGCGTCCAGCGGCGCGGCGCGGCAGCGTGGTGGTTCTATAGTGTTCAATTACTAACATTTTGGTAATGTCTAGGCGGTGAGGTGACTCTAGCTGCCTTTAACTTTGACAGAGCGGCCTGCGTTGCGCACATTGTTTTTTTTTTTTCTTTTTTTAAACAGTAAGTAAGACAAACTAAGAGGGTATTCAAAAAAGGAGGTAGACAAAAATAAAGTTGTGTATGTATTTTTGTAAATCCATATTTTTACCATTCACAGTTAATTTACATATGTTTTTGGTTGTTGCCTTTGTAAGTAATAGTGTTTTAAGATTATTCTAATGGAGCGCCGATTTTAATTCAATGAAATCTGAACCAGTCTTCCAATTCTGATGACATTTTCAGAAGAGATTGAGGTTAAATGGTTTTCCTCTAGGTCAGGTTCCAACTATTCCAGAACACTGTTAGCGAACAAACGGCTTTGTCTATTTCGTTTTTCTTCAGCTCCTGGCTCAGTTGCATTTCGTAGGGATGTAGGTTTAAGTTCTGAAGAAAAATTCGCCAAGTTAATGTCATCGAAAGGCCGAAGTCTTGTGCGTGGCGTGGCATTGACTACATCTACAAACAGCTGGGATGTTTTCGACATATATTGCGTTTATTTGACGTTTAGATAATTGTTCACAGAACAGATCGATGGATGAAATCTAGCTACCAAATGGTCATGTAGCGATGTACATATTTATGTGGCGATTTTGATTATCTAAAAGTTGCTGAATTTTATTTTTGAAGTTATTGGGTATTGTCATGTATTCTGAAAAACTTAATGAGGAGAACTTCTAAAGAAAAAAATCTGGGAATCTCTGTCAAGCAGAGAGCGTTTTTAACGCCGCTGTAAGATTTTTTAAGGCAGTAATGATTATATTGACGTGATATTTTAAACGTCCTCTAGACGAATTCAAATATCGAACTCTTTGTTTGAAGCCATCCAACACTGCAGTTAGAATGTAACGTCGAAAGGGGCTGTTTTTGAAAACATTATTTGCTGCAAAAATGCAATTGGAAGATGGTCTTAAAAGCAAATAAAAACGTAAGATGAAATTTTTAGTAGGTATGTACTTCTGCACTGTTTATTGTAAGCTGGCGACTGGCGTTTTGAAATGAGAGCCGAAGTGCCTATGAAACTTAATTCCCGATATCAATAAATTCCCAAGGGAAACATTCGACATTATTCAAGTTGACAATTTTTTTTAAAGTTGGGAAACATTTTGAGGGAAATCTTATTTACGATAGCCCCCATTATGTTCGATAACATCATTTGTGGCGGCGCAATTTTGCAGTAAGAAAATCGAGTTGACGACTTAAAAATTAGTAAGCCATAGATTTTGTTAGTAAACGTCAAATGCATTTGCAAGAAAATTGACTGAAGTTGATCGAAAAAACTTTGTACAAGCAATTTGATATTTGGATACTTGATGATAACAATTTTTTCGTCAAAAAATGACGATCAAATTGACGATTATTTGACATTTTCGAAAACGGCCATAAACTCACTTAAGTCTATACAGAGCTCATTGAGAAAGCTTTCTTTGGCGGAAGCCAGACCCGCTGGGGTGTTTCCTTGTGCTCTTTTATATTATGCACATCTATTACCTGATAAGTCCAGAGTGTCATTATACTTTATACGTCAACAAACCTTATTGTATGTTCAATGATGGCATCTTCTGTGTAGGGATGAGATATAGATTAACTGTAAGGAAAACTAAACAACCTCAAACTAAATAATGTGATTTATTAATATGTATTTGTTTTTCTTATGAAACCATGAACACCTTCCTTGTATGTTCTTAGTTCATGAATTCAGTTCACGTTCCACAGAGCTATAAATAAATGAAATGAAACTGAAACAGTTGGCTTTATATTTAAATGTAGTTGGTTGATTGTCCTCCGTATTTTTCCTGGTAATGGCATGACAGCATATGACTGGGAAATATATTCTGGACAACGAACTCTTCACATTGGTTGATGAATGAATAATGAGATGACGATGGCTTTTGCTAGATTAATTTAAATAAAATTAGATCATGAGGATGGACATAAATAACTTTTCTGGAATATGACAAAAGGAGAAATCGTATGGTGCATTGATTTTTAGTCACAAAATTAATTGAACTCGAGAAAGGGATGACAGACTTCCTGACTGGTGTATGACTGTCCTGCAAAAAGATTTTCTTCAGTTAGTGTCCTGCTGAAAATTGATGTCCCACCAATTGACTTTGCTGATTCCGCTAAGGGATCTAAAAATTCTATCAAGTTTTAAATTATTGTACATTTTTTTTTTCTACTTCAAAAACAAATTTAAATTGATGAAATTCCCCCGACTATGAATACACTAAACTCAAAACTAATAAACACAATTTTTTGCCTCTTCAATTTCTAGTATTAAATTGTTATACTTAATAGGAATATGAAAAGTAAAAGTAAAGGGGGATTTGGTCAAAATCTTCTACTTATACGAAATCTAAATACAGTTGCGATCAAAATAATAGTTTGTAGTGGAAATAAAATCATTGGTAAATCCCTGAATTTTCATGTTTTTTTTTTTTGAGGAATATTCTGTGGTCAGACGAGCCCAAGATTGTGTTATATTGTGGAAAGGGATCTCGTCAAAATGTAAGAAGGCATCCAAACACAGAATATAATCTACCCTTAACAGCCAAGACAATAAAACATGGAGGATCCAGCATCATGGTTGGGGTGTTGGTTCCATATACCGGATTGAAGGCATTATGGATCAGCATATTTATGTGAAGATCATGGGGTAAGTTATGTTCCCATATGCTGAAGATCAAATGCCACTGAAATTGGCCTTTCAAAAAGGCAACAACCCAAAGCATAAAAGCAGGGTTGCAAAAGCTTAAGTCACTTTTTAGCTTAAGCTTGGCTTTAATTCACAAGCTAGTGGGTGACTTATGAATTTAAAAAATTTAAGTCATGAATAAGTAAGTAACTTAAAATTTAAAAAAAAATTAATTCAAAAGTTACCTAGTGACTTATGAACTACAAAAAAAATTAATTCATAAGCTAATGGATAAATTTTGATTAAAAAATTATTAATTGGAAAATTTATAAGCTAGCATGATAATCTTATGACACACAAAAGCTTGAAATCTACCTTTGTTAATAATTAAATAGTTATGTAGTCAAAACAAGCTCAAACATTTCCAATCTACCAACTAGCTTATGAATTAATTTTTTTTTTTTTAATAATTTAATTAAATTCATAAGTCAATTGAATTAATTTTTTTAATTCATAAGTCACTTACTTGCTCATGACTTAAATTTTCTTTAATTCATAAGTCACTTATAGGTAGTGAATTATTTTTTTTTTTAATTCATAAGTCACTTAGTAGCTTGTGAATTATTTTTTTTTTAATTCATAAGTCACTAAGGGCCATTTCCTGAAACGAAACTTAAATATATATGTATGTTTAACATAAGCGCTTATGTTCTACTTTTTCCTCTACGTAAATTGTCACATAAGAGTTTATGTGGAACATAAGTATTTACATATATTCTGTACCAGCAAATGGGCCTTAGCAGCTTATGAATTGAAATTGACTTGAAATTACCAACTAACTTAAGCCTAGTACTCAGTTCAAGTGAAAATGAAAATTTCATATAAAAGTGACTGCTGGTTCACTGGCATGAAATCCGCAACGAGAGGTGAGTACTAAAATGTGGATTGGAAAAACAAATATGTTCCACAACTTTTTCCACGCTATGATTTTCATTTCTCAATGTACAACCATCAGGAAAAAGTTTAAGGCAACGTGGAAAACTGTGACATTTGTCAGTTGATTTCAATATTTTGTTTCAAAACTAAAAATTAAAAATTTATAAACAGAAAGGACGAATCAGTTTAAAAATAATTGTCATTTTTTTTTTTCATTCAAAGTGAGTATCAAAAATTCACGTGGAAAAGTTTATTCTATTTTCATTTTTATTCTTCGCGTGTAATTTGGAACGTATTTATTTTTCATTTCACGCTAGGTGAGTACTAGGCTTTATTTATTGAATTTGAAAATGAAAAAATAAAAATTGGGGTTTTCCATTCAGGGGACCATGGTATCCGCCCACTTTATGAGAAAATGTTTAATTTATACGGAGCACTTCCGATTGCTATAATTAAGGTAGGTATGTTAGTGTTAGGTATCTTGCCAGGACAAGAAGAAATAATACCAAAAATATACCAAAAGAAATAGGAAGCTATAAACTAAATTGATTTTAGTAGGTAGAGTCCACCCTTCTATCTTTCCGTATCTTCCGAGATTTTGACATGGCATAATATTATTAAAGTCTTTGCAAAAAGGAGTGAGATCAGTGAGACCAAAAACATAAATGTTAAAAAAAGAGCCAAGTTCTTCTACAAAAACCTTTGTGTAAAAAGTCAGCCGTGAAAAGTACTGATATCCAAAAGTACGCCAAGCTCTTACGTCATAAAGGTTTAATACCGAATATTTAAAGTAGGATAATATTGAAACAGCTACAATATAATATAGAAATTTTATTGATTAATGATTACTGACTAAAATTTGATGGGTTCACTGGTCAAGTTTTTAAAAAATTTCGAATTGGGCATAAAAAAACTTGCCAAGTAAGCCCATCAAATTTTAGTCAGTAATCATTAAATAATAAAATTTCTATATTATATTGTAGCTGTTTAAATATTATTCTACTTTAAATATTCGGTATTAAACCTTCATGAAGTAAGAACTTGGCGTACTTTTAGATTTCAGTACTTTTCACGGCTGACTTGTTACACAAAGTTTTTGTATAGAAGAACTTGGCTCTTTTTTTTTACATTTATGGTTTTGGTTTGATTATTCTATTAAATGAACATTGTGTCCAGTCTGAAACATATAGCCATTACTACTTTAAAAAATTCAAAGGACCGTTTCAATCTTCCCAATATTTTCAGTCAAGTTAAATTGAACAGAGTACCAAAAATAAGCTTTGACACTAGAGTCAAAATTCAATAACCCTTTTGTGCTTCGAACTAACTTAAAGTACATTACTTATTTAAATAGAAATTACAAAAAAAAAAACAGAATTATTTGGTATACCTGGGCTTTTAAATCTTACTCTTATGATAGATAGAGATTCTAAAATATCTACGACATAATATTGTGGAACTTTAAAGAAATTATATGATTTAGATAAAAATTTGTCTACCAAACATATATTTTACATAAAAAGTTAATTCAAAACATTTATCAGTTAGAAAAATATATAAATTTGATAATAAAATATTAGTTAAATGTATTATTTGACAATACACAAAGAGATTTAAAATAATTATTAAAAAAAAAACGATGACACGTAAGGAGAGATGCAAAGAAAAAGGGTGTTATTGATCCTATCCTCGTACTCTGGAAGCCTTCTTGCTTTTGTCTGCTTTTGGTGGAACTGGTCCTCCCCGACCATTTTGTACATGACGATTGAATAATCTGAAAAAAATTTAATACATAAAATATACATTTTTTCTTTATTAATATAATTTAAAATGTAAACTTACATCTTGTATGTTTCGGTTTTTAAATAATCAATAACATGACTAATACCAAGTAAATACTGTTCGGCGATTGGTTGCACCCATGGATTCTCTTCCATCTTCATTACTGACTTATTGCCAAGCAAATCTAATTGAGCAACTTCTGGTGGTAGAATGGTCAGTCGATTGTTTTGAATATGCAATTCCCTTAGCCGTGTTAATTCGCCAATTTCCCTTGGAATTTCCAACAAATCATTATCACGAAGCCCAAGAATTTGCAAATTCTTCAGATTACCCAATCCCTTGGGTATAAATTCGAAATCATTGTCACCCAAATAGAGAGCACGTAATGTTTCCATCATGAAAAAATTCCCAGGCAATTGATTTTCATTTAAATTATTGTAGGATAAATCGAGTACTTCTAGCACTGGGAACGCTCCAAATCCACGAGGGAGAGTATCCAAACGGTTGATGGAAACATTCAAGATTCTTAGTTTTGGCATTGAAGACAAAGAAACGGGCAGTTCACGAATTACATTGTTGGAGAAATTCAGAATTTCTAAATTGGCAAGATTGGCAATGCCAGCTGGTACTGTGCTCAGTTTATTGTGACTGAGAGTAAGGCGAGTGATGTTAGCCATGGATACTAACATGAATTGAATATTAATGAATATTAAATATTTAATAAAAATTATTAAATAATAAATGAATGGAATAAAAGTAATGTGTGTGGTGTAAAGTGTCATATATCACTATTTTCCAAATCATCAAAAAAAAACAACAACATTTTCAACACACATAGAACGACCATTCATCATATAAAATTATATGTTGACACAACTTAACGTAAAATATAATAAATTAAGCTTTTTCTGCTACGAACATTTTATTAGAGCTTCTCATCAAGGTATTTGTAATTATGATACAAATCTTTTGACCAAATACTTAGTGTCATCAATCCTTAAGGCTAGTCGCACACTGGCAACTGTGATCAAAATCAAATAGTTTAATCACCAGTTGAAAGAAAACCGCGCACTCTCAACTCTTTACTTACGCTTACACTCTTTTCTCTCTTGCGCTTATAGAAAACAGCTCAACTGTTGCGAAGGCAATCGTTTAATTTGTGTCAAAACACAAACTTTTTAGTTGCTCGAATCGAGTTGCTCTAAGTGCGCGGTGTCCCATATAATCACATATGTTTCATTTTAGCAACTAAACAGTTGCGAAACTAAAAAATGAATGTGCGCACCTAGCCTAAGGCTTTGAATGATCTTCTTTTTTTTTCTGCATGTTCATACTTGGTACTTTCACTGCAAGCAATTAAGTACTCTTTACAATATTTTATAGAACTACTTTTATCAAAATTTACTCACCAAATTTTAATAGCAGTTAAATAAATTGACGATCAAAATAGTTTTATGTTTGCCAATTGAGAAGTGACGTATGACAATTTCACTAAAGTTATTTATTTTCGAAATCATGGAAGCGAGTGAAAATTTACATTACATTCGAGTTAAACTTGTCTCAACCAACAAATTCGTTGAGTAAACTCGAGTTTAAATTTAAATTCGCACTGAAAAACTGGACAATGATGGAGTCACTAATGTTCTGTATTCCAAGTGAAAGTGAATTGAAAACGAATTTCAATTCACTGCGAATTTATTTTCGAAATTACGAAATCAGCTGTAAGACAATAGGTGTGTTTTATTTTCCCCCAGATCTGATCCAGATTCGATCTTCATTCAAAATTACATGTATAACAAAAACAACACAAGGCCCAGGGTTGTTTTTGTTGTTTTACATGTTATTTTGAAAACAAAATCCAATCCGGATCAGATCTGAGGGAAAATAAAATACAGCTAATATAAACATTCTTTATGTGAAACAAAATAAATCTGAAATACGAGTACATTCGCTATTGTTATTAATATCACACGGTTCGTAGAAATGTTTTAAGTGATAAAGCGAAAATTTTGAATCTTAAGGAAGCAGTGTAAGTTGAAAAGGGAAAACAAGCCAAGTCTATTAATTAACATACGACATATTTGAAATGTTTGTAGTTTCAAAAGAAGTTTTAGACTATACAAAGAAGCAATGTTTAAGTATATTTCTAAAATAGATTTCATTTTCCTTAACTTCTTTCATAAATTTCTACAAAACTTTTTCTTGTCGTGAATTCTTGTGTTGTCCCTTGTGAACAACAATTTATTTTAATAACATCAAGACCAAATTTCAAAGCTTTATTTATTTTTTGTCAATTGTCGAGCAACTGTAAAGTTTCAACAAACAAAACCAAAAGACGGTATGGTATGTATTCAAAATCCAATTCACAATGACCATTTCGGGTGGGATTCAGAACATCAACATTTCACATTCGGAATGAAAAAATCACAAGTCATTTAATGCGGAATACAGAATATCAAAATTCACTTTTGTTCTTCGAATTCGAATTAAGTGAAATGCAGAACATGGATGAATGAATAATTTTTTTAAGGTTATTAAATTTCGAATTAATTGTGCCTTTTATCTAGAGCTCATTTACAACTCTTCCTCCAAGTTTATTTCTTTGAGAAATTTCAATATTTGGAATATTCTGGTCAAAATTTTGTTTTTACTTCAAAAAAGAAACTACAAAAAGCTGATAAAATGGTATCACTGGTAGTGTCTCAGCTGTCAATATGACATTCACCAAACAAACAGACATATCCCTCATTTTTTTTTTCTCACACACACACACACACACACACAACACAACAAAATGAATAAAACAAACCCACTCACGAAAAATTAAAAAAAAACATATTTTGGAAACAGATGATCTCATTCTTTCACTTATTTCACTCAAAAATATTATAATTCTTCCATTCGTCCACTTGTATTCCCATTTTCTATTAATAGAATCACAAAACACTCGGAAATGTAAACAAGTTTTCTTCCCAGACAACATTTTAATCGACACGATGATGCACTGTACACTCAACCTGTCATTTCACCTGTCAGTTCATGAAATTCCTCCCAAATATGGTCAAGGAATTTCATGAAGTGACCAAAATAAAACGAGAATACTTTCAACAATTATTTAATTATAGAACTAGGTACTCACATAATCCTGGCATTTCCTCGAAAGAAGAAATGCCCCTTTCGACCAAATCAATTTCCCGATTTTGGGTTTCACGGGCTTCGTCTAGAACCTTTTTCGCCTTCGACATTTTCGCGTTGACTGGCAGACATGATTGGCTCATGGTGTTGCTTCAGTTCGCTCCCGAAAATCTTCCAAATCGAATTCCCCTCTCGGTTGCACACAAATATGTTTTTGTATTCTAATTTATTTGTTTTGCCTCTATTTTATTTTGGATGTGTCGTTCCGTTATCGCTTGTTATCTTATCTATTGTTGCTTTGCTATTGCCCCTTTTGAATAGGGTGTAGGTGGTAGGTATTTGGGTTTCGCCAGAGGTACTTTTATCAGCTCCGATGACGGTGTGGTGGTTTGAACACTTACTTGCAGATAGAGAGTGACAGAAGCAGAAGAATTTCCTTTTTAGATCACTACAGATAGAAAAAACACACTACGATAGAAAATAATAGAGCAAAACGAGGAGACACTTTCTCGAGAATAATTAATATTGCTGGTGCCAATGACGATTTTGAGTCGAATCACAATTCGCTTCGCAGTTGGTAAAATCAAGTCAGTGGAAAATGAGTCACATTTGTTTGGCATTTTGAGAATGGGCGTAGCACACAGTGTTGCCGTTGAGGAAAAATTATTTGCTCCGAATTATTAAAAGTATTGAACTTGTCTTGGGGGGTAATTTAGATACAATCTTTAAAATGATAAAAGGTAGTTTTATTTGATCTTTAAAATGAAATAAAAATTTATAAGAAACAAAATATTTACTATCTGCTTCTGCAACTTTTGTTTAATAATCCATCTTCAACCCATTTTGAATTCGTTTTTAGCTTCGATGCGCCTTTGTATTGTTTGTTTTGTAAAGGTATTTTTACGTTTAATGTGTCACGATTTCTTGATAAGCATGAAAAAGATTAAAAATTTTGTTTGTTATATTAATAAAAAAAAAAACGAATGCCGTCGGCTAAATTAGCTAATTGGTTTACCATATTTATGCAATCTGGGGCTAAATTACCGCATTAGTTTTCGAATAATACGTGATTGAATTATGTGAGTTTGCATTACCGTTTACGTCATCACGCAGTCGATTACCCTAATTTGACATTTTCATTCGATCAGTGATGGAACTTACTCACTCGGTCACTGAATTGGTAAATTGGCTCGTTTTTTGAGGTTAAGAGATGGTTTTGTCTCATTCAGGTTGATACACCACTATTCTGTAGAATTGTTTATTTTATATAATGTATTATGGAATTATTCCATTACAG
The DNA here is from genome assembly GCA_911387755.1 of Chrysotoxum bicinctum. NCBI lineage: Eukaryota > Metazoa > Arthropoda > Insecta > Diptera > Syrphidae > Chrysotoxum > Chrysotoxum bicinctum. The sequence continues at coordinate 10,750,958 of OU426988.1, forward strand.
TATCATCTGCAAAAGTGACCATGTTATCATTGTTTTCCATTGAGATATCTTTAAAGTATGTATTATAAAAACAGAGTTGGTCCTAGAACACTTCCTTGTGGTACACCGGCTTCAAAGTTTTTGAGTTCTGAATACTTTTTGATGGTGCCATTCTCTAAAAAGTCCACCGATATTAGGTTTAAGTATTTCGTAGCACTGCTAAGAATTTTGAACTTGAGCTTTGCTAGCCTATTAATGCCATCATTTCATTCAAAAACTTAGCTAAACTAATATGATCGTACAATTTTTTGATTCTTGTTTGATAACTTATGTTGATATGCTTCTGGTTTGTTTTGGGAGTGACAATAATATATGAATTTATAATTTTACATTTGCTAAGATTTCGAAAGATGTCCTACACAGAGTTCAGAGCGTTTGGTTTCGAGTTTCCTATTCTTTTTATGCCTTGTGATTTTGGCTGCATTTCCAAAACGTATTCGGTAGAATCATCCATCCATCGTCAATCATTTCCTAATTCTAATAAAGCTTCAAACACACCAGATCAGTCATAAACGTTTTCGATTCATTAGGAATTTCCTTTGACTTAAATTTAGGGGTATTCACGATCCTGTGTAACTAGTCTTGTATTATTGTACAATGTTCTTTTTTTGTATGTACATAATAATATTTACCTGTAAGGCATATTGTTAATTTTTCAACAACTTACCATAGAAAGCTGTACAATGTTTTGAACAACTTAAAAGCAGCTTGGTAATCGTCAAAAGACGTTTCTCTTCAAACACTATATTTATAAATCCAGGAGATTCTTGGGAATTTTGTGGTTAGACGTTGATGTTAAAATTAAGAGCTTGCAGATTTCATCTTTGGTAGCCAGCCCACTGAAGATAATTTCTTCTTTAGTTAATTTCTTTGGGAATTATTGCCGATTGAGATATTGTTTTTTTTTTTCGATTACTTACGTATTTATCACCTTCCCAAGCAAATCACCAGATTTTCTTCACTTCGATTGTTAATTCGCAAAAATAAATAAGACAACACAATTTAGGTTTATTTTTTTTTGTAATCAAAATTGTTTTCATTTATTCCTTCATTCCAAAAAAGGTGCTTTTTCTTTTCGTTTTTTAATGGTTTGTTTCAATATATCATGTTTCAATAAATTCACTTATTATCTTCTGTTTTAAATTTCATTTTTATTTTCGCGCACTCATGTTCTTTAACTCGCATCTCTATCAATAGTAATAGTTTTTATTTCTTTTGTTTTTATTTTATATATGAGTTTCTGGTTTTGTTGTTGTTGTATTATGTATATGTATAATTTGCATTTTGTTTATTCATTTTTTACATGTAATTTGAATAAATGTTTAACTGTTTTTTTTGTTTTGTTTAAATCAATGGACTTAAATTTTATAAGTAATATATAAGTATTTATATGTTTTTTGTTTATACTTAAATTTAGGGAATTCTTAAATATTCCTTGTTTTGTTGTTTTTTTATTTTTGTTTAATATTAATTTAAATCACAATTAAAACACATTTACTTTTAGTTTTCTTATTTTGTTTCCACCGAGGGTTTTTTTTTTTAAATAAGTTGTTGGTTTTTTCTTTAATTATAACTTTGAAGAATCGCTAAAATTAATTCATTTTTATTATTTTATTTACTTTTTACTCATTAATTTTAAAAATAGAAAAAATATTTTAGTAAAATAGAGGTATGTATATATCTATAAATATATATATTTATTTATGTATATATAATTTATTTATTTAGAATTCAAAATGGAACTAAAAAACGACGAATTTGTTCTTAAATTATTCTTAGTAACTATGTACATCAATTTGTTTTGTTTTTCTTTTTTTTTAGTTTTCTTGCTTTTTTATATTTTTATATAATTATTATTAAATTTTTAGCATGCAGTTAAGCGCTTATGTATTAATAATCATAATAATAATAACTGTAACTTTTTTCTTTCTTTATAGACACTTAAAAAATGAATTTATTTATTCCATCGCAGGATTTGTTTTCTGCTTTAATGATTGGAAAAAATTTAATCTGAGGAAGAGGTTATGTGTAAATTAAATAGACACGCATTCTTGAAAGCAGGGAAACACGATGATATTATTGATTTGATTCAGTTTTTTTTTTTGTTTTAATATTTATTTTACAAATTTAAATGCATTTACCAAATATTTTTTGCGCGTTTAATTTCTTTTAATTTTTGGTCTTGGAAGTTTTTTTATATGGTGTAGTAAATATTTTTTGTTTAAGAAAGCATTAAGTAAAAGTTAATTGTGTTTGATTTTGTTTATATATAATTTTGTTTAACATGGTTGTTTTACAAAAAAAAGTAGTATGTGAAATCGTTTAGTATTTGTCACCATTTGTTTTAGTTTTTTTTTTAATATGTACAGAAATATACAATTTTTTTTTTAATTTTTTTCAAAGAATTATTTATTATTTATATTATTTTCAGTTACATTTGAATTCCCTTATGATTGATCTTTAAAAACACACAAAACAGAACCATTTAATTATTCACGGACTAACTACAAGTTAACCAAGTGAAACCTTGTCGGATAATTTCGGGACATCTTCTTTTTTTTGGACAAGATAACTGAACATGGTAGATCCGTAAATATTTAAATTAAATAAAAGGTAACGCGAAGTCAAGATTTTAAAAACCAAAAGAATACTCATTTAAAACACAAAATACATCTGTAATCTAAAACTATAATTAGAAAAGTCGCTTAAAAATTTCTATTATAAGAATTGATTTCAATAATTAGATATTTAATTTGAAATCGGTTCGATTCATATTCAGCCCTATCGCCAATATCATGGGAACTTTTTTTCCCCGGAAATAAAATGTTACCCGGGAAAAAAAGTTTCCCATCGGGAATCTCCCAAGAAATCTTTTTTCCCACGAAACAATTCATACCAACCTTCAACTGTTTAAATCAATTTCGAAGTTATCTTGACAGCACCAAATCGTGTTTTTTGTAAAAAAAAAAAAATTGTTTTGTGTCCTAAAAGGAAGAAAATATCAATTAAAATGATAAATAATATTGGTTTTGTGGTAGCAGTCGAAGATGTAATGCAAGATGAGAGAAATAGGCAAATATCTTTCAGAAGATACTTGAGGGATATATCAAACCCACTTGAGTTACCAGAATCCATGTAAGTATCTCCGCAATCGAAGTTCCAACTCATAATTATTCATTTTGTATCCTTAAGATTCCATCAATACTATCGCGTTAACAAGCCAATGTTTAGGTGTTTGCTTGATACCTTGATCGAGTCGTTACCAGAATCCAAAAAACCATTTGCAGTACCCCCTGTTGTGAAGCTAAGCGCATGCTTGCGCTTTTTTGCTGAAGGAGCGTACCAAAAAGGTGTAGCAAAAAACTACGAAGTTGGCTTAGCACAGTCTTCCTTTTCAGAAGTTCTTTCAGAAGTACTTTAAATTTTTGAAGCTAAGCTTTGTCCAACATGGATTCATTCACAAACAACTGTTGAACAAAAACGACGTACCAAGTTACGATTTTATAAAAAAAACAACATATATACATGGAGTAGTAGGATGCATAGACGGAACGCACATTCGGATTATTGCCCCTAAAGAAAACAAGCATCTACACTACAATCGTAAAGGATATTTTAGCTTAAATGTTACGAGTATGCTTGTACTAAGTATTAAATCTATATTTATATTTTTTTATTATTTAATTTCACATTTTTATAAAGAAATTCTTACATTTTGCCGTGCTACAGGTTTTTCCCCGACAATCAACTTGGGGAAATTTTCGCACTCAAATAAGAAAAAAGTTCCCTGGAAAAAATTATTCACGATAGCTATTTGCCAAAAGAAATATTTTTCCCTCTTTTCGAAGATCATTCACGATAGCAACTTTCCCAAAATGGGAAAAAACTCCGGAGGAATTTTGTTCGCGATAGGGGTGATTGAATTACTTTATAAGAGTAAGGCGGATGGGAGTGGTGAAATCCAATCCAATCCAAGCTCAATTTGGCATTTTCTCCAGAAAATACAAAATTTGGCATAAATGTAGATCCGAACCTTCTATCGACAATATACGACTAACAATAACCTGCATTAGTGGAGTACTCTCCTAGCCTTCCTCCGCTGCACTGATACCCATTTTATTAGTTGCGTTGACAGTTTCTCCGTCTTCTAAAATATTTTAGCTTGTTCTTTTTGCGATAAAGAAATCATATTTCGGCTTGAAGAAAATGTGATACCAACTTCATATCCACTATCTGCTACACTAGATATTCTGCTTTATATTTTGTGTACTCTGTTTCTGCATCAGTCCTAAATTGGTCTTATAAATGAAACATCAAATCAATATTCATCTCTATTGAGTGCCGCGCCATTGGGAAATTGAATACTCTACAAATGGAACTACAATATGTACTCATTTGATCCATTGATCCAGAGGAATTTAATGTAGCTATATACATGATGGCGGGAACAAACCTTGAGTGGAAGAAAACACAACTTGCAACCAACTATGTATTTCGATTCTACTCATCAAATCAAGGCTGGTCGTATCGCGTAAAATTAAAGCGGTCGCTTAATATTTGCTTGCCCTTATGACTATAGCTGTCTTTATCATATCAATAAAGAAATATAGAGAGAGGTATTGTCAAAACGACAATCAATTATTGAGCGATCACTTTAGCCTTTTGCTAACGGGCCAAGAACTCAATTTATACTACAGCAAGCTCTAACGAAAATCAAACGGCCCCTATTGGAGATTTTGTGGTAAAAAGTTGGCAGTGCTTACATTTGATCTTAATATCATACTTTGTGCCATTTACAATCATTATCAAAACAACCTTTGAATAGATTCGAAAGTAGCAGTAAATTTAAACTTTAGCTCGATTTGGTAAGTTATATGCTCGAAAAAAAAAAAACGCATTGATATTAACCTCGTATAGGTCATCCAATGAGTTTCTCTAGTATTAATTTATGAATTAGGATTAGAATCTTTAATCTGATGAGTTAAGTCATTTAATGGAGAGTTCTATATTACCAAGCAACGATAGCCGACTACTATTCTGCGAGAACGTTTTTCCAGGTAACCTTAGTTTACGTGATATTTCCGATTTTGCAATAAAGAAGTGAAGTTTTGAGATAGACTAATCTATAAATGAAATTTAAAATTAAATTTCGGAATCCTAGAATCAAAGTTGTTGATAGAAAACTGGATAAATGCATTTCTTAAAATGTCACTAAAACCTTGCTCTGACTGAACTCTTCGACAACTTGGTCCATTCATAGAAACAAATACAAGATATTATAAGGTTCAAGGTTACATATCATAATTTTTATAAAGTTAATATTAATTTTATTCTATAGACAGACGTTTAGTTTACCACTGAAACAATAAGTTCATTTAACAAAAACCACTAAAGGAACTTCAAAACTAAACATTACAAGACTTGATGAGAAGAAACGAAACAAAAAACATAAAACATATTTCTATTGAGTATTATTGCTAACGAAACAAAAAACATAAAAAATATTTCTATTGCGTGTTATTGCTAATCAAAAAAAATAAAACATTTGTGGCACCATTTTCTTTTTGTTTTTATTTTCAAAAAATAAAAATTTATTCAATCTAAACTAAAAAATAAAAAAAGGATTTAAATCGATCCTTATCCTTAAAATTCTATGAATATTAAAGATAAAATATTTACAATACATGGATACATTTAAAAAATAAAAAAAAATCAACAATAGATTTTGACTTTTGCTTTACAATTTGTATTTGAATTTTCCTTTTTAAACATTCATTTTGACTAAAAATTTCATTAAAAATATTCTACTTAACTAAATTTCTTTATTTTAGTTTTTTTTTTAGATAATGGTAGCTTTTGAAATTTATATTAGAAGCTTGAAAAAATAAAGAAAAATACAATGGGTAATATTTTAATAATAGAAATAAAATGTATGTTGCTGAAGAATGAGATTTTTTATATGTAGGCATTTTTTTTTTTTTAATTTAAAAAAAGCAACTCTTAAGCTTTAGTTAAGGCTTAAGAAATACATAATTTTTTTAACTAAATAAATAGGAAAATATAAATCCGTTAAAATGCATTTTGCAACGGAAAAAACTAAATTGCATTTAATATTTTTATACTGACTTATATTAAAGAAAAAGTTTGAGGTAAGCGTTTCAAACGCAGTAAGGCTAGGGTTAACGTATTAATCTTCATACTATGTTACTTGTTTAAGGACAGGAATTTTTAATTTTGAAAACTGTACGATATTTTTAAAACTATTCATTAATCTTAAAGGAAAAGCTTTCATAGCAAGTAAGAAAGTTGTTTTCATAACGAAAATGTTATAAAAATAATTTAGGTATTACGCTTAGAAAATTCTTGTTCAAATCTGGTCATAAAATATACCTTCCATGCACGAGTTAACGGACAAGAGGCTCTGAGCCCCTATTTAACACGCCATTGGTGCCAAAAATTTGGTTATAACTTCTTAAAGAACATATGGAACATCAAATTCAAGCTTGCTTGAGTAGCAGAAAAATTTCCAATTCATAGCGATACATAACTAAATAAAGGACAAGGAACACTTTTGACAAAATCGAAAAGACGTTTTAAGCCAGTCAAAAACATTTCAGAATACACGAAAGTATCAGAACAAGGATTTGTATCGAAAAAAATGTATGTTAAAACTGGGGTTAAAGGCACCAGAATGAATGTTTGCCGGATTATATAGAAAATCATTCATATTCAGAACAAACTAAAAGCCATCACTGAGTATTGTATGTTGGTCCCGTGACTTGAAACACGGTGGAACCAGTTGAAATGTATTTTCAGAAAATTCGTGAACCCCAGATATGTACATACGAATTAGAGGGAAATCAATTATATTAGAAATGAAGTCATTTCAATAAAAGCCTTACACATTTTAAATTGTCGTTTTTGCTCTTTTTTACATATAAGATACAGAAAACTATCGTCAAAACGGTAGTCGAAAAACTGACAAACAACTACCAACTAAGTTGATTTCAACCATGAACGTGTTGAAAAATCAGGTATTTATCAACAATCATTTAAATACATTCTGAAAAGTTCTTTTCTTATCTGTTTAAAATCCGTTCTTAATTTTATCACAACTTTCAAAAATTAGTCATAAAAGTAGAATTTTTCAACTTAAACACAATTTTTATAAAACATGATCGCTTTATCATACTTTTGTGAAGGGTTTTCCCAGCTCAATCAACAGTTTACAACATACACTTTAAAAAAAAAATTACTGTCCTTAAACAATTGGTAGGAAGCGAATGTTTCAATGTAGTTAATTAAGAAAACTAGAAAGTATTATTTAATTTATTTCGGAACTTATATAAAGTCCGAAAAAGAGAGAGCTAGTTTATTAATATCTTTGTTGAGTATATTTTTTTTTGCTGAGCCCTTCTGAAGTGATTTTTCTTGAAATAAAATGATAGATTTTTAAAAAATAACTAAAATAAAACTTAAAGGAGCAGAAGAATTCTTTCTTTTTTGTTTTTAAATATAAAATACAACTTATTAAGACTTTCATATACATACAATACCAGATCAAAATCTTTTGTACATACAATAATATTCTAGTTTCACTAAAAAAACAAAATCAATTTTATTTTATTTTCTAAATTTATGTTAATTGAAACTACATGAAACAAAAAGTTCACTAAAAACATTAAATTTATTTAAAAATACTGGACAATGAAATGAACGTAGAAACGTGATACAAAATAACTAAACATTTAAGACAAATCTCAATTTAAGAACACACACATACATAACAGGAAATTCATATCTAGAACAAAAAGTATATATTGAACACAAAAATGAAAGAAAAAGAAGAAAAATTAACATAATATTAGTAAGATTGAAATTATGAAATTTAATAAGATTAATCTTCCATGTTTTGGACTCATCAAAAAGGAATTCAATTGAAATTTGATTATTCTCATTAAAACTTGTTGTATTTTTTGTTTCTTTCAATTATCATCATTTTGATGTTATTATCGCAATAATTTTGTATATCATCATCATCATCATCTTCAAGGCTGAAATACTAAGCGAAATGTTTGTTGTTGTGACTTTTTTTTAATTTTTATTTTTTTTTCTATTTTTTATATAATTTTAAACATTTACGTTGATATCAGTTTGTTTTGCAGCAATGTTGATGATGATGATAAGTTTTTTAAAGTTTTAAGTTTAAATTTAACATTAATTATAGTAATAATAGCATTATTAATAATAGTAATTACAGTTTGATGATTTGTTGCAGTTGGTGTTGTTGTTGTTGATTTTGCTGGTAGTTTTTGTTGATTATTATTTATAATTTGTCCATTTGGTTGTCAAACTTTACTATTTGGAACTCGTGAGGGCGGCGCTTCATATGCCCCCCGTCCTGTGTATGCTTCTGCATAAAGTTCAGGATTGTGTAACGATGGCGGTCGGTTATAATTTACTTGTTGCGGACCGACGGCTAAATATATAAAAAAAATATATTTATTCTTATTATAATAAAACAATCAATTTTAACGAGGGAGTCAACATAGAAGCGAATGTTGTGCAGAAAAGTTGGGTAGATGACTTGATTTTTAAATGGTTGGGTGGATACAATGTTAATTTTCTGAATGAGTGAAATTTAAAATAACGTTTCCGACTTTGCAATTAAAACTGGCACTGAACAATATTTCAACTGGTTTGGAAATTGCAGGCCTATATGCGATAGATTCGTTTAGTTTGTATTTCCGGTGGAAAGTTTATGTTCTCTGGTTGCAAATAATAATAAAAAAGAATTTTTTTTGTTACATATCGATTTTTTTGACTCATTTAATTTAAGAATGAAATTGTTAACCATTAAAAGAATATTTTATTTCATAATTTAATTTAAAGGTATCAAAGAATTCAAGTTTCTCTTATTTACGATATAAGAGAAAGTTGAATTCTGATTAATTATCTTTTAAAATAAAATGTAAAAGGATAGTCCAATTCCATTTTCGATTTCCATTTTGTATACGCTTGTAAGGCACTTTAATAAGGGGGAGTAAGGCGTAACAAAAATGTGCCAACAACTAGAACGTTGTGTCTGTAAAATCTTATTGAGACAAAGTAGAATAGTTACCGGTTAATGTTAAGTATTACAAAAAATTATGATGGGTAAAAGAATAAAGGGCAGGGATTATAGGAGGGCAAGCCTGATACACGCTCAGTATCTTGTTTATCTACATACTTGTCTTGGCTATTGTAATACGGGAAATTATCCAATTAGGCTCTTTGAAAGTTTAAAGAAATATATCCTCATTGAAATGAAAAATAATTTACTTTCAATTGATTTTTAAAAAAAAAGTGGTTCCTGCCAGAGAAATTGGTTTAGGTTTGCAAGTTTTGTTAGCCACATCAACCATTGTACATAAATAAAATAAATTAGAAGTCAATGGCTCGTATTGAATTCTACACCCGTGTGCGTGTTGTCGGCATAAATGGAGGACCTTCAACTTTTTGCCAAGTTCGAACAGCGAAAATGAGAAGCACTATTTATGATAAAATATACTTTTGGAGGATTTACAAATTTCTCGCAAGTGGCAGTACCACTGAATTACATTACATTTTTTTTTATTTTTAGATGGAAGTGGCTGGCGAGCGAACTGTTAGCATGAGATCAGAAATTTTGCTGATATGAAACATTCCGACGGCGGCGTTCAGTTGCTTAACAGTTATAACGCTCCTTTTTTAATTCTATCCAGTAATTTAAGAGAAATTTGGACAACATCTGCCCAAAGAAGTGAGTTATACTCCAGCTTAAGACGTATAAACGTCTTATAAATTGCAGCTAGATCAGAACCTATATAGAAATCCTTTGCATTTAGCAGCGTTTTTATGGATCGCGAGAATGTGGGTGACATAAATACTGAGTGCTGAGATTGAGTTTTTGAAGCATCAAACTCTACACGATTATGTATACCCCATTTAGTAATTCTGTGAAGATCGTAGTTTAATGAGCTTATCGTATATTACCGTTGCAATTCTACTTCTGAAGGAAATGGACGTGAATTTGAAAATGAGTATGAGAAGCTAAGGATAGAGTCGTCGACAAAATAAAGTAGTGGATTAGAAGTTTCAGATAAGCCCTGGGGAACACTAGGATTTATTTTATTAGGACCAGACTTGAAACCGTCCAATACAACAAACAAATATTGAACGATCCAGAAGGTAATAATTTCTAATCTAAAAAATCTATCAAATGCCCTAGAAATATCAAGCAATAATCTTACTTTCTGCAAAACAATGTTAAGATCTGTTCCACTCTTCGGTGAGATATGACATCAGATCAAGAGTGAATTGATAAACCCGTATTGCCGATCATTAAGAAGCTTTCGCTCTTTGAGATATTTCTTGAGCTGATGATTGGTCTATGACCTTGGAAACTATATATGTAAAATGAAGAAGTATTTGTGGCATTTTTGAATGAAATTCTATTTAAATAATGCGTCTTTAAAGGGCAATACCTATTTGGACTACAGGTCATAGAGATTTTTTTGAAGATATGTTTATGGTTATTAATTTTATTTATAAATATTAGCTCGTCATAGTTTTACAGATGATAAATTACATACATTCAAAAGTCAAAAAGTTTAAATTCAAACTGAAATGGACTTAGGAAAAATTAAATCATCCAACATTAAAAACAGAATACTTTAAATAAATTCAAACTTAGAATTTCGACAAATTTTGTCTGGCCTAAAAACTATAGAAAACTATTTTCAATCAGTAGATTAGTAAAATTTGCCTACGGTCCAGAGTAAATTGTAGATAATGCATTTATTTGGCACATTCTATTAGAATCTAACAATGTTGCCAAAATTCAATTCAAATTCATAGCAAAGTTAGACAGAACTTCTGTTTATGAAATGGGAATATTTAAATCTTAAGATATAATCTAATTTGCTCTCGCTCTATTGCAACTCGCTGCACTTATGACTCATCAGCATTAATGACAGAACACAAACTTAAGGTTACAATAAAAAAAGTTTCACATTTCGCAAACGCAAAACTAATGTGTAAACTAAGAGTAAATTCGTAATGCACCCCAAAGGGATTCACACCCAAACAATGTAAACAAATTCAGTTTTTAAAGCGAGACATGGAAGGGAAATACACAAGACAAAAGTTCACACTTTGGGTGTTCTATATGTCGTCGTCGTCTTCGTCTTTGTCGTCGAAGTTGACTTCGTATCGTTTCATTGGAATGTGTCGTTGTCGACACTAAACTTTTTGGATTTTCTTAAAAAAGAAAATAAACAAAAAAGTATGTCGCAAAACTATGCCATTGAAGAAGCTATGCAATGAGAATAATGAAGATGAAGTGAACTCTTGGAATGTATGGGAAAGGTAATTGGTTAAGACTTATATGTTTGAGAGAGAGAATATTAGTTGTGTTATGTGTTTGGTTTTGGAAATACATGCAAGGACGATAATATTATAATATAAAATATTTATAAAAACAAATTAAAAATACAAATATTTAAACTGCATAAAGGTTGGTTCTAAAAGCCATGAAACATAAAACAAAAATAAGGCTCTTGAAAATTAGAGCCAAACAATACAAAACAATCGGGAACATGAATACGATGATATAGCACAGAATCTTTTCTTGTTGGAATTCTTCTAATTACCCCAGGAAAACACATGGCTATATGATTCCTTTCAAATTGAAATTATCATATGGATTTTTCGGGGCTTTTAGCAGAATTCTGACATTGCTAGATTCTGTCATTAGGCTAGTGACTTCTTGAAGCTGAATTAAAATTATGGTGACAATAGAAACAAAAAATTCTCGGTGCTTTAATGAGAAACGAAAAAAATTAAATTAAAAAATTAAAATTTGTTTTGGAAAAAAAACAACAATTGGAACTATTTCGAAGAGGCTTATAGAACACACCTTTCGGCGGATAATACTGTTGTGGCTGTTGGCTTGGCCCTCGCCCATCACCACCCCCAACACCAACACCACCACCTAGATCTGCATACCCGTGTTGTGGTCCTGCGGCCCTTGAACTACTAGCCGGCCGTCCACTATGACGACCTCCCGCACTAGGCGCTCCTCCTCTGCGGCCGTCATTTCTTGCACCCGGCCGACTTGGATGATGACCTATGGGAACACCGCCTGGCGGTGCACTACGATCTGGATGCTGTCGACGATCCCAATCTGAAGGATGCCCTCGAGATCTTTCGTGGGATGGCGGTGGTATGCTTCTTGGTCCAGCGCTGCGATGTTGCGGATGTCGCTAGACAGAGAAAAAAAAAATAAATTATATTATATGATAATATAAAGAAGCTACTTTCTCACCATTCGACGCAGCGTATTCATTGGACCCCGTAGCGTCTCACTAATTCGCCGCGCAGGCCTCTTTTTGGGATTTGAACTGGGCGTATGGACAGCACAGCATTTTATAAACGCACCCATCACAATGATGAAACCAATCGCCATCAGCACACAGATGTACCAATTCTCTTGGACCCATTGGGCCACCGTCAGCAGAGTTTCCTTGTTCAAGAGGAGATTCTTTAGCCGCACCAACGGTCCGTCAGCATCGACAGCTCGGCACTTTAGAAAAACATCACAATAACCTTGGAAGTTGTCACATGGCGAGCCTGGACGTAGATTGATCCCACCATCGGGCAACCCATAGAGATGCGCGAACTCGCTGGTGCTGCGGCAGGTGCTAGTGTCGTTTCCATTTTGGCACGCCAACTCACATAGTCGTCTCTTGTCAACTGCAGGCGTCAAAGTGGACGTTAGGAAGCATTCGGACATATTCCAAAGCAAGCAAATCGAGCCCGAGCACTCGCCTTTGATGCACAACGCTGTGCCGTTATTACATTTCGTCTTATTATCCCGTGGTTTGGCTTCTGGACACTCTGGTGTGGTGCCATTGCACGTACTCGACCAGGAACATTCTGTTTCTTCTTTGCATTTAATGTGCTGATGCGCTGGAACAAAAGTACAGGAATGACTGAGGCAGCATGGTCCCTGGCTAGGACTGCATTGTGTTTTGGTCCTTCGAGAACATCCTGTTGCTGAGCCATTAATCGATTTATCATATTCGTTAATTAATCGCGGATAACAGCACTTATCGTTGCATTCCTCCTCATTAAAGCCACAGTCGCACTCTTCGCCACTTTCAACGATCTTATTGCCACAGAAAGCTCCCTCCGAGATCTCGAAACAATCTCGTTTTGGATTGCCGACTAGGACGTCGAGGACATTCGATATATTTCTAATGGAACATGGTGAGAATTTACTATTGTTCGGTCGATCGCCACTAGTGGCACTCGCGAACATAATATAGTTTCCATTTGGACCACCTGGCCTACAACCATCAGGATAATCGTGCTAAAAAAAAAAAAAATATTTTAAAAATATTGTTCATGAGTTTAAATTTATTCTTCTTACTGGTGATCCAAAATTATGGCCAATTTCGTGGGCCAACGTCAGTTGTGAGACCTTGGGCGGTACCCGGCTATTGTAGTTAACAAATGTGATGATCCCTGTATTGAGGGAACGTTTTGTGCTTTGATATTGGCCACCAACTGTTTCGGTGTAAGTCTTATATTTTTCACATATACCACCTGAAGCACCGGAGGCAGACGCAACCCAAGCTAAACCAAGGGTTCCGCCAGTGAAATCTCTGTTAAAAAAAAAACATTCAAAATTATAGTAAAAGCAGATTTTTCTATTTGCTTGTGCCCTTTTCACCTGTAAGTGAACACATAAGCCAGGCAAAAGGTTGAATGATCCTCCAAGGAGTGTAGATTAAGAAAATTCGACACGTCCATGTGTTCATTGCAAAAAGCATTATGTGGACCATTGTAAAACTGTCTACATGGTGTGTCATCATCAATCTTAATTCGTTGCACCTAAAAATAAACAAACAAATTTAATTTGAATAAAAGAGAATTCATGAAGTTTATAATTAATTTAATTATGTTTTTTTTCTTTTATTCAAATATGTGTTTAATTTTTTCCATTAAAATTTTACTTTCACATTTGATATACAAATTTCCATTTTTGCTGCATCACAGAGAGGTTGACACCTCATAATTTAATTGAATAATAAATTAAAGTACACCGTCATTGAGTACCTTCATATAATATTCAACTTTGTACATGTTTATGAGCAGGAATAATATAATAATATGAACTCAAAGCCAAAGCCGTGATTAACAATGAAAATGTTAATTGGATTTTAATTAATCCAAAAGTATGCTATTACATATTTTTAATTAAAGAACAATGAAATTATTACAGTCCTTGTAGAGCTTTAGAAAATCTGCATAGTTTTAATGTGGGCGAGGATATTTTCTTATACAAAAAAAAAAACATACAGATATTTTTCCGTCTATTGAAAATTAAACGGATAACTGAGTCACATGCGCTTTGGGGAGAGTACGATAACTTAGGCGCCAAAAATTGATAACGGATTTTTGTAGAAGAGTCAAATACAAGCGTTTTTTACTATGGGAGGGGGGGGTCTATCTCGCCCCGTTTAGGAGGTAGGGGCGATTTTAGAAAAAATGACTTAAATTAAAAAAAAAAATATTAAAAAACAACGGCAACACTTACAATAAAGTACTATACCGGTTTTGAAAGCCAGAAATCTGTTCTATAATCGTAAATTTAAATTAAATTATTTATGTCAATAGTTTTTGAAAAATTTGCATGCAAACTCAAAATTTTGTTAAAAAAAAATGAAAAAAAAAAGTTTAGACCAATTTTTTTTCAAAATTGTGAAATGAAGTGCTTAATTGGCTTTTTGTGGTCAATGCTACTATTAATTCTGAATCGAACACAAAAAACCGAATGGTTTTGTCCCTTCTAGTTTTTGAGAAAATTGAAAATTACTAAAACTACTTTTTATTAAATTTTTGATTTTTGGTATTTAACTACGGTGATTTCATTGTGAGGATTAATGTTAATGCGGTTCATTTGTAGGTAAAGTACAGAAAATCATTTAGGGTTACCAAGAATGCACCAGAGGAGGTAGAATTGCATGGCATTTCGCGTCTAAGTCAGTCAGTTTGTGAGTAAGTCAGGTGTTACTTAAAAACAGTCAAGTCAATTTTTCAATATTCAATGCATTAAAACCGTGTTTACAGGCATTTTGATCACAAAAGAGATAATTATAGCAAGCACCTACCGAATCTCTAGCCAATATTGAGGCCCATGGAAAAATGTGCCGATAGATGGGTTTATTGCTCTGAGATTAACTTTTATATGGATTGCACCAGAGAAACTTTTAAATCATTAGTTTTAAGCAAAATTTAAGTAACGTTATTTCTTAAAATAAAAGATTAACTATGTAAATCATTTAAATGTAATTTGAATTTTATATACCCACCTACAAATTTGTAACTTTATATTTACTTATGTATCTTAGTCTGTAAGAGTATAATATGCTCTGGTTGAGGAATAAATAATAATAATAATATTGTATTCTTACAATTTTTGTCACCTTTTTGAGTTGGAGTTGAGGGGAGTTGACGCTTTAGTTGGAATAAGACCAATTTCTTCTAAGAACGCGATGCTTTTGAAATATTTTTTTTTGAAATATTGAAAAGTTATTTAATTTAGGATGAAATAGTGGATGCTTAGTCGCCATTCTTTATTCAAAGAAAAAAATACTTCACTCTTACAAAGGTTGAATAACGAATGACCTTGGTAAACAATAACCTATACCACATTAGAATTAAAAATGTTAGACACACACAATATAAACATACATATTAATTAAGGAATTATATAAATTTGCTGCATTCGTACATATCTGAACATTTTAAATGTGCAACTTTGGGCTACGTACATATATTTAGTAGACATTGGATATAGACCAAAGTTTCTTTAAATCCAGATTCTGTAAATGCAAAAGAAACCTTGCATACACCCAACCTCGCACCTACCCCAAATCCTATAGTGTGCCCAAGCAGGGGGGTTGCAGGGGGGCAGCATGCCCCCCCATACATATCTCACTGTTTATACACCGTAATGCGTAAGCAAGCAAAAAAAGCAAATATCCCATAAAAAAGTAGTTTTAGTTATTTTCAATTTTCTCAAAAACTAGACAACATAAAATCATCTAGTTTTCAGTTTTTGAATAAAAATAAATAAGAGCAACGAATTTTAGGAAAAATAATAATATATAACTTTGCAGTTTTGAAAAATTAAACTTTAAACTGTTTTTTTTTATGTTTTTTTTTCACCAAAATTTGAGTTTAAAACTCGTTTTTTCAAAAACTGTGCATAGATTCCACTTGATTTAAAAATTATCTAATAGATCAGAGTACTGGCTTTAAAAAAAGGTATAATACTTAATTGTAAGTATTACCGTTATTTTTTAATATTTTTGTTTCCATTTTAGTACCTTTTTTATAAAATTGCCCCTCCCGCCCAAACGGGGGGAGATAGACCCCCCCCTCCCATAGTAAAAAGTGCTTGTATTGAACTGTTCTACAAAAAACCGTTATAATTTCTTGGCGCCTAAGTTATCGTACTCTTGCCTGCGCTTTATATTCCAGATTCTTGAAAATATGTTCAAAAGCATGGAATTCATTTTTTAAACTACTAAAACAATTCGTTTAGTTGTTTGAAGTAAAAAAATGACATTTTAATGTCGATGGAGCAGATTTGCAGGAAAATCATTTTTTATATGTGTACAAACAAGGTGGGCCATCTAGTGATGTCTTTTTACACTGACTTTATTTTGACACTGACAGCTGTTTCCCGCTCGAAATATTGACAAGAAGTCAGTATCATACCTCCGCCCCGGAAACGCAATGGGTCGCTTTACGCTTGAACAAGATTGGGAAATATTGAAAACTTATTTCTAAAGTGAGTGCTGTGCTGTTTGGGCTAAACAGTGCTTTTTTTGAAAAGAAGTTTTGGCCGAAATGAACAAGCACCGCGCCTGCTGTACGCAAGTTTGTGCAAAAAGTTCGAGAGACTGGTATGCTAGTGGACAACACTCATGGTCTTCGTCGTCGTACCCGAAATGTGAGGCTCAGTCTACGAACATCAACTCGCCATCGATCTCAACAGCTCACAACATTTCACGCATTAGTCTGAGGAGAATTCTGCACAAAGATGATCTCGGATTATTCGCTTACAAGGTCCAATTGACTCAGCAATTGAAGGCGCCGAGGCAGGCACTTTAAAGGACGTTGTGTTCCATAATTAGAGGGAATGTTTGCTCTTACTAATAAAGTCATAATACATGGAAAAAATTTAATTTTGTTCTTCTATTGCATTTTTAAAAAGAAACTTGTATTTAAGAATGTTTAAAACATTTTTAAGACGTCAATTTGAAGTTATTATTTTGAGCAAATAAAAAATAAATTAAATATTTTTTTTATATTTTTAAACTTTTTAGAAACTTCTGCATAAAAAAATAATTGATTTCAATTATTTTTAAGAAAAAATCGACATTGTGGTTTTCAAAATAGTCTTTCAAAAAAAATGTAATTTTTTTAAATCAAAGAAATTTGTTTAATGAGAAAATCGAAAATTAATGACCGTTTTTTGCGGTAATTTTTTTTTTAATCAGAAGCTAGCTTTTACTAAAAGATTTTTTTTCGCATACAAATCTGTGAAACAGATTTTGAGAAAAAAATGTTTTCTTTAATTTCGAAATAGAAAATGTACAACAAGTATGAACTATTAAACCTCAAAAAGTCTTGTTGGGAAAAAAAATAAAAAAAAACACTAGCTATCAAATTTAAAGAAAATCGATCGACCCGTTTAGGGCCGTCTCTATAAACGTAATGTCAACTTTGTCGAACACAAGTGTATACATATGTCAGCTTGAATAAACAATATTTGGTGATTTAAAGGCAGTTGTGTTGCTTTGATATTTTCATTTACTGGTATGTGGAAAGTTTGTAATCCAGACGAAATAGTTTCAGACTTCACCCCAAGAAATTAACTGCAGAGGAAAACTTACGAAAAACATTCCACAGTCTCTTGAAGAATATTAAATTTTATACCGAAACTTAAACCAAAAGTACCATCAGACCTAGATGACGTAGACGAACAATTTCGTCCACTTGATCTCAACGAAATGAAGATAGCTAAATCTTAACTTAAGTTCAAAAAAAGCAGCTAGTGCTGACAGCTTTGGTGTGAGTTGTTCAAAGCGGCAGCAGATGACTTGGTTGACTTTATACACCAGCTCATCTGTAAGAAATGCTTCGTAGGTATAGAATGCAACCTCAACATTGTTTGCCTGATTTTCAAGAAAGGAGACCCTCTGAAATATTCACATTACATAAGATCTTGGAACAAAAAAACGCTGAAAGGAACTTCAAATCGAGAATCACCAGCTTCTGTAGGTAGTGTAGTCTTCTTGAGGTAGTGTCTAGTTTGTACAAGGTTAGAATACGTTTGAAGTTAAAAAAACATTTAAGAAAAGGCGATGCACTTTCGACAGGACACCCAACACAGACATCTTATAAAGAACGTTACTTAAGACAACCATTATTTTGAGGTAGTTCGTCTTTCTCAACCTAGGGTCCAGTAAAAACTCAGTGAAAGATATCAGCGCTAAGATCAAACGAAAAAGACTTCTTGGCTGCTTCTTTGTTCTAAAAAAAAAAAAGTTGAGTAGCAAGTTTCTCTCTTGATCAACTGGAGGGCTCACAGCTGTACCGAACCAAGTCATTTAAAAGAAATCCAAAACTAACGCCAGGATTTCCGCAAAATTGGTCACTTTAACCTTAATCGAACAGAGTATACATACTTTGAGTGAAGTTTTTCATTGTGCGAACGAATTTTTCGTAGAGTCAATAAACATTCAATAATGCTACATAGGTATGTATGTGTAAATGCAATAACTTAACGAACAATTTTTTTTCAGCGTAAGTACAGGCTTATACATAGTTTAAGGTACTAGTACGGTCTAGAATGCCGAAAAAACGCACGATTTTGGGTATTTTTTTCTCGGAAACCTTATTAGGTAATTACATAATTTTTTTTAAATAATGAACACATGTGTCAAGAGTACAAAAAAAAATTAATTTTTTTTTAATTTTCGAATTTTTTGGCCGAATTATAGAGGGCGAAAACGTCGACTCATCAAAAAATACATGGTCCCATGGCGGACAGTTAATCTCCGGATCTACTGAACCGATTTTCAAAAAACTTGTTGCAAAAAATATGTAATTAGCTAATAAGGTTTCCGAGAAAAAAATTCCCAAAAATCGTGGGTTTTTTTTGGCATTCTAGACCGTACTAGTACCTTAACGAAATTAAGGGATTTACCTTTTTTCAAGTGAAAAACCAGCTAAAGCAGAACAGAGATGTGTTCAATCAAGTTCATTTTATATTATTTTGTTTTCTGAAAGATATCGCTAGTGAAATATAAATGTATTATAATTAATCAACCGGAACTGACTGTAGTCAATCGGCCCTAGCGAGATATCCGTTCGGAGCGGACAATTCTCCGATTTTTTACAATTCGCAGAATTTTTGCTTCGAGGTATTCTTCCGAACAGCTGTTTGGAATTTTTGTCCGACATTATCTTAACGCACCCGGCGAACTGCGTTGAAGTGCGATCAAGTGCTTTATTTGTGAAATTTCCGACACAAATTCTTCGCGGAACAAATTGCGAAAACGCGTTTGTGTATTATTATTCTTTCCGATAGGATACCTCAAAAACAATTTGAACCTACGACAAAGTATGCGGTGCGGACAATTTTACGCTCCGAACGGATACCACGCTAGGGCCGATTATGTTAATCTTAAGCTCTTATCTATATAAATTTCAATAAATATAGTAGAAATGTATTATTTTTTATAAATAAAATTTATGTTTAAATGCAATAACTATTTATTTGAACGACACCTTTTGGATCCCAAATAATAATAGAAACATAAAAAGCCTCTATGAGTCTACTGGATTTCGCCAATAATCCCTTGGTTTCAGTTTTTGTAACATTTGATTAAGAGATTTTATGTTAAAGGTACATAAAAACAAAGGCGCAAAATTTTAGTGGAATAAGTAGATACGATTTTAAAGCTAGGTTAAAACGCAGATTTTGCAAATTTTAATCGAATCATACTTTCTCTACCCTTTAATTAAAGTTAAAATAATTGAATATATATTTTATTTTTTTAGTATCGTGCTAACTTAAAATCGTCGAATACCTATTTTATTTTTTACTTGCGACTTATAGGTACTATAAGGCAAGTTATGCATTCGTAAAAAAAATCGAACTCGAGATTTTGATCAAAGTTGACATTACGATGATAGCGAAGACCAAAAAAGTGGGTCTCCCAATTCTGTCTGTCTGTCGGTTCGATTACAGCCTAAACGGCTCGGCCGATTTTCTTCAAACTTGGTACATATGGGTTTTAATTTTTTCCCTCCGGACGTTTTTTTCTGTTTTTTTTTTAAGACCAAAAATAACAGTACCTGCCGTACGATTTTTTTTCGAAATTTTATAAATAAAAAAAACTGTCCCACAGAATTTAAAAAAAAAAAATTTGAAAAATTTCATTTGGTTAAAACCAGCTAATGGTTGAAAAAAATTTTCCTAAAAATTGTTATTTTTGGTAGCCCCCTGGGTCCATTTTTTTCGTTTTTGATTTTCTCGAAAACGATACAGCCGATTTAAATCATTTTTTTTTATGCCAAAGGTCCTCTAAAGTTTGAATATTATTACAAATTCAAATTTTCAATTTTTTGGATTTTAAAAAAAAATCAAAATTTTTTTTTGGAAACTCAATATTTCGAAAACCCCATGCTCGATTTTTTTCAAACTTGACAAATAAAAGTTTCTTAACATAATCGACAAGATTTGAGAAAAAAAATTTGTTTTATCTAAAACTAACGTAGCTTCCATACAAATTTTAAAAAATGGTTTTGGAAAATCGTATTTTTCTCGAAAACGGTTCCGAGAATTTTGCTAAATTTTTTTTTCTTTTGATTAATCTTTACGATCTATAATTTAATAAAAAAAAATTGAAATCTAGATATTACTGACTGTACCTACCATAGAACGATTTTTTCGAATTTTGAATTTATCATTATCGGCATAACGGATTTGAACGAAATTTTTTATAAAGAAGATCTTAAAAAGTTTAAAAAACATTGCATTTAAAAACTTAAGAAAAAATATTTTTTCAATTTTTAGAAAAAAAAAGTATTTTTTTTTTTGAAAAATTCGATATCTCAAGAACGGCTTAATATTTTTTTTGGAAATTTGGCTTTTATTCGTACAATAATAAAAACTTAAGGTTGGCGTACCAAATTTTTTTTCTTAAAAATGTTTTAAAAATTTTGTACATAAAAGCTTATTTTTTTAAGGAACCACTAAAACGACTTATAATTTTTGTTCCTGCATAAATTCATATTCTGCATTCTGTTTTTATCTCTTACTACTAAAAGAATTTAAAATATTAATTTTATCCTTATGAACAGTTTTCTTTAATAACATCCGTTTTTAAAATTCCTAGTCTATTACATAGGAGCAAGTTCGTGCGACCCAGTCGTGCATTTTATTTAGTATCGTGCTATATTCATATGACTCTTTGGCATTAACAAGCATCAAAACAGGTCTGTTTACTTAATTTTTTGCATGAACTGTCATTACTTTAGGTGTTAAGGACCAATTTATTAAAAAAATAGCCTTATCAAAAATTAAATTTAAAATTAGGAAAGAGTTAGTAATCTACTACAAAGTTAGCAAATTGTTAAGTAGTATCATATTAATATATTAATACTAAACTGTTTAAAATTTTGTGCCAAACATTTTAAATCAAGAAAATCAGACCTATTGTTGAGAATTAAGTTTAAACCTTACTGTGCACTAGTACAAACCAAATAGCAAATCGATTTAACCTAAACACGAATACCATATAATTAACCCAAACGTAAATAGATTTAACCCAAACGCAAATCAATCTTAACTAATAGCAAATCAATTTAAACTATTAGCAATTTAAATTGATGTGCTAATACATAAATGTATATTAAATCGAATTATGTTAAGTTAATTTGATTTGCTATTTGGTTAAATAAATTTGTGAATGTTATGAATTTAAAATTTAATTTTTAAGTGAAAAATTGTAATTCCAAACCAAATAACCGAAAATAAATTAAAACCAAATTATTTCCCATTTTATACTCCTTTGGGAGCTACTAATGGGCTTGGTTCATTACCAAGCATTCAATTAATTTTAGTTTTATAAATATTACTTTTGATAAAATTGATTGAAAATGCTAAAGTATTTATTACGTACTTGTAATAAATTTGGAATATTTTCAATAATATTTGTGCTCATTATTGGTTTTCAATTAATTGATTATTAATTTTGTTTTATCAAAGAAAACTATTTATGCAATGAAATTTTAAATATTTATGTTTTTTTTAAAGAAACATTTTTAAAATCAATTTTATTGATATTCCCTATTTAACTTTTCCCTGATTTTTGTTTGACACTATTTTTTGTATTTATATAAATAAATGTTTATTTTCTTATTTTGTTAAAAAAAAAAAGAAAACGAACGAACTCACCTCGAATCGAATGTTTCGGTGCTCTACCTTTCCATCAAACTTCGTATTGCGATAGATATAGTTAACGGCAGTGACATGATGTGCAATCAACGACAAAATCTCCTCCCTTGTCTTCTCATCCGTTATCCGTCCTCTGTCATGCTACAAACAGAAATAATTTCAAAAACAAATAGGAAATAAGAGTGAAAAAAAAACGTTCAAATATAAACATAAACACATTCA
This sequence comes from Chrysotoxum bicinctum, assembly GCA_911387755.1. Lineage (NCBI taxonomy): Eukaryota > Metazoa > Arthropoda > Insecta > Diptera > Syrphidae > Chrysotoxum > Chrysotoxum bicinctum. Next base: position 10,773,786 of record OU426988.1, read on the forward strand.
TTCATCCCTTCGTGGGCTGTGTGTATAGAATCGCAATCCCAATCGCAATTCCAATATTGCCACCATCACAATCATCTATGGCTCATGGCATAGCAACCATTCATCCGTTTTATTTAAACTTACATCAGCTATCCCCTCCCGGATGTGTCGCCATATTAATGGATCCGTTTGTATAAACAACGAACAGGTATTCTTTTTATCATCTCGCTGGCGTGGAGAGTGTGAATTGGATGAGGAGGCTCGACGCACCCGCTCGTGGACACGCTCGTGCCAATCATCGTTGCCGGCTATGGCAGCAGCGGCACGGGCATAACCATCGTCCTCGCCATTTGGCATAAATTTCCAATTCGCCTCCTTCGAATATTTCTGATAAGGATACTTGAAGTCGTCGTTGCTATTTGAATATTTTTTCGGTGGTGGAGTTTGTTTTGCATGATGGGATCCATCATCAAGGGATGAGGGCGGTGATGATGATGATGATAGGTGGTGACTACTGCTATTACTTCTACTAGGACTAGGACTACTTCTGCTCTTGTTTCTGCTGCTTTCATCCGATTGTTTATTCCTGTCATATTTCTGGTTTTTGTTGGCTTTTTGCTGTGAAGCTGGTGGAAGTACTATGACTTCATCTGGCTCTTCGACAGCCGAGTTTTGTATGTTCTCCATCCATTGGGAGACTTTCTCATTGATACCACAACCAGCTACGTGTCCTGTTGGTGAGAGAAAAAAAAAAAAAAAACAGAAATGGGAGGAATAAGAATATTGACATTTTTTGATATGTATTTAAAAAAAAAATAAAACAAAACAGACAACAAAAATGCAAAACAAATAGGGAAGTAGATTTGGAACGACTTCTCTTCAGGAAGAAGATGTGCGACAAAAAAATTATACTTCCTGCAAATAAAGTGTCCTTTCAAACAGTCCCCCTTCTCTTAAATCCTTTTTTGTTTAAATACTAAGGGCTAGTTGTGGATTCGTAAATAATTTTTTTAGTAACTTTCTATAAAACGGGTGGTTTTTAATTTTCGACTTAGCTCAGATTGATCGATTTCGAATAAGGGTATTTATTTTCATTTAAAAATTTTTAAATAATATAAAATAAAAATGTCTTCAAAAATAACAACAGACTTCTGGAAAATAAAAACCAAATACAGTTAAACTAGGATTGAACATAGATTTCAAGAGTTTTGGGACTATTCTTCCCCAATTTCTTATCTCAAATAAACAAGATTGGCAAATTATCTTCCTATTGCTTCCCCTTTTAAAATAACAGCTTGTGGAGAACCAAGGCCCAGTGAATTACAACTCTTAACCATTCCTGTGTGCGTATTGAGGAGACCTACAAGTCCACCCTTTTTAAAAAGCGATTTATTTCGAATTATAATGATCGGAGGAAAAAATGTGATAAGACAAAAAAAATTTGGCCTTTAAATTAGGAACAGTTTTTCTCAAATTTCCTGTAGTTGGTGCCGAAAAACATTAAGGGTGCATAGCAAAGTGACCATTTTAGAGCTGTGTCAATCAGGATCGATTCGATTTTTTTGATCCGATCATCGAAAAGTATTGATGATCGAAATCAATCTCAATCATTTAGATGATTCTCGATTCTGGATTCTCGATTTTCTATTTCAATCTCAATCTCAATCATTTTAATGAGTCTCGATTTTTGATATCAATTAACTCGATTAACCATGATTTACTCGAATCCATTTGTTCTGATTCAATCAATGTGGATTATGAATGCCAAACGGACGGTGGACTGGAATTTCTGGGTTGAACTCGGCATTGAAGATTACGATTGATCGAGTTGGTTGTTGATGTTGTAGGCCGAAAAAACAATTGCTGGGTAGAACTGATGTTATTTGATGTATTAGGATCCGATATGTTTAATGTGGATTTTTGGACTTTTCTTAATCCATCGACATCGTATAGCCATTCTTTGATGGAATTTGACAGTTTATGACTTGACGAATAGAGGACGAATTTAATTAGGACGTACAAAGAGTATTTCGTACCAAATGTTAGCCGAAAGCCCTAAAATTGCTCTTTTCCGGAGCAACAAATAAAATGCCTTTTCTTTGGATATTTATAGCCTTTTTTTAACCCATCGAAATCGTACCCATCCTTTGATGGAATTCGACAGTTTATGACTTGACAAATAGAGGACGAATTCGGTTATGACGTACAAAGTGTATTTCGTACAAAATGTCATGCCGAAAGCCCTAACTTTGCTCTTTTCCGGAGCAACAAATAAAATCTCTTTTTCTTAAATTTTTTGACACTTTTTAATCCATGTACAAAGTAGCCATCATTCGATGTTATTTGGCAATTTATGGCTTACAATAATAGAGTATTTTGTGAGAACTATCAAAGCCACAAGTCAATCTTATCATCGAAATCGAAATTAAAATCGAACAGTATTGAAACATTTCAGTGAAATGAAAATGATCGAATGATCGATCGATTGAAATGATCGGATCATTTTCGTAATCGATTGTTGAACGATTCGATCTTTTGAAATGAACGATTTACACAGCTATAGACCATTTCCATTTATTTTTTTAAGATAAATACAAGAAACGAAAAACTGATTTTTGAAAATTTAAATATATTACCTTTATATTTTTGGCTGAACATATTTAATCTACACGGACTTGAGGGTTGGTTTATGTGTTGAAAAGAGCCTATTCATAAAACTGCTTGACAATTTTACAAAGATTGTCCAACAAATTTTGAGCTCAAAAAATAATCACTGTTCACATTAAATTGTCGGGGAAATATGTATTCAATTGATAATTAATTTCGCATGATCATTTTGTGATTCTTCGATTTAGACAAATTTCTCAGGTCGCTCTCAAAACTTGACGAAAATTGTTGTTTATTGGAAATGTATGTAACGTTAAGTGATTCCAACAGAATGGCGCTACGTGCCACACAGCTAAACAAGCTAAGATCAGTGTTATCCGCGGACACGTGAATAAGCAACAGCCATCTTGCAAAACTCATTAACTCCGACTTAAATCGAAGATAGTGTGTATGCAGTATTAAGTTCAAGCTTATTTTCAACATTAAATTGAAAAATACAAATCGAAGCCAAAAAATTGCACTGACTGAAGTTTTAGGCAAATAAATTTTGAAAAATTTCTGTTACGCCAAAAGTTGCAAGTGAGAAATGGCGAGTCATTTAACAAAAACCAACTTACCCTAAATTTAAGATGGCTGCCAACACTTAGCCCTAGGCAGTCCAAAAACAAATACCGTATCCGAACCGAACCGAACCCATTTAACGATCAGGAAAAAAAAAACCTTTTTATTATTTCCCATTTCGGCACATTTTTTTCCATTCCAACTAGGCTTTTAATTTTTCCCTGCCTACAACCAAGCTAACTATCAACCTCATCCTTATATAAAAGCCAGATAATGCAACGAAACCATCAACTTTATTCATATTTTATATGCCAACTTTTGTTCTGTTTAAGTTTTACAGCTTCAGGGTCCATATTTGATATTTGCCGTATAAATAAATATAAATGTTTATTAGCCCGCATCAAAACTTTGAATAGGTCCACTGAATTTTTCCCTCTCAAAAACTGAATATATCAATAGCCCTCCCTGATCGAATATTTTCCATTCTATGAATATAGCCTGTGTGTGAATTGAATTTTATGCTCGTTCAAGTTTTACAGTCCTAAAACTATGCTACAGTAGAAAACGAATAATAATAAAAATATCGGAAATGGAGTTTTTTTTTTGTATTTTATTTGCGAATTGATGATGGAAAACTATATTGTTTTCCCATTTTTTTGTTTCTATTAAATATTTTCATAGTTTCTATATTGAATTTTTCTTATTTTTGAGAAATATATACATATACGAGTATATTGGAAGTTGGGAAATGTTGAGTTTTACAAGGCTGCGGCGATGAAATGGGGGATTCATATGAATGAATGGGATTTCATTTGATAAAGATGAGTAATATTTCTGGGAGCTTGAATAGGAATTTTCATTTTAGAGGGAAATATGTATTTTGTTGAAAAGCGTTACCTATGGTTATTTGAAAATAGCATTTCTAGCGCAGAAATATGTTCCGAGAACACTAACTTTATTTTGCAACGAATAATCGAACTACAAAGAGAAGGTGTTCAAATCTAGGTAAGCTGGTTTTACTATATACTATATACTATATTTTATGGGTTTTATTCATTTTAAACTCCAGGGATATTCAAAAGATAAAAGGCTATCCATAGTAGGTATGTAATTTTGGTGTTTTTTTTTAATTTTTTTACTTTCAAATCTCAATTTAAAAGCTTTTAGGACTTTGGAGTATGACTACTTGTAATTTTTCAATTTGCTAATACCAATATGGTATCCAATCTGCAAAATCGATCATATTTTCACACTAAAGCAGGACAAGGAAAGACCAACGAATTTCAAGATAAATACTTTTAACCGATTTCAAAGCCATAACATTAATGGTCCGAAACTTAAGATGGAGAAGGTCAACCTCAAGATTTTGGGAAAACTGACCCAGCTAAACCGCCTGTAACATGGGGATAACGCTTCCTATTTATAGCATATAGCAGATATTTTACAGAAAAAAGCAACACAAGAAAATCTTACTAGTCTCCTGGGTTAAGTCGGCAAAAAAGAACAAATCTGAAAACAAGCTATGAGGATTGATCTTGATGACTGGAAGCAGCGTAATAAGGATCGTTGAGGACGAAAAGATATACTGTTTCGGACAGATACTTTTAGCGGGTTGGGAATCCGTCCAGTAAGTTGGTAACTATTACGTCTTTCACAATAGTAAAATTCTAGAGGGTGAACAAATTTCTTAGAAAAATATTACTCGAGGTACTGATCCTCCAGGCACTGATCTTCCATGCAATTTATTCCAGCGGGAAGCACCAGAGAAAGAAAGAGCTCAAAAGAAGCTGCCTTAAGAGAAAACAAATCTTATTTCACCGATCAGATGAATAAGTTCGAGAAATGATGCTGTACACACCATACATACATACATTTTTAAGAGAAAGATTGAAATCTGATCACCAATAATAAAGACATTATGGATCGATGGGAAAACATTTACTAAAAGGTTAATTTACCAATGAATTGAGAGCTAATGCAAGAAGAAATCTTTAAGATGTCTATAGGTCTTTATGTCGGTTGAATGGACGGAATTCGACGGGATACCAGCCAAACTGTTGAGTACTTACCTCTATAAAATAGTATCCTTCATTGTTCAAGAGCGGATAGTCTCTTACGGAAATGCTTTAGACCGAAAATATCACTTGATCGCAGTCACAAATTAGAGATACCCGAACGTTTGTTTTTACTGAACTATTTTTCTGGTTCCAGAGGTCATCGAAAGGTTGTTAAATAAGATACGGCGGCTTTTCATCCTCAACGATCTCAACCAAACCTCTTGCAGACATCAAGACCAATCACCATGATATCCGCAATGGCTAGGTCTTTAAGGGACATGTCAGATGTTTCTTGAGGTATTGAACTTCGATTCCCACGATACCTTATGCATAACAAGTCAAGTTCGTTGAAAAAACATAGCCAGAGTAGAACACAAAATAATACAATAGAGAACTCAGCATCCTAAATAAACGGTTTTCACGATTTTCGGTTATGTAGGTTGGTTGACCGTGTACGTCAAGTAGAAATTGGTATTTAGACAAACCAGCATCTGCAATGAACTCTGAGAAGAAGGAAGTGTAAGCTATTCTCTCTTCAAACTGGCATCGGGATGGGAAAGCTGCCGATGAGTCAGACACCGCAGTAAGAGCGACTACCGTACTAACCAGGGGCTGCGAGAAGAGGAGTTGGCCAAGCAATCTGGGTATCAAAGCATGAAATTGAAGCGATACTGCTCACAGCATAGAAGACATACATGGACGACTGCTATTCAAATCTAGCAAGCCCAATCACTACGAGTATCTACAATCTACCACCAATGCCTTTTAATAGTAATAATCAGGGCACAACTAATACAGCGAATTGAGACAATCAGTAACATAAGTAGAACATCACATAATAATTTGTACACAAAAAAAAAAAATCAGAAATTTGTATACAAATTCCTCCCTAACAAGTTCCATTAAATTTATAAAATATAGCACAAATAAACAGAACATTTGCATTTAGTAAAAAAAAAAATCACACCCACTCACAAAACTAAAAACATTTTGAAATGTTCGCCCAAATGTCATTAACAACCATTCCACATACCATCATTCACTCAAAACCAGAATCGGTTTAAATTCCATATTTAATTTACGATATCCTTTTTTTTTTTTTTTGAATTTTAATGTTTTCATAAATTTTAAAAGGACGAATTAAAATTGTTTTTATTCTAAATCCTTTAATATTTTAATGTTCACACACATATTAATATTCAAGACCACGTTTCATTTTACGTTCTTTTTTTTATTTATTCCGAAAACTGTTTATATTTTAATCGCACTTAACCCTTTGTGCTCTCGAGAGAAAAAAATTAATATTAATTTGTGGGTACTTATAGGAATTTGAACAGTGGGTAGAGTTTGTAGAAAAATATTAAAATTGTATATTGAATTTGAAATTATATTAAAGAAAGCTGAAACTTGGAATGATAAATAAATACATGAAAAACACACAATAATGGTATTTTAAACAAAAAAAAAAAAAAAACGTTTAATACGTATTTCAGTTAGGCAAGACATTTTGGACTGTTTCCGAGAGAATTTAAAAAAAAAACGATAACAGTTTGGTGGGAGCTACCCGTGCTATTTGTGCTCAAACAAACAGGAATCATGTCTATTTTTACTTGCGACACAAAGGTACTACTAAGACAAGTTCTGCATTCGTAAAAAAAATAAACTCAAGATTTAGGGAAGACGAAGAAAGTGGGTCTCGCAATTCTCTCTGTCTGTTCGACTATAGCCTTAACGACTCGGCTGAATTTTGTTGAAACTTGCTGGATAGCATTTTGAAATTTTTATCCAACATGTTTCTTCTTTTTTTTAAAGACTAAAATAACGGTACCTGACATACGATTTTTTTCGAAATTTTATAAAATATTTTTTTTTTCACAAAAACCGTTCCACAGATTTTTTATAAACAAATTCACAAAATTTCACTTCGTTTACCTACTGTTAGGTAATTCACCTTGTTGACCTTGTTGCGGTGAGGAGGCTTACGTTTTAAATCCTCAGCTGGCCAGCTGGTGATTTACATCCTTAAACTCTCAGCTGGCCAGCTGTAGATTTCTAACAAACTAAGAAACAAAAACCTATGAAAATTATGACAGACACAACAAAAACGAACGAAAATCTAGCGGGGATATACGCTAAAGTGTCGGCAGAAGTCACGGCTGCCGGCGAGGGCTTGGCTTCGTAAGAAGCTTAGTCGCCAGTGACATTACACAAACAAGGACAAGGACAAAACAATGACAATGACAGACGAGGATGAGGACCTACTCATCAATCCTTTTGCCAATCTCGGAGTAGGGGATGGGGCCAGCATCGGTACAGTTGACAGTGATGAAGTCATTGACTGCTGTTCAGTTGCTGATTCCAACCTTTCCGGGCTCTCGACTTCCTCCAGGAGCAGTAAAATCTCCAACTGTAGAAAAACAGTCAAACGACTTGGTACAAGGAGTTGGAACGAACTTACGGACGCAGAACGAAAAAGACTGCACAACGCATGTGCGTTTCTGCAGATGGAGCTTCCAATGAAGAATGGGCCACCTGCCCACTCATCGGCCGAGGCTACTCCTGCGGAGAACATTAGCGTGAGTGGATTGATGGAACCTCCTGCTTCGGTAAAACTTTTACTAAGGAACGGGCGGCCTCATCAATTCACCAAGTAAAGACAAAGACTTACACTCAACATGAACCAACTACCGGAATATCGAACTCACCTGCCAGACGTTGCATCGAGCACCCCGTTCCTACCGGTCTGAAGAGTGGGAAGATACCTCCGGGAGAGGTTAATGCAGGGGTAACGCACATGAGGAACATCCAGGGCCATAGCCCCACATGCGTCTACCTCTTCTTTACCAGGGCAACAAAACGTTACGGACCCAATAAGGGAACACACCAAAAAGCTTTCCAACACACCAAACAAGGTTGCATGAAACCACCTTCTCCTACCGGCTGGGCGGTGTGAATGAAGCTCCTGGTGCAGTTGAGAGAAATAGGAAGCATACGGAAAGCATCCTGGGCCTCAGCCGTACATGCAACCTAAATGCATCTTGTTTAAAAAAATTTAATAGAAAACGCTTAACATACAACGCAACCGAAGAGCCAGAAATCTAAAAAAAAAAAAAAAAAAAAAAAGCACACGATTGGTATTGAACGGTCCCCCATCCAAGTACTAACCACGCACAACGATGCTTGATTTCGTTGATCGATAGCGATGCTATTATCAAAGCCTGGGCCGTTAACTAAATGTCTTTAGCTGACAGTGTCGATACGAAAGTTCATAAATGATAAGGTAATTTTAGGAATCGACAATGTAGTTCATCCGGTGAATTTCATAATTCTGCTTTACAGCGGATGCGAAAGGTCAACGCATCGAGTCAACTCACCGGGAGTAAAATTCTACGAATTCTGTAATAGAAATAATTATTGACTAACCTTTTTTTGGATTTTGAATTTCTCATTATCGGCAGAACGAATTTTAATGAACTTTTTTTTGAGAGGTTTCTGGTATTTTTTTTTAAATTTTTGAATTTTTGAAATAAAAATTAACCAATTTTGATGAATTGAAAATGATTAACAACAAAAAATCTGTATTCTCGAAAAAATAGCAAAAAATGCAGCCATAGATTTTACCTTCAACATCTTACGAATAAATGTATTTTTAGTGTTATGACTCTTAATGTAAAATACAGAACTTAAAAAGTTGTTTGTTTTATCATAAAAACCCAAGTAAGGGTAGAAATCGGAAAACTAAAGCGATTTTAGTTTTTACAAAAATGTCACATCCGTCAGTGGAAAATATGTTTCAATTGGTTTACAACCGAGTGGACTTACAATTTTGTCGGACAATATTGTCAGAACATCATTGTTAGGCCATTTTGTCGTTTGAGCACCTCTGAATACACAATTTTTATTGTAGCCAGGAACATTGTCAGACTCCTTGAAAAATGTTGAAATCGATCAAAAAACAGTGGAAAGTAAATGCTTTAAGGAGGATTTTATCAAATTGAAATCGAGACACGAAACAGAACTGCAATTTAATAATTTGGTCACGATTCATACTTTTCTCTAGTGACGCGACGAAAAAAAAGTTGAAATTCGCCTGACAACGGATCGAGCCATTTTTAATAATCAAACATCTGCCAGCCGTGTGGACTGACGATTAAGCATTCTAAGGTAGCTGGCTATTGTCAGTTCATTGTCAGAAATTTTGAAAATATTGTAAGGTTTGACAATTTTTTTGTATTTAGCTTAAATATCATTTGTAAGACTTTTTTTTATAAAAACAAAAACTGAATACCTCAAGACTCAATGAATCTATGTTTTTGTTATTTATTGCTCAAATTAAGGTTAATACATATTTGTGGTTAAAACAGAATCCAAAATAATTTTTCTGAAGCCTTTACTGCCGGCGAAATTACTGACAGCTCAAGTTTTTCGTCACTAAAACTGTGTTTCTTGCTTTTTGAGAAGTCAGTTTGAACACTGTTTCCGAGTTTGGATCCAATTCTTGTCAAAATATGGTTTTGAAATTTGTACAAACACTTCCAGGAAACATAGAGTTAAATCATTAAGTTAAGTTAAGTTCTTATTAAAATTCAAGGGTAAGGGTAACAAGCGTTTTTTTGCACACACTCAATATGTTATGATTACCCTTATAATGATAGGGGTTAACACAGTGCGAGCGTTTAGGTAAAGTCGAGAAGATTTGATAGGAGATTTCGATGTACATTGGCTTTGAAAACTTGTGCATCACAATGATGTGGCATTCCACATTCGTGTAGTACCACTTAATAAAGAACCTCTATATTTGACGTACGTTCGAAATTATGCTCAAGGGTAAACGTGTGAGCCTTCACAGCTAGATGAGTAATACGACAGAATAGTTTGAGGAGAAGAATTCAACTGACTATTACATTTAAGAATAGTTGATACTCGTATATAAAGCGATAAAACATTGAAATACGGGAAACGTTACGACGACGTTGTGAGAAACAAATGATTCGGTAATGGATGTGTTTCCTATAAGTTTTAAGACTCCGTTTTATCTACCTATTTTGTCCAACAGATTCAAGTGAATAATGGGGCACCAGCCTACCTATGAGAGTTAAACTCAAGTTTTGGGAGGAAGAATACTTTATACATGGTAGCTAGATCATAAGGCGAAGCAGATTTCTTGCACTTCGCTACATTTTTTGCTACTTCGACTAGTTAATAATTTCATAAGAGATATTTGTTAACACACATACCGACTACGGACGGCTTTTCAATTTCTTTCATACAAGTCCCATTCATGAATAATGGCATTGGAGGCATATTTCGCTTGGCCGACAGAAGACAGCTTTGTATTTTCAAAGCATACAATTCCACGGGAATTACTTCATCGTATGATGCTATCGAAATCAGAATCTAATGAGCTAAGTTAAGCTGCCATTTCATTTCTACATCCGAAAAACAGGGTTGTGAATCTGGAATCGAATATGAAAAACAGAGTTTCAGACAAGAGATCATTTATAAGGATAAGGAAGAATGTCGGTGTAAAAACGGAGCCTTGGGGCACACCAGAATTTATTTTATGAATATCGGACTTAAAAGCCTCAAAAAGAACACGAATTAAACGGTCAGAAAGGTAATTTATAATTCAATGAAGAAGAGACTAGTCGATACCAAAGCACACATTTTCGATAAAGAGGCTTCATGCCACTCTATCAAATGCCATAGAAATATCAAGTGTCATTGCCTTTGTTTCTCCGAAATGGCTGATTCCACTTTACGGTGAGATATATAATTAGATCACCAGTGAACCTTGGAAAGAAGGTACGTTTTAGCAATTGGAGAGGGAGGAATATTGGCTTTTTTTGGATCGGCTCTACAAATTCCGTATCTACCATCTCTAATCACCACAAATAAATTACAAAAATAAGAATTGGAATAAATCGCAACTTTCGAACCATATTTCAACTAAAGTTTTTGACCTAAATATCCCAAAAAGCATAGAACCGAATAAGTAAAAAGTACTGCCAATTACAACAGCCAACTTGAGCTCTTTTGCATTAAGGCGCAGTCGAAGGGCAACTCTATCTGGTGTGACAATAAAAAGGTAACTTAGTAAAATTGAAGAAATGAGAAAATAAGTTACATAAGGATGCGTTTTTTAAGCCTTAAAGTGAAAGGCAGCCCATAAAAGTTGTAAATAGCCTGCAATCTGCTTTTTGAAAAGGTGACAAACATTAAGCTCACAAGTTCATATATTTCTTTTTTTTTTTCATATAAATGTTGTTCAAATCCTATGTATATATATTTTGCCTTAGCGGGGTAATCGTCAGAGCGGACAATTTTCCGCAACGCCTACTTTTTCGGACGTTTAAGTTGAGTTTGAGGTATCTATCATGGGGAAAGAATAATACATAAATGAGTCGAAGCATTGATTTGAACACTTTATTAAAATTCGTAAGCAAATGACGTCAAAAACGACACACAAAAATGTACTTGATCGTACTGCAACGCAATTCCTTACGAAATATCGGAAAATTGTTCCAAAAACTGTTCGGAAGAATATCTCGAAGCAAAAATCCTCCGATTTGATTTTCCGTTCCCACGGACGCTAGAGCAGAATATCTATTGAAGATGAAGTTATGGAGATTCTATTTTCAGTTTGTTTACTAAAAGGTATCCGAAAGGCATCCAGGTAAAATAACACGTACATACATATATTTAAAAAAAAATCTTTAAAACTACATTTTGATTACACGAATTTTTTGTCGAAAATTTCCTCAAATTTCCTTGGGCTAAACCTTCAAATAATGAAGTTAATTTTATTTTTAATTTATATTTGCACAGTTAGTTCCACTGTTTATCGGCATCGTACTGTGCTGTGTGTGCTGGCATTGCAACAAATCGTCCCATCGGCATCGGCAGAATTTAACAAATTTTAATTAAAATTATTAAGCCACCAACCGCACATTACCGACCATTTCCGGGAACGACCCAACCACCATATTGAACTCAATGCCAACGCCATCCTTATCATCATTTCATCTCATCCCAATCCTATTCGATCCGAATGGTCGTTCATAACCTCGAAAAAATCTGTGCCGCATTAAATATATTTATTGTGCGAGTTTTCTATTTTATACCTACCTCCCTACCATATGCAACATTAATTAGTAACGCATCATAATATTCATGATTTTTTTTTTTAATTTTCTTGTATGGCCGCCCGTTGTTGGTATTTTTTTTTTACTATTATTATTTTCCAGATCGATTCAGTTAGCCTTCCACCATTTTATTAAGGGTGAATGCATTTTCCATATTAAACCAATGGCGGTTGGGTGATTGACGGACTGGCGGCCGTCGAGGCCTTTGTCCAGAAGGGGAGACAAATTGAAGAGATATAGTATATTACTCGTGTATATAGTAAGGAGCAAGAGGAAACGGATATAATGGAATATAAAATAAACTCTTCATTTAATAACGTCGGATAAAGGTAGAAAACTGATTTTTACGATTATACCTCAACACCAGAGTTACCATCAATGAATTATATACATACGTATGTGTTTGTTTTTCATTCATGTTCTACAAAAACATTTATGGCTTTACTTACGAGTAACTACTTTTAGTTAAATAATTTCATTATTTACTTTTTATATAAAAAATCCAATTTGATAATGTGACATTTTTCTTAAGCCTTAAGACAAAAGACATCCTTTAATCTATATAACAATGAACTAAGACCATGCTTACAATTTATTTCGAACTTTCAAAAATCAATGCCCATGAAAACATCTAACCTTCGTTATATCAAAAAATTAAGAATTAAATTTGAAATATATCATGTGGTAACCCTGTTAGTTATACCTACTATGTATCCCTAGGTAAAGCAGAAGCACACTTCAGTTGAACTCATCAGGATATGAAATTGTGGATGCATCGAAAAACAAAATGATAATAATCAACGCATTGCGCAGCAGGTGGACAAAGAAGAGAGGCTTCGTTATACCACTAACCCTTAAGGGGATGAGCTTGAATCCTGCTGCTGTTGATACCTGCGATGATGATACTGTTAATGAATGTCAAGCACATTAAAAAAAAAAAATGAAAACAAAAAAAAATCCATTGAAAAGCTATTGTTTCCAGTTCAACAGGACAATGAGGTAATTTCGATTATCATACTCGTATCCTTGTGTTTATAAGTATAGGTATACCATGGAACTAGGGACCTTTTTTTCAACCGGCACCACGGGCGCACAGAGAAATTAAACAATGTGGCCCGTTTGGCCAGCTCCTTATATAGGCCCACCACCTCTATACCCATTCTATGTTTATGTTCAAAAAACCTGTCGTTTATATCGCATTAAGTGGAGCGGATAAATTTATTTTGTACATAAAATACAAAAGGACATCAGGGTTTCGAAAGGAGATCGGTCCCTGTTTAACTTATTTTTTTTTTTTACATCGTATTTGCATTGATTGCTTTTAACCGGGTAATGGAATATGTTGAGTTGATTTTTTGTTGTTAATATTTTTTGATTGAAACAATTTTTCAGATATATTTCGTTTTGTATGAATTTTATTGAAAAGAAATTGAAGGATAATAATGTCGCCACCAAGGATTTAATTTTCATTAAAAAAAAGAAGTATGATTAAAGGGTTAATGTTACGATTTATAAAAGGTATATTTATTTTACATTTTTTCACTTTGTTTTATTTGAGGAAAACTGATATAAATTTGATTATTTTAAAATATTGACACAAAGTCAAAGAAAACCACTGGAATTAATTAACGTGAAGTGCTTTATAGTCTGGGAACTGAACCGTTGAACATTTTACAGAAAGTAAGTAAAAACACAGGGCTTTTGTAGATCGATCGATTTTTTATGGAGGACTGATTTTTTCGTATTCGAAAGAAAGATATTTGAAAAGCTACGACCATGACGAGATCCATCATATTGGACAAGGCGTTCTTTATCTCAAGACCATAAAGAACTTACGTAAATTTTTCGCCTCATAAAAGAGATAAATGTATAACAGAAAACTCAACATTTTGAAATATTTTTGAAATTGTCTCGAAATTGCAGTCCAAAATTACATGCTCGCACAGCCAATCCGGAATTTTGCAGTTGGCGGTTAGACTTGGGAATATATTGTCGTCTACGGCTTGAATATTTATTTGCATTTGACAGATCAAGTGGAATTTTGAGATTTCCGATGTCCAAAAGCGTTTTTTGAGAATGTCTGGACAGACGTGTCTTGTAGCAAATGCTCAGACATGTTCTTCGATATCGTGTTTTTCTCGATTAGGTTTCGAAGATTTCAGCGACCATTGGTGGCGGAATAACTGGCAAAGATTGGCGGAAATCAACAGCAAGAAGAATGAGGGAACCTTCTTATCGGTTGGTTGTTTCTGTGAAGTCCCCGTGGAAGCATTCCATCGATTTCTAATGGGCCATTGTGCATTCGTCCCAAATGATAATCTGCGCGTTTAAGGGATTGCGACCATGCCTGAGTTTCGAGTGCAATTCCCAATAATACCACTGCGAGTGCAATCCGATTCTAAATTCGAACCGACCCCAATATTAAATTGATGAGAAATACCTGTTCTCTCTGGTGGATCGAGACAAACAAAAGCCCGCCATTTCCGTTTTTAAATATTGCATGACTTTTTGAGTTTACACATTGTTGTTGCTAGTTCACTTCGAAGTGCTGTTTTTGGGTCAGGTTTATGCCTTGAAAACTGTTTCTGTCCCAAATCCCGGCATTTCAAGTTGAATAAGGACTTTGTTGCTGATGGATATAAACGTGTTCTCAATCACAATTTCTGCTTTAGCCAGACTAAACTGTATATGGTGTGTGGCAGGACTTACTTTTGCCATTCAACCAACTAGAAATCGATTTTTATATACATTTATCGAAAATATGACACAAAATTTCCAAACAACTTCAAAAAGAGTCTATTGAACCCATTTCTACCTAAGTCTTGAGCATCACACGCCGAGTTAATCTGAAGATTCTCTTAACATTTCATCTAAATTGGTCACGCCATTTTGGAGTTCGTAGTGCACATACACATATCTCGAGCAAATCATAGCAACAGACTTAGCAGGATGAAGTTTCAAACAGTTATTTTTAGACCAAATTGAAATGTGGCTTAAATCCTCGATTAGCTTAACTCTGAAGTCTTCCATCAATTGAAAAAAGTACTATATCATCAACAAACAAATGAGCTCGGCAATTATAAACTACAGCACGAAGGAAATTTATAGATAACAAAAACAATTGTAGACCCAACACCGATCCCTGAGGTATTCCTATATTGCTAATCGGGGGATTAGAAATACCCAACATCTATTTTTATTCGCTGAACTTTATCGTTCAGGTAGTTGAAAAGTAGCTTTAGTGACGTCCGTTTAGAAAGAAGAATAGGTTTATTAACGTAAT
The DNA here is from genome assembly GCA_911387755.1 of Chrysotoxum bicinctum. Classification (NCBI taxonomy): domain Eukaryota; kingdom Metazoa; phylum Arthropoda; class Insecta; order Diptera; family Syrphidae; genus Chrysotoxum; species Chrysotoxum bicinctum. The sequence continues at coordinate 10,789,418 of OU426988.1, forward strand.
GGAATGCTTTAGAGAAATCAAAAAGTAAACTAAATTTATCAGTCAGGAGCAAAGAAGATATCCGACAGACCTCAAGCCATTGGACTACCAGATCTAGTCCGTTTTATCAACCAAATTTTGAACCAATTTAAAGGAACTTGATTTGATTTCCTTCAAACCATGCAAACCTGGAAGAAGGCCATGACCCATTAATGGATAAAACTTAGAGCTCCTAAGTTCTTAAATAAAACGTATATAGTGTTAAAGGTGATATTCTAGAAGCGAAGAAAAAGAACACAGACAAATATTTTTTTTTTGTTATTTATGTTTGAATATGACTTCCAGTATGTGGCCCTCTCCGACGAGTTTTACTTTGTCGTGGTGGGGAGGCTTAAGTCTTTTTCTCCGGCTATACAGCCTAGCTGGGGATTTAGACAACTAACTAAGAAAAATTAGTGATCACAAGATTGCTTAGGATTATCGTTCCTAGTTCGCTGTAAGGTGAACAAAGACAAATAAAGTGATTAGGAGAATTCACTGCCAAAACATAAACAAAAGTAACTGAGATAGTTATTCTCTTTTGCTCGATATTTTGGTTTCAGCAATCCGGATAATCGATGGTCCTACCCAGTTCTACAGGGCAAGTATTTTTCGGCTAAAAAATGTTTTTAACATTTCGTATGTCAGTTTCTGGGTCTATACGTTCACAGTCCTATTTTTTGAGATATTCCCTTATGTTTAATTAACAACTCGCACAAGTTAATACTGAAAATAAGACCTAGTCAAAGCTTTCTAGACAGGTCGAAAAAATCTTGAAATTTTTGTAGCTTTAACTATAATATTCTAGTTTAAGCTATTTTTATTCACACAAATTGAAGCTTAAGCTAGGAAAACAAGCTAAAACTAAATGAATTTAGCTTTGGCTATTTTTAAATAGCTATTACTAGAAAACATCTTTAACTAGCTAGCTTAAGCTTATTTTTATTCACTAAAAATCAAGCTTTTACTTAAAAATACAAGTTTCAGCTTTAGCTTTTTTTTTATTCACAAGGTGGCAATGTCAAGTTGGTTTGTCAAGGAATCAAGATCTCGCACCTGCAGGAAATAATTGACAACCTTTCTTCTAAAGATAAAATGCAACTGGGACTATGTCCTGGGAGCTTTGTTCAATAGCTGATAATTGAACCCGCAGTGCTTGGTAGGCCAAGTAGTGAGATAAAGTCATAGCTGACAGGTGCTCACTATAAAACCTATCTTTAGTTCTTTAGTTCCAGTATGTGGCCGCCACGGTTGAGGCATGTATTGCATAATCAGTATGTCAAATTTTAATACATTCTTCGCAAGTAGCAAAATCGATGGACATAAGTTCAATAGTGCACCCTTTAGGACGTCTTCCGGGATGCGTATTATCGTTTAGAGTTAAGGTATTATGAATAAGTCTGGAATTCTGGAATTGTCAATAAAATTGACGATTTTGAGCAGTGTTACTCGAACTAAACTATGTTTTTTTTTTAAATAAATTTTAACTAATTTGCAAAAGTTGCTCCGGCGTAAGTCTATTTATGATGAATTTTCCAATCAAGCCAACCTCAAAACAACCGAGAACTTTCAAATCCACTGTCATAAAAAACAGTGTTGCCAATTTAAGAGAAAAAAAAAACATCGTTTAGTTTTGAAACGAAAGGTGGTTTTACCTTTTTTTACAACTCTGTTTTGGAAATCATTCAAAAATGTATGCCTGTAAAGGTGTGTCCAGACCAAAGAAACATTTTTGAAACATTTCAGAAACATTTAAGAAACATTTCAGAAACATTTAAAAAACATTTCAGAAACAGAGAAACATTTTTCTGAAATGTTTCTTAAATGTTTCTGAAATGTTTCAAAAATGTTTCTTTGGTCTGGACGCTCGCGAAACATTTCTGAAATGTTTATGAAATGTTTTTCTGTTTCCCATTCCGAATGGGAAACTTTATTTGTTTCCCAAGCATTTACATAGGAAGAAAGTGCATGAGTGGTTATTAATATAAATATAAAATGTCGCGAAAAGTGTGGAGCAACAAGAATGTTATCTAAGTGATAAAAATGTATGAAATAAAAAAAGTTTTGTGGGATCGACTCTTGATAAAAATATTAAAAATAAAATCAAAAAAGCCGATTATATATCTTTAATTTGCGAAAATGTAAATTGTGATAAATATGAAGTAGAAAAAAACTTCATGCGCTAAAAGTGCAACACAGACGAGAAAAAAAATTACAGACAACTCAATCTGGAAATAATGGGAAACAAAGAAACATTTCAGAAATGTTTCTCAAAGCGTCCACACCAAAAAAACAAATCAGAAACATTTCTGAAATGTTTCTGCAATGTTTCTGAAATGTTTTTTAAACAAATGGGAAACATTTCAGAAACGTTTTTTAAACAATGTTTCCTGAAATGTTTCTCTGGTGTAGACACACCTTAAAACATCCTGTAAATGGTTGACAATTAACCACTCAAGGTGGTTTCAATAATAATCGAACTCTAAGATCATTGAAAACAAAAGTGACACATGAAAATAGAAAGAGAATCGAACACATTCAGTGCTTGATTTCAGAAAAGAATCGTATGGAAATATTTTTTTTAATTTTCTTTAATAGAAGTTTAAACTTTATCCTATAGATTTTCAAGTAAGAAAGCGATCCTTCTATTTTTAGTTTAATCTTATCAAAAACTATAAGATCCAAAATCAAATGCTTTATAGGTTTCGACTTAAGATGTATCAGATCATTTAATAATTAGAGTCTAACTTATGCTTATTTAACTCTTTTTCTTTATAAAAAAAGCTAAATCGTATTAAATGAAGCGTTGCCATTGACGCTTTTGCCTAAATGAGGAAACAATACCCCCTGTAGCTTTATTACGATGTTTTTTTTTGTAAACGTATCCAAGAATCGTTTTCCAAAAATATTGAAAATCAAAAAACATAGTATGCAAAAATAAACAAAAATAAAAATTAGAGCTTAAGTAGGCGTGTCGGTGGTTGGATTTCGAAATTTTGACGAATTGGTTTCAGAACTAAGCGTGCAAGATTCTAGTAGCTTCATAGCTTTAGCGCCTGTATCCATGCCAACTTTGAGGGGATTCTGACTCAAGGCGCGTCAGAGGGGATACTTCGAATAACAAAAGTTTTGTTTTGAAAACACACCAAGGGCGTTGATATGCATCAAAGATGATATGCTCTGAGAACATTGAAACACGCCAACATTTAATAGCTGTTTGTTTCCGAAGATGAATACAAATATTGAAAAAAAAATAGTACTTTCAGATATCATAACTATGAGTTTTGAAAAATACCTAATGCGATGACTTTGGTTTAAGTTAAAATTGGTAATGGTATGAATTTTAGCAATCAACTTTATTAACAAGCTTATTTAATTCCCATCATTCAGCTAGACTATACCTTCCGCTGGCAATCTTTTTTTTTTAATAGGTTTGTAAAATTACATCCAGACGTCTTGTCTCTTCCTAACCTAATTTCCGGAACATTTATACAAACACGATATACATCTTATAAAAATTAATGGAAATCCTGTCAACCAATAAAGCTGTTACAAACAAACAAGTTTATAGAAAAAAAAAAATGAAAGAAAAGATGCCTTATCTGAGTCGTCTTTTAAAAGCAGACTCCTTGAACTGTTACACTTAAGGTCTACGTCCATAAAATAGGTTGCCTCCTAATAACAATAAAGTCCCCCATCAGCCCTCCATCACAATCTATACACCCTTTTTCTATTTTCATTTATCAAATTATATGGAGCAAACTCACTACGGAATTGTTTACTTAAACAAAAGAAGCCTTCGGCTTTATCAGTCTAGTCTTTTGCCGTAGAAAATCTATAATGTTGGTTAGTCCGCTTGACATCAGCTTCACAGTGGCGGATATAAAATTTCGAAAAATAGGGTTTTTGGAATTAAAGATCGAATATGAGAAAAATCTCCAAAAATAAATTTCGATTGTCACTTTTTGTTTTGTGACAGGGGCTTACACTTTAAGCTAATAAACTCCAAGAAAATACAAGAATTTTAAATTCTAGTGATGTCACTGAGAAAAGAATACGAATCCAAATGTATACGCCACTGCTTCTCACAACAACCCAGACTATACCCTCGTTAATGATACGCCACCCACTATCTATTTTTATAAGAAATAATTAATCCATTTAAAAGGAAAAACGTCGCTCGCAAGCACATCAACAAAAAGCAGGACTAAAGCAAAAAATAAAATGAAAAAAAAAAAAAAAAAAAAAAAAACTAAAGAATCCTTCCTGGATTGTCATTCATTTAAAACCCTTCGCCAGGCTTATAGTTCATTCACTGTCATAACAGAGTTAGGATCCTTTTTCAAAATCAACTCAATCCGCCCCGGGGAATGCAATCTTCTTCACTATCACTCTCCTTGGAGAGTTGGAGGTATCTATCGATATCTATATAGAGACTGCCATGTCCTGTCCTGCGCGTCCTTTTGCGTCTTCCTTTTCCGGCGAACCAACTAAACCCTGAGTTTGGGCTTTAAGATGAGTTCCGAAAAAAACGAAGTGAAGTGAAATCTATTTAACTTTGTCCCTATTATGTCTGTTGGTGGTCCTGGTTCTGGTAATGGTGCTGCTGCTGCTGCTGCTTCTGGCTGGTTTTTCTGTTATCCTGTTCGTTGTGATATCCTTCTGCGCCACATAGCATTTCCTTTTGTGTTCAATACAAGACTGGGTTGGTATATACGACGAGCTGTGCTGGTTGATGGTTTGGACGGAGAAATGGAGGAGCGATGGCTCGTGTATTTTCCAAAGAACAGATAAATGAATTTATTGTAAGTTTCGCTAAAGTTTCGGTGGAAGGAAGACGAACAAAAGAACTAAGGTAGATCAGGGACGAATATTGTACCTACACTTTTTCTTACTCGTCATTCATTGCTTTCGCTCTCGGGAGCTCCTTTCAGAACAACGACGCGACGGTCGACGCGGACGGTCGGCGGAGGGAGGATGTTTTTTTTTTTTGTCAGTTTCGTTCGTATTGTGACTTTCCTATTGTTTTATAGTTCATTATTCTTTTGGTGCTTTGGGTTTGGTTTTTGTTTTGTCGGGCATGGGAAGAAATGTAAAGGACACTAGATTTTTTGCCTTTGTTGAGATACAAAAACTTCCATCTATAGTTTGACTTTTTCGTCATCATTGTCACCCATTTTCATAGCTCATGGATCCGGATCTTCTTTGCAGCTTGTTGTTCCATATAATTTTTTTGTGTCGCCTGTTCAATCTACTTAACAAGGTTGCCGATGTGTAGGCAAAATTAAATTTTGGACTTTGATTGAACTCCTTTTTGGACGCTGCCACAAGGATGTCTTGAAATTTGCCTCAGTGAAAGACTTGATAAAATATTGATCCCGCTGATTACGAATTGCAATTATTATTGAAAAATGCCCGATGTTCGAAAACAAAAGAAGTTAATGGGATACCGACACGCCGACGCACGCATAAGCTGCTATTGTAGATTTTAGTTTTGCAGGTTTTATATTTGGGGATTTCCTGATTGGTGAACATAAATTTCTGCATTTTTCAAAATGTTATATTTTTAGATTTGGAAGTTTTGGTTCTTTTTTGGATTTTGGCGAAGGCTGTTTGGTGGATTTTTTAAAGTGTGGGGATTTCAGGTTTGGGGACTTTAGTTTTTCGGAGAATTTGTTTTGCATTGGATTTTAATTACGATGATTTATCATTTGAAAATTTTTTTGCTTAGGGTTTTGCATTTTTCAAGTGTTGGATTTCAGGATTTTGGATGTTTTTTTTTTTTTTTAGTTTTGGGGATTTTTTTAATTTTATTTTCAGAGACTTTACTTTGAAATTTTTGGACTTGATTTAATTTTGTGAATATTTTGATGTGTGGGGATTTTCGATTTGAAATTTTGAATACCTATGAGGATTTAAGGTTTGTGGGTTTAAGATTCTGAATTCGGCATTTTGATTTAGTGATTTTGGTTGTGCTCCTACTATAAGAAGAGTTCAAAAAAATTCGATGTTCGTTTGCCAACTGAGGTTTTCAGGGCGAGAATGTCTTTCTCCTATGCGGTATGTAAAAACAAAATCAGTTTGAATTCTCATTCTTATAAATGCAAAAGATGATGAAAATTTTCCGAATTTCGAAACACAGTACTCCATTCCATTGTTGTTGAAATATAGCGGTAAAAGCAAAAGAAGGGACATTTTTATTTTTATGTAATTTTCAGAAACAGAACAAATTTTACGAGGAGTATCATTATGGTGTTAAATTTGGAACCTTTTAACTTGAGTTTTAATAATGGTGTCTTCAAAGTTAAGATCTCTCAAAATCAAGGATAAATAATAGGCTAAAACTGAATGCTTGGGGATGACATGTTTTTTTTTTTTTTTTTTTTTTGAGGAAAAGGTTGAGGACAATCTATAGAATTTTTGTATTCTAGATTTTAAAAGTTATGTAAAATTTGCAAATTTGTAAAAACATAATCCTTAATCACAGTTCTTTACAAAAGCCTATCGTTCACAACATTATATAAAACAGTTGTGGTCAGGAACGCTCCTGGACGATAATATCAGAGACAGAAAAACTAATCTCCATTTATTCGGTGAAACAAAAATATGTACATAAATGTTCCACCTCCACTCAACGGCCGATACGAACATACGAGTATTTAGGAGCTTAAATCATTTTTGAATAATAATTTTTTATCATTAATGTAAATTTTATAAAAAAGGCAAAAACTTGACTTAAAAGAATTAATTATTTTTAAAAATACACCATTCCAAAACTCTGAACATATGAGTAAGTTTTTTATTTCTTTTCTAAAAGGGATCTCTGAACGTTGACAGGTGATTGCGGCCATATTGTTGAAGCAATATCTGTCAAATTGGCCGCCTTGTCGGTATGGTGAGTAATGGCGTTGATGAAAATATGCAATAATCATAATGTTTATACTCGTAAAAGTGGACCTTCTTTTAGAGCAACCTATCATGCGCTTGGTCCATCGTAATCGTTTTTCCGGTGGACTTCCGGTGGAAAAATTCGAGTCGACCCATATGAACTTCAACTGACCAAGGAGCTCATTGTTAATGAACATAGACAACGACATGTGTTCGCTAACTAGACTCTCGAGCAAGATGACTTAAATTTCAGTCGGAATTTTATGTATATTCAGTGACGGGGCCCATTTTTGGGTGAATGAGTTCGTCCACAAGCAAAATTATCGAATCCACACGAGATCCACCACATTGCAATGCATTCAGAGAAAGTCACTGTTTGGTTTGGATATTGAGCTCGCGCTTCATCGGTCTATACTTCTTTGTTAACGAGCGCTATTGGTCGATGATAACCAATTTCTTTTGCCCCGAATTGGAGAAAGTGAACACCGACGACATGTGAATTCAACATGACGGGACTGCGTGCTACACAGCCCGTGCCACAATGAACATTTTCCACAAAAAAGTATGAGTTTTACAAAATACTATTCTTTGACATTTTCTAAGTTTACTAAGAAAAAAAAAATTATAAACAAATAGGGAAAGAGGGAGGAAGGAAGAACTCTTCATTTAATTTACTGTTGAAGGGAAAATGTGAGTTTGAGTTTTTTTATAATTGTTGGGTTGGGTTTTTTTAGTTTTTTAATTTAAATTTAGTTATTTGCCAAAATGTTGTAATACATTTTTTTTTTAATTTGCCCAAACTAGAAGACTTGATCCTCTCGACAATAAGAACCTTGATCCTACATTAAGATCCTAAAGTTTGCGATCGTTAAAAATTGAATAGTTTTAAGACAAGTCCTGTCAAAGTATCGTAAAAATATTCTCAGGTGTAGTTCCTCCTTAAAAGAATTATGTTCCTATGTTTCACGTTTGAATTCTTCGCCATTAATATTTTGTGAATAGCGTAGGAACAGTAGAACTTATCGATTTTCTATAAAAAATAAAATAAAATTTGGTGCTGCAACAGCTCGAAGAGAACCAGGACCTAGAGCCTTACAATTCTCAACCATTCCTGTGTGCGTGTTAGCAGGAACGTTTCGTATATTTCTTTTAAAAATTTAACATGTTTAAGCTTATAGAAATTGAAAGATATAATGGAATAGTTTTTCCGATAAGTCTTCCATAGGTGTAGAACAAGTCTCTCTTAGTTTGAGAAAACTTTTTCACTTTCACTATTTCCACTTTTTTTTATCCAAAACTATGTGATATGTTATTTAAAAAAAAAATATCTATTAAAAAAATAAGCACGCAGGTTAAGTTAATAGTTATGAGCCCTATTCTGACTTGCGAATCGCAAGAAAAAATTGACGAATCTGACTATTTGGCATTAACGTTTGTGAATCGCCTACTGGACGTTCGCTTTAAATGTCAAAAATTTTGCAAATTGAAATCTCGCTCTATTACAATTAGCGAAGGTTCGCCTTTATCTATCAAAATAGGTCGAACTGTAATTGGTGACTTTGAATAAAATCGAAGTGTTTATGTGAGATTTGAAATTATTTACATATGAAATTAGTGAAAATAAAAGAAGATTATTCAAGGAAATAATTAAATAATAAAGTTAACAATAAAATAATTAATATAAAAAGAAAGAACAAAAATACATTTTAAAGATTGCTGAGCTTATGGAAGCAAACCCCGATATGGCCAAAGGTGTGGGATTGTTTGGATCGGTTTCACCGCGAAGGAAAACAGTGTTATAAAGAACATATGAAAAAAAAAATTATTGGACAATTGGATTATTAAAATTTATCATCAAAAGTTTGACAAATTAAAATTTAAAAAAAATAGCTACCAACAGCGAAGATCTTGTGGGCAGCTGTCTTTGTATACTGTTGCAACAGGCTGTCGATGGAAAACTCAGTTTCCAATAGGGTGTGAACCCTTCGGGAAGTACATTGGGACGCATGAAACTTGCAACGATATGCAGAAGTGGAATTAGACGTCGAAAACGCTAACCCGAGCGCCGTCAGCTACGACAGCCCATATCAAGAGAAGTAATGACTATGAACGATTGAAGCTACTCCAAAATCAAACTTAGACTCAATGAAGCTATTCAAAAATCTAAAAGGAACACTGAATTAAACTGAAAAATAATAATTAATGATTTTGTTCATACAAATTATCTGGAACTTGAAGTGGGTTGGATTTATCTGGTAAAAGTCTTCTCAGTCTACACATCTCTCACAGAGAACAATTTTCCATCAACAAATATTTTTGATATAATTTGTTGTTTCACTTATTAATGACTCACTTTTTGACATTGGGGGAATTGTTTTGAAATACGAACGTCGTAGTTTACCAAATCGTTAGACTAAAGGCGAACCTTCGACTCGCGACTCATAATAGGGCCCAATGACAGATAAACTGCAACAGGATCAAGTTACTCAATTTATTTAAACTACATTTAATGAAATGAAGTTCAGTTTAGACTGTGAAACCGGACGAGTTGAACTTGAAATTTAAACTCCAGTTCAGGTTCAGCAGAACTTAATTTCATTTATTTATTTCTCACTTAATCCAAGTTTAAACTCTCACTGTGAAACTGGGGGTTAGGGGAATAATTTTAAACCCAATCGTTTATCCGTTTTCAAGATATTGAATTTTCAAATTTTTCAATTTTAATTTTTGGTATAATTTTTTCGTTTGACCAAAATGTAGGACATATTTACAATATAATACATATAAATTAGAGCCATTTTCGAGCTAAATAAGGTTTTTCGACACTGTAAAGAAGTTTTGGAGCTTAACAAAACTTCAATTTCTTCTCTAGGGAATCGCCCAAGATCCTTAAGTACTAAGTTTGAAGAAAATAGGTCGAGACTCAAGTGAGTTATTGGAGCCCCTGCCCAAATACGGGAAATGTATTCGAGCTTTCGACGAATATAAGCCTAATAGATAACAGCCAGATTAGAAAGGGTGAAAAAATGGTTCCCCATTTGACAATGCTATCGAGGTCAGATTTTAATGAGTTTATCATAATCTGCCGTTCTAAGTCCACATCCAAAGAACAAGGACATGCATCTGGAAATGAATATGAGAAGCTCAGAGAATTGTGATCAGTAAAACAATTTAATGGATTAAAAGTTTCAAACAAGAGATCATGATGATATCAGAAAGAGAGTCGGAGACAAATCGGAGCTATATGGCACACCAGCATTTATTTTATGAATTTCAGACTTAAAACCATCCAATACAACTTAGATTATGCGGTTTGAAATGTAGTTTCTAATCCATCGAAGAAGTGATCCATCAATACTATTTTCGATAGAAGAGCTTGACGTTTTATTCAAATGACCAAAAATGTTTACAACCTTTGGGAGATGTTAAAATTTGTTTCATTGAAAATGATCATTACAGGTCTTTCTAGCTTGTTTGAACTTAGTCCGGTTTTCCTCAATAGGAACATCGGAAACTTACTTCTCTAACCCTATACCTCTTTGCAGCTCGAATCAAATCATGAATTCTCTTTCGGTTTGATAGATTTTGAACTATTCGGGAGAAAATTTCTTATTCCGAATATAATTTAATTTGCAATGATATCTGCACTGGAGTCCACGTCACTATCAAGAAGCATAGTGGACAGTTAAAGTTATTGAAGAAATCGTTGAGACCGTCCTAGTTGGCTTTCTCGTATTGCCAAACGGTTCTCTCAGGAATTATTTCTCTAACTGGTCGGATGTGTCTAGTGGGGATAAAACACATATAGTGTATTTGTCAGGGTCAAAAGTAAGAAACAAGTCTAGAATGTTGACGGCTTCACCTGAAACGTCAGGAATTCGAGTGACGAACTTAGTCAAGTTATTCAACTCAAAAAAAGAAACATTTTTTAGTATTAAGTGCGTTAACACTAAGAAGAATCATGCCATGTAAGACCAAAATTCACTTCATACTCTGTAACAAGAACTTCTTTTTTTTCTAAAATTTCAGGAAACTCCAACAATTCCAACCAACAATTTTGCGGGTTTCTCTAGCCACAAAATCTTTCGTACTGTAATGAAGTCAATGGCAACCCTATCTACCCGCCGCCGCCGTCACTATTTAAACCTAAAGTAGGTCGAAGAACTTTTTCTTGGTAATGCAAAAAAAAAAAAAAAAAAAAAAAAACAAAAAAAAGTTAAGTTCGCTCCTGTGCAACAAACTGAAGCGCTCCTTCAGCCAGTTAGTTACACAATTCGGGATAAGAAAAAGGATAGCTAGGTACTTATATAATGTGAAACATTTCGTTGTAGTTAGCTTATATTCTTGAGAAGACTAAAAAATATAACCACAAAAGTTGAGGCAAAAAGCCGAAAAGTGCACCCAATGACCCGTTTTGAATAAATATTGACATTGTTGCCGAAATTGTTTTCCATTTCGAGTTTCTTAGTTTTGTTTTTTCTCATTTTACTTTTTTGTGTGACTTAGTGCTGCTTGGATGAAATTAAAGTGAAGCTAAGTTCAAAAGTTGGTCCATAAAGAAGGTTCCTACCTTCGTCTACTTCCGCCAGCAGTATGAAGCTGTAGATATTTTTTGTTAAATGTAAATTTTGATATTTACTCGAGTTTTTGTTTTTTTGTTCGGCTACCCTTTGGGAATATTTTGTGGGTAACTCTTGAGAGTTCCTAGAAATGTGTTTCTTTTGCAAGGAGAACAAAGAACCAAAAGGATAACTTCTTCCTCTATCACAACGACGTTTAACCTTAGTGAAATGCATTATTAATGTGTACATATATGAATCCACTCTAGTGGAAATGAATATTATTCCTTGGACCCTTTCCTTCAAGGCGAATTATTTGCAGCAAGTGAGAAGATAAAGGAATTGTGTATGGTCAAGTGGCAATAATGTTTCGATATTTAATTCATCCTTCGACTGTAAGTTGTGAGTTCTCTTTTATTTTTTCGTCTTCGACCAATAAACGGAAAATGCAGTTTGGGTGGGTGGAATTCATTTTAATAAAGTTGTTTCCAATAAAATATTGAATTTCTTTTTTGAATAAGAATTTTAAAGAAAACCAGAGAAAAGTAGAATTCTTGGAATTTCAAAACATTTCAGCTTCCCAGAGATGATGCAGTTTTGTTGTTTGTTTTTGATCATGGGATTCCCTTTGAAATACCCAAGTAGGTTCGAATGGATTTCCAGTGAATCCCTTTATACTTTGGGGACAAAATGAAATCGTTTGAAAAACAATGATATTTGATATTTGAGTTTTTTTTTCTTCTCTCGGAATTGATTCAACTTTATAGAAAATTTACATTTTCTAATGAAATTCTTCAATATTTTATATTATTTTATTCTTTATAAATCCAAGAAGAATTCTTGTGTTTTAGATCTAGTTGAACAATCCATACTGTTTTAAGACGTTTCTAAACTAAGGTATTTCCTTGAAATGTATATGGGTATCATTGTTTGTAAAAGGACGAGTACGAAGGTGTGTCATGTTCTTCGGTTTAGATATTTGAGGGTGTGGTTTGAATATTTTTGGTTTTGCAAAAGGAAAACTCTTGATAATTCTCATGTATAATTAATAAATGGAGATATTTCCCTTTTGCAATTCTATTCCGGAAGAAAATAATACAATCAGTGTCTAATGTTTCATTAGGTACCTTCCTTCATTTAAACTGTAATATATGTATATAATCTGTATTCACCTTGGTATAAAATAATAATGGGGTTAAGGTCATTATTTACCAGGTAGACTTTATTTCCTATTACGATTGTCAATTGATATTATTTAAATTTTTAATTAATACAAGTTGTGATCATTTTTTTTTAATAATTTTTCACCCCCTAAAGGGGTTACAACTACCCATAAAACCTTTGAGCACCGTGCGAGCAGTTAAGAAAGTTTGGAGAACACGATGCATGTTTTGAATGTTTGAGTATCCCATTGGAAGGGAAGTTATGAGCCTGGTATAGCATTGCACATTCGTGTAGTGCGGTTTAGGAAATAATACTCGTATCGAAGCTTTACTTTATGTCCAAATTAGCACTCAAGCGTAAACTGATGGGTATTCCCTGAAGAGCGAGTATTACGGTTAAATTGTTTTAGCGGAGGAATACAACTGTCTATTTCACTAAAACAATATTGTTAAAATAGCAACAACATAATGAATGTCATGAAAAATTGCAACGCTGCTCGAGAGATGCCAACGTTTCTGATATACATAGTTCTATCACTTTTATCAATTAAGATTTAAAGAACAAAATTTCAATATTTATTTATATTATGATAGTTGACAATCGTAGTGCCGGTGCATGGCTTCATTGATTGTCGGCAGGAATCGAATCTGATATCAGTACGAACTTACCGAACGAGCAAGGTTCTAAGAACGATTTCTTGATATTTTTTCTTTCGATTTTAGATTAATTCGCAGAAATGTCCATCATATCCGAATCAACAAGGCTCTACCCTTAGTCAGGTAGACTCTCGGTCTAGGGTTAAGATTCCTCTTAAAGAGTTCGATGGAAGGAGAGTTAATCAAGAGTCCATGATATATATTTTTATTTTATTTATTAAAGTATATGAAGTTCTTAAATTTAAAATTAACTGTAAGAGAATCAAATTTTGAAGAGGACTACAGTTTGAATTAACTAACAAAGGGCCATGAGAGGGTAGAGTTCAGGATAGGGTAGGATTGCATTCGGGTCAAGAATTCTTTTAACCTGTAATTTATACGATGGTTGGTTATGAAGAAGAAAGACACTGATCTCAAATGGGGAGAGTTCAAAGTTCTAGAAATCTCCTAGAAAGAATTATGACTTCATTTAGTGGTTAGTAAGCAAAAATAATGTCGGAAATATCGCGGCGTAAATTGAGAGATTGAAGATTTGAAAATTAAGTCAATTTTCGTAGGAAACTATGTTTTAAGGATCATTCCAGCCAAGGGCCTACCAAGCGAAATGTATAGGAATCTGCTGTTGATGCTTTAAATTCGATCAATGTGAGCTTGATTATAGAGTTAGCATGATCAGATCTGGAAGACATATTTAAGGAGTAAAAAGAAATCTAAAGGTATTATGTGACGTAGGAACAAGAAAATTACTTAAACAAGAATTTTACGGATCCAAGGGAACGATGACTCCCAGGTCAAGTATAAAGTTTATAGGAAGAACAGGTTCAGCATTGATCAAATATAGCCTATATGAACAGGGAAGGGTTTTAGGTACATACAGTTTATCAACATTTATGGTAAAAATAAATAAAGATAAATAAAAGTTCGATGCGACAAAAGTTGGTAGGATCAAAAAGTTAGGTGGTAACTTTATGTTGTCCCGATCCTTTTGGAAAGAATAGCTTATGGTAAGTGGTGCATTGGGAGCTTAAGTTTTAGTTACAAAAATGGTTCCACCATCTTTAAAAATAAACAAATGAGAGAAATCTGCTTTTCTAATCAGAATCCATTTGCCAGCATTGTCAGGTGAATGTACGCTATCAATTATACTTCAAAGAAGATGACATATAATATGTAAATTGCGAAAATGACAACTACAGATACATTAAAAAGGACATTTAATCAAATCATAAACGGCACAGGTAAAATGAAGCACGGCTTGTTTTTGCCTAAATTTGAGGCTGCTAGCATTTACTTAACAACTAACGAAATAGTTTTTTTTTTTCGATTTCTTGCACATATTTAAGGTTCTTCTTCCTCACCTCACTTATTGATGATTTCCTTACACAATATTTTTATCGTTTATCGATAACCAAACTGCATTTTTTGGTCCCAAAAATTCTTCAAAAAACCCTTCTTTAAAGTGTTCAAAAAAAAAAAAAGAAGAACATTGACCCGTCTACAGTGTTCAAGACAGGCAGGGAAAAATATTGATAGAATTTTGAGACCAACATCTTTTTAAGTTTTTGGAGATCAGGTTTGAAACGCCGTCGATTTAGTTTGAAACTTAAGCCTTCTATGTACAAAAATGTATTGAAAAAGATTTAGGTTGAAAATAATTAAGTAAATAAAGAATTCATTTATTGACCGTTTTGTTTGTTACATTTACATTATATAGCTTTTTATGAATTTTTAAGCTTTGGCTTTGTCCTCAGTTCAAGTTAAACATAATATGCCGCCAAATTTATTTAAAAATTCAGCAGTTCCACAAGGCTCTGATTGGGGACCAGGGGCCTGTTTCAGCGATACTACATTAAGTACAATGTATCATTTTGACTGTTGTAATACATCAATTCTGTTTCATAGGTACTTTCGATTTTCAGTTGTAGTACATCAGTGTAGATATGGATGATACACTGGAATTATTGGAATAATGTATGATTCTGTTTCACAGCTTTTTGAGCTTTTTGTAATACAACTAACAGTAAAATCTTGCTACATTGATACAACATAAATGTTTGATGTAGAAGCTGTTTGAAAGAGTTTATAGGATATTAGATAAGTTATTAGAAAACAAAATATTTTAAAACATTATTTACGCAACGACATACGGATGCCTTTGAGACACCATGCACGATCCCAACACCATGATATCAGCTTCCATTTCCAAGCCAAAGAAGAGTTAAAAGAATTTGTTGCAGGGGTGACATCGTAAATTGGTTAGTTACAATCAATTGGATGAGCAATAAATGCTCCCAAGCGTTCAACCAAAAATTCAATACAATTTCTTGGCATTCGAAATCGCTCCACAAAATATGGATCTTCCAAATTAAAATTGATTCTTTGTAAAAATACATTACTTCTTCTTTCAACGCGTATATCAAATTCAAAGTCATCATCGAAAATATTTACATATTTTTGTTAAATTAAGTTTTTTTCACGAGATTTGAATTAAACAATGAAACATGAAAACTTAGCTCAAATAAAAATATGCAGAAGAAATGTCAAATGAACTACATCAACTATGTTTTCCAGGTACAATCATACAACACTTTCAGTTTTATGTGTGAAACAGAAAAATGTAACTGATGTAGTTGTAGGATGTAGTTGTAAGATGTAGTTGATGTAGTTGATGTAATAGCGCTGAAACAGGCCCCAGGTTTATTAAGATGATATGTATTTGTTTATTAAGATGTTATTTTTCTGCCCTTCTGGTATGAAGGCAGAAAAATGTATGTAGTGAGTACAAAAATTTTTATCTACAAATTTTGTATTGAAGTTTGCATGAGTTTGCAATGAGATAAATATAGGTACCATGAGTACATAAACACGAATGAAAATTTCCAACAGACGTACTCATAATTACTAACCAACAACAGAGCAATATGTAATGACTACATACATTTTTAAATAAATCTTAAACATTTGAATTTTATCGAAAATCCAATTTGATTCTTTCCAAAACTTCCGTTTCTCTTCGAAAAATTGAACGAGGTGAAGATTAATAACTTATTCATGTTTATTAAAAGGAGAAAGATAATATTTGAATGAATAAAAATGACATGACAAGTTTTCCGTAACTTAACCTCAAAAATACATACTCATAAGAAAAGAGATCTGTCCCTCTTTTGGACCCGAATACATATTTCAAAAACCTGAAAAATTCAGAGGTCGAATACAGAATATCAAAACTTTCGGAAAAGTCTGTTGCTACAGAATCATCGTAAAGATTACAATGTCTTGTGTATGTACTGACTAAAAAATGTATACATTTGATAATTTAATATGTATTTTCGGGATGGGTCTAAAGAACTTTCTATTGGCTACATATCACGACTTTTTTCAATTTATGTGGAGAGTACAGATTTCAACATGTACTCAGTACATAAACTATGTTAGCAGAAATCTATGAGATGAGTGAACACTTTATTTACTGAGGACATACATTTTACCTCAGGCTAGTCCAATTTGCAGTGTTTCCTTTCCTTTTGTTTTCTAGAAATAGTAGTTTTTTTAAATTATAATGCCTCTATACTTCAATTAAATAATTTGGTAAATAATTTTGATAAACAAAATTTTAACGCTAATTTATTTCCTGTATAATTAATTCGACGCTTACGCGGCAATATTATTTGATTTAATTTACTTTTTATCTGAATTTTTAATCCATTTTAAAGCCATAGATTGCTTAGACAATTATTTTTTATTAAATTTAAAATAAAAAAATATGTAATAAATAATAATGTTTAGGTGCCTGTTGCATACAAAATAAACCATACCTTCTGATAATATCTTTGTGTCCCTTATGAAATTTAATGACTCTCTAGGTGCATTCATATATATATGAATGTATGTATGTATATTCGATTGTTATTATTTAATATTCTATCAACGCCAGCATGAAATATATTCTGGCTCATGCATTTTTCAAACTAATTTCCATTCATTAGCCACAATGTCAATGCTTATGCTTTCCACCTGACTGCCATATTATTTATTATAAGTCACTCTCTTTTCGTCAGGTAACTAAAGAGCTATTAAACTACTCACTTAAAGGTGATCCACACCCTCTCTATCTACATCCCTTCCAAGCAAAAAAACAATAAACAGAGTAGAAATAGTACCTCCGGGATAAGGGACACACTTAACGCTTATTCACATTCAAATCAACCCCATCATACATAATATGTATATGTATGTATGCAGACAAGGGTGGATGCATATAAATAGTTACCTTTATGACGACAAAACAAAAACAAAAAAAAAGAACACTAGCGGCGGCGTTCCTATCTTCAATCGCACCATATCAACATTATTACGATGCCCCCTGTTGCAAACAAAGGGAACCAGAAAATCAACAACAATGGGGCTATCGCTATACCGTATGTAAAGGACGATGACAACAATTGAGTGCACCCCTGCATGTAATTCGATGGTTTGTGGTCGGTCTTACGGTAAGTGCTATTGTAGTTGTATTCCTAGCAAAAAAAAAAACGGTTCCGTGTCGTCTCTGGAAATTCCATCTCTTCGTCTAGACAAATTGACTCTTTGTTCAGTATCAGGGTCGGACTGTTCTTGATGTATACAAAGTGTGTGTCGCACTGAGGCGCAATGGTATGAAGGTGCATAATAACGCACCCATTGCGAATATCCGGCTTCGAAGTTATGTGCTTAGAGCAACCCACTGAGCTCCCAAGAAAAGATATGCGTTTCTTTTTTAGCTCACACACCTTAGAGCGGTCAAATAGATTTACACACATTAGACTGATAGCTAGCGCAGTAAAATTTCCAATGGTAAACAAAAACATTGTTAATGAAAACAGAATCTTGAAGCATTGAAGATGAAGATGGCGCTGTTTTCAGTTATAACTGGCACTTAAGTGGCCAATATGAGGGATATATGTCACTTATCCAGGTAAATGTGCACTGTAAAACTGGGCCTTAATATGGCAAACAAAGATATAATCTGCCATTAAGAAAAAGTCATTGATGTGTCAAAAAGAAAAAGAGCAATTTGACTGAATTGTGGTTTTTTGAGTGTGACGTACATACGTCAAAATATGTTTTTTCCCATCTGTTAAGTCATACACATACAAGAGTTCGTACAAATTTTAAAATTGAAAGATTTCAATAATTGGCTAATGAAAGAGCGAGTTTAATGATTTGAAGTGACATTTGGAAAGAATATTTTCTATACTTCAAAATATGGTATGTCCCTAATTCGCTAATTAGTTAACTGTCAAATGACATCGAAGAATGGCTACTTTAGTTATGGATTAATAACCTTCGAAAAAATACAAAACCGATGTAATATACATTTCTTCCCCAAAAAAGGCCGTTCTAGAACTTTCTAGTGACACATTGATCTAATGTTGTTTTCGATTGGTCATCCAATCTACTATTGATTCCGACAGATACATAAGCACACACTTCTCTCTTTTTTCTTAGAAAAAGACCTCTTTTTATTCCGAGAGGTTCAAGAAGATTGTCAAGAACTATTTGAGACATGGACGGGGTCTCAACAAAAATACGCGCTATCATGGACTTCTTCAAATCTCGTTCTGTAACAGACAGTGGGTGCGAAGGCTACGCGTTAACATGCATCAAAGAACTCTTTAAACTATCAGGGAATGCGGACGATATCAGCATCTTCGAGAACTCCAATACCCCGTTAAAGAACAAATACCTCTTATTAATCTTGGGGTATACGACGAAAAGACCAAATACTTGTTATCAACAAACAAAGACGCATCTATTTACCACCTAGGAAAAGTTGAATCATCGTCAACTACACGAATGACACATTATTTCTGAAGAAGAACTTCCAACGGGAGCCCCATTTTTTTGGCGAAACAAAATGGTTCAAAACTCCTAACTTCTAACGCCTACGACGAAGTGCACGCTACACAAAACCCCCATTATGGTAGTCTTGCTTTACGGCTCCGAGTGTTCCAGGATAAACAGAAAGAAAGATCTGATATTGTGCTTTTTGCAAAGAAGAATTCTTCTGCCATTATTTGGTCCTGTGACCAAAGAGGGCGAATGGAGGAGGAAGATACCGCAGTGAAATGTGGTGTAATCTAAAAAAATCAAAACGCGTCGACTACATTGGGCGAATGAAGACAAATGCTCCAGCCAAGAGTCTTCAAATCTCGGCCCCAGGATGGAGATCAGCTGTGTCTAAAGTAAGTAAAAGAGTTAGAGGCTTTTTAAGGGATCGGTTGGTTTTGTAGTTTGAGCTGACAAAGGAAATGCTTTGAACCCTATTTACAAACAAGCTGCGAACCCCGAAAACTGCAAGAATTCCACCTGGGAACTTTTTTGATAATTTTTTGTTGATGGTTCACAGTTGCACCACTTGTCATAATGGTTAGTTCGTTGGACTTTCCTGCATCAGGTACCGGTTCTTTTCCCAGCCACTGTACTAGACGTGTCAAATTCTTTAAGATTATCTCTTGCCATGAAAAATGCTTCTCATCTTAGCCGTTCGGATTCGGCAGAAAATTGCAAAATTGATATTCCCTCAGGATGTTATGTATTAGACCCTGGTTCCGCCACTAAATCTACCTGTCCCGAAGCTCATTCTCCCACACGATATTTTTACCATAGGTCCGACCCTGTTCATCACTCCGAAACTTTTACAATCGAAATCAAGAGGGAGAGTGGGAACAGAGGCGAAGAAACAAAGTAGAGATGATGGATAAAACAATAGTGCGTGTAAATGTATGAATACCTTCTGCTATTCAAATTCAAAGTTCTGTCGTCCACAAGATGGCTGTCGGTGATAACGGCGATTATGAGGCGGGAGGGAGGTGTTGTTGGAAAACTGAGTGACAGGAACAAAGGATAGCAGTTACTGTCTGTCACGCAATCTGACAGATAAGAGAGAGAGAGAGCGAGGGGAACGAATGACAAAACACACAGCAAAAAAAATAGGAAACTAAATTCCACTCTCCGGTCATGGTTTTGACAATCACCAATTAACTACTTCCGGTTTCGTGTTCTACCAGTTAAATTCTATTTTGGAATCAAATTGACATAGACTTTGTGTGTCTTTGTGATTCCGGCTGCTCTCTGTCAAAGTTTTTAACTGACCGACAGACCAAAGAGGCTTGATGGTTGATTGTGTTTGAATTTGAGTTAGAGTGTGTGTTTTTGCGGTCAAATTGCAATTTAACACAAAAGAAATGATATTTTGATATGAGTGGCGGCAGAGATAAGAGTGGGTTTTTGGTTTGAATATAACCAGAAGCAGAGTAGTGTAAAACACATACAGATGGAGATTATTATTATAAAACAATTATTATCAATATACTTGAATCTAATTAGTCCTAATGCATTTGGTGCGTGTGTCATAAATGCAGCGAATTTGATATACATGTGCACCTAATGACAGATACACCAAGCTTTGGTGTTATGCATGAGTGCTGCACCGGAGTAGCAGATGTTTTTCATGTCAACGCTAAACGTGTCATTAGGCATTGTTTGGGATTATGACGAATCGATGACAAACCACAGTGTGCGTGTATGATTAGTTCGTTCACTGAGTGAAGGTTGGTATGGACTCTGTTATTGCCGTGTATGGGGGTGTATGAATTGACGATGGTGTAAAGGTTCGGTGAACTAAAATGGTCACTTGGTCAATCAACCAGAGAAAATTGGGCATTATTGTATTATAGAGCTACGAGTAATTATGGCATCTTGTTAACATGGATCGATGTATGGAATATTGAAAATTAATAAAAAACACCTGGACAAGAAAATGTATGTAATACGCCAGGTCTTTCGCAATCAAGCAAATGTCAACTTTGAGACGAGGTGATACTTAAAATATAAAGGTAAAATGTAAAATTGAATAAAATAAAAAGAAAATAAGTGTCACGACAGGTAGTGCGAAAACCCGGGGCTTGTGACTAACCACCGTCATTACCGTGAGCTTGTCGATAGTCGGCAGACATAAAATTGTCTATCCATTCCACACGGGTAACATGAAAAAGACTTCGGACTTTCGTAAGATCTGTCACTAGCTATCAAGATGAGGTATCCTTGAAAAAGAAAAAAAATACTCGGGATGATGGTCCTCTGCTATACTTTTACAACTTAACCATTAAACTAAGGTGTACCCCTGGGAACATATCATACTTTCAAAAAATAATGTTTGCTTAAATATTTCGTAGACTGTTTCCGAACTGCGACAGCTTACGAGAAATTAAGAAAAAATAAAATGCACGACTGGGTCGCACGAACTTGCTCCTATGTAATAGACTAGGAATTTCAAAAACGGATGTTATTAAAGAAAACTGTTCATAAGGATAAAATGAATTTTTTAAATTCTTAAATTCTTTTAGTAGTAAGAGATTAAAACAAAATGATATGCAAATATGAATTTACGAAAGAACAAAAATCATAAGTCGTTGTAGTGGTTCCTTAAAAAAATAAGCTTTTATGTACAAAATTTTCAAAACATTTTTAAGAAACAATTTTGGTACGCCAACCTTAAGTTTTTATTATTGTACGAATAATAGTCTAATTTCCAAAAAAAACTACTAAGCCGTTCTTGAGATATCAATTTTTTTCAAAAAAAAATGACTTTTTTTCTAAAAATTGAAAAAAATATTTTTTTTTTGAAATGCAATGTTTTTTAAACTCTTTAGGAGCTTCTTTATAAAAAATTTCATCAAAATCCGTTATGCTGATAATGAGAAATTCAAAAAAATCGTTCTATGGTAGGTACAGTCAGTAATATCTAGATTTCAATTTTTTTTATTAAGTTATAGATCGTAAAAATTTATCAAAAGAAAAAAAATTGAGCAAAATTCTCGGAACCGTTTTCGAGAACAATATGATTTTCGAAAACCATTTTTTTAAATTTATATGGAAGGTACCGTTAGTTTTAGATAAAACAAATTTTTTTTCTCAAATCTTGTAGGTTATATTAAGAAACTTTTATTTGTCCAGTTTGAAAAAATTCGATCTTGGGGTTTTCGAAATATTGAGTTTCCAAAAAAGATTTTGAATTTTTTTTTTAAAAATCCAAAAAATTAAAAATTGAAAATTTGAATATGTAATAATGTTCAAAATTTGGAGGAGCTTTAGCACAAAAAAAATGATTTAAATTGGCTGTACCGTTTTCGAGAAAATCAAAAACAAAAAAAATTAACCCAGGGGGTCTACCAAAAAATTAAATTAACCGAATTACATAAATTGATTATTTTTAAAAAAAAGGTTATCAAATATTAAATAGATGAGTTCCTGAGTAAACTTAAAAAAATGAATACTATTTGAATCATATGAGTCCAAGTGGTAGCACTGATGACAGATGATGTTAATGTCAAAATGCTGTCGCACAAAACAAAAGCAGAAGCTCAACAGTATCCAGTAACGAGCAGCGAAGTGCAGAAAATCTTTTGTGAAAAGAAGAAATCGTTCACAGTTTCCCAGTGTAATCGCAAATGACAGTAAAACTGGAGCTTTTATAAAAATATCCTGCAACTGCCTGCTGGTTTAAAGACTGGAATTAAGGCGCCTCGATATAGCAAAGTTAACCTTAGCCAACAAACTAAAGGGAGTAGCAGACAAAGTAAAGCAGTATTTCTAGCAGCTGTTAATGAGTATAATCTAGAACGAGTAATGAGTCGAGAACATCAGCCATTTTTAATCAATGAGAAAGCAGTTTTAACACCCAGTTTAGAAGATGTTCTAAACTATGAAAAGTAACTTTAGAACAATTGAACTGCATGTTCTGATGATTTACCACCAGATGTCTTCAAATAAGGAGATAATATTTTATTAGAGTGTTTTTCAAATCATCAACTGAGTATTCGAGGAAGAAAAAATGCCCGATGACATATTCAACAACGATAATAAAGGAGATCCTATGTCTTGAAAAACTAAATGTACGAACCTATTCAATGTACTTAGGAAACATCTAAAATCTTCTAAAACACTCAACTTGTATTGAGCAGAGCAGAGCAAAAACCTAAAAAAACACAAAGAGGTAAAAAAGCAATTTCATATTGTGCCTTAATTTTTACCATTGCCATCTTTAGACATCTGTAGACAAATAGAGAATTGGTTGAGAACAAGCAATGGAGTCATAAAGAACGTGGAATCATTGTTATTGTTTATCTGTCTAATGTTCCGTCTGTTGTTTCAACGCAACGTGAATTGACTCATCGCTTTCTTCAACTTCGCGCACCATGTACAACAATTAAGCGTTTGACGTCGGAGAGAATCCGAAAACAATTAGGCATCAGCAGACGTTTTAGTCAGACTTGAGGACGTTCCCGTAAAAGTGCATTCTAACAGATAAACGAGGTCAACTTACTCCAATGCTATGATAAGCTTGGTGCAAGAAAATGATGTTTTCGTATCAAAAATCAAAGCATAATGAAGCCAATTTCTACTTAAGTGGTTATGTTAATTAACAGAATTTGGATCTCTGAGTAACAGAGAACCATCTCGTTTCCTGAAAGTGACCATTTAGTGTGACATTTACAGTGAAATACTGATTGACTTTTATTTTTTATTTAGGATGCTGATTAAACCACTGTTACTGTAACTGGTAGGCTTAACAGACCGATTTTAAACCTGTTTTTTTTTTTTTTTTACAGCAAGCTAGTGATTTGGGTCTCGAGCAGAGTTGGCTTCAGCAGAAGAGAGCCAGCGCTCACACAGTTCGGGCAACAATACAGATTTTAAGACACCAATTTCAGGGCCGAGTGATCTCCAGTTTTGGAGGTTTGAACTGGCCGTCCAGATCTAAAAATGTAACGGCGCAAGACTTCTTCCTTTCGGGCTTTTAGAGATCTAGCGTTTCCTACAGCAAACTACAAATTCTGTAAAGCTCGAAAGCTAGCATTGAAAAAGATATCGCGAATCGTCTTGTAAGGAACAATTCAAAATGCCGTACAACATGCACAAAAGTGCAATAACACGGGAAATGGTCATTCGACCGATATAATTTTTTCAAATTAATGATTTCCATTTTCTAATAAATTCTTCGTGCTCTTTTTTTATTTTTAACAAAATGGTAGCCAATTCACATTATGACATTACTTTTGCGTCACCCGGTAATACATAGAGTTAAATTCTGGAAAATACCATCTTTTTATCGACTTCAAAGTTGCATATACATATGTATGCATGATAGTATTCTTATTCAGGAGCTCGGTACAGCATTGAATGAACTTGATCAAGTTGTAGAACGGAACAGTTTGACCGAAATATTGCAAATATGCACAGGGATTGGCTGTCTCCCAGGCTGAGATCCTTCAAGACTCGGGAGTCTGTTAGGTGGATAAGTAAGCTAATTCAAATCAGGAATTTTAACCATCTTCTATGCTGGATCTAAATGGCATAAAATACCTGATAACCATACCCAATAAGATTGCCAAAAATATTTCTCATTTCGCCAAAAGAACGCTTGCTAAATCACTCAAATCAATTTGGCAGTGATTTGAAATAACTGAAGAAACTCATTTTTAAAGAAAACCTACTACAGAATACCGCAAGTAAAAAACCGAATAAATTAATAAGTCAATCCTGCTAAGCAAAATTTTAATAATATTATTCAATTTCAACCTTTAAGCGAAATACCCACAATGATATAAACTCATTCTCCCCCAGAGATCATTCAATACCCAACAATTATTTGACCTCAATCTAACTTATAATTAACCTAACTCAGTCTATCTATCTATCTGATGTCTTTCTATCGCACTCTAGGCTCCCTAAAGTAATCAATTGGTCAGCAGCTCATTCCAAATCTATTTCTCCATTTTCATCTTAATTTCAATTATCCCAAAACCAACTGATGCCAATACCAAACGACAAGACAAGACAAGAAACATTAAGTGGCATTATTCCCCTGACGCCTATATCCTCGTTCAAGATTATACACATAAATACTTCCACACATTTATAGACAAAAGACACACAGTAATCTAGCTGTCAGTATAAGTATGGTCGCCATTAATTAATTCATCTTCTCGAAGACATTGTGTACAATTATTCTTTTAGTTTAAGTTTTTTTATTATATAAATGTCCTGCCTGCCGATATTAATCCCAACACTCAATAAAATTCCAAACAATTATTTAGTTAAAACAAGGAAAAGGAAAATCCTTTGGAGTTTGTCTCGTGTAATTTTCCAAAAGATGGTCGCTTGATACCCAATTTCCTAATGTTATACCGTATTTCTCTCTCTCTCGTTTTTAGTTAATCCCCATAATATGAATTTGGAGTGGATGCGAAGCTTTCTCTAGAAATGCCATCACTTTAATCTATTGAAACATTTCTCAAATTGCCCACAGGACATGCAGAGGAGGCTCTTCGTCGACATTTCCCAGCTCGAAACCCCCTAAACCTCGAGAACTCATAATAAGTTCACACAACGAAATCCCTCCTGGGATCATCTCTTCCTTAACCTCTCTCACTCTCTTGTTCGTTCTCTCTTCCTGCCGGCCATCACTTCTGCCCACTTTTGTCCTAATTTCCAAATTAATCTGCTTTCGAGCTTATTCGTATCTCATATCCTCTTTAGCCCAAGCTAAAATATCTATACCTACATCCTACAAGCATCACACATAAATACGAAAAACGAAATACGAAAACTGGAAACTCATTCGTGTCGGTTTGAAATCCCAATCCAAACGTATAATAGGGAATTTGGCGATGACCTAGATTCCCAACTTCCGAAATAGGTACACAAACAATTATATACACCTCCAATCCTCCGTACGACCTAAACTCTCCTCGTATGTCCCTCGTCCGCCCTCAACACCGACACTCATATTCCACCAGATGTGACCCGATTTTCAAAATTCGCAGTCACATGAGATTTATATTTTGTGGTCAGGTTTTTGTGGTGCGGTTTTAGATTGCATATAATAACGGCAATGCGATGGGTGGAAGGTAGTGCAATTCTAAACCTACTCTTTAGTTTACATGATAGAGGCGGACCTTTTCAGGAAGTAAAAGTCCTTCCGGTCCAAACAATGTCGACGAATTCCTTGTCTCAAATTTAATTTTTCTATGACATGAAACCAGCCCAATATTCACGACTTCGCCCCTCCCCTCCCCCACCCAGCTCGCTTCGGAGCGACACATTGAGAAACCCTTCCGTTTCTAAGTGATAAGTCAACATCACTTTCGGCCTTCAGTCTATATGTAACTTTATAGGTAACAACTGTACAAAAAGAAATGCAACTGCACAGATTTTGAAAAGAAGATACTATCCCTGTCCTGATGGCTCGGGGACATGCACCAATGCTATACATGGTACCGCACAAGGCCCTTCCATTGCTACTATGAACTCAAGCACACAAAAGAAGTTGGGTGTCGAGAATTAGGAAAATGTTTTTGCAGGTCATTCTGCATTCACCCGGCAAACATTTCATTTCTGAAAGTTTAATTGAAGCGCTTTCTGGGCAAAATTTAGAACTTAGCCAATATGTACGAATACTATCTGTGTAGGTTTATTGGACTAAGCTATACCTATCTACGAGTGAAGGAAGGTACAAAACTATAGCAGCCGAACAGGAAAGTCAAAATCTCCATATCGATGAATTTCTTTTTAATTCTCTCATGTGTGTGTTTGTTTCATCAAATGGCACAAGGATGAATGGAAGTTAAGTGAAGGTTTTAGGTCGCAAAGACTTGCTTGATTGTGTGTATTTGGATTTGTGGAAATTAGAATTTCGAAATATTGTGGATAAAGAAGTGAGGGTTTTGAGTAATGTCAAAACCTTTAAACTCATATCATTGGTACTTTTATATTTAATTAAGTTAGATGATAGAGAATTGAATGAGAATAAGTCCTTTGTCGACTGTTCTCCTTACAATGGATCAGAAGTGGGATTGTTCAAACATACGAGTATATATTTAACAATGAAGTCTTGGCAGAGGATGGGTTTAATGAGTCAACTGAGCTGATAACTGAGTTGAATTTAGTAGATAATTTCTGGGAAAGGAAGTTCAACAAGGGAATATGTATTTATATCGGTTCAGAGGTGATAACAAATAGAATAGACTGGAAAATAGTTATGGCAAAGTTATTACGTCGAAAATGACTTAGAAAATAATTAGTATACAAATAAGGATGTAATAAGAGAAGTGGAACCAAAAAAGATGGCATAGATAGGAGATGGAATGGTTTTAGAAAAAAAATATCTAACCGTGGGAGATCAGATCAAGAAATAAAAACTGTTCGAAAGGGGAACTATTAATTGACCGACACATTTACACTAGATCAACCGTTTTTTATATTGTTAAATTGTGACGATGGTGACATTTATGATATAAAATTTAATGAGTTAAGGAAACCTAACAATTTTTAAGGAACAGAAGCTCGAAGAGGACCAACTACACCATTCGTTTGACCGTGTCGTAGATAGGAATTGAGGAACTTCAAATTTTCTGCCGAACCCGAATGACTAAGATAAGACTGGATAGCAGACCTTCGACGAATTTACCCTTTTCGAATTACTTTGTTTCTTTAAAAATTCCATAAAAACAGCGAAAATTATAAGAATTTTATTTGACAAAAATCAATTATTTTTATACAAAAAATGTAACCTTTCATTTAGTTCCAAATTTTAACACCATAAGAACCAACCTTTAAAATTCAAGTTATATTTTGCGAAAGGGATATATATGTCACTTTTTTCTGAAGAGTTTGCATACAATTATGAGACCAGCAAAAGCTTGATTATGTGTGAATATAACTAACCTTAAGCAAACTTTCTAGCCATTAATTATCTGAAGCAGTACCCGTAAAAGAATAATTTGAACGATATATTTGAAAACTTGGCAGATTGGCTGTTTGTTTCTAAACTTCTCTGATACACACTAGATCCGAAGAAGAACCATCCTTTCAGAAGCAACCCATTAAATGTTCACCCATTCTTGTCAAAGTGCATGTCTCTGACTCATAGAGAAGGAACCGGACGAACAATGTCTTGTCTCTATGGTTCTTTGACTTGTTTGAATTTTATACTTAAATGCCTTCTCGAGCTTAAGAAGGCACGATTGGCACAAATGATTTTTCGTTTGACCTCTGCGGTGGGGTCAATTTACAAAGTTATATAGTTGATTCAATGGCATTCATTGACAAAATCTTAGACTATTTCAAAGTTACTCGTACATCTACGTAGACTACGCATCGTGACGTGTTGACTGAGTTGAAGATGTTTAGTAACGATGACATGGTCATGTGTCAGGGTTTGAACTTGACTTTGAACTTCTTCCTCTTAGGAGAAGGTGATAAAATTGTAGCTTCCCTCCATTTCTAGTTACAACTCACACCCAGCAACCATTGAGCGTTGTAGGTCTATGATTCATTACGATCTGTTGCGCCTCAAATTCATTATTTCAAAATTTTTTAAACTTCGAGGAAAAACTTCTAACAGAGTTTAGTAAGAAGACAAATTGGACGTGCTAATCGTTAAACAACAATCTCAAAGTAAAAACCAAAGTGACAAATTCATTGATCGGAAAGGAACGAAGGAATGGTGCAGGAATTTTAAGGACACAACCATTTATATGCCACTTTACCCGATGATATTCCCTTAATCGGAAGAACACAGTGTGACATTAGTGGGTATTTCTGGAGCATTGAGAACGAAAAGTCAAAAAAAGGTTTGGTAAATGAAACACCCAACTCAAAAAGTCTTTGACTAAACATGATCATCAAAAGCTGTATATCGAAGATAAGCTCTTATCAATCGTAGCTTTTTTGGGTAAAGAAGCAAATATTGTAGCGAATATATCTATCGAGGAACGAAAATCTCCTTTCAAAAGAGAGATTTTTGGTTTCGTTTGCATAAACGTTGAGTTGAAGGGGGAGAAGTGAAGTGTATCACTTGAACATAGTCAACTTACTAGTCAAAAGAGTAAAGGTTTAGCCTTACCGCCCGATGGTGCCAGTATCACAAGAGGGATTTACTATCGACTATCGGACTCGTAGCTTTGTTTTCACCACGTGTGGAAGCCAGCTTGTTTGCGAATTTTAGAAAAATGGAAAAACAACAATATCGGTCGGTGATTCGATTCTTGTTTGTGAAAGGGAAATCGCGCAGCGAAATCAAAGAGGGCTTGAATGCTGTGTACGGCGACTCTTCTCCTTCGATGGTGAACGTCAAAAATTGGTATAAGAGTTTCAACATGGTCGCAAATCGGTTTTTGATGAGCCCCGTTCAGGTGCCTGGAAAATGGCTACCATGGAGGATAAACGTGTCAAAAATCCACAATCTCGTATTGGCAAACCGCCGATTGAAGGTGCGCGAGATAGCTGCAACAGTAGGCATCTCAAAACACCCCGTGGGTAATATCCTACATTAAATTATGGACATGAAAAAGCTGTCGGCGCGATGGGTGCCGCGTTTGCTCACTCCGGAAAACATGCGCAACCGTGAAACCACTTCAGAGCTTCAGAGAAATTGGTCGAATTGCACTACGAACTGCTGCCCCATCCACCGTGTTCTATAGATTTGGCCCCGTGCGATTTATTTTGTTTGCACTTCACTCCACATCACTCGCCGGGCAGAAATTTGAGTCGAATAAGGACATCACTTATCGGCCAGAAATTTGAGTCGAATGAGGAGGTCATCGCCGCCACAAAGGACTACTTTGCAGATAGGTTAAAGAATTTGAAGCATCGCTGGATCAAGTGTATCGAGCTAAAAGGAGACCATGTTGAGAAATAAATCGCCACTTTTCCAAAATGTTTGTTTTTCTTTTGTAGGCTAAGTACTTATCGGACCGCTCTCGTATTTCGATGAAGGGCAATAAGTTACGCGAAAATAAAGCCCCAAAATTTAAGAAAAGAAAATAAGAACCACATAATATATCAGGTGGAAATAAGGTCCAACACAAAGAGACGTTAAGGCCCAACGATGTTAAATTCATTTGGAAATAAGATCCACAGTTAAAAATATGCTTTTTCGTAGTGTTCATGAGGTTCTACAGGATATGAGAGAG
The DNA here is from genome assembly GCA_911387755.1 of Chrysotoxum bicinctum. NCBI lineage: Eukaryota > Metazoa > Arthropoda > Insecta > Diptera > Syrphidae > Chrysotoxum > Chrysotoxum bicinctum. Next base: position 10,819,718 of record OU426988.1, read on the forward strand.
GAGGAAATAAATACCATTATTATTTCCATTTTTTTGGGAAATAAAATCCTTGCAACTTGAACGACCATAACAGTACATTCCCATGTTAATGGAGCGTGATTTTATAAATGATTTGTTTTCATTTAAACCTATTAATCTTCGCTCACGGAATGAAAAATATTCACGTTCCACATTATGTTTTGGGTCAAATATTCAATTTGAAGGCAAGTTACAAAGGAAAGACTGAGGCACTGAGAAGACATTTGGCGTTTGCTCTTCAATTAAATGTTATACAAAATAGAAGCTTTGAAATTTAGAGCTTGAAAATATTCACGACGAAGATTGTCTATTCGTTTTCACTAGACTAGAACCTAGCACTGTTCCTGAATTAAAAGTGAAGATTTGAAATTTTAAGTCTTCTTAAATCTGCGATACTCATAACAAGTGAAATTTTTTCTCAAGTCGAGTGTTTTGGTTGGATGAAAATCAAATAATAGAATTTTTAACTTTATAATCCACAGTACCTTTTTTTTGTGTTTATGATGAATATAACAAATTTGATCGAATTGGGATGTTCGACGATTGAGGGATATCCATGGAAGAACACAGTATCAGGCTGGAACTAATAGCCACTTCTAGGGAAATGAAAAGCATGAATACGTTCCACAATTTTATTCATACAACTTCAGTTTGTGGAACAAGGAAAAGGGTTGACGCATTTTAATAAATACGTTGTGTTTCCAATAGAAAAAAAAAGTTATGTGGATCTTAAATTTAATAATTTCACACCACTTTACATTTCCACTTGAGCTATTTAAAAGGCATTCAGTAAGTCATCAAGTGACGAAATGTGTAAAACGAAGCAATTGGAAATTTTAAAATTTCTGTTCAAATGTTCGGCAAAAAGTTATCGATAAATTTCAAATATCCACAATTTTTTTTTTATTCCTCAATTGCAATACCTCAAGTATTATAAAGCCGACCCAAAGAGCTCAACTTGCAGACAGTTTGGTTTCTCATTTAAATCTGTTCCGCTGGAAAACAGCAGAGTGGGAAGCAAAAATATCCCTGTGGGTGTTTTTTTTTGCTTTGTTCTTGTTGCAGGCAAACCATTTAGATACGGTTGGAATGGGGAATGGAAATTTCAGAAAAATTAGGGCACATCCCCTTAAAACATTGTAGTACCTGCAGCTGCTGGTGCTGAAGCTGATGTTGAAGTTGAAACTGATGCCGAAGCTGTAGGTGAACCCCATATACGTAGATGAAGCTCCTGCATCATGTATGAATTCCTGCATAGGATATGCAATTGATTTGATCCCGTAGCCCGAAGTCCCACTGCTGGCACTGCTGGAACACGGAGTAGCAGTACAAAAAAAAAAAAAGAAACGTATGCTCCAAAAATGAATTGATGCTTTTGGTTGTTACCTTTGCTGGTCGGTAGCGGCGAAGCGGTGCGGAAAAGGTTCGACTGGATGGATGATGGTAAAGGTGGTTGGTTGCTTGGTTGGAGAGGATTCGGATTTTGGTTGGTTTTGGTCTGTTCGGATAGAGGTTTTAGAAAAGGATGAGTGTTGGATGAGTTTTTGAATTAAAATTTAGTACAGAAAAGGAAATGGATGCAGCAGGGGCATTAAACGAATGAAATGTATGATACCTACGTATATGTTTGTATTTGTCTATACATCTGTGGGTATATGAATCGGCGTTAAAAATTCGTGTTTTTGCTGTGCAAGGTGGAAGAATTTCTAAATGTATTAGTGAAGGTGAATTGTAGTAATGAAGTGAACAATGTTAGTTTTCTATTAAACGGAGGTAGGGCAGTTGTGGGGGTTAAACTTGCATCTGACACTCGCTCTTCATGCAGCACAAGAATTGATAGCATGACCCAGGGGCGGCCATGCGATAATTCTTGTTCTAAATTGTTGCAAATGTGTAAGAATTTTTCTAATTTGAACCCTTTTAGGATAACAATGTGGTTTTGTTAAGTTTGTTTTTGTTGTATATTGTCTATAATTAAAAGTAACGTTGTGCATGCAATGCAGAGTTAAAATTGTTAGCTGGGTTTTTGGTATTTTGAAGTACCATTCAACAGAGTTTTGTCGAAATTGGAATTGTATTCCGCATACACAATAATGGGGCATGAATGGTATTTTGTAGAAAACAGGAACGCAAAAAATATTCGTGGAGAGTTTCATCTATACATATTTCAAAAATGAAACATAACCAAACGCAAACAAAATCACAAAAAGCAATGATGTAATGTTGGAAATAAGAAAAAATGTTATTTTTGCGCACAATGCTAATTGTCCTACACTTTGGAGACATATCCAAGTGATTTGCTTAAAAAAATAACCAATTTCACCCTTCAAATTCCGTAAATTTTTTTCGTTCATAATTTCGTTGTGTTCATTTTTAATGGGATTTTTCGTTTTGACACCATTCTTGAGGATCATTGGGCAAAACATTACTTAGATCTTAAAAAATTGTAAAAATTAAATACATATTTTTGGAGACCTAACCAAAAACTATTGTTTAGGCTCGATTTGCTTATCAGAGATGAATGTCTAACTTCTATTGGACCGTCTTTATCAACAAAGGTTAGGTTAGGTGGCTGTCAGCAGGACAGCCGAAACACTTAGACCAATATCTATGGTCCAACTGCTTCTGCCAATTCATTGAACTTTCGAATATCGCCGCTTGGTGTTATGTTTGGAAAACCACCGCCTACAAGTTAGAATTCCCAATTTCAAACATAAAAGATTTATGTTTCCCAAATTGGACAATAAACATTCTCCATATCGTCAACTAATGGTCTCTTTCTTCGTGATCTCTATAAAGCTATCTTTTTTTTTTTTTTAAAAGAGTGATTTTGTTTCGATTCTGTCGTTTAGCCTTTGTCAAGTCAAAACTACGATAAAAGCAATTTCCCAGAACAGCGATATAAACACGGTTTGCTTTTTTTTAACTTCTTAAATCAAGTAAAAACCCACGAATCACTCAGAACGCTCCACCCATCCGCCATGTGATATCTGCTCAGACCCTTCATACTAACAACAATAAACAAAGTTACTATTCTAAACCTCTAAAAACAATACAACATACACAATATAGCCAAAGAAATAGTCTTAAGCAATAAATTGATTGTATCCGTACATAAAATCTAACACGGAAAGCCATACCCCAAGCCTCCTGCCTCCATAGGCAACAGCACCCATATATACATACTACCCTCCCACACCCTATAGGACCACCCAAAATCTATACACAACATGACTCCTTAATATGGTTTTTACGAGACATTATTACCATTCAACCCCATGTGTGGCACTCTCTGGAACGTGCAATGGTTACTTTATGTGATTATTTCGTGTTCTAATATTCCCAATCCAATTACGCCAAATGGATAATTAAATTAAATAATATTTATATTTAGCTTTACGCCACAACAGCAACAGTAAATATAATACACAAATATGTATGTACATATATACATGGAAAACAGCAGGAAGTACGAGTAGGAGTAGCCCATCGTGATTCGACAGGCCAGGTCACCGCAGTAATTACAAAGATTGGCTATAACAATAATATGCTTGCCAAGTGTTCAGTTCATGCCTGCCTATACCCTTACGTTTCCAAGCTCTATACACCATCAGACACCACCGACTACAAAGAAACCACATTCTATTCACCACACACTGACAGGCATTGGAATTTCCCTCTTACAGAATCCGCAACAAAAAGAGGATCAGATTGAAAATTACCAGAAGATTAGCTTCTGGTTTTGAAAATATGTATAATCTCAAAATGAAAAACAATATTTTGAAAACACCGGGATTACCTTCAAAATGTTAAAGACACTTAAATAATTCAAAGCTTACATATTATATAACAGCAAGCAAGGCGGGTATCTGCCTACCCTGTAGATTATCTTCGACTAGTGATTGCAATTTTGTTTATTTGAGGATTTTTGTACTTAGAAATAGAACAACATGGAGCTTTAATAGAGCTTAAATTTTTATATTTGATGAATAGAAATTTCCATCGAACGACACCGATATAAGATATGTTCACCATAATAACTATAAAAAAAATACATTACAGAGGATACCGTTATTTTTAGAGTTAAATAAAATCAATCACCCCTATTACAGAATTCGGCGAATGAGCTAAAGTGACAGTTTCAATTAATTTCCAAACTTTTGCTATTACTCAATCCGACGAATGAAAGTTGAACGAATGTCGGTAACAATCCCTGCACCACTGACATTTTGTTCAACTTATATGGTATTACAGAATTCGCAATCCATTCGCACTCCATACAATTTCTATCATTTTACATTCGCACCAATTTCGAGACGAATCTGAAGTGAATTTTTGATTAAACGGAAAAAAAAAAAAAAAAAAAAAAAAAGAGCACACGGTTGGTTTTGAACCGTCCTCCATCTTCGTACTAACCACTCTCAACGATGCTTGATTTCGTTGATCGATAGTGATACTATTATCACAGCCTAGGCCAGTTGAATAAATGTTTGGGACTGACAGTGTCGATACGAAAGTTCATAAATGATAAGGTAATTTTAGGAATCGACGATGTAGTTCATCGGACGAATTTCATAATTGAGTTTTACAGCGGATGCGAATCGAGTCAACTCACCGGGAGTTAAATTCTGCGAATTCTGTAATAGACATGAATATCTTCACTAAAAACTCCAGTTCCAACTGAATTTCTGTCATTTGGTCCTCCAAACGTCATTTGGTATTCAAAAGTTGTAAAGGATATTGATATTAGGTGGATTTTTGAATTGCAATGCCCCCTTTATTGGTATTGACTATTTCACCTCGCAGCATTTATTATGCCGATAGCTGGAAAACCGTTTGTTTTTTTTGTTCAATAGTTCCGGCGTATAAGAGAGCCGCAAAATTTTTGCAGTGAACACACACTGGTTAATAAGATAAAATACGATTTCTCTAGCCCCTCAAAATAAGAGTTTGATTTAACGATGACCTCTTCATTCGCCCCAATTCTCTTACCACTGAGCCATTTCTTCATGGTTGGAAAGAAGAAATAGACTCAGGGGGATAAATCTGGAAAATATGATAGATGAAGGAATTGCAATTATCTGCGCTGCGCAGATGGGTCCGTGTTTCCTTCGAATTGGCTTGGAATCGATCCAGCGGCTCTGCGTAATATGCACCGGTGATCGTTTTTCAAGGTAATCGGTGTGAAACCAAGAAAACTGTCGCCATAACCTTGTTTGCTGACAAACCCACATTGGCGTCCTTCTTAGATTCGATTTACCGAGAGCAATCCATTTTTTCCGACTGCTCCTTGGTTGAAATTTTTCTTGAACATCACCAAGCACTCCCATGAAGTTTGTCAACAGATTGAGTTTGTGGTTTGATTGCGGGCAACTAATCCTCCTGAAGCTCGCGCGCCTTAACTCGCTGATAGTCTATTGTCAAACCCTGGATTTTTTCGACCATTTTAAGGGTGCTGACATTAAATGGGCGAACAGAACGTTCAGCAATGTCATTTGTGCTGTAACGACCGTACCGAAATCGAGTTAGGTATAGTAGTGAACAGTTCCAATTAGTGGTGAAGAGTCCCCATAACATTTGTCTAGCTTTTGCTTGTTGTACGTGATGGTTTTTTCTCGTATAAAATAGCTTTTCATGAGCGCACTAGAAATTCACTTTTTTTCATTTGAACGAAAATTCTCGTAGGCGTTAATATAAAATGGCTGCTTCAACGAAACTATTTGACAGATCTGTCTGAAAATTTGTGTTCGTTATTTTGAATGATGTTTCTTTACAAACAAAATGACGGATTTGAGGTGACGACGCCATTTGTTTTTATTTTCAGGGACCCAACTTCGTATTTTACCAAGTCTTGAAAACCATTCTATAGTATGTTGTCCTTTTTTTGAAGCAACTGCTAATTTGAAGTACAGAGAAATGTACTAAATACTAGGGAAGAACTCTGACCTATCTCTCAGAACAAAATAATATTAGGTATACAAGCAAGTGCTGAGACCCTTTCGGACTTTTTGGCTGTACAAAGAAAGCAAATGCTGAATGAATCCAGAAATTCCAATACAAAGTCCTTGGTGCAATAGTAAATACCCCTTGATAAATAAGAAATAACGATCTACATCGTGATCTTCAAATAAAAATGGTCACAGAAATTGGAAATCGCCTTAAATGTACGAGATTATATTCGGAGACGTAGAAGAACTAAGCCCCATGAGATGATGGTTTCAAAACTTTGGAAAAGCAATAAAAGTTTAAACCTCTCCCAATGTGATTTCGAATTAAGACAGACAAATAATTTGTCGATCTTTCATAGATTGTTCCTGATCCCGATGGTCTTCATGCTGTAAGAGTGCCACACAGTCAGAGCTCAATGTTTTTGCTTCATTTATTAAATAAATTCATCAATAAAAGTTCACCTTCCGCCTCCCCTGTTTCTCTGATCACTACACAACTTAAGAGCTTGCTAGATTTCAAGACATTTGATCTACAGATCAGAACATTAGAACTAAATTTACAGGCTTCATACAGGTGCCTTTTGAACATAATCCATATCTTACCCCCCTAAATAAGTCTTGACGTGGCGAGGTGACTATTATAACGAAAACCAGAACGAAAAAATGTTCCCAAACAAAAAACTTTGGCAGAATAATTCTCTAGACAGAATAACTGGTGGCATTTCCATTTCCAATTAAGCCGAAAAACTTGGTGACAACCTTACGTATTAGTGAGAGGTCTGTAAAGATTTTTAGGACTAGCTGCTGAACAAGAGATTGCGGGGTATGAACTCTTTATGGGTAAACTGCACCTCTCACATATCCGTACTGAGAAACTAACTTGGAACTATTCGGTCAGCGGTTCTAGCGTACTTTTCGAGATATATGAGGTGCCTCGGATAATTCTTACACACAAATGCCAACAGGTCTCCGAAAGTAAAAGGACTACGATTTGAGACTACGTAGAAACCCGTAACGTGTGAACACTTTAAATCCCAGGATGCTGCTCAAGTGATTTTGTCTGTCATCAAGAAGGATCTTCGTCAAAATTAAAGAATTTCAAGGTTGATTGCTCTTGAATACGACCTTTTTTAAAGGTCACAGAAATATTGATTATTTTTATCAGCTTAAGAAATACGGCAAGAACGAAAACTTTCCGTAAGCGAAAGATATTATTTTCAGCAACTAAGGCTCCTAAGAGAAATTAAAGAGAATTAAAGTAAGGACAGCAAAAGACAGCTAGTAATATGTTCTCCCACGGCCATTTTTTCTAGACAGAAAATATACAAATAAATATACAAGGAGTAACATTTCGTAGAAAATATATATTTTTTTTGGGTACCTAGACAGAACCAAAAATTTGTAAACTAGTGTTATCAGCAGAAATGAAACAGACCTACAATTTTCCGCGGAGACCGCTAAGTCGAGAAGCAGTTTTCATCACAACAATAGATACTGTTTGAGGACTTGTCAGACCAGAACTCTAAACCTCCGCTATAGCATACCAAGGCACTACCCATTATGCCAAAAGGTACTACTGATACACAATAGAAATACTAGTGGAACTCAGGGCTCTGTTTTGTCACCGTTTCTCTTTTTCGAAACAGATGAATGAATGAATGAATAAATTGGGATATAAAACCACTGCGACCTAAAGATCTATTGTGTCCCCCATCTAGAACTGGATGAGGTTGACTCATCATTATAGTTCTTCCTCCAAATTCGTTCCTTTTAGGAATCGAAGTATCTATAGTATTTTAAGGGATGATTATTCACTCTGTTTTATGTGGTGCTTGCCCAGATACCTATGCCTTTGATGGTGTCTTCTCAACCTGCAGTGGCCTGCGAGAAGCCCCGTGATTTTCCTGAGGTTGTTTCTACTTAAGCTAATGCAGGTTAGAAAACGCTGTCGGTTGTAGTCCCCGAGTAGGAGTTTTGCCTGTCTCAACTTAGGGAGTTCTTTCCAGATTTTTGATCTTTATGCCTCCTCTTCTCTTTTGATTTTATTTTTGATCACGTTTCCGCCTATTCCGCAGTAGAGTTCTGGCCCTGTAAGTAGTGTCGATGCACATATTTTTGCTAAAGAGTATGCCTCTTCGTTGCCCTGGACACCAACGCGGCCTGGTACCCAGTGAAGTGTGATAGTGTTATTCTTGCCCAGTTCATTAAGCTTTATCACGCATTCCCAAACAAGTTTGGAACTAATGGCGTAGGAGCTTATTGTTTTTAGTGCAGCCTGACTGTCTGACATGATGGCAATGTTTTGGTTTTTATATTTCCTATCAAGGTTTCTTCCAGCACATATGCCTATGGCATTTACTTCTGCCTGGAATATGCTAGTGGACTGTCGTAGGGAGAGTTTAGTTCTAGGCCCAAAAACTCCAGCACCAGTCCCTTCAGCTGTTCTCGATCCATCGGTGTACCATTTCATGGTATTTTCTTTAAGACTGTAGATTACTGTTTCGCCTAGCATTTTTTGCAGCTTAACTCCGTTTTGAAATGTTTTTCGAAATTAATTCGAAACAGATATTTCTAAACCATTAACCATTTTTGGCGCTAGCTCAAGTCTACAAAGTCAAAAGTTTTAAATGGAATTTTTTTTAACTTACTTGAGAGTGTGAATTGGTTCAACACCAACCCATTTGTAGTTCTTGGGGATTTTTGGCCAATTCGTTGGGCTCATGATCCACTTATAAGGGTCAGAATTCAACAATGATTTAGTTCTTTAATATTTTGCTTTAAGACGACCGTAGGAAGAAACTTGCCATTTTTTTAGCAAAGCGTTGGACTGTCTTGCTACCAGTAAATAAAAACAATTTTTTCAAGAAGTTGCAATTCCTCCATGCCTGGCAACCACATGTACACACATAGTTTAAAAGTTGTAAGTCACTAGGCTTAAGTTGGTCATGAGCCTAAAATGAATTTTATTGCGAATCTACAAGGCTTTTATATGTCAACGTTAAGAGTAGGAACAGTTCAGCTGCCATACCTGCATCTGCCATAATATATGAAAAGACATCAAGGTTCAACCCACTTAATAGAAAATTCAAAAAAAGAACTATGATATAAGTGACCGAAAGTAAGGCTCTAAAAATGCAAATTTTCAGCATTTCTTTCATTATTTTATCTATGATAGGCAACATTTACATACCCTTGTATTTCTCTTTTCAATCGGTTTTTTCGATTTAAGCGCTTCTAGGAATACACCTTTATTTTCCCTTGGACTTTGGACATTCTATCAAGTTCTTAATTATTTATCCGGACTACACGAATGTGGAATGTATTGACTCCATTTTTCAATCGAATTGTTATATCTGCAGAAATTCAAAACCATTCAATATGCATCGATAATTCCTTTCAAAATTCGCGTAACGTGGTCTTAAAGTCAGGACCACCTTGTCATACTCGAAAATATTTCAAAGTACTGATTATGAATTTAGGTCTTATGATATTATGCTAACCCTTACCAACTTGATTACCCAGTTTGCCTTTATGTCAACTTCCGTCTTGACACTTTCATTAAACACCCTTGTCGAGAAATCTTTAGGAAGTATATTCCAAGCTAACATTCAATCAAATGAAAAAACCTGGAATTAAATCCACTCAGCTTATTTAGTTTCTAATTTCTTAATAACTGACTGACCATAGGCACTGCTATTATCCACTTACTGCCAACAGACGAACAGAGAAAATTGTTCAACCTTTTAGAAATAATTTTCCCTCAGTGCACACACAAAATCTCTGCTAGATATACCTTCCTAAGCGCACACAAAAATAATTGCCCAACACCAATGTCACAAATTCTTCGAATCCCAAATCAAAATCAATTATTTTGGAAATATGTATTATGTAAATGTGCTGGAACACAACAAACATCTATAATACTCATTGACTGGGACCACTTTATACTCGAAGACTCGAATCGAAGTATACCCACAACCCCAAGCCAGCATCCATCCAGTGCGAACAGCTTTAGCCATATTCTCGTTTTAAGGGATCATTGTGGTGGTGATTCCCGTCAACTTTATATGATGAATGCGCAATTATAATCGTTGCTCAACCGAACCGTTGACAACCTAGTTGGTCGTTTAGGCTTTTGTTCTCTTGGTGATGCCTGCAGTTAGATAGCTTTGTATCTGACTGTCTGTCCCAGGCGGTAATTGTCACTAGGAAATTAGAACTTTTTAATGTGGCGCGTTTTCGAAAGCTTGTGCATCCAAGTCCGTCGTTAAAGTGAATTATGCAAAATTCTGTGAAGCATTGATAAAAAGAAGAGAAGGGAAGAGTTCGAGGGAGTATACTCGTAGGTTCAGTCTGACCAGTGATGGTACGTGAATAGCACAAAGACATAGAGATTGAAACTGTTTTAGATATTAAGCTAGAGGCGCAAATGCAATGAGCGATGCATGCAAAGTGATTAGCAGTGTTGTTGACCTTAGAATTATTAAAACTGAATACCGCAACAGTTCGACCCAACGAAGCCGATGGCGATGGCATGACAGTGACGAGCGACGTGGCCGCACTATTGCTATAAATTCCGAGTGAGTTTGTAGTTTGTATTTATAATAATGAAGTGAGAATTTCGAAGCAAATAATACCAATTATGAAATTGGTATATGGTGTAAGTTGGATTTTACACAAAATATCTCGTCGTTAATATCCACAAGCCCGTATCTGAGCTTTTGGACAAATTATTACATAAACGGAAATACGGCAAAATTGATTGTGATTAGGTGAATGCAGATCAATAATACTAGGACTGCTACTATCAAAATTATGGCTGGGGAGAACAATGAAAAAGGTTCTATTGGAAACTTGGAAACTTCAATCAACAACCAAGGCAAGGAGATTATGAACCGGATGGATGAGCACTTCTTCTTTTGCAGGAATCTTCGAACGTAGTTCGTGTTCCCTCTAAATTTAGGACTTTTATCTACAAAAAATATCCAGTGATTCGAACCATGAATAAGTTCAATTGTCATAAACCTTTCTCAACTCATACTTCTAGCGACCGAACTACCAGAGACTCAACTCAACTACGAAAGACTCGGTGTTTTAAAACCACAAAAGGCACATTAAACACAGCTTCTGCACAACAACGGGAACTGATTGGAGCAAAATTCATTGTTTCAAACAACACCTAGTGTAAGAAGAGACTACAAGTGCTTCAACTTGTACCTGATCTTTAAGAAAATTGACATAATCATTGGAAATAAATCACCAATCCCGGAAGTTATTGTCAGCAAGAACTTAGAACCAAAATTAACAAAGAAGAAACGCCATTTCTTTCAAAAGACATTTCGAAACCAACCCAACCCAACCTTAAGATTCAGATTTCCTGGACGAAGTTGAGGCATTAATTTAGCAGATTATGATGCCGAACTTTGAACAAGTGAGATTCGACGACAGTTATCCAGCAAGTGACCCAATGGATAGCCCAGAAGTATATGCAGTCTAACCAGACATCATCTGCAACTGTAAATGCAAAAAAATCATGTGGATTAGATGAAGTTTCTAACTTCATCCTGAAAACGGTTCCATAAACACTGATGATCCTTCTCATGATCATCTCTAACAACTGCAACTCATGTTAGTGGTAACCAGCAAAGATCGTGTCAAAGGTCTAAAAAAGGGGCTACTGACTTCTTTCCCAGCAACAGACTTGATATCTCCATTCAGCAAAATATTGGAAGAAGTGATTCTCAGGAGGCTCAAGACGGTTTTGCGGTGAAAACGCTATCATTCCAAACGTGCAATTGGCTTTCAAAAAAAGTACTCCAACCTGGATTATCTGCCGATATTTTAATAGGACGTTAGCGGTATATAGTGTTCTTTACCGGGCAGCGTGTCAAACACGGATGAATTCTGGTTGGTAAGAAAACATAAGGCTGTGAGTGATAGAATTTCTTATCTATACACTATAACTTTACAGAAATGTTTTTGTAGAGCTAGTCAACTGTAAATCGCGAACTAAGAAAATAAGAACTGGGGCCACCCAGGACCACCAAATTTCTCTAAAGCATAATGACATTTCACCAATTGTCTCAACTGAATGCGGGAACCTTCTTTATGCAGACGATTTGCTCACTGAAGCCAAGCTGTGCGACAGATTGAGACTCATATTCATGAGACTCATATTCACCTCTAAATAGGAAATTGTCTGCTTTGGGAAGCCCTCAACGGGCTGAGGCAGTCGGACAGTAGGAAAGGCGGATCCACAATACCATACAGTCACAATTTGAATTACATGGGAATCGCTTTAACGAGTTGGACTTTTCAATCTGCTCTGAAAGAATGTGCTCAAAAAATGCCAACTTGCCTTTAAATCGTCTCTATCTATTGATGAGACTAAGCCAACAGAAAAGAATCTTGATCTGGAAGCAAATCCTGAGACTCCTGATCAGTAACTGCTTGCTTTCCAGTTTGGTACACGTTTTTCAAGATAGCCATGATAGAACTATTAAGACCAGAACGACCTGGTCTATTAAGAAGCAACCATTTTTTTAAATGACAGGAACTTTATTTTCCAATATGGTCCGATAGTTTTTGACAGTTTAACAAACTAACTGGGTTTTGGAGCGGTTTAAAAAAATAAATAGGAGGCCATTAAGGCTCGTGAAGAACCTAAACCTAGTGACTAACAACTCTCAACAATTCCTGCAATTTTCTGCAGATTCTGAAGGGCTAATGAGCAAAACTTCTCTCTTGTCTCAGAATTATTCTGCATACGAAAGCTAGCAATTGCTCAAAAAAGTGAGATTTGAGACTGAGATAAAGCTTTCTGCATACCACCCATTGTTTGTGAGGCTTATTAACTGGCGGCGTCATCAGTTCGTACTCTTTCGAAAAGGAATATTACATTTCCATCACGACAATGGGGAGCAGCGGCGCTCCCAATTGAGGATAACCAATTTATTTAGCCCAAATTTCATAATATGGACATGTGTTTCCAACAAGATGGCACTCTATGCCACACAGCTGATGCTAGAATGAAGCGATTTGAAGGTATTTCTATCCCATCTATCTGAGGCGACGTGAACTGGCCGTTGAGATTGTGCGATTTGACCCAATTAAAATTCTTCTTGAGGGATCTAATTAAGCTTCTATGTCAAACCTGGAACCACAAAAATTAGGCGAAATCATTTTCGAATTTATTTGGACAAGTTTTATTTAAAGATTTGGAATCCCGATACTAACTATTGTACGAGTAGTACATCAAAATATATTTTCAATGACATATCTCTTGTCGATATTGGTCTTGTAGAGCGTTCTGTCCTGATGCCGTTATATTTAATTAACAATTCCTTTATCCGTCAATATTTTTCGAACTGACAATATGCCAGGTTAAAGTGAAAATATGTGTAACGGGGTCAAATCCCACTATCATGGCGGCCAGTTGACGTCACTTCTGCTTAAAAAAAAAAATGCTCTCAATTGGCTCTTGCAGAATGTCCAGCTCTGTGGCAGGACAATTTTAATCAAACAAGATTTATATATTCCAAAGCCTTGGGGTTCTTCTTCTTTACTGGGTCACAATGGTTAGCGATCGGAAAAGGTTGAGAGAGATGTAAAATAAGCCAAGACCGTAGCCGTAGAGCTGTTGATGATGATGATAGTAATTGTTTTGTTAAGACACCTGAACCGAACGGCCTCGGCGTCCTGCATGCAGGAATAATTTTGTTTTTGCATCGCATCGCAAACAAAACACCCTTAAATCAAATAGCCTTTATTTATGCAAATCACCCTTGTTTATTTGATCTGGCAATAAATACATATAAAACAAATAAATCGTAGTAATATTCAGAATTTAAGAAGACAACATATTACATACATATAAACGACTCCTGTACAAACATTTCAATCAAATAATTTTTGAAGTTATGTCTGAGTATGTTATCATTTCAAATTTACTGATTGTAATCAATTAAAGTTTCGAATTTATATATCGATTTGAAATCATGGAATTTTCGTATCAAATTTCATCAATATTAAATTCCAAAGGTTAAATATTTAAATTAAATTATAAGGTTAACTTTGTAAATACCTCGGATTCACATCTATAAGACGCACAATCATAACCACAAATACAAAATTGACTTCAATAAATTCCAATTGTATCAGATATCACTCATTTCAACATTTTGTATTATATGTTGTGTAGGGTCGAAAAGGATATACATAATGTACACATAAATGCTTACTTAACTTATCCCCCATTCACACTAAAAAAAAAAAAAAAAAAAAACAATTAAAAAAGACAAGATATTTCATCGAATATCTCAAAGATTTCCTAAGCGATAGAACTCTTCACAGGAATTTAAGAGAAAAAAAAAGAAAACACACTCTCGGATGTGTAGGTAAGGTACGAGTATCCAGTTAGCTTCCTTCAATGTGTATTAACTTATACTATGTACGAAGAACATAGATATTAAAGTTTCCATATACGAAAGCCCGCAAAATCCTATCAATTTTAAAGGAACATATTTACAAGAGTCAATTTAAATATAATCCACCTCTTCCAATAAATCTACTCATGCATCCTCGTTAAATCTGAAATGCGCACTCAGTTTCGTTCCCCCAAGTGACGGCATCTTCCATATTTTATACTTAACACAGGGTGGTTCTAGTTGTAGTCGAAGATATATTATTAGGGAAGTTTAAGGTTGGACTTGAAGAACAAAAAACAAAATAAAGCAATACACAGTAATTTCAACACTGATACAACTTTTCATTTTTTTTTCAACAATTTATTGAGAAATACCGAAATATATTTAAATTAAAATTTATAAAAAATTCAAAATGTTCCTCAAGTACTATTTTAGCAGTCCACACCAACAATTTTTAAACAGATATGGGGAGGTTTTATTTTTTTTAAATATTTTAAAGATAGTTTTCTCTAATTGAACCCAGTCTCTTTTGCGTAACTTAAGATGTCGATAGGAAAAATATACAGGTAGAGTATTTGTTTTTACTCCTGGTTATCATGATAACAAAATCGATTTCCCCACAGGGGGGAGATCTCTCACCCACTCCTTTGAGTGCTGGTTATGAACACAATCCTCCTTAATCTGTAACATTGTGGAGTAAAGGTAGTAGGCTACGCTGACGATCTTGCGTTATTAGCGACAGGTAAATTCCTACCCACTATCAGCGAACAGAACGAATACGCCCTTTCTAAGGTTAGTAGATCGACTAGAAACTGCGGCCTGATGGTTAACCCGTCAAAAGCAGAATTAGTCCTTTTTACAAACAAAAGAAAAATGCCAATCTTCAGAATACCTTCAATTGAAGGCACCCCGCTAAAGATTTCAGATCATGCAAAGTATCTTGGTGTGATTCTAGATAGGAAATTAAACTGGAGTTTTAACACTAAGGCAAGAGCGAAAAAAGGAATGATTGCATTCTACGCCTGCAACAGAATCTTTGGGAAATCCTGGGGACCGAGCCCAAAAATTATCAGGTGGATGTATTTGGTGATAATCCTACCAATAATAACTTTGGTAATTTGGTCTGGTGGAATGCAACTGAAAAAAAGCACGAACCTCAAAACTCTGACAAAAGTACAGAGACTTGCGTGCATTAGAATTACGGGTACCATGAGATCCACACCAACTGCAGGGTTAGAGGCGATACTCAACCTGAAACCCCTAGATCTTTTCGTACAAGAATCCGCAGCATATAGCGCCTTAAGGCTAAGCCAGACTAATACCTGGAAAAACAGCGCAATAGGACATGCTCAAATTCTTCAGAAATATTTGGGTGATAATATCATTACAGATTATACAACACCCGAACTTGACTTTTATAAACCATTCCAAACTGCCTTTTCAAGCAGAGAACGAGTGGCTGAACAACCAACCAACCCTACACCAGTGAATCAGCAATAGCAATCTATAGTGATGGCTCCAAAATGGACACGGGTGTTGGTGCAGGCTTTTTCTCAGAACCTCTTGAGCTAAACAACTCACTTAGGCTCCCAGATCATAGCAGTGTCTTCCAAGCGGAGGTCCTGGCAGTGACAACAGCTGCTAGACAGGTATCAATTATGGCGATGCCACGGGCTGATACCCGTATCACCTTTTACATTGATAGCCAAGCGGCAATAAAACTGTGATAAAATCGAAGCTTGTGTCTTGCTGCCGCGAAGAGCTTAAGGTTCTTGGCACGTAGCACAATATTAGACTCTGCTGGGTCCCGGGACACAGCGGCATACCAGGTAATGAAAATGCCGATGAGTTGACAAGACAGGGATGAGCGCTTGACGCTAGTTAAGCAGAGATGGTAAGTATCCCACTCTGCAACATTAAACAAGAAATTTCAGATTTAATCCCAAAGAAATCCAATTAAAGGTGGAGTCTACTTGACACCTGTAATACTACTAGGAAAGTATGGCCTTGCTCTAACAAGCAGAGGACCGACAAAATTATGCAACTTAGTAAGAAGTGCCTTCGCTCACTTACGAGCATAATCACCGGAAATAATTTACTGAAATATCATAAATTTAAAATGAAACTAAGTACAGGTGACTTATGCAGAGGATGTGGTGATGAAGAGGTAATGAAGACACATCACACTTTCTCTGTTATTGCCCTTCACTATGCCACCAGAGAAGGAAATGGCTTGGTAGTTACTTCTTTGACTGTCTAGAAGTCTTTCCAATATTTCAGAAATTCACATATTGAACTTCGTCAATGCCTCAAAATGGCTTGGCTGATTAAGAGTTTCCCAATAGAGTTTTTCTACTTCGATTAACAGGATATGCTACAAATTGAATTGAAGTTGTTGTTTTTTAAGATGGTAAACACTAAACAGTGACTCAAAAAGTATCGGGAGACGGTCTTAATTGAGTAAAATGTAAATCACTCAATCTACATAATTACCACACGGAGACACGCCTCCTTTTAAAGAAAAAAGGAATATAAAAAGTGATCGAAATTCGTGTTTCTTTCTTTTTTATCTAATATTTATACCTGTAGATAGGGAAAGCTCTTCGTATGTAAAAATGTAAAAAAAAACATTTTTTGAACCCTCAAAATTGAATATCTCGAAAACCCTGAGCAATATTTTAAATTCTGGGATCGGATTTGAATTTAGTTCATCAGTCTTCGGAAGAGTACAATTTGGCATCAGCAACCAAAATTGGGTTGCTGTAATAATACGACTATACACAATTTTTGCCACGCCCTCTTTTCGTTTTTTTTTAATTAAACTATGCTTATATGCAGTCTTAGTTCAATAAAATCTGTTTTCAGGTACGATAATTGATAGTAATGTACGATTATCTTCTGGAGGCATTTTTCGCCCACAAACACGCCTAATTTTTAGTAAAGTTTATTAATTCTTTATTCGACATGTTTTTTTTTTTAACTGGGGTTGTATTCTTTGAAATTTTAAGTTAAACTTAAAAATGTACACACTTGGTCTTGCAAATAGAAGGAGCGTGCAAGAACTTGTAAGTGATAAAATTTAAATTTTTCCTGATCTTAACTTTATAAAACAAAAAATGTTCTGTAAAATTTAAAAAATCAATATTATTTTAATCATTTAAAAATAGTTTCTTGAAAAGTTGGAATAAAATTGCTCAAAACATTAAAGATAAAGGTACACGGAAATAGTTTAAAAAAAAAAACAGGAGAATTTTCTAAAAAAAAAAAAATCAAACGTTAACATTCTATAATAATTGTCTCAAGGGGCTTAGCTTTGGGAGTTGTTTCCAGTTCTTGTTTAATTTCGTTTTCAATAATGTTCTCCTATTCCGCAATGGGGCACAGGCCCTGTTAAAGGGGTTCAAACTGACATTTCAATTAAAAATGATATTGATCCTCATGGTTCAACTACTCATATTTTATTTTACAAGTATAATATCTTACTGTTAAAGAATTCTAGACTGGAAAGACGTTGAGCATAGCTGCCAACCTCAAAGCTTCTTCAAAATGGATTCATACAAAACGAAATGGGCCATTCCATCATTTAGAACTGTTTTGGATCACTTCCAAATCACATTGATTACACTATCCCAAAACTACAGTTAAGGAAACACTTTCAGGTCACCATTCCGCCAAGATCTCTCTGGGAGGGTATGAGATTTCTGGAAAACGATTCTATCCATTTTTTTACTGATGGATCGAAAACTGATGATGGGGGTTGGAAGACTAAAATTAAGTATCTCTTTCCATCTTCTTAGTCGTTGAAGCATGTTCTAGGCGGAACTTATTGCGATTAAAAAAGAGTCTTGTCTTTGAGAAAACGTGTTATCAACTACTGATATCGCATCTTCTAGAATAGTCAAACGGCCATTAAATCTCTGGATTCGATCTCAGCTTTTAACTGTTGTTCATCTCTTATGGAGATGGCGCAGCAGTACAATTTTTACCTCCGTTGGGTGCCAGGGCATAGGGTCGTTCCAGGGAACTGTAGAACTCGCCAAAAGTGGAACAGCACTACATATATTACCTGATGTAGATATACACATCGATACGTGTAAACTTATGCTGAAACAAGATGCTATAGACAGGACAAGCCTAACAGTTCGCGTACACTAAAACCGAATCATCGGCCGATATCGGGTCGGAGCTATTCGGACGACTGTCTCGGACGTTCGTCTGCATACACTCCTTCCGATCTCGGATGGTGCCGGTCTTGGGTCTGACTGTGAACTTTGGATATGAAAGTAAATTTTTTTTTAATTTAAGATTTTTTCTTTATGTCTGCATTTCTGCAACAGTCAGTTCCATCTCCGATGAAATTTCGGCCCAATGTCGTTTAGCAATGTCTCAAAAAGTTGCCCTATTATAAATGGGATTAATTAATTTTCTAGTATCCATATTTTAATTTTACTTGCGATATACATAGGTATTGGCACGTTCTGCATTTGGAAAAAAAATCGAACTCGAGATTTTGATCAAAGTTGACATTACGTGATAGCGAAGATAAATAAAGTGGGTTTGACAATTCCGTCTGTCTGTCTGTTTTTTTGTATGTCTGTATGTCTGTACGATTAGCGATTAGTTTTTGAAATTATTTCCTAAAATTTATACTACTAAATACTTAAAATTGGCATGCCAAATTTTATTTTCGAAAATTTTTAAAGAAATTTGTTATATACAAAATTATTTTAATAATAAAAGGATTTTTAAACTTTGTTTGCATAAATTCATACTTTTCTGAAAATCAGACGGCAATTTCATGCATTTGAAGATTTTTACCTCATTAAATCCATGTTTTATATTTATAAAATGTATCTTAAATTCCAAAGTAATTTTAAATAAGAGCAAGTTCGTGCGATCCAGTCGTGCATTTTATGTTTGCATAAATTTCATCGCAAGAATCAACCGGACAACTGCCGAAAAATCCAAACATGTTGGGATATGCCGGTTGATCGCTTATTATCGGGCGTCATCGGACGATGTCGCTTTCAGTGGTGTACGCGCTCTCTTTTCTTTCTATACGTTTGGTTCGATCGGCCGATTTCGGCTGACAACGCCCGAGTATAATTCGGCCGATGACGGATTAGGTGTACGCGAGCCGTAAGATGGCCGAACATAACCACCTGTCTGATGACAAAGCAGATCTGGCCAATATACTTGATCTGAAGCGCTCTAAGTGTTTGAAATCCTTAAACAGATTGCACGTCAGCTCCGAAATTGGCGTCACCGATAACCGTACAATGTCTTATAGGCAAGCACGCAAGGCGGTTTGGCTTTTAATCAAACGATTTTTGCAGAAGCTATAGGGAAATGAAAAAACAGAATCAATTCCTGATCTTCTATGAACATGCCCTGCTTTATCTTATAGACGTAGGCTCCATTTTGGAGAGTTTTTGTTCGAGCAACCTAGTGATCTAATTAATATAGACATTCGCAGTCTCTCTCGCTTTATTAGGAGCTCCAAATCCAAATGTTTCAAACAGAAGGGAGAAAATCTCTTGATTCATTTGGTATCACAATGGACCTAAGTATGTCGGCTTCGACGCTGTCAGCCACTTCAAACAAACTAACCGAGATAGAGATTTTTGCAGCAGGTATGATATCACACTTCTGATCAATAGTAACAAATCCTCATTTGCGTTGGTATTTGCTTTGAGTTTGATTCGTAGAATAAACAGAAACACAAAATTTAGAAAAGTATGATATAACAGTTGACACAGTATTTGACACTTATTCTGGCTTCGTTTGGAGTATATCATTAAATTCCTACTCTCTTACTACAGATGTTTTCTATTACGACAAATTCGAATTGAGAGAAATGATAAAAAATTGTACTCAAGCTCTTCCCACAAATTATCTACATTGCCACTGATTTTTTTTAAGTTTTTCGGGTAAACACTGAAATCACCCTGTTCATCGAATATGACTTGTTTCAGTTTTTAAAGATACTAAAATACATTTATATACAACAACAAAAATATGAATGAAATATAAAAATAAAAATACATTCTCCACTTACCCTCTTCTCTAACATCCTTATAAGGATCATCATCCACATGTTTTTCATTATAGATAATCGAATGAAATCCATCCGTTTTGTACGTATGATTTGGGAAATAATGCTTTGCATTCTCCACATAGTATGCATCACGTTCCGTAATAATTTTACCCTCAAACACTCCATCCAATATTGAGCCAAATACAAAACTTTTACGTTCACCTATCACATCGCCCTGATAAATGTGTGATGTTGACACATCCAAGGGCTCATTTGTTGAACTATGTATCTTTAGAAGAAAAAAAAATGTTGAGTTGGTAAAATTAACAATAAACAAAAAAAACTTACCTCTAACTTATCACTAAATGTATTTAAATCACGTTTTAATCTAAGATGGAAATTTTTTCCATGTGCAGAAAATTTTAAATAAACAAGATGATCTTTGGTCACTGATCGTTTAGCCCTACTGTGACTAGCCTTCGTGTGCTCTCGATCATAGCTGAGGGTTTCATAATGAGATATGTATTCATTGAGGCGTTCGTAACCTGGAAAAGAAAACAAAAATTAAGATTTTGACTCAGAAATATGATTTTTTATATTTTGAAATAAATTAAGACAAAAAGGCAATGTTGACCATCATTTTTGAGGCTGGTTTGACATTTATTTTGATATGGGAAAAAATCTCTTAGATACTACGAGTATGTTTGTAATTTCTGTTTCATAGATTTCCATAGTTTTAAAATACATATGTATGTTTTTCTGTGGAAAGTTTTTTTTTCTTTTTTTTAATTTAAAAATATTGTTTTGCTTCGAAGATTATTAAAATTTTAATTTCAAATCGTTAGACAGAAAATGACAAAGTTACTATTCAAAAAAATTTATTCTATGGTAGAGAGTGGTTTGTTTTCAAAATTTTAAATTAAAATTTTTTCAAAGCTTTTACAAAAAATAACCAAAATCAGTTGAACAGTTTTTGAGGAAAACGAAAAAAAAAAATCATTTTGAAGAGAGCAAACCATTATGTGCTACTCAAGAGGTCAATTGACTTAGTAAGTCAAGACCAAACTGCTTGTGTACACACAATTTATTAGACCCATTCTGGTTATAACCTACGTCTTTCCCATCTGAATCGGTTTTTTTTTTTTTTTTTATTACGACTTACGAGAGCAATGCGAATATAGAAAAATGCGTGGATCAAAGCCTTGAAAGAAATCATCGTAAACCAGAACATTGCCTTCATGTCAGATAGGCAAGCTGCACTCAAGGCACTGAGTTACTACACCATCAGCTCTAAATTAGTGTGGGTATTCATTAACAGACTTAACCAACAGAACAGGTGGACACTTCACTTCACGTTGGTGTTTATAGAAACAAGGAGGCAGGCTCCTTAGAAAAAATAGGCGCATTAACCACTTTAACAGGGCCTGATCAGCATTACAGAATAGGTGAAAATGTAATAAAAAAACAAAAGCAAACAAGAGGAGGAGGCAGGCTAAGGCAGGCGAAAATACAACTGGGCAATTACAACCAAAAACGTTTCATCAACTTTATCAATAGGAACAGCCTGAGAATAATAAAAGGTATTCTCATTGGATACTGCAAACTTTGAAGATATCTATAGGTTTACTTGGTGAAGTAAGCAGTGCCACACGTAGTTTCTGCATTAGACGATATATTCGGAAAATATTGTCCACTCATGCACCAAGGAAAAAAATTATATTTCCTATCTGAAGCAACAGATTTGGAGGAAGAACTGTAAGATGAGTAAGCTCATCCAGATTTAGGTAAGGGGCACAATAAATCTCTAAGTCGCAGTGCAATAGCCCCAATATGTATGTAATTCATTCATTCCCATCTGGTTTGCTATAAATTACCAACAACAATAAAAAAGATGTTTCCCATTTGCACTTGATTACACCACATTCCACAGACGAAGAAATATATACCAACTAAAAAGCTGTACTAGGAAACAAATTTAATACTACTGGACCAATATTTGCTGCAGAACTCTGGAAATTTTTTCAGGAACCTTGAAGATCTTCTCAACTCGGAAGTACAGCAACTGCTCCAGCATCAACTAGAGTCTAGTGACAGGTATCTATCTATACGCCTAAGCAATCACTGACGATCAATTTAAAAAAATCATCGTCAAAGTAATAAATTAGTCTTAGTCAAATAATTGTACGAGTACATAAAACAAATTAAAAAAAAAAAATATGTACACCAACTAACTTGTATTATTGTACAAATAAAATTTAAATTACAAAATAAAATATTAGGCTACTTTTGAGAAATTGAATTTTCAAGAAAAACATTTTTTTTTATTTTTTCAAAATCAAAAAAATAAATATTTTTTTATCCAAGTTTTCGTATGCAATAATTTTAAAACTTTTAAGGAACATCTGTATACAAAATTTTATTAAAATCCGTCCTGGCGAAAATGAGAAAGTAAAAATTCGAAAAAAAATGTTTCTCTGGTGGTACAGTCAGTATCTAATGTCTTAATTTGAAATTTTGTTTATAAAAAATTATAGATCGTACGAATTCAAGAGAAAGAAAGAATTTTTTGTAAATATTCTAGGTGCCGTTTTCGAGGAAAATACGGTTTTCGACAGCCATTTTTTAACATTTCTGTGGTAGGTACCGTATTTTTTTTAGATAAATCTTGTAAGAGGTATTAAAAAACTGTTAATTGTCAAGATTCAAAAATATTAAGCATGACGTCTTCGAAATATAGTTTTAAAACGATTTTTTTTAGAATATCTTATAAATCCAACATTGAAAGTTTGAATACACAATATTACTCAAACTTTTAAGGAGTATACAATATTGATTAAAATCAACTGTTTTTGAAAAAATCGAAATCAAACAAAAGTTATCTAATGCATGGTACCATCAATAACCATTTTTCATAAATTTTTTTTAACCATTAGCTAAGTTTTATTATATGAAATTTAAAACAAAAAAAAATTCTAAAATGTTGAGAAAAATAAACTGGTACTCTTATTTTTTGTCATAAAAAAAAACGTGTGGGGGAAAAATTTAAGATTTTATCCACCAAGTTTAAGGAAAATAGCGCGAACCGTTTCAATTTTAGTCCAACAGACAGCCAGAATTGCGAGACCCAACTTTTTTCGTCTTTCCTATCATAGTAATGTTAAGTCTGATCAAAATCTTGATTTCGATTTTTTTTTTAAGAATGCATAGTTTGTCATATATAAAAATTATCATTTGTTTCTAAATTATATTTATTGTCTTAACTGCTATAGGTTTGGCCAACATGTATTTTTCGTAGGTAAAAAGTGTGACATATAATTTTATTCTCATTTATTTTCTTTTCCTTAAGCAGAGCTAACTTCTAAACTCAATAGTTTAAATGATTATCAAACCTATATTATAAAAATTCAAAAAAAAAAAAAAAAAAAAGAACAACCAATGCCGAAACCCGGGATTGAACCGGGGACATTTAGATCTTCAGTCTAACGCTCTCCCAACTGAGCTATTTCGGCAGATAAAATTTCATGTGCCAAAGATGGTATGTAAGGAAATTGAAGAGGGTGATTAATTTCAAGTATAAACACAGCTTATTTGTTCCAATTTTAGCAAACCTAAGGAGTTTTCAAATTGGAAATGAATCTGGATTGAATTGCTCGTTTTTTACTTTTGGCATATGTACATCGATATCCCTTCCCATTTTCACATACAAACGTTTTATTTCTTGTAAAATGCACAAGAATGAAATGTTCAATCACATTTGTTTAGAAACAAAAAAGAAAATTGAACTGTGCATTTATTTAGGTATTTCATCACATATCTAAAGGACACCTTTGCTCTACACACTTTAGTCATAACAAGGCTCATCCAAAGATTATATTTACTATCCATACCCAAATTTAAAAAAAAAAAATATATTTTGAGTGATAAAACACAAAATCAAACCTTACAAATGCTCCACAAGGTTAGTGGCTTCTTATTCATTATCGAAAAGAAAAGAAAAGAAATAACTTGATTTTAAAAAACACATTTTGCTGTAATAGGAATTCCATCTGCCTTTTTGTTTGAAAATATACATAATTTAATTGAAGTATGTCTTTGTTCTTGGGCTTAAGACATTGACGAAACGTTGTAAGCAAACAAAAAAGAACTTGTTTCATTTATTGACCTTAAGCCCAAGAACGAAGACATATACTTATGTATACACAATTTAGGAATCGATTGGCGTTCAAAGGTGTTGGAGTTAAAGGTTGTATGTCCATTCTGGGTTTTGTTCTAGCGAGAACATAAGCGAACATATTGCATATGGGTGATTCTACAAACGATGGAATTTTTGGCGGCCCAAGAAATATTTTAAAATCCGTTCAATTATTTAATCTGATTTTTTTTTATAAAAATAAATCTGATTGATATCTACCTGGCCTAATAATATTATTAGGGTAAACTTATTTTATTTTGCTCAAAAAATTCTTCAAAGTGTCTGATTCTCAGTCCCCTGACGTGTCCCCAGTGCGTTTTCGCAAAGAAAAATTATTACCGATCTCTTATTTCAAGTCTCATACTAAGATGAATTCCACCGAAGTTGCGCCAAATCAAACATATTTGCTACGAATTAGATAAATATTTTTTAGAAAATAATTTTATTACAAAAAAACTTAATTAAACTTGGTCCCCGCAATTTCATATCAGTCCCCTGGAATATTGAAACAGTCGAATAAATCAAATCTCGAGTTTCCAGTATACTGATAAAGGCAATGTGAAGTACCAAGTCTCCTTACAATAAAATCGTGGTGCAACTCGATTCTGTTTCTTATGTTAGTATTGTGAATAAGAAATTTGTACAAGAAGTCGTGGATTGTCCGTTTAGTTTACCAGTCCTCTGGTGAGGTTTTACAAGACAAATTTGTATGTAAGTAGGCATATTTGTTAGCAGTATAATATAGGTTTAATAAAACTGTAATATTATATATTTTTTTTGTTTTTTTAGTAAAACCTTACTATCTTTTTTGCGCAAAAACCATTAAAAACCTCAGTCCCCTGGCCACAGTCCAGTGGCTAAAAAGTGAACAAATGATATTTTATTCAGAAACCTGAAACATTTTTAGTTATGTTGAACTTGGAACTTCATTGCGAAATATTTTTTAAATTTTTAAAACGAATATAATTTATTTTAAATTGACTCTAAGTAGAAAAAAATATTTAATTATTATATATTATATTCTTTTAATAAATTGCTAGCCATGCATTTGTATGTTTATGAAGACTAATTAAATTTAATTTCTATATTTCAATGTGTACCCGAGAGAAAATACAAAAAAAAAATTAAGATTTATTCAGTCCCCTAAAAAAAAATCAGTCTCCTGAAAATCCTTTTTCAAAAAATGTGCTTAAAATCGTCATTTTTTTATTTTTTTTTTACTGGCCGCTTTCAACAATGCAAAGAGACGTTCTAATGATCGACTGGAACAACTTTTACGTCTTTTGGCTTTCAAAAATGTCGTGCCGAAATTTGTAACATTTTATTCCATTGTTAGTAGAATCACCCATATAGCAGAGCAAGACAAGACAGCAATTTATTAGGAAAAGAGTATTAGAGAAAGTTCTGAGATCAAGTTCAAACTGAAAATATCATATTTAGATTTAAAGAAAAAATATTTGCCTCTGACATTTCATATTGACAAGTACCTATAAATCCCGAAAGGAAAACAAAATTAATAAAACATGGAATTAATAATCAAGGAACCAAAACTTAACTTTTAGAAGAATTAAGTATGTATGTAATTCTGAAAACATAAGGTAATCAAAAAACTATTAAAAATTGATCTTGAACTTTTCAAAAATAGTTCTTAATTTTATTCATATTACAAAATAAATAAAATGCACGACTCGATCGCATGTACTTGTTCCTATGTAAGAGAACTTTCGAATTTAAAAATTGTTTAGAAATATAAAAACATGAATTTAATTAGAGAAAAGTATTCAAATGCATAAAATAGAAACGCACGAATTTATCCAAGCAAAGTTAAGAAAATCTTTGTATTATTGAATACATTTCTGTATAAAAGAAATTTCTTTAAAATATTCCTAAATAAATTTGGGATATCAATTTTAAATAATTCAAAATATACCATTTAGGAAATGAAATAACTTACAAAAATTCACCGTTCATATTGTTTTCAACTTATAGATTTTTGAAAAAAAAAAAAATTAGTTTTTGTGTTCAAAAATCCAAAAAAAAATATTTTTCCGAAAATTTTCATATAAAATATTATTTTAAATTCAAAGGAGCTCTTGTTCAAAATCATCGATAGAGAAGTCAATGAGAAAATCGACAGTTAAAGTAGCGTTAGTAAATTTTGTTCTTAAAATTTTTGGTCAAAACACAAAACAAAATGTAGTCCATTCCTAAAATAGCGCTCATATTTTTTTTTATCAAAATCATTAGAGCCGTTTTCGAGATGAATAAAACTATCGTTAGTTCTGAAGCCAAACACAAATTTCTATTTCTCTTGTAGTGAATATTCGAAAAAACTTAAATTTTGAAGAAAATCGTGTTAGCGGTTTAAACTGTACGTCGTGGTACAGACATACAGACACAAAAACGAAATTACCAGATGGACGTTTTTCGTGTTATGACAACTTTGATCAAAATCTCGGGTTCGATTTTTTTTTTGCCAAATGCAAAGCTTGCCATATAGTCTCTACATACATATGTGTATAGCAAAAACTTCCATCCTAAGCGACTTACACTAAGAGGGTAAATTGTGTAGAGTACGTATTAAAAAGGCAGATTGAAAAATAATGGATTTTTAAAAAAGAATTATTTCACTGGAATATTGACAACTATCTGTCAAGCTCTGGAACGAAAATGAGTGAAAGGGCATAATCAGACAAGTTTGCGTGTATTAGATGTATTGTTTGTGGACCTATGAAGATCATTGAAAAACGTTCGTTGTTCGAGATATTTCATGAGCTGAATCAGGGTTTTTATAACCTTGGAGAGAATGGATGTCAGAGCAATCGATCGGTAATTGATAAATGGGTAGATCACCTTTTCTAGGAATTGGTTGCACAAATGTTTTTTTCCATCCAGAGGGCAAAAATGGCCTTTAAGAAATGAAAGGTAGAAGAGCTTAGGCAGTAGTTTAGCCAAAATGGAAGAACACATTTTCAGGACAATTGGTGATAAACAATCGGGTTTGCGAATATCGAGATCTTTTAGTACTCTACAGTATGGGTTCGAAAATATAGTGGTCCCAAAGAAAAATGGACGTTCTTAAGTACAGGTAAAACTGTGTCACTGTCAAGCAACGTAGAGTTTGCTACAAACACAAATTGAAATAATTCTTCTCAATAAAGCCCTTAAATGCGACCAAGGAAAATTTGTTCCAACATATTTTTTTGTATTTCTTATTAAATGGGATCTAAGTCGAAAACTTCCCAAAAGGTCGGCGTGGCAACTATTTTACATAAACGTTCTTATGATAATTCTTTTTTCTTAAAAATTGATACAAAAAAAACAGAATTTTATTTAAAAACTTCCACAAAAAAGTGGTCTTGGTAAAATACTTTCAACAGAAGAATTGTGAGAAGACACATTAAATGTTTATACAAACAGAAAAATGATCGGTTAAAAACAACTTAAAATTCGGGTAAAATTAAACAAGTAAGACTGCTTGTATACAACCTCCAAACTAACCCGGTAAAAATTACACGAGTCAACTCGGTTGATTAATTATTTATTGATTTGATTGTTTCTACCCAATCGGTGTTACAATTTTAATAACCTTGAGTCCGTTAAAATATGGAATTACATGCGTTATTTTGACCATCACCATTCGGTGAGAAAAAACGAGAAAAAACTTAGTTTTAGAAAATTTAACCCATTTACTCAGTAAGATTAAATAAATCTGGTTTTTACCTAGACACTCGTTTAGTTTAAACAACATAACCATTAATTTAAGTTAACCAAGAAGATTATTTGATATTAAACAAGAAATTTTGTTCAATTAATTAAATGTAGTTGTTTGATTTAAATACGTTACTCGTTTAAAGTTAACAATCTTGGAAATTGTTATAATTCGCAGGTTTCTCGATCAAAATAACTATTTTTTTTTTCAATTTAACTAACATTCTCTGAATGTTAACCTGACCCTTCGTTATTTTTAACAAATTAATTTCAAACCCTCTGAAAAACGCTTTCGGTTAGATGTTATTTTTCTGCGTGTAACTTTAAATTTTATCAAATTGGATAGACATTTCCTATGGTGATATCTGATTCTTGTACGTATAAATTTTCATCCATTTCAGTTCCAGATTTCACAGATTAAAGACCGCTTCGGCACTCTACACAACTTCAACAACTATACCTTTCGTTCTCATGAGTGTAAAAAAAAATTAAAAATTAATTTTACTTTATTAAAATAAAATTTTAGACGAAAAACAGTCTAGCTTTTTGTTTGTAATATTTCCGTCTATAATCAAAAGCGCCAAACATAAGTCCAACTAAAACAGTACAAACAAACCCTTTGATCACTCGCTGCAGTAGGTTTACTAACTTTTTTTGTCGATTGCGGAAAAGAAAAATCTCTGTGACCACAAAACTATACCTACGTACATATTGCTTTTAAAAAAAGAGCACAACTGAAAGTAAAAAAAAAAAAACTCCTTTTGGGACTTTTATCCTTTTGAGATAATCCTTGGCCATAAGCTTCCATGCCAAAACGTGGCTCTACTGCTTCAGGCTATATTTTTCTGCAGCTTCTTTGCTTCGCGTCGCGCTGCGTCGCGTCATCGTTTTATTTTGTCTTTATATTCATCTTTCATTTTAATTAATTACACAAGTCTGCTGCTGCTGTTGCTACTGCTTATGCTGCTCCTTGCTTTTACTATGCTTCTGTTGGTGATTGCTTCGGAAAAAGTTTTTTTTCCTCTTTAATTCTTAGCTTTCTGTGGAGAGGCACCTATTAAACTACCTTTCTCATACGAAGCTACTCGTATATCTATACCTATTACTGGGCCGCCATTATATTCAACTGATTCTGGAATTCTATACCTTATCTGTCGTCTTTATGCTACTACAACATTATATCCTTGCCTACTAATTACAATTCTCTATAGCTACCTATAATTACCTTCCTGATCTTTCAGAGACAGAGAGTGAGAGAAAGAGAGAGACGTAAGTGTCCTTGTGATGTTTCTGTTTGCTTATGGATTTAATTAAGATATAAATTTATATTTAAAACTATAGCTAAGGATGAAATAATCTGAAAATGAATCAAAAAGGACGAAAATAAAGACCAAAGCCAAAAGCATAGTTTTTACACACAATTCGTCGGCAGCGGTGCGGCGCGCGTGGAGGTGGTTAACATAAAAAAATAACGAAATTAGCAAACAAACAAAAAAAATTCACGTGTACCTATTTATAAAAAACAGCACTTAAGCTTACCCACCAAATTAGTTAAAAATTAAAATAAAAATAGAAAAAAAAAACTGTAAAATGTAAATGTCCTTTAAGCAGTGCATTTTTTCATACATTTTTGGCCTACACTATTTTTTTCGTTTTGTTTGTCTCTACTTTCGACGAATGCCATAATTAGCATCTTTTATTGTAATTTTTTTTTCTTCCTTTCGTTTATTTTGTGTTCGTCCTTTTTCGCACCCCGTGCACCTTCCTGTTTAAATTACCAATGGAGCTTGGCTAAGGATTACGTTTTTTGAGTTGGTAGAGGCGAAAGTATAGGAGATGAGATTCTGATGGGGACGACAACGAGCACGAAAATGAGAACGAAAACGAGGACGACAACGACGAAGGCTCTATGTCACTAAGGACACGAATGCATGTGATGGTGGTAGTTAGTGTAATGGGTACGTAAATGAAAGGGTTGTGAGGGGTATTTTCTTCCTCTATACCTCTATTGTTTACAAAAAAAAAAAAAAAAAAAGTTTGAAAAAGGAGAAAAGGGTTTAATTAATTATCCAAAGAGTGAAGTGGAAATAGAGATCCTCGGTAAACGGAACGACTATATAAATATACAGTCAGCTACCATATACCTTTACTATCCTAAAGCAAAATTAAGACGGTAGGATTCTTTTTTTTTTTTTTTTTTTGAAATTGAGAGATGAATAAAACAAAAGAATGAACGAACAACCAAATGAACGAAATGAAAACGAACGAAAAATGATTGAGGTAAATTTGTCCTCGACGATGAATAACAAGTGGGTAATTATTGTAAAAAAAAAAGAAGGAATCACAATCTGGCAGGGGTTTGTTGACTTTTTTTTTTAATTTTGTAATATCATTCCATCTTCGAAAAGGATGATAAATAAAGGGGATGATGATGTTGAAGAGATTACCTTAAGTCAGTTGGAGCAACATCATTAAAAAATGATAGCTATTTTTTATAGATAGGTACCTAGTTAGTGTTTTTGATGGATTTTCGAATTCAATACTGTGTCATTTAAATGGGAACGAATTTCTAAAGATTATCCCTCTTTTTTTCTATAGGAAAGTTAATGAAATCTTCAGTTTTTCACAAATTAACTGGGCTATTGGGGTTGAATTTCATTTGGGATACTCATTAATATCAAGATTTGTATGCAAAATATCAAAATGGGGTTTTGGATAGGATGCATTCTTAAGTAGGTATACCTATATCAAGTTTGACTGGCTGTAATCTACTCAATGCCTTACGGAGGTGTGGTGGAGAGAAGGGTTAAATCAACCGTGCTTGTGCTCCTTTAGGGGTCTGCAATTCGATACAAAAAATTATTTTCTTAGACAACATAGACACACGGGATCGGAAGACTCTCTTCGATCTCCAAAAGTTTATTCAACTTTATAAGCCTAGTAGGTATAAGCAATGCAAGTGATACACTTACAAAAATAAGAGTTTTGATAACATTTTTTTTTAGATTAATTTTTACGATTTATAATTAAATGGAAGGAAATTTAAAATTAAGATTTTACTGACTGTACCTACCAAAGAACAATTTTATTAGAATTTTTAATTTGTCAATATACCGGCATAACGGATTTAAAAGAAAAGTTTTATAGAGGAAAATTTGATATCTCAAAAACAGGTCATAATACAAATTTAAAGTTGGCGTTCCAAAATTTTTCTTAAAAGTTCTTTAAAACGCTTATTTTAAGGAAAAAACCGCTACAACGATTTATAATTTTTGTTCTTGGATAAACTAATATTTGCTTTAGAAGTCACATCCTGTTTTTAGCTCCAACTAAAGGGTGGTCCAACCATAATGCACGATGTTATTTGTGAGTCACACCTTAACGTCAAGTTTTTTGTCCAACTTAATTTGACATTTCTTTGTTTCAGTGTTTGACAAATTCAACCATGGACAGGTACAGCAGCGTGTTACGATTGTCGAAGCCTTGTACGAAAATGGGCGTTCTAATCGAAATGCATTTCGTTCACTTCTTGATTTTTTTGGTCAGCATAATCGACCAAATGTGTCCACAATCGGTAGCATTATGCGCAAATTTCAGCAAACCGGGTCTGAAGGAAATGTGAAAAAAAACTGTGCGTGCTCGCCCAGCTCGTTCTACGGAAAACATTGCTGTTGTTTGCGATAGTGTGGCAGAGGAGCCGGCAGCCTCGACTCGTCGTCGTGCCCAACAATTGAAGATCTCACCAACACCACTGATGCGAATTTTGAATACAAATTTGAGGTTCAATTGACTCAAGAGCTGAAGCCTACTGACCATTTCAAGCGTCGTCAATACGCGGAATGGTTGGTTAAACAGACAGAAGTTAATGGTGACTTTACAAAGAAAATATTCTTCAGCGACGAGGCAGGCACACTTTCACCTCAGTTGATTCCTTAACAAGCGGAATTGGCGCATTTGGGCAAATGAGAATTCACGAGTGATTGTTGAAAAGCCGATGCATCCACTGACTGTTTGGTGCAGTTTATGGGCTGAACTACTTCGAAAATGAGTTCGGCCCAGCAGTTACCGCGAATGGTGTTCGCTATCTCGAGATGATAACGGACTTCTTGTGGTCAGAAATTGAAGATATGGAACAGGACGATATGTGCTTCCAACAGGATGGTGCCACTTGCCACACAGCCAACGAAACAATGGCTCTTTTGCGCGAGAAATTCAATGGCCGTGTTTTCTCACGTGGGCGTCGCACTATGGGACCAAATGGTGCAAACCATCTCAAAAATCCATAACTTTTTCGTTTCTCAATATTTTTTTTTGAAATTTTGCACACTTATACTTGTATAACCAAGAATTTAAAATATTAAAACGTTTCATATATAAATAATTTTCTTTTTTTTAAATAAAATAAAATAACAAATTTGTATATTTTGTTTAATTTATATGGTCAAAATTTATTGGAGCAAGAATTGTTGCAACAATTTGGATGAAATTTGTACAGTTTTTTTCTTTTACCGGTGAAAACATCTGAAAGTAGTTTTTGTGAAATCCGCCCACTACCACGCCCATATTTTTTTGATTTTTGTTATTTTCTTATGTTTAGTGACCAGGAAGCCGAACATTTTTGTTTGAGGTTTTTTAAACTCAAGACATCAGATGTATATTTTTTCTGCCCACTTTCCCGCCCACTTTCACGCCCCCTTTTTTTAATTTTCAGCTTAAAGTTCATTAAAAGCAGGCCTTTTTTGATTAAGTTTTATATGTAGAAATTAATTTATGAAAAGTATTATTTTTTAGTAAAATCCGTGAACTGCCACGCCCCTTTTTGATATATGAAAGTGTTTCACCATTAAAACAAAAAAAAAAAGTAATTCAAAAGTATCTTATTACTAGGTTATGTATTGATATTAATGTATGTTTAAAAGTTCTTTAGCCTCATCAAATAATTCTTTGGTATCATTTTTTGTTCTTGGTTTTCCCAGACTAGATATATACGGATCAGATGTATATAATAACGTGTGAAGAACATCTTCGTTCGTAGCTGATCTTGAACATTTCCTTGCATGATGCAATCTAAACCTTTTATAGTCCTTGTTTCGTGCTTCCTGAGCATCTTCTGATAACTGCCCGGTTGGCAAAATTGCAAAGTGTTCTATGATTTTTGAACCATGTATTTAAATTTTGTGCACCGAAGATGGCATGTGGTACCAATTGTATTTGCTAACATATAAGTGAGCTGTCGCAAGGGTATACTGGCCAAATTTTGTTTGATCAATAGGGAGTCCTGAAGACATAGTTTGTAAGATAATATAAAGTTTTTTTATTAATTCTTCATCAACACCCGTTATCTCAGCAGAGCATTGGTAATTTTGAAAAAACCTTCTGGCTGTATTACCATCGTTGCTGTTTCCTGAACCCTGACGAGGCTTGTCTATATGCAACCCGAGGACTTCACGAAATCGGTTTTGCACAATTTTTTTTTTGTCTTCCTTATTTTTTTTGTTTTCAACTGTCGTTGCAGACCATTTTTCAAATGATAAATTATAAGAAATATGAAGTATCATCTCCATAAATCGCATCCATGCATGCAAAGTAGATAGCCCGTATTGAAAAGAATTTTCATTCAAATTTCTTTTTCTTACATTTATCAAGTCATTCATCTGCTTAGGAGTTGCGCCACAAACTGAGCAACAAGCTGAAGAAGATGTTTGGGTAAGGACTTGAGCGACCTTCCCATCAATCATCGTCAACAGCAGGTTATGTTCAACTTACACATTCTGGTCATGTATTGTCAAAGGTGTTGAATTTAACTGGCTTATTTTTGTTTCCATTTCACTTACCACTGAACTGGTTTTTTCCGGAGTTTCCTTAGCAAATTCTATTGAAATTGGCCTACAGTATCTGACCGAGGAGCATGCTGGATTTTGCCATACCACAGATTCGCTTTCTTCATCGACAAGCCTTATGGGTACAAGTGAAACAATAAATAAATTTGCATCAGAAACCTGTTCGTTTTCTTCATGCAAAACTTGTTTATATTCACTTTGGCCTGACGATCCATCGCATCCCCACTTGCTATAAAGCCTTAAATGTTTAGAAGTCGTAGAAACCGATTCTATATTTAAAATCCGACCTACAGTGTGATTTAAGAGACTTTGAAGATCTACTTTCGCACTTACATTTGTGACGGTAATGCTAGATGGGGGTGGATAGCATTCAATTTTAGCTTCATTCAAAGTTTTGTAGGAAGGTAACACAGCTGGCAGGTTTTTATTAGTAAGAGAATTCCGTAAATAAATGTATTGCGTTTTGGAAAGGTCCGTTTCAATATACATACTTAATGCTTCTTGCTTCGTATAACGTGATACATCATCTGAATTTCGTAAAAGGTTTTTAAATACATGTTTCTTTTCCTCTTTGTCCATATTCCTAAGGATAGCTACGATAGAAGCTTCATCATTCTCACCAAGAGAACGTAGTCCTTGTATATAGGCGTTACATACATATTCCATTCCATGTTCCTGAACCAATTCCATGTTTTTTCGTTTTTTTGTATTTTCGGAGCAGTCTTCGTAAGATTTTGAGGGCCTACCACGTTCTCCAGATGTTTGTTCAGCTTTAGAGGTCGAAGCATGACACGAATCCAGTATAACTCTGAACTCAGCATTTAGCCAGGATGCGTTCTCGCTTTCAAAACGATCTGTTTTTTTCTGGGCCTTCACCCATCGTTGATTACATTTTGAAATAAATTGTTTTTGAATAATTTTTACTACCGTTTCACCGTCTGATTTCGATAAATTAAAATTTTGTACCAAGTACTCAAAAATTTCATCAAATTTTTTACCGTTAATAATAAGTTTACACAATTCACGCCGATTGCAAATAAATTCTTTCATTTTGATTTTTTTTTTTTTTCAAATTTAATGCGAATCCTTCAAACGCTTTATTGAGAATAAAAGCTTAGTCATCTCATTACATTATCTATGAATGTTGCCTCTTGATTGATTAATGTTACAACAACAATTTGGCTGTCCCATGCCAACTCTATCACCTATTAGACTCTTCTCGCATGCTTTTGTTGTTGCTTTTGGTATTGTTTACGATCCAGTTTACATATTGTATGCAGTTCTCTTTTAAGTGAACTGTTAATTTTTTGTTTTCTGTTATTTATATGTACCTACATTTGTATTATATGCAACTTACCACACACACCCCCTCCCACCCTCAAATGCTTTTTTTATTTTTATTTAATTATGATTTTTTTTAATATAAATATGAGTAAGGAAGTCTTAAATTGGAAAACAATATTTTATTCTAAAAATAAAATTTGGATTTTTAATAATATTGGAAATGACTGTTAAAAACTTATAAATTTTGTGGAAACATAGTCACTTATATTATGTTTATGAAAATGTGTTGCACATGTTTTAACAGTTATTTTTTTTTGAATTTTTGACAAAAAATAACATTTTTTTTTTTAATTTTGAGCTAAAAGTAATAAAATAATGGTCTAAAACTTTTTGGAATACACAGTTATGTGCGTCAATAAAGGTACCACATTTTTGCCAAATTTTAATAATTTTCATCACTTAACAATAAAGTTATAAGAATACGAATTTTTATTCTAAAAACTTATTTTTTTTTCTCATCATACGTTTTTTCTTCTTAAACAAAAATGCATGAAAATGCGAAAGTTTTTATTTTTTCTTCCAAATTTAGAATATTTTTAGAATACAAAACAGCCATTAACTAAACGAAGGCAGCCGGAGCTAACAGAGAAAACTTCAATTGAAAACAAAAAATTGAAAAAGATACTGCCATTACTCATTTTTTTTTATTAATTTACTGGTGAACTTAATTAAAAAATATATAACTGTTTTGTAAAGAAGAGGGTCTGGGCTTTTCAAAAAGGTATAATACTTATACATTCTGTCCAGAAAAATACGAAATAATTGACTTCAAACTCTCACTTCTAATAATTCTAAAAAATAAAAATATCGAAATGTCATTTTTAACGGTAATTTTAGGTACCTAGAACAAAAGTAAGACACAAAAAAATTACTGTGTTTGGAAGAACCCTATTTCTAGTATATAATCCCATCATTAGATTTTTCAAATTACGAAATTCACCAAAACCATTTTTGAGATGGATTTCATCATTTGGTCCCATAGTGCGTCGTGGCGATGTTAATTGCCCGCCACGATCATGTGATTTGAGAATGTTGGACTTCTTTCTTTGGAGATATTTAAAAGAAAAAGTGTACCTCAATAAGCCAAGAACAATTCAAGAGCTAAATGTTGAGATAATTCGGCACATTAACGATATTGAACCTCAATTATGTCTCAGTCATTGAATATATAGGCCATCGAATAGAGGTATTCCACCGAAGACGTAGCGAGCATTTGACCGATATTTTATTTAACACATAATTGTCATAGATCACTATATGATAATAAATAAAATGCACGAACTTGCTCCTATGTAAAAGACTAGGAATTTTAAAAACGAATGTTATTAGAGAAAGCTGTTCATAAGGATAAAATTAATTTTTTAAATTCTTTTATTAGTAAAAGACAAAAACAGAATGCTATGTAAACATGAATTTAAGCAAGAACAAAAATTATAAGTTGTTGTACGTAGTGGTTTCTTAAAAAAAATTAGCTTTTATATACAAAATTTTTAAAAGATTTGAAAAAAATTTGGCAAGCCAAACTTAAGTTTTTATTATGGTTCGAATAAAAATTAAATATCCAAAAAAAAATATTCAGGCGTTTTTGAAACATTAAATTTTCAAAAAAAAAATATTTTTTTTTTTTTTTTTTTTTTTTTTTTTTTTCAAAAATTCATAAAATACTTTTTTTTAAGTTTTGAAATTCAATGTGTTTTGAACTTTTTAGAAGCATCTCTATTAAAAATTTCATTAAAATCCGTTATGTCGATAATAAGTAATTCAAAATTTGAAAAAAATGGTTCTATGGTAGGTACAAGCTGTAATATCTTAATTTCAAAATGTTTCTTATTAAATTAAAGATGATAAAAATTAATTGAAAGAAAAATTTTTTTTTTCAAAATTCTAGGCGCCGTTTTCGAGAAAAATACGATTTTTGAATACCATTTTTTAACACTTGTATGGTGGGTACCTTAATGTTTAGGTAAAATAATTTGTTTTCTCACATCTTGTAGGCTATATTGAGAAACTATTTTTTATCAAGTTTAAAATTGAGTTTTGAAATAAAAAATTTGAATTTTTTTTTAAAAATCCAAAAAAAAAATGTTTGAAAATTTAATACACAATTCTATTCAAGTTTTTTCGCAGCTTTAGCAAGAAAAAAATGATCAGAATCGGTTGTACCGTTTTTTAGTAAATCGAAAACAAAGAAAAGATTCCTTGGGGGTACCCTCAATAACCATTTTTCGGAATTTTTTTTTCCAACCATTACCTAGTTTTTACTAAATAATTTTTTTTTGCATTTTTGTTTTTTAAATTTGTCGAACAGTTTTTGAGAAAAAAAAATATTTATAAAATTTCGAAAAAAAATCGTATGGTAGGTACCGTTATTTTTGGTCTTAAAAAAAAAAGAGAAAAAAAAGTGGGGGGAAAAATTAAAAATGATATCTACCAAGTTTAAAGAAAATCGGCCGAGCTGTTAAGGCTGTAGTCGAACAGACAGACAAAATTGCGAGACCCACTTTTTTAGTCTTCGCTAAAAAATCTCGAGTTCGATTATTTTTACGAATGCATAACTTGCCTTATAGTACCTATAAGTCGCAAATAAAAATATTAAAATAATTCTCTGAAAACTTTTTGTTATATTTACAATTAACATCGTGCGTTTTCGTTGGACCACTTTTTACTAATTTAGTAATATTTTCTAACTACTGTTTAACCACATGG
Source organism: Chrysotoxum bicinctum (assembly GCA_911387755.1). Classification (NCBI taxonomy): domain Eukaryota; kingdom Metazoa; phylum Arthropoda; class Insecta; order Diptera; family Syrphidae; genus Chrysotoxum; species Chrysotoxum bicinctum. The sequence goes on from OU426988.1 coordinate 10,857,940, forward strand.
ATACACATTGACAAGTAGACACAAAATTGTTAAAACTGGTAATGTGTCTTCTAAAGAAATATTTAACTTTTCAGGCGTTCCTCAAGGAAGTCATCTTGGACCGCTGCTTTTTATTATTTTTATAAACGACTTACCACTTCATCTATAGATACTATTCTAAATGTCTTTTATTTGCTGATGATTTAAAATTTTTCAGCAGGATAAGCTCAATTCATGATGCAAATAAGGTTCAATCTGATTTAAACAGATTATACATCGATTGGTGGAAGCTTAATGGGCTGTACTTCAACAACACCAACCAAATGTAGCGTAGTTACATTTTCCCGAAATCAAAATCCCTGGTGTTTTGATTACAAACTCGAAAACTATGATATTTTACAAGATTTGATAGCCAAAAAGATATAGGGCTTATATTTGACTCCAAAATTAATTTTGCTTGTCATATAGATTATGCTATTTCAAAAGAAAATTCCATGTTGGGTTTCTTAATTCGATCCATACACCTTAAACACTCTTTATTCTAGTCTTGTTAGGCAGCAGCTACAGTATTGCAGCGCTATATGGAATCCCTACACACAATCTAGCCACAAATTAGAGCTTCTTCGGATTGGGTGACAAGTTTTTCGCCACCTTGTACATTACACACGGGAAATTATAGCAAAAATGTTGTCATTAAAAAGATAAACTATGTACTTACCGAACCGAAGTGTGTACTTAAGATATTTATCTCATTTCTGCTTTGACATTTGAGTTCAAACAAAAATTATTTTACTTATAAATCTACCCCAATTTGAAAAGAGAAAAAAATAAAATAATCACTCGATGCCGAAACCCGGGATTGAACCGGGGACATTTAGATCTTCAGTCTAACGCTCTTTTTTTTTTTTTTTTTTAAATTCATTTTTATTTCATTCAATCTTATAACTATCTTAATGCTAGACAAAAATTCATAAAACTAGCCTACTTATCAATAACTTACAACTAACTTACTGGCCCCATACGGGCACTCTAAGTTAAACAATATTCTTATAACTACTGCCTTTCGGCTTAAAAAACTATTTAGAATTCAATAACTATATCTATATTTTTTTGTTTTCTCGAGAAAATTGAAAAAAACTCGGATTCTTTATCATTTTTATTTTGTTATATAAAACTTACTAAAATTAAACTAATTAAAACTACCTAAAACCACTTAAACTACTTAAAATAAACTAAAACTAAAATAAAACTACCTAAAACCACTTAAACTACTTAAAATAAACTAAAACTACTTAAAAACTAGAACAACCACAGCGGAGGTTTTTTTTTTTTTTTTTTTTTTGTACATTTAAAGAATGTAGGTTTTTTTTTTTTTATTTTTTTTTTTTTTTTTTTTTGCCACTGTGCCTATTCTTTTTAAAACTAAACCTGTGACTAAAAAACAGGTATGCAAGCCGGCCACGGCTCTAACACCCCACCCCGACTACCCATTATCAAATACCGATTGAAGCCACCAAAACTGGTTCTCCTGCTTCACCCTATCAGTTCTGTCCCGTTCGGACACAGCCCTACTGAACCGTAGGAGCTCTTCTCCGTCTTGTGCCAGGACGTCCCGAGTGTATAGGAGCCGCCGGTCCACGGTTCTTCGCCTGACGTGGTAGATTAGCGGTACTGCCAATCTATCCTGTATCAGACCGCATCTATCTAAATAGAGGAATGCCTCTGGAGGAATGAAGCCACTCAAGCGTGCATTTTCAAAATATTCGTCATTTGGGTAGAACGCCCCGAAAATCAAATTATTGGTCGAAGTCAGAGCCCTCGCAACGTGACCCCGAATAAGTTTTATCACGAAATTGTCAACTCTATTGATCCGAGCCCCGTTGTATAGAGCCTCGTTCGGATAATAGTGAACATAAGAAGATTCGGGTGTCCGATGCAAACCAGTACAGCGTCGAAGACACTGCCGCTCGAACACCCGAATTCTCTCCATCTGAGATGGAGCAACGTTGAACCACACTGGACAACCATAAACGATCATCGGCCGTATGAGGGCCATGTAGCAAATGACCTTCACTCTGGGGTCAAGCCGACTGCTGTAAAACAGTCGTTTCGTCAGACCGAAGGCTCCTCTGGCCCTTGCCAGCGCAGCATCTACATGTCTGTCGAAATATAGATACTGATCCAACCAGATACCGAGGTACTTCACTACACTTTTGCTCGTTAATCGCTGCCCGTGAGGATCAACGATGACCATCTTGCGCCAATTCTTGCGCGTATCCCGCGGGGCTCTAGCCAACGGAGTCCGGAACAAAATTGTTTCCGACTTCTGGACATTTATTTTCAGTTTCCAGTCATCGCAATATCGCTGAATCTTCTCAAAGTCACGCTGCAAGAGAATTCTAATAACCTCAACCTTTCGGGCCGTTCTGTACGCAATTAGATCGTCGGCATACGCTATTGATTGCGGAAGACTACCTATCAGATCGCTGGTGTAAATGCTGAAGAGAATTGGCGAATTAACCGCTCCCTGTTGTAGACCATTTTTGATTTCAAAAGTTGTGGTAGAAGTTACATTGCCACTTTTGACAACAAACTTTCTACCGTTAAGCATATCATAAAGCATATACATCAATGGTTTGCTAATGCCAAGTCTGTTCAGTTTCAGATAAAGACCCTCTAACCATACGGTGTCGAAGGCCTTTTCTAAATCCACCAAAACAGCACCCGTGCATTGTTGTTTTGACTTATTCCATTGGATATCAGAAACGAGCTTAGCCGCGGCATGAATTGTGTCATGTCCCGCCTTGAACCCGAACTGGTTATCCGGAATTATTGTGTTGTCCGCAGCCCATTTAATCAGAGCCCTATTGATGATCTTTTCGAAAACCTTGCTGATGCTCGGAAGAAGACTTATCGACCGAAGATTGGACGGATTGGAGTTGTCCTTTCCCTTTTTCGGGAGAGGATGTACCACCGCTGTCTTCCAATGCACTGGATAATATGCATTATTCAGCGCATTGTTGAAGAGTGTGGTGTAAATGTCAATTGCCTCATTCGGTAAATGCCTTAGTACAACGTTAGATATACTATCAACACCCGCTGACTTCTTATTCTTAATAGAACTGAAGATGAGCTGGAGATCCATCTTCGTCACTAACAAGCGACTTGTCCCTATTCGCTCGGCGATTGTGGCATTTGCCAAAAGATCGTCATTAAACCTCAAGAAACCAGGGTTCTCAGATCGCCATTGCGTTATTTCATTTCGAAGATAGAAGTGATGCAGTAGGGCTCAGTCTAACGCTCTCCCAACTGAGCTATTTCGGCCGCTGAGGATCCAACTTACAATTGGAGGGCCCGTATTGTTGTGGAGCTGTTGAAAAACTGGAGCTTTTATTTAAGTTAATGAATTTTCAAATAATTTTAATTGATAAAAAGTGCCGTTCAATGTTCACCTTTTCAATTTTATTAACTGCCAGTTCTATTTCGAAAGAGTTTGAGATAAATTATTGTTGTGTTACCAAAGGAACAAAGTAGCAGTTTTTAACAGAGCAATACGCAGGGCAACGTACATGGAAATACACAGTAGAGAGTTGATGTTTGTTTTAATTTAATTAAATGTTTTCGTTGATTTTGTTGAAATGTTAAAAAAAGAACATTTTCGAATATTACTCACAATTAGTTAATTTAGTCATGTTTGATAGAGACTGCAAAATATAAGATTTAAAATCCACATTTTCAATAATTGGTTAATTAGCAAAGTTATTGTTATTTTTAAATGCGTGTGTAAAGGTGAACGTGTGTGGCAAATGTTTAAATTGTGTGGTCTGTTTCGAATGTATTTATTCAATTTGAAATATTTTGTGAGCTGAAATGTTTAATTTGAATATTTTGTAAATAAAGAAAAATATGTAAATATACATTTGTAGAAGGTAGACTGTGTTTAAACAGTTGTAGGTGTTGTTTATAGGAAAGAACTCGAGGTTCGATTATTATTTGTACTTTGTGTACTTATAATTTTGTATGTGTTCCTAGAATTTTTGAAAAAATCGATATGTTTCTCTGTTAAAGGGTAAAAGTATTATAGGTGGATTTTGAAAGAATTATAAGTTAAAAAAAAAAATTATGTAAGCTATACGGATTTTGCGGCAACAATTCTTTACAAAAATTAAGGCAAAATTTAAATTAAAAAAGATCTCCCTTCATGTTATCATTCACAAATGTGTTAGTGGAAAAATTCATTCAATTTTATGTGGGTCTTTCATTGTTACGTTGTTACAAAAATAGCGGTGTTTTACCCATGATACTACAAAAATGTGAAAACCGTGTAAAAAACATCTTCCTAAGCAGCCTGAAACTGAGATATGTATGTGCCCAAGGCGTGGCAGAAAGTCAGAATTGTATTTATTCAAAGCCACACGGACGCTAAAGACTTAAGACGCTTTAGACTCACGTATTTTCTCTTAAAAACATTTGAAAGTCTAATAGACATAATAATCTGCAGCACACTGAGCCTCGAAGTCATATCTCTAGCCCCAGCATGATTATAAAAAAGGTAAAAGTCTTGCGATAGCAACAACACTACACAGTGTCGTTAACACAACTGAAAAAAAAAACACTCAAAAACAAGGAATACACCCTTGCTACCTTTCTAGATATGTAAGGTGCTTTTAACGATGTTCGAAACGAAGCCATGAAAAGAGCGCTCGTTGGCCTAGTAAAACGGGGCGATCAACTCGTAGCTATGAGGAGTACAAATCAAAGTATCTACTTCCAGAGCGACTCCACAGGTGGGGTCTTTTCTCCGCTTCTCTGGACACTCGTATTGAATGCAGTTCTAATCACACTTACAAACATAGCAGTCCAAGTAATTGCATATGGCGATGACTAAGCATTACTAGCGACAGTTAAATTTCTCTCCACAATTAGTGAAAAAGGCCTTATCAGTAGTGAATACATGGATTAGGAACTGCGGTCTAGCGGCTAACTCGCAAAAATCCAAACTGGTCCTTTTTACTACCAAAACGAAATTACTTTAAAATTCCCTAAGTTGAAGGGACCCAACTCAAAATCTCCGAACTGAGGTCCACAACGGGTCTGGAAACTATACATCTTAAAACCGACAGCCAGTAGCGCTCTTTGGCCTAGCCAAACTGGTAACTGAGATACAGTGTCATAGGTCAAGCGCAGATTCTACAGAAATACACGGTAAATATGGTAGAGTATGCATTGACTACATTACAACCTGGTTAGACTTTAACAAGCCTTTCACGGCCATCAACCTGCGAAACGATGATAGCAATATAGTTACATCGACGGTTCCAAGATGGATACTGGTGTTGGTGCAGGGTTCTTTTCAGAAACCTTTGGACTAAACAGCTCAATCAGACTTGACCTGATTACAGCTGTGTCTGCCAAGTTGAGGTCCTGGCAATGACGAAAGCTGCTAGTAATCTCAGTGAGGGCAAAACCACAAGCTGATATCACTATCTTCATTGATAGCCAAGCGGCAATAACAGCGATTTCTGCCATTGAAATCAAAATCGAAGCTTGTCACTTGCTGTCGCGCCGTTGGGATCTTTGTCACAGTGGTGTCCCAGGTAATGAAAGCGCTAACGAGCTGGCAAGGATAGGATCAAAACTTCATCTAAATCAGGCAGACTCATCAGTTCAGGTGCCACCTTTTAATATTAAACAGGTAATCGAGAGCAATATTCTAGCTATGTACTATAAACAAGAGATGGAACACTGAACAAGGTAAAAAGTCTCTATATCTTCTCGTGAACTGGGCAACCTCAAGAAAAAGATGAAACTCAGTATGGACGACTTATGCAAAGAATTACATGAGGATACTCCTCACTACGTGTGGCAGTCTCCAACGCTATATCATCCGGGAAGAAACTTCTTCAAAGACTTGGAGGAGCTCTCGACATTCTAAGCTAAAACCTGTTGAAATGTATTAACGCTACAAAATGGCTTGAAAATTCCTAAGCTCTATCAACGATATTGAAATGGCCTCCAACAACAATCAAAAGACATAAAAATGGTCCAAGAAGACAATGGTAGAACGTGTTTTTGGTAAAAGCAGCAATGGAAAATGGGAACTTTGTCCATACACTAGCGATTTCCACTCCTACGGTGAACACGAGCGTCATGGGTCCATCCGAACCTAAGATTGCCAAAATCCTCTTGAGGAAAGGAACAGCCCATTCGACTTATGCAGCAAATCTGACCAAAGAAAAGGGCACATACACCAACTTACTATAATATCTATGAGATCCGAAATATTTATGAGAGCAAAAAAAAGGTATTTCTTGTTTTTTATTTTGTATCAAAGTTAGCTTTGTGCTGTCGATGAAAGCATCGCTTCCCATCGATCAGCGAAATCAAGCATCATTTCGCGCGGTTAGTACTTGGATGGAGGACCGTTCAAACCGTGTGCTGTTGACATGTGTTTCTTCTGTTGTTCTTTCTTTCTGTGTGTCTCTCTCTGTTGTATTGTCTAAAGCCGATGGCCTCAGTTGCCAGTGCTTTTCAGTGTCTCTACTTCGTAGATTTATCTACAGAGTAGTGTAAAATGTAATGTAATGTAATGTAATGTTAGTAGAAGACTTCATATGTCGGTTACTCAATAAAGCCACTAAGGAACTTGGAAATATTGTTTGATTTGGTGGTTTCACATTGTAACCACCCATTTGGTTTAGGTTTAAATCGATTATAAATATATAAATAAAAATGAAATTTGTATTGGAAGATTATGGAAAGGAGGCTCAAAAAGATTGGAAATATTGTACGACCCAAGAAATACTCAAATAATATTTGGAAGTTAAATATAATTGGGAAAAGTCTGCAGCTTAAGGACTCTTGGCTTGCTTTTAGATATCATTGAATGGGTTATTAAAAGTGGAGCACCACATTCACACCAATTAGCACACTCTCATTGCCAATATTTTACCGGAAAGGATTCAAATTGTTTGAAAGTTCTACTGTAAATCAGATTTCTCAAAAATATTTTCTTCAGGAGTAATTCATACGTTCAACTGATATTTGCAATCAAGGATTTGTTGCATTTCAATGAAAGTCAAGACTTGCTTCTCAACAAAATACCATCACAAATAACAATAACAAATAAGAATAACATCACAAATAACTTCCCAAACAGCAATGTCAATGTCAAGTATGAAGTGGGGTCTTTTTTACCTTTTACCAAAAGGTTATATCTATATGTCCTTAACACTTAGCCAAAATATTTTATCATAACGTTCTTAATTGACTGTATTTAAATGTCAGAAGAAAGAACTGACAGTAGCACACACTTGAAGTTATTCACACAATAAGTACGAATAATATCCTGTCCAAGAAAATAAACAAAAAAAGAACCTACACAAAGACAACACATTCATACAATGGAACTTCCTCGAAAATATAATATAACCAAAACGCACTTCCAAATTTCCAACAGCTTGATAGCATCCTGTCACAGGATATCCAAATAACAAGTCAAACTGTCAAAAACGTAACCATTACAGTAAGATATACAGAACTTCATAAAAGCTTAAGTCACACTCTCTCTCTCTTGGTTTTTGGTTTCATTCCTATAATTGACTTCTGTGTCTTTCCTTCTAACATAACAGCAATCATTAACTTAACTCTATGATTGCTGGTTAACCCGACTAAAATCAGAGATCTTCTATTTGTTCCCACACAACATGAAAAAAAATGCATAAAGCTTGTGTTCCACAGGAACAGAGTGTGTGTGGTGTGTGTGTGTGTTTGTGTTAGAAAATTACCTGTCAAAACTTCTCCTGTTGCCACATATGTTTTCCAAGTGTCTTGGTCTTTTTATTTATCCATATAATCATGGGCTTTAAAAATACTTTCCCAAAAACTCATTCCCATCCACATCCGCACGACCAATTACAAAAACTGGTCAAAAATGTGTCGCTTCTAAGCTTGGCAAAAAACCTCGGCACACGTTCTACCCACCGCACTGCCAGGACATCCACTCTGTCAGGACTTTGAAGTATGCATGCATATTACATATACATAGATTTGGAAGTGCTTTAGTAGAGCATCAGGCAGAATGCCCTAAGCTCCTCTATGCATTTCACAGAGCTGAGAGAAGAAAAATAATTTCCACATATTTCGAACGATGATGATGCGGCACAAACAAAAGTTTTCCTTTTTCGAATACACAAAAATATATTCATGCGATTACAAATGAAAGGAGCTTAAAAACTTGCAACCACCATCATCACTCGTCCTTCTTTAAAGGACATCACCTCCTCACCAAAACTCTCGGAGCATCATCGGGGGAAAGAGAAAATGTGTCAAGCTTCTTGCTTGGCTCCCCTGTCCCAAAATAACACAGCAGGCGTTAGTGCAATGCCATACCAAGCATGTTTCCTGTTTCCTCTCGCATATATGATTACCATAATTTTTGTTTGTGTCTGTCGTTCTTAGAAAGGACCAACTATTTCGAGGGAAAATATTTTCCACACATTTCATAGTTTCATGTTTCTTGATGATGGTGTAATGTGACAGAGGGCGCTGTTCGGTGTCATTTGGCAAAAAAGTTCTAGTGCTGGATGGATAAAGGACCCAGCTGGGCTCTTAAGTTCTAATTATATGAGTGGGGCCCAATTGATAAGGAATTTTACAAAATTTGTAGTTAATTCTAGGAAATCTATGTACGTATCTCTGGGAAGGGCCTAAACGGAACTTGGGAGACTTCTTTTACAACGATCCGAGTGATCTGGCAAATACTGGAATAAGTAGTCATACACACTTCTTAAATAGCAAAATGGTTTCCCGAGTAGGGAAAACCATTCTCAGACCCATATTGTCTCACAACGTGTAAATATTTGGTCTTAGTGTGTCAGTTTTAGTCGAACAGGCACTTCTCTCTAGCCTAACCTATCTCTGAAACAACATGAACTCCTGACAAGACATAATGTGGGATAAGTCGGTAGCAGAGATAAGCATTAGAGTCTGACTATTATATGATATTGAGTACCTCTCGGAACCAATTTAACCCGGTTAACCCTACCAAAGGAAAAAAGTTAGTTTAACATTTTCTATTTTTTGTCGGAAACCAATTATAAATTACAGCCTTAAGCAAACTAAAATACCTCCTGTAAATTTAAGCTCTACAGATTTGTTCCTGGTTCGTTGGCTGGTTAGCAGTATTCAACGACTTAACGGAACTTCATTAAAACAAAACGGAAGAGCCTTAATCGCATGAGTGAGCTGGCCATTCCATCGAACTATTTCTTGAGATTACCGAACTTCGCCTTCAATAAAAAAAAATCAATCAACTGTATAGGATGTGGCGCAATCTTGTTGGAACTACATATCACTTATGTCAATCCATCCAATTTTGGCCAAAAATGTTTTCTAACATGGCTTGATAGCGAACTCCATTGACTGCAAACATGCAGATGATTTTAATGTACGAAAAAAAACGGTTCAATCACATTTTGGGCATGAAATCCGAGGCGCAGAGACATAACCCCCAATTTTTATTTTTGGCACTTATGTCCCACATAAGCTAGATCAGAAGTGGAAAAAAAATTTACATTTTTTAAGGAAAACCTAAGCATTTCGATGGTTTAAGGATCGTCAGAAACATGCATACCGATAATGGAAGTCTTGGAAGGAAGACACTACGTGAATTCAAAGGCAAAACTCTGCCCTGGACTTTTAATTAAACTGAAAATTAAATATTGAAGAAGGGGTTAAGAAGGCCTGCAAGGCTTTCTATACCTAAGTAAAATATTCGGTAAAAAGTTAGGCCTGCAATACGTACACAGCCTGATACGTTCCACCTTATCATATGGTTCGATTTTTTAGTGACCTTCTTATAATATTAATAAACTCGAGAAGACTCAAAGAACAGCTAACGTTGGCAGCACGGAGCTTACGATCACCTTTTACCACTTGTCTTACATATTGAATATTTTATACCTGCCTGGTTTTAAGCCCGGATCGTGTTGGCTTGCCAGCCGAACTATTCAAAGAAGGGAAGAAGACTTGGTAGGGAGTATACACGAACTTATCTCAAAAATTCGGTCGGATGAAAGTATGTCCGATGAATGAAACCTTGGTACTGTCTGCCCCATTCACAACAAAGAAGATGCTCTGACACTGTGCCAACTACAGAGGTAGAAAGTCTTCTCAACGTCGCACATTAAATTCTGTCATCTGATCGCTTAAAACCGTTTGTCAACGTTCTGATCGGTCTATTAATTGTGGTTTTAAGCCCGGAAAATCAACAGTCGACTAACAAATTTTCACACTCTAACAGATTTGGGAAAAAAACCCAGGAGTTTCAATTCGATATACACCACCTCTTTATCGATTTTAAAGTCGCATAGGCAGAGACGAATTATACAGAGCCATGTCGCATCTCGGCATCCCTCCCAAACTCGTCCGCTTGTGCAGGATGACGATGGAGAAATCTCGCTACACCATCAAAAGTCGGTAAGAACACCACCGAAAACTTTGATGTCGAGAAAGGTTTGAAGCAATGCAACGTGTTATCATGCAACCTGTTGAGCATCGTTCTTGAAGCAATTGTGCGAAACTTGCAAGTCAAAAACAGAGGTACAATTTTTCAACTACTTGCTTATGCAGATGACATTGATATCATTGCGAGCACCAAGCGATCTGTTAATGGCACGTTTGCAAGTTTTAAATCTGAGGTGGTTAAAAAAGTAAATGGTATCGAAATGGTGGACTCCAGCGAGCGTTCATTGGGTCACTGAACAACACAGCTCGTGACTGCCATTTCTAACTACATACGAAAATGTTGTAAGAATCGAAATCTTATAAGCTTAGCGTAGGCTGCCGTTTTAATTTCACAACCGTAGAACAGGGTAGTTAATCTGACAAGGTAAAGAATGAAATTGCTTAGAAGTTTCAAGCAAGAGATCATTTATGGAGAAAATGAAGAGTATCGGAGACAAAGCAGAACCTTGGCGCACACCAATATTTTTTTTGGAATATCAAATTTAAAACTGTCCACAACTAGCAATTAACTTAGTTTCTCCAAAACGTTGGAAAGATTGTTTCTACTTTTCAGTGAGATATGCCATCAGATCACTCGTGGACCTATTACAACGAGAATCGTACTGCCGATCAAAAAAGTGATTTCGTTCTCCAAGACTTTTCATAAACTCAAGATTTTCGAAAGAATTGACGTTAGTGCAGTTAGTCGTTAATTGGAAGGTGAGGCACGGAATAGACAAATGCCGTTTTTCATCTACTCGAAAATAGTCCCATAATGATTATGGCAGCAAAGCAGAACAACTCCTCTGAAATTAAGGGGATATGGAGTGTAGACTAGCGAATTTGAGTATTTCAAGACCTTTTAGGGCTCCTATTACTGTAATGCGTGTGAAATAATATTTGTCTTATAGAACCATTTACCCTCTCTTATAAAACACAATGTGGCAAATATCCCATTAATGTTAGGGTCTTCTAAATGGGAAGCTTGAAAAAAAAATTCAAAATTTATAAAAAAAAAATGCCAATGGCTGGCTGAACAATGGCCGAAATTTTGTGTGGGTTGGTAAGATTCCGAAGCCTGTGATGAGTGCAGTCTCACCGTCTTCAATCCGTTTTTTGCACTCCCTTTCTCTTTTTTCACCGGCTGCCGACAGATGGAGGGTCTCTGTCTGAGACATGGCAGCTTTGCACCCTCCGCGATCCCGAGTACACTGATTCCAGCTATCTAGGTCAAGCGCTCTGACATTCACGATGGCTTGGTGATTGAATCGGAGGTTCGATCTTCTTTGTCACCCCGAACGTGGGGCTAGGATTCAAACTCTCTTAGCTGGAGTATTGCTGTTCATTCACTCAGCAGGTGGGAGGTGAGAGTTTGGAGTTCTGACGTAGTTTAAGGCATGTCCGGGGCTCTAACGAGCTCGTCCACTATTGACATAGTGAGCCGGTATTGCTACTGATGCGCAATTCCATTACACTCCGGGTTCCTATCGACCTCCTGTTGATAGATTAGCAGCATGTCACAGCTTTGATACTGATGTGGCTTCGGCTATATCAGAGCTCATGGTCGGCGCTCAATCCGACTCTGTATGTGGGTAGGGCCACCGTGGAATTGAGTCTTAAATGACAGGTGTCCACGTAAAACACATATAGGTTCTGTTCATTCACTCAATGTGGCCGACCTTATATAGTCGCTTAAGGGTTTTGTAGACAGTGCTCTTCGTCTTACGAGTGAGGAGTTTTGAACAAATTTGTTTTGCTGAACCAAAGAAGCAGCAGTTTCCTAAAGTAATTCTTCGTCGGATCTTCACTAAGGTATCGTTCGTGGAGTAAATATTAATTCCGAGGTACATGAACTTCTTAACTACCTCGAAGTATTTTATATCAATAGTGGCGTCTTGCCCTAACCGATGGAGAGATGTTTGTTTCAAGATCAACTAGACTCACCTCTCGCCTGACATTCAACAGTCGTGAAGGACGTAGATATCGTTCGCATATCCCGACAGTTGGACAGATTTGTTGAATATAGTGTCCTCCGTGTTAACCCCTGCCCTGCGCACCATCAGCTCTAGATCGAGTTTGAAGAAATCATATGATAGTCCATCTTCTTACCGAAATCCTGTGCATGTTTGGAATAGTTCGGAGGAGTTGCTCCCCAGTTGCACATTGCACCGCTTTTTTCCAATGTCACGCGACAAAGTCGGATCAGCTTTCCCGTGATCCCGAGTTCGCCCATCGCCATATAGACCTCATGACGATGAATGCTATCATAAGCGGCTTTGAAGTCGATAAATAGATGATGAGACTCAACTTGAAATTCGTTGGTCTTTTCCAAGATTTGCCTCAAGGTGAATATTTGGTCTATGGTCGATCTGCCGAGCCGGAAGCCACACTAAATTATTACAGAACGGTTTAATACGTTCACATAGTAAGTTGAAAAGGATCTGATATGCGACATTAAGCAGGGATATTCCTTGATAGTTCTTGAAAGACATAAAACCACTTTTTTGTAGATGGGGTATTTGGAGCTGATGGTCCAGTCCTTGGGCATGCTTCCTTCCACCCTTGTTTGGATGATGGTTTGATGCATGCACCCTACCATAAGATCACCTCTGTATTTAAAGAGCTCTGCAGGTAAGCCATCAGATCCTGCGGCCTTGTTCTTAAGCTTATTTATAGCTAATCCAACCTCTTCTATACTGGGTGGTGGAATTGGTTCTTCATTGATTGGAAGCGAGTTGTCTTCTTATCCTATTAAAAGCTCTTCATGATGCTCATTTAACAGCTGCTGGAAGTGCTGCTTGAAAGCATCGATAATTCCCATTCCAATGGATCGGTGATAAGGTTATCTTTATTGTTTCGAAAAGGGCTTGCATTCGGGTCTTAAAACCAGCAGCCAGTTTCTTGGTTTTTTTTTTATAAAACTTCCGGATGTTGTTTCTATTGCAAGACTCTTCGATCTTCTTAAGAAGCTAGGCTGCGTAAACTATCTTCTTTCTACATTTTTTTGCACATCAAATTCAAATATTTAAGTTTAAGTTAAACTACTATTTGCTCTGCTTAAGCTGTCTTCTTATGAAAGGTTTAGTCGATTACGAAGTTCGGCCCTGCTAACCGTATGTGTGTATATGTATGTTTTCCTCCTCTATTTCCTTAAAACTATTTGTTATTCTCAAACTTATATTAGGATGAGAAAATATATTCACAGCTCGTCTGCTCTCAGGGCCACAGAAGCAATCATACAAAAACACACACACCACCACCATCAACAACATCCATGTAAAGTGGCATAAGCTTAAAAAATTAAGGATAAACCTCAAGAAATTAGATATAAACAGGAGTAGAGCAACATAAACTTGAAAGTTTCACTATAATTCTTAATAAATCACTTTTAGTCATGGGTAGCTATGTATTATATATTTGTAGGTATATGCATCATGAATCTAAGAGGAATGGATGTTAGAATAAGGAGAGAGAAGATAAGGGGAGTGATAGCAGCAGCAGATGGAACAAACTATAAGGACACTTCAGAGTGTATCCTTATAATGGATTAAAATTGGGCAAAGACTTACAAAATGAGAAAAAGACGAAGAAGGATGAAAAGAAAGCAACTTTGTCCAAAATGCCTTGGAAAACATTTCAGCTCAAAATAGAATGAATATTTATTTTAGTGAAAGTCCTTGCAAACAGGACGAGAAACGAGCAAAAAAGGTTTTTCGTTTTTTTGTTCTTTTTATTTTTTTTTTTATTCTTTAAGGTCGCGATAAAAACTTTCACAAACCCTGTTGATGATCATGATGGTGCGACGATAATGGTTTAAAATAAACAGACGGAGCGGATATGAGCAAATAAAAACGGATTACCAGGAATTTTGTAAACATATTTTATGGCCGAATAAATGCCGATGAATTGAGAATAACCCACATGACGCAACACTAGCCCACCGGCATGGTATGGCATCCACATCCAATAAGGATTTTCTCGTAAAGTAATTTTCTTTCTTTTCGATTCTCACCCCATACATACCCAGCTACAGGGATCAATAATGAAATCGAATTGGGAATCCTTTTAGGGATTTTTTTTTGTGTTGTTTTCATTGCCATTGAACCATCAACTTCATTATCATTAACGTCACTATTCAATTGGGAAGGACTATAAACACAAGTCCTGGATTTTGTTAAATATGTGTGTGTGTTTTGTAGGATAGGTTCTTATTTGCCTTTTTGTTTAAGGACTATTCAGAGAAGATTGTGTGACCGATTGTGATGGTGTGTGAGAGGCATTTTTTTGTTCATATTGATTAAGGAACGGTAACATGGGTATCCATATACGCACATAAATGTACGGCGATGAGGATTTGTATCAATAAAAAAAGGATGTCTGGAGGATTTAAATTTGCTGGGGCATCTCGTTTCCCATTGTTGTGTTGGCTTTGCTTTATTTATTTATTTTTTTTCTGTTTCGTTTGACTATATTATTGTCAATGAAATAAATTTCAAGGATTTGTTCTCTATCTCCCTCCCTCTTTCTGCAATTGTGTACACGTGTTATTCATGCTATTTTTTCTTTTTGGTGAACAATGACAATCGTCGTACCTATAAAAAGTAGTATTGTTGGCTTTTTGTGTTTGACAGTGGATATTTCATATATGAATGATGATAATCCTTCAGACGTGGTTTGGAAGTAAATTAAAATCTTAACAAGGATATTAAATTATGTCCTTGCTTTATTTTTCATTTTTTTTGCAAGTTTGTTTTATTGGTGCGAATATATCTACCTTCATATATCCAAAGATAAAATCAACGGTAAAGCACACCTGTTGCTCAACACCGGATTATAATATTACAAAGTAGGTTGGAGCGAAGTTTAAATAAATGCAAAAAAATACATATATCCAAGTCTGAATTTTAAAATCCTGCTTTCGTGGTGGAGAATACACATTGGAAACGATATATGTAGGTAGGTACTTATTTTTACATAATTGGTTAATTAAAAGGATCAAAAAAGAACATTTTGTGTTGGGAGGTTATTCAACATGTTTCATACCTATGTATATGTACCTTCACAGAAAGTCATTAATAAAAATAAATTAGGTAATAAAAATAGTCATTTTATGGGTTGGGAGAGTATCTATCTAGGTCCTTGTGTACCTACATAACTTTTTTTTTTTTAATAAATGGAGCTTCTTGAGAAGATAAATTTTAATAGATAGGCGGGTCAAAATCGTCCTCCAGGCGGTACCCGGTGGGTAGCCGAAAACTGAACTAACAAGCGAGCGTCGGACCCATAGGTTTTTTGAGCTGCGACACCTGAGTTATCTTCTCAGAAAATTGGAGGAACAGAAAGCTCCAAAAAAAATTTGTATAATGTTATATTATAACAAACCTGTCCTACACAGTTGTGATAAGAAAATTGCGGCTTGAATGCACAGATTGAATAGACCGTGAAAAGCAAGCCAACAGTCTAACACTAATTGCTCAGCAAGCTCCAAAGGTCAAATTGACTTCGCACGATTCACTCTTCTGCACTGGACATTCTGCTCCATCCAACATTTCTCGATATATTCGGCAAAAAAACGGCACAGCTATTCGTCTCAAAGCCTCCTCGCAGTTGAACAATAAAGAAATTGGCCACTCTATCATTCTGAACTAATTCGGATCTCTTCCAAGTAGCATTGATTACACCGTCCCTCAGATTCAGTTTGATAGAAACTTTCAGGTAACCATCGCTTCTGAAGAAATCTGAGAGGACCGGGCATTCCTGGAAAATCCATTCAATCCATTTTTACACCCATAGATCAAAAATTAACGACAGGGTTGTTGCAGGTGGATACTCACGACAGACTAAATTTTAGTCTCTCTTTTAGCCTTCTCAATCACTGTAGCTTGTTGCAAGGGGAACTTTTGAAGATTAAAGAAGTTCTATCTTGGCTTTAAGACAGCGTGATATCAAATAAAGATATCCGCATCTTCTCGGTCAGCTAAGAAGCCATTAAATCTCTTGCGGGTGTCTCTACCAGCTCAATAACAGCCCTTAATTGCCGATAGTTTCTGATGGAAATGGCGTCACAGTTTAACCTGTGAATGGTGCTAGACCACAGGAACATTTCAGGAAATTGAAAAGCTGAAAAACTCGCCAAAAGTGATACATTTACTACCAGATATGAAAAATTAAGGCATTTCCATCGCTACGTTTAATTTATGCTTCAGCAAGATGCTTTACAGAGAACAAACCATAGGTGAAACAATATCACTAACTTCTTGGCGGCAAAACATATTTGGCCAATGCTGGGTCTGAAGCGGTCAACAGGTTTAAAAACTTCTCACATCAGCTTCTTAATATGTGCTATAACAGGTCACTCTTTTATTATGCAAGCGCGCAACGCGACTTGGAGGATTTTCTAACAAATTCTGTAGAAGCTTCGTGAACGAAAAAGTTGAGGAATCGATTCCTTATCTTCTCTGTACACGTCCTGCTTTATCCCAAAGACGTAGACTCCTAGTGATCTGGCAAATATAGATATTATAGGCAATCATGCTCCCTTCAATGAGTTAATGAGCTCAAATTGGTTTACCGATTACGGAGAAAGTCTTTTAAAGATTCAATGTGGTACCAGAATGTACTAACTCCTGATCTAAGTGCTTCGGCTCTCCTGCTTATAGCCACGTCAACAAAACCTAACCTAACCGAGATTCTCACCACTTTCAAAGCTGTTATAACAACTCTCTTGGAGATGCTGCGTATTGGACCTGACCACTTCTATTATGGTGACTCTCAATATGCAAGGTAGGACCTTAATGGTACCTTATCAGACATAGTGCCACTTGGGAAAATGGCTAGTTCGTTCGACTGTCAAGCAGTAGTCCTGGATTCAATCTCTAGCTGCTACCACCTAACAACATCATCATCATCGGCTCGACAACCGGGTTCCGGTCCTGGCCTCTTTCAACAAGTCTCTCCACCTATCCCGGTCTCTAGCCGACGCCATCCAGCTGCGCACCCCAAGGCTTCGGGCGTCCTGGTCTACGCCATCTCTCCAGCGCAAGCATGGTCTACCACGCTGTCGTCTACCATAGAATGTACCACAAAGAACTTTCCGAGCAGGTTCCTCTTCGCTCATGCGAGCTAGGTGCCCTGCCCACCGGAGTCTACCGAGCTTAATTTTTGTCACGATATCTGCTTCAAGGTAGATTGCGTACAGTTCATGATTGTACCGTCTCCGGAATCGTCCTTCCTCACATACGGGGCCAACAATTCTCCTTAAGACTTTTCTCTCGAACGCAGCTAAGAGGTCGGAGTGCCTTTTGCTAAGCACCCAAGTCTCGGATCCATATGTGAGTACTGGCAGGACCATGGTCCTGTACAGCAGCAGTTTTGAAGTTATGGTGAGATTTCTGGATTTGAAGAGCTTTGACAGACTATAGTAGGCTCTGTTGGATTTGAGAAGCCGCCCGCGTATTTCTTCTTCTATATTGTTATCGGCTGCTACTATTGACCCAAGGTATTTGAAGGATTGCACCACTTCAAATTCGTGCTCCGCAACCTTGATTGTTTGACCAACTGTTCCTCTCGCATTCGACGCCACCATGTACTTTGTTTTACCTTCACTAATGTGCAGCCCCAGATTTTGTGCCGCCTGCTCGATGAATGCTGGATAAAGGAATCGTGTACAGCTTGTTCGGTTCTTCCGATGATGTCGATGTCGTCTGCGTAAGCCAGTAACTGGCTGGACCTGTTGACGATGGTCCCTCTTGTTGCCGTGCCAGAGTCACGGATTGCTTTCTCCAACGCCAGGTTGAAGAGGAGGCAGGCCAAACCGTCCCCTTGTCGGAGTCCATTAAAGATGTTGATTGGTCTGGATAGCAATCCGGCTATTTTTACTTGGCTTGTTACGTTGATCATGGTCAACCTACATAGTCGTGTCAATTTATTTGGGATGCCGAATTCTCTCATGGCTTTGTAAAGTTCTACCCTGGCTATGCTATCATAGGCGGCCTTAAAGTCTATAAACAGATGGTATGTTGGGATGTTAAATTCTAGACATTTTTCCATCGCCTGCCTAAGGGTAAAGATCTGATCAGTTGTTGATTTGCCTGGAATGAAACCACACTGATATTGTCCGATGACGGTTTTAGCGTATGGGGTTATCCGGTCTTGTAGGATAGAGGAGAGTATCTTATAGGCGGTACTCAACAACGTGATACCTCTATAATTGCTGCACGTTGTGACATCTCCCTTCTTATGTATGGGGCATATTAAACCTTTTCGCCAGTCTTCTGGCATTTCTTCCTGCTCCCATACGTGTACTATAATATCATGAATTGCTTGACGTAAGGCTGGCCCGCCCTGATGGAATAATTCGGCTGGTATGCCATCGGCTCCCGGGGCTTTGTTCTGCTTAAGCCGGCCTATAGCCTTCTCAACCTCTTCTATGCTTGGTGGCGGCAACATAGAGTATTCTTCTTGAAGTAGTGGAGCCTCCACTTCTGCAGTGAGCTGACCATTTAGCAATTCATTAAAGTACACTTCCCATCGCTCCAGTATGCTTTCAGGATCGGTGATCAGATTTCCCTCTCCGTCCTTGCAGTATGTGCAGCGTGGTGTGTACTGCGTCATGTTTCGGACGGATTGGTAGAACTTCCGCGCCTGGTGCGGACCTCGCTCTTGGCTATTTTCTATTTCACAGATTAGGTTCTTCTCCCAGGCTGATTTTTTTTGTCTGTGTAGCCGTTTTTCTATTCTTCTGAGCTCTTTATATTCCTCTTCGCGTGCCCGCGTTCTATGAGATTGTTGCATTGCTCGGTACGCAACATTCTTACGTTCAGTCGCTAGCTTGCATTCATCATCAAACCAGTCGTTCCGATTTTTACGACTGCTGCCTAAGATGGAGTTGGCAGTACTAATGACAATATTCTTAAGGCGTGTCCACTTCTCATTTACGCCCAGCATACTGGCTCCAGGACTTACTCTCCCTAAATCAAGTGATTCTAGGGCGAGTCCTAACGCATTACCAAAGGTGTTACTGGTGTTTTCATTGCGCAGGGCAGCCGTGTTGATTCGAACCTGATCGGCGGATGCAATGCGTCTTCGCAAGGCAATCCGCCCTCGGAAAACCATACCAACAAGATAGTGATCCGAGTCGATATTGGCACCTCGGTACGTTCGTTCCGTCATCAAGTTCGAGTAGTGGCGACGGTCTATCAACACGTGGTCTATTTGGTTACGAGTGACTCCATCAGGTGATACCCAGGTGGCTTTGTAGATATCTTTACGCGGGAACCTGGTACTCGCAACTACCATGTTTTTCGATGCTGCCAATTCTAAGACTCGAAGTCCATTGTCATTAGTGTTCTCATGCAAACTATGGGTGCCTGCGTAGTGCCTGAATACCGGCTCCCGACCTATTTTTGCGTTTAAATCCCCAAGGATGATTTTAACATCATACCTTGGACAGGCATTGAGGGCCCTCTCGACTTGTTCGTAGTAAGTCTCTTTTTCTTCATCTGAGGACTCCTCCGTAGGTCCGTGAACGTTAAGGAGGCTGATGTTCGTAAATTTGCCTCGCACGCGAAGGGTGCATAGCCTTTCGCTTATAGCGTTAAAGCCGATGATGGTAGACTTCATTTTTTCGCTGACTAGGAAGCCTACCCCGAGCACATGGTGTTTTGTATGACAGCTATAGTATATGTCATATTCTTTCTTCTGTAGAACACCATTCCCTGTCCATCTGATTTCTTGAAGAGCTGTTATGTCAGCTTTATATTTTGACAGGGCATCGGCTAGCTGCTGAGCAGCTCGAGCTCTATAGAGCGATCGTACGTTCCATAAGAAAATTCGTAAATCCTAACAACAACAAAACCAAAAACAGACAAATTTCTTTCAGCGATACTGCCTCTTGCGAGGAAGTGACAAGCCTTCCAAGGGTATTTTTGTCATGAAGAGTGCTTCATATCTTAGCCGTTTGGAATCGGCAGAAAATTGAAATCACCGACTTCACGCATACATACCTACATAAATGGTTGGTTTAGAGAACCTTAACCAGCTAAAAAAGCTAAATGGGAAGAATTGGCGATCTCACAACCACCGCCGAAAAAACAATAGTACAATCCCTATTGCTACCAGACACCAAAGTTAAAACAGAAACGTAAAGATTGTGACTCCAAAAGAAAGTAAGAACTTCTCGTCAAGCTTTATATCAACCGAAGGAAGAGTGGAAGGAGATGCGTTGAAGAGACGCTTCGACAGAAAAGAAGTGACAAAAATTTTTACAAAATTTTACGCCGAATCACTAGTGACCGCGAACAACTCTGCTGTGTGTTCGCTGAATAGGTTATGCAGCAATTTGAACGGCACGCCAACATGGAACATCGCCGGATTTGACGGCGCCCATTCGAAGACATAATGTCTGTCATTATGAACACTTTCAAATAAAATCAAAAATTCGTTAATATTTCATAAGTCACCACGTGTAGACCTGCTTGGTAAGACGAAAATAGCCCTTTCGGGCGATTTTGTGTCAATAAATTGTCATTCATTCACAACTGCTCTATGTATCAGATTCATTCAACTAAGAAAATCGATTTCAAAATTTCAGTTTTAAGCTTGCTTCTTTAACATGGGAGTCTTCTATTATAGTCGACTTCATTGAGGCTAAGGAAGGAGAGGATCAGCTCAAAATTTCGCAAGATCACTATTATTCAATGCTAAGCGCCATCGGATGAGAAGATTTCTTTCTACAATAAATTGAATTCGGTGTACAGTAATGTTTAGAAATACGATATCATAATCATCATGGGAGACTTAAATGTCAAAGTTGGCTCCGACAGCTTAGATTTCGAACGCGTTATGGGAAAGCACGAATTAGATCAGCGCAATGAAAATGGTGATATGCTCGAATATTTTTGTAACGTTCGTCAACTTGTAATTGGAGGATCTTTAATTCCACACAAAACCTTCCAAAAAATTGCATGGGAATCTTGTGGCGGTCGAATCAAAAAACAAATCGACCACTTCATTACACATCAGAGATGGAGGAAGTCACTGTGTGATGTCCGCAATGGAAGGGCAGGTAGTGATGATCACTTGATGTTGGCTATGCTGTGGTTACGGACATCTTCTGTCCAGCGGAGCTCAGAGGGTACATTAAGGAGACAAGCTTTTGGTATAAGCGTTCTAAGTGACCACAATATATGCCGAAATTTTGCCACCACACTTCGCGACAAAGCGTTTAGCTTACAGTGAGATGTGTCTTTTGATGCAATGTGGGGTCAAGTAAAAAACGGTTTTAGGGTAACTGGATCCGAAATAGTACCTAGGCAAAGAAGAACTAGAGATATCCCAAAACACCTGGGACAAAATCACAGACAGAATAACTGCAGAACTCTTGAAAGGAGATTCTGATGCTAGTTCTTGTATTTTGCAACCATTAGTGGAGGCTGTTTGGAAAATTAAAACCTATCCCAATGATTGAAAGTTACCAAAAAAAGATGACCTTAAAAACGGTAATAATTGTCGTTGTATCACCGTTTTGTCTGTGTTCCCGAAGTTGATAGCAGCTATAATTCTTGAACGGATAAAGTAAAGGATAGAGTCTACGCTTAAGAGGCACCAAGCTTTCGCAGTGGTCGATCTTGCGTCGATCACATTAACACCTTGAGAATTAAACTTGATCAATTATCCGAGTATCACCGCTTTACCTCATGTTTGTTGACTTCGAAAAGGCTTTTGATCGGGTTAATGGGGAATGTATATGGAGATCTCTGATTGCGAGGGTTATCCCTACAAAGATAGTAAATGCCATCCAAGACTCCTACAAAGAGCGCAAGATGTTTTGATTTGCACAATGGACAGCGTTTCGATTTTTTTGAGGTTCGCCAAGGAGTGACACAAGAAGAAGTTATTTCAACTGATCATGTGATGACTGCTACAGTGGGTTCAAACGAGAAGCATGGAATACAATGGAGACCGTTTGACAAGCTCAGCCATATAGACTATGCCGATGATATGTCTCCCGGCAAAAAGCACCGGAGCGGTGGCTTGAACGAAATGTATCAATCACTGCCAATAAACGGAGAGGTTGCTGACTTAAGGATTAACCTCAACAAAACCAAAGTAACGCTTAGCGGCCAAAACATTCAAAAGCAAATCATTCTAAGGCAGGGAATCATTGAAGAGGTCAGAATCACTGACGAGGTCAAACAGTTTAATTATCTGGGCCGTTGTGTAGCAATTGATGGTGGAATAGACTTGGATGTTAACATTGGAATAAGTAAGGCCAGACGTACATTTGAAATCCTCTCAACTACGCACCATGTTGAAGCTCTTCGAATCCAACGTAAAATCTGTGCTGTTATATGTCTGTGAAACATGGAAGTGCTCTGCTAACATCTCGAGCAGGTTACAGGCTTTCGTTAACCGATGTCTGCGGTACATTTTGAAGATCTGCTGGCCACAAACCATGTCAAACATCGAGTCCCGAATAGAACCGGGCAAAAAAAAATGGATTTATACATTATGCAACGAAAATGGCTGTGGATTGGCCTTGAGGAAACCTGACAATAACATCTCTAAGCAATATTTTGATTAGAATCCTCAGGGTGCAGGACGTGTTGGAAGACCAAAAACAACCTGAAGTTCAAATATAATGGTAGAAACAAGGTCTCAGGATATTCGTACTTGGCCTAAGCTAAAAACCACTTGCGTCAAATAGTGACAGATGGAGGGATTTTTCTGCTGCCCCACGCTCCAGATGGAAATGAAGTGCTACTCAAGTAGTCGGAAGCCATATTCTTTAATAAAATCCAAATCTCTATTTTCAGACTAAAAATTCCTCTTGTTTTAATGAATGCTGCTTTTGCCCAATTATGTCAATCATCCCGTCCGTCTATAGTAATCTTCACAATCAAACACAAAATCTACATAAAAAGCAACACGAAAACCCTAATTCAAAGGCATTTCTCCTTTGTCAAATTCTTACCTTTATTAGGGGTGCAAAATCCAACAAAGAAAAATCTCCAACAATTTATTTTATCAAAATTCTTCAATCAAAGATGCACACAACAACATTCACCAATCCAACACAAAAAAAAAGTATTAAGAATTTTTTATCAGATAGAATACATCGACTTACAAGTCTTATAATATTCTTAGACGAAAATTTCCCTTTCTCGAAATTCCCTTGTGGCCTTTTCTTTTCATAAGACTCCCCCTCCCGATATGATGATACATAAATAGGTACAAATAGCATTCTTGTAACAATTTTGCTCGTTTCGCAATACCGTTTACTCTTTCCATAGAAAACCATTATAATCGCATCATAGCTAATGGACAAAAAAAACGCGTAAGCCGGTGCGCGATGCTCCAAATACTGAAAAATCAAAATATCAAGAGGAGCAGAAAGATACAACAAAAAAAAAATCGAAGTGGCTTAAATAAAAAAAAAAAAATAATGCAGAAAATAATAAGAAAAAAAAAATAATAACCCACTGTGCCATCGATACTCTGTATCTACGCCAACGTTAACCTATTTTCAATTTTTCTTTCTCTCGATTTTTTTTTTTGTTGCTGTTGCAATGAATAGCTAGCTGGGTACCCGTTATTCATCCCTCCTATACATTTTAACTTAACTTCAACGACGATGTTACGTTTTTGAGTGATTTTTCCTCCCCAACTTTTGTCGTGGTTGTGCTGCTGTTATCATTGTTGTTGTTGTTGACTCACTTTTCATTCAGACCAAATTCAATTCTTGGAAGGAACTTTTCCAAACAGTGATGTGGAAAAAATGATACTTCATTTCCAAGTTTGAGTATCGTGCAGTGAGCCATTGAAAATGGAAAAATTCATCATCTTTAAACTCGAAAATGCGCAGCTACACCTTTTTCATAATTCGAACCAAAGACTCTCAAGTCCTTAAAAGAGTAATCCCGAGTAAGGTTAAAGTGCATTTGCGGGTATCTTTTGTATTCTTAAACAGAATCGAACTGGAGTCTTCACATTGCGATGTAGAACACGAAAAAGAAGGTCCTGGAATTATGTCTGTTTCCTGTCGTAAACTTAAGTGGCTAAAGCGATTTTCGACAAACTTCAGACTTAAGAGCTTTAGATTAGTAAGTCCTGGAGGAAATTGATATTTTTTCTTTTAGCACGCCATACAACCGTTCTATAATAAGCGCACACTAAGGGGGTTTGGAGCACCCTTAATTCTTTTTAACCAAAGTGCGATCGTTTGGATAACAGAAAGGATTGAAAGGAGATGTTTGAGAAAACGAAACCTATCCCAGCTACTGGAAGGATGGAGTGATTGTTAAGCTATCAAAGAATTGCAACCGTTTTGTCTGTTTTCCCAAAATTAATGGCGACTATTATTCTCGAGGAGATAAAGGCTAGAATCGAGTCAATACTCCAGAGGCATCAAGCTGACATTCGCAGCTGTTGATCGTGTGTCGACCATATCAGCGTTCTTGAGCATGCTGTGAAATTTCGATTACCGCTTCACATCAATTTTGTGTGGATGTTGCGAAGGCCTTTGACCATGTTAAACGTGAATGCCGATGATAAATATATGTCTCCTGGCAAATAACATCAGTTGGCTGAACGGGATGTGTCAAACTCTGCAGCTGATAGGAGAGTCGAACGCTGGTTTTCGATAAAAAACTTTGAAGTCACCATTCCCTCAAGGTCAGCTTGGGAGGTAGGGAGTTTTGAAAGAAAATGAATCAGTACATTTTTATACAGATGGATCGAGAACTGAAAACGGAGTGGGTGTAGCGTATTCGAAGCGGAAATTCTGGCGATAAAGGAAGTATTGTCTTGGCTTAAAGAAAACGTGATATCTAGTTCGGATATCCGCATCTTCTCAGATAGTCAGGCAGCTTTAAATTCCCTCGCATCAGTCTCTTCAAATTTCATTACAGGCCACGAATGTCGTTCGTCTCTGATGGAGATGGCCAAACAGCTCACCAATACTGGGTGCCGGGGCACAGGGATATTCCGGGCAATTGTAAAGCCGACGAACTCGCCAGAATTGGAACGGATATGTCTATCTTGCCCGACAGGGTAAATATAGGTATGCCTATAGCTACTAGTAAGCTTATGCTGAAGCGAACAATCAAATACAAGATGGCTTAACACTACCACTTGCTCGGCAATCAAACGAATCTGGCCCAAACTAGATTTGAAACGGTCAAATTGCTTGTTGTCCCTGAGTAGATCTCCGATCAGCTCCGTAATAGGTGTCATAACTGGACACTGTCTTATAGGTAGACAAGCCGCCGCACGGCTAGGTGTACTATCAAATGATTTTAGCAGGAGTTGCTTGGACGAGGAGGAAGAGGAAACAATCTCACACCTTCTTTGTACATGCCTTGCTCTTTCTTACAAACGCAAACTTCATTAAGGAGACTATTTCTAAAATGAGCCCTGAAAACAGACATTCAAAGTCTTCTTCGATTCATCAGAAGCTAAAAATGGTTTTAAGTAGTAGGGAAACTTTTGTTGCCTATAGATCGTGATATCACAATGGACCTCTACTGGTCTATCAAATGCTTTAAATGACACCACTTTAACCTAACCTAACCTATGCCTGCGAAGCCTGGTAAGTCTTAGCTGAAATTGCAGGCTTTTGTGAATCATTGTCTTCGTCACATCCTGAAGACTCGCTGACCACAAACTATTTCTAACCAGGAGTTGTGACACAGGACAAGTGAAGATCGACTAGACGTCGAATAAGAATGCGAGCATGACAATAGATTGGTCACACACTCAGGTAACCAAACGATGATATTGCAAGGCAGTTCTTTAAATGAAATCCTAAGAGTGCACGGTGAGTTTGAAGAACAGGAACACCATGGAAATCAACACTCTTAGCAGTAGCGGTTTTCAAGAGAAAGACGTGGCCATAGTTAAGATATCTAGTTGCAGACCGTGATGGATGGAGTCAGTAGGGTAACATGATGAAGATGAAAGCATTCCACATTCGAGTAGTGCAGCTAAAAACAAATTCACTGAGCTTGGCAGTATGTCCGAAGGTAAGTTCAACGGTAAACTGATGCGCATGTCGTGAAGCGCGAGTATTACGGTTGAACTTTTTAGAGGTGTACTGGGGGAACTGGGTTTTTCACTGTTTATAGGAAGAGCAATAAAATAATGAAAGATGAGAAATGTTGCTACGGTGGTCCAGCAATATAATTTAAAGAGCTCTATTTTAGATTATATCCAAAAAATTCAAATGAGCTAGCTAGATGCGAGAATTATACTCAAGCTTTCGACCAATTAAGGGTCTTATAGATTACAAAAAGCTAGGAGTGATAAAATATTGTTTGCATCGCCGAAAAAACTTAAACTCTAAGCAAGTGCCACACATGGAGAGCTGCATAGAGGTTTGGCTTAGCTTTACTATAATGATAGGAAACAGAAGCATTAAACTCTACGAAGTTTTTGATTCTTCATTACACAATGCTGGCGAGACATAAATTTAATAAGCTAACCTAGAAACAAATATGAAAAGCTGAGATCGTATAACAGTTTAATTAATAGGACGTTTCAGATAAGAGGTCATTAAGAAATATTGGAAATAAAACAGGAGAAAATACGCAGCCCTGGGGCATACCAGTTTCATTCAATGAACCTGAGTAGACTTAAAATCAACCTAAACAACGACTTGTATTGGATGGCCCAAAAAGTAGTTTCTAGTAGAACGGAGAAGAATTTTCCATCGGAGGGCTTGATACAAACCTCTTAAAAACCGTTTTGAAAAATCAATTAATATAATCCTACTTTCTCCAAAACGATGCATGTAAAAATTTGTGCCAGTGTTCGCTATGATACACGATCAGATCTCCAGTAGATCTGTTGCTAACAAATTAAGAACTTTTCGTTCTTTGTAAGCTTATAATTAATCAGGGGTGCCAGCACGTAACTTATTACAATCGAGTCTAGTCAATGTAATCGAGTATAGCGAGTTCCTTATTTGATTCAATCGAATCGTGAACAATCGACTTATCATAAGAAAGATCTGCCTGTTCTCGATTGTATCGACCTAACTCGATCATATCAAGTTACGTGCTAGGGCCACAGCGTTTGCATTAGCTTGGAAAGAAGAGACGTAAGTGCTATTTGACTATAAATAAAGCGGAGCTAAAAAATAAACCAGACTTAGCAAATGCAGGTTTTCACCCATTCGGAAAGTGAATTAAACCAAGAACTATAAGCGTTAACACCACAGGGGCTCTACGATCTTAACCAACTGATGCTTTAAGTTTTTTTCTGCACACTTAATCTCTTGATTTACACATAAAATATCTAGTATTGTGCAGCTTTGTTAAGACTAAAAGTATCGAACTCTTGGGCTGCCAAATCCTATGAAAGGTTTATCCATCCAGAAAAGACTGCTATAATAACGTTGTCGTGACCAAAGATTTAAACGTAATTACGAGCATCCATATTGATGGCTCGAAGATGGGTTGGGTTGATGATTCAGAAATATTTTTTTAGTCTCTTAATATCTCAAGATCATTTGGACTACCCGAGTTTACCAGTGAGTTTCAAGCTGATTATCACTGAAGCTGATTATCGGGGAAACATGCAAGTTCCTCAAACAAGATACAAACCATAACCGGAATACGGAATACAACTATAGTCATAGACCGTCAGGCTGCTGTTAAGGCCATGGGTTCGACTATATCAGTCACGAATTGCTCTGAACATTAACCTCGGAGTCACTCTTATCTGGGTTCTGGGTCTTTGTGACACTGATGGAAATGAATAGGCAAAGTAGCTGAGTTGGCCAGGCAAGGATCGGCCTTGCGGAAGGAGTCAATATTTTGCTCGGAGTTATGAAAGGCAATATTTTTTTCAATTTTTTCTTAACGAATCAAAGAAGACGTGGGACAGTTAAACTAACTTCATTACGTCTACGAATATTTGGCCCATCTAATAACAAATTCTGACAAAAATTGATCTGAACCGCATACCCAGGCGTTGCTACTTCTAGCCGACAACATGTGTATAAATTCAGCACGCCGTAGAAAATTAGCAAAGTTGCCTGAAATCAATCTTTTCAAAACATGAAGAACGTGAAGTTTGGAGATTTCGCTACAGAGAGTCGAATTTATCACAACAAATGTTAAAGTTTACTAGCTGAAAATTTGAATGAGTCGGATTAAAAAATTGAGGCATTTGCCTAGTAAAACAAAGTTTAAAAAATCATTTCAAGTTATATTAAAACCTGGGATACGAGGATTTTTTTTTTTGTTCACATCACTGTGCACATACGAGCCTTTCATTTGGTTCTTTTGTATCTTTACAAGCATTGCAGTTCAATATATTACAAGAAGACCGAACTTTCCTTCTTTCATCAGTAGAAGTATGTCCTAGAAGACTGTACTTACATAGTATATAGAGTGCTCCATATAAAATGTTTGCTTCGATCTGATACTGGGAGTCTAATGACAAAGCAATAGATGAAGTAGGTATGGTTAGGAGACTAAGTACGCCAACCCCATCAACTTTCATGTATCTCACGAAAAAAAAAAAAAGGAAAAACCAAGTCCCAAATCAATTTTCCTCATAGTTCGTTCGATTTTATTTTTTTTGCTATTTTACTTTAACTCTTTATGATTGCTTGGGTAGTTGGTTGCTGCTTTTGAAGATGAAGAACCCGGCACAATATACTTAAACTCAACAGCGGAACTAAAGATTGAAATTGAAAGGAACTAAAAAATTCGAAGACAAAAAAAAACACTAACTTAAAGAAAATCGACAACTTAAAGATACCTCTGGAGGTCTGGAGCAACGCTTCTAGATGAAACGAATTGCACTTAAGTGGTAGTGCACGAAAAATAATAATGGAAAGTGTTTTCTTCAACGACGAACTCACTCGACAACGACGAATGGCTATGACGACGAGGATGAATTATTTTTTTTATCAGCTTTTTCTTGTTCAAAGCTTTGATGCTCTTCACTTAAGAAATTCCTCATTCTTCCATCCTCTCTGTAGTCTTGCTGAAAGACTACCAAACCTATTGCACAATCTGAACCGTATCGAACCAAAGTCGATATGGTGGTGTTGAAACTACATCTTCTCAAAAAAAAAAATAAAAAAATAACACACACACACTTACACCCGTGGAAAATCTGATTTCGATCAGAGAAGTTTTATCATCATTTTTCTCATACTTTGTTGGTTATAATAAAAGAGGGGGTGGGTTATTGCCAGAGTCGAAATAAGGACCTACTGCGGCCTGGCCTTGTAAGGTTATCTAATTGCAGGGAAAGGAACGAAGTTTAATTGAATTGGGAACTGATAAAATGTAACATTACCTCTCACAAAACTGTACGTCATTAAGGCGTACACATAATGCACACAGAAAGTTTTTGCATTTCTATCATTAAGCAAGTTTAAAAAAAAAAAACAATGTGTTATCTTACGAAGGCGAGTTAGAAGTTTTTTAAGTTACAACAATTTATCCTTCACATGAACCCCCGTTGACCCTTTTAACAGAAGATTCTGGCGACAAACAACGTACAATTGTTAAAAAAAAATTTATGAGTGACAACGCCAAAAAAGTGGGTCTTAACAAATTCAGCTCAAACGCAGTAAATTCAGTGGAATGTACGGCTTAGTCTTCTTCCACAAACTTGATCTAATCGGGACTTAAGAAATCATTATACTTTTTTTTTTTTTGATACAATAAAAAAAAAAAAACAGAATATATTTATTACTGCTCTGACTATGAATACTACAAAATTCAAAACTATAATTTTTTTTGGTTTCGAAAATAAAAATTCAGGCGAAAATTTCATAGACCCGATTCGAGCTTAAATTAATTTTATAATTTCCAAATATCCTCTTCAAGGAACTCTTGGAAAGCTAGGTTAAGTGCAGAATAACTGCCTACTGTTGGCCATTTTGTAAAAATTTCACAACTCGTGAAACGAAAAAAAATTAAACAATAAACAATAATTTTTTTTCATACCAAATTTTCATCTTCCCAGAACTCGGAACAAAAACTAGTTGGTAGTTATTAATTCCAGTGAAATTAAAAATACATAAATAGGTTCCACAAACTTCATTCACCAAATACTTTAAAAGTATTTTATTGTGCGTCCTCTTAGGAAGAAAAGGAAAAAAGCTATTTGAGAATTTAACTGAAAAATGTTTCAAATAAATTCCGTTTTATTTCATCCGAAATTTAAAGTTACTCGTATTTCGATTTTCACATGTAAAAATAAAAAATAAATACCTACGATCCACACACTGTTTTTATGTAGTGTTTTTTTTTGTAATATTTTAGTGTGTGCTGACATGGGAGAAAGATGATAGAGTTTGAAAAATTGACAACCAATTAATTTTGCACCAAAATATGCTGTGAAATGTAGAATTTTTTTAAATTTCACTGTCAAGTTTTATAATGAATATTTCATGTTAACTTCAACTTTCATCAAAACTTTATACATATGTTTATC
The DNA here is from genome assembly GCA_911387755.1 of Chrysotoxum bicinctum. NCBI lineage: Eukaryota > Metazoa > Arthropoda > Insecta > Diptera > Syrphidae > Chrysotoxum > Chrysotoxum bicinctum. The sequence goes on from OU426988.1 coordinate 10,888,885, forward strand.
TATCTTTTAAAGTGAAAAGTATTTCACTTAAAACATATTTTGTTCACATGGAATTTTCAGGTATTTCGATTTTCATCTGCAAACCGTGGGTAGATACGTTCCACAAAACTTTTCAGGAAAAATAAGGTTGGCAATTCTTTTTTTTTTCTAAATAAATCCACTAAAATGAAATGTTTTAAATTTCACTTGGAAATTTTTATGAATATTTCATTTCAACTAGATCTATCTTCGAGGCTCTATTGGAAAATTCCTCTGCAAAATATTTTTCATAAAACTATTTCGTTCTACCGATATTTTAAGTTTTTTTTTTTTTTTTTGAGAATGAAGAACATGCGTTCAGCCTAACCTTTTCACGATGCTTTTAAAGTTTCCAAAAATCTGGCAATTATTGACAAACTTTGGAATGAAATGTTCTTAATTTCATTTGGAAGTTTTAAAATTAATATGTCCTTGGTACCGTGTTAACGACTCTTTTGAGGAATTTTAACGAAAAATATTTTTAAAAAATTATCAAATTTTCGCCCGAAATTTTCGGATATTTCGATTTTCACAAGTAAACACTTTCAATTGTACCAACCAGCAGCTTTGATTCAAATATATACAATTGACATTCGACAGAATGTGAAAAATATTTGAGGTGAAATACAAGATATGTTAGTGAAATGTAAAAAGATACATTTTTTCACAGCATTATTTTCATTTGAAACTAACAATAAAACTGAAAATGGAAAACTTTTGACATTCTGCTTCCACTTATCGAATTTAGTAAAAAAAACATTTTAGTTGTGAATTGTAAATTTCACTGTGAGACGTTTTTCAATGAATATTTCATTTTCCATGAAATAACAAACGTAGAATGCTCTATTATTTCTTTTTATTCCTTCAAAATTCTTAGTTTAAAAATAGGAGAATAATTTTCAAAGTGAAAAAAGGAGCAACAAAAAGTATGCTCCTCTACTTTTCACTTCGAAAAATAATTTCACCTAACATTTTTTAATTAAACAAGCCTATTGAACAAAAGTCTTAAGATGACTTAATTAGGTTGTTAATGTTGAAGAGAAACAAAATTCTAGATTTGTGACATTTGATCAGAAATCAGAAAAAAAAATATTTTTAATTTCACTTTGCAGGGCACAAAAGTGAAATTCAAACGATTTTTGAAGGATGACTTCAAAGAGAACTTAAAATTGAATTTAGCAGATTCTAAGATTGTAAATATTCTGTTGGGAATGTTTAAGATTTCTTTAACACAATATTAATGTTGGACTAGACAATCCTCCCATATCTCTCTGAATTTGCTTTCATATTCTTACAATATTTTTCACGTTATCTTGAGAGTTGGAAAATATAAGCAAAAAAAAAGTTGCAAGTCTTCCACATTTTGGCACTCTGATCAATGTGAAGCAAGACAGATGGGATCAAAGTTAATTTTTTTTTACAAAATTTCAAACAATGCCCTATCAAAAAGGAACACCTGAATTTGTGTTTTCCCACTTCTGACCCATCAGTAACAGCATACACAAAATACATATTTTTTTCATTTTTGAATATTTTCGGGCCCGATAACTCGCGCCTTAAGCTCAAACCCCTTTAGACAGCCAAAATCTGCTCTACTGTTTGTTGGTCTTTTTTTTTAAACCTTATAACTCAACCGCCGCGCCCGTCACTACCTATACCTACTGTTATAAGAAATTGAAGTGGAGGTGCACTGTTAAAAGAGGACGGAAGTGAATAGCAAAATCGAACTTATACCTCGATAAGGAGATATTCTCTTATAGGAAGCAGGATATAGTCGAGCAGTTGAAGTAAAGTTGAAGGTAAGTAAGTACCTATAGGAAAAGCAGCAGACTTTCAATTGGGATTACATGAGTCCTTCATACTCTGTAATATGTTTTTAAGGATTTTTCAAGTCGATTTTTTTTTATATTTTATGTTTTGCGCACCCAAGTGACTAAAAATGAAAATTCCAAAAAAAAAAAAATCTTATAAAAGTTTTGACACGAAGGTGAAAGGATATCGAAGAAGTTGTTGATGGTGTGTTATACTTTATTTTCACCGCGGCGCGGCGTGCGAAAAGGATAAGAGTCAGTCGCCATATCGTAGAGAAAAACAGAATATTTTCATACACATGAACATACTACATACATATATATGTAACCATATACATTTTTGTTGAAAAGTAATTAATTGAGAGATCAGCAAAAGATGTTAAGACTTCCAGCAAGTCTAGGTCTTGTAGCTGGTAGGTAGTAGTACGTGTAATTGCATTTTGTAAACACACGCATTAATTGAACAAAATCTGCTGAGCTAAGCGAAACTCAAGAGTTTATTTTTTACTCGGGGAGTTGTAGGGTTTTTTTTTTTTTTTTTGAAAAGTTTCTTCTTTCTCAAGGAGAAAAGTTATTTTGTGTGTAAATATTCTTTTTGTTCGTTTTATTTGGCTAAGCTGATGCAAGGTGTTAACAGTTTGTCGCCGTATTTGCGCTTCATATATTTAGAAGAAAAAGTTGAGAAGATTACTGACATTTTGTTTTGTACATGGGTTTGTGTCTTTTTCACTAGATCTTTCTCTATAACTGTCTCTAAGGGGATTTAAGTTGGTAATGGAGTAATTATCTGCTCTTGGTGAATTTAGGTGGGTATTACCTATAATTAGAAATTCTCTTCTAAGACGTGTTAGAAATAATTCAGAATTGAGAGCAGCTTTCGAGGGTATTACAGGAATGGAACGTATAAGGATCTTTGTAATTATTTTGAAAATTCTGGCTCCAAGCAATGAGATTACTTTGTTCCATTTGACAGTTTAATTTAATGGGCTTGTATTAAAAAAAAAAACTGAAGCTAGGTTTTTTTACTGGTTTTACTTTTCAACACAGAAAAACAATAGCGCATTGTGTGTTTTAAGTTTAAGCATTATACTTCATAATAATTTGCTAGTTTTAAATCAGTTTACTGACTTTTTTCCAATTTTAAAAGCTTGTTAATTAGAATCCTGCTAAGGCTCCTAAAACAATGACAGTCCGTGCAAAAACGAAAGGAAATAGACGATATTGAGAGGCTATTGCTTACACTACGAGGCCAAATCAAGGTAGATTTCCACTCGGACGACCGCTTTCATGGCGACAATTTGCGGAGAGATTGCCTAGGTATACAGCTCAACAAGCTCATACCAAATTCGTTATGTTCATAATGAGAAAGTCAAAAATAAAAAATATAGAGCCGTTTTTGAGACAAAATAGGATTTTCGAAAAGAATTTTTCAACAAAAATATATGTTGCATCCCGGAAATTTTAGATAGAAAAACAGATTTGTTTCTTAATCGTAAAGATAGTATTAAAAAACTGTTATTAGTCAAATTTTAAAAAAAAATCCAGCATGTGGTTTTCGAAATACATCATGACTTTTCAAAAAAAAATATTTTTTTTTTAAATAATTTTTTGGAAAAAACTGAATATGCAATATCTACTATGCAAAGCTTTTGAGAGTTTTTTTGATTTTTATCAAAATCAGTTGTAACGTTTTTAAAAACTTTGGTCTGGAATAAAACGAAAAATCGTTTCAGGAGAAATTTTATAATGACATGTACGCAGTTTAGAGCAAACCAATCTGTTAAGGCTGTAATCCATAGTGTCACAGTCGGATGCTTTCTGGATGTCGAGAAAGCATTCGACAGCGTGTGAATAGATGATGGCCTAATCCATAAACTTCATCTTATACAAGTACATACCTCTGTCATTAATTAATTAAAATTATTCTAGAGAATAGATAACTGCAAGTTAAACATGAAGAGCATCAGTGCTTGAGTCGCTCAAGGCTCAAAACTATGCCCCTTTCCCTACAACGTGATGACTTCCGACCAACCTTCTCCAATTGGATGCGAGACCATTTTGTATGCTGATGACTCGCTCACCAACGCCACATCAATGTCACCACTAATCGCTGGCCAAAGAATAGAAACCAACATGAACAGACTCTTCCAACTCTACCGGAAAAGGGGCACGCGGATCAACACAATTTCAAGCCGGAACTTGTCTGCTTCAGAAGACCTTCAACTGGTAGAGGCATTCGCACCGCATCCATTTGCAGAAACCTGGTCCTGAGACACCCTGACGGATCCACCACAGCTGCCAAACAAAACGTCAAGTACCTGGGAGTCCACTTCAATGAGTTGCTAAGGTTTAACCTGCATTCAAGAAATGTGCTGAAAAAGGCCAGGTGGGCCTTCAGTTGTTTGCACCCATTGCTGGAAAGAAGATCAGTACTAAGCCAACCGACAAAGACAATGATCTACAAGCAGCTCCTGCGACCAGTGACCAGCTATTCCTTCCCTGTCTGGTTTTCAATCTCGAAGACAGCTATGAAGGAACTTGAATTAATTGAAAGTATTATACTGAGGATCTGCACTGGACTCTACTTTGACCGGCAATGACAGAAAGGCAGAGACGGTTGTTCCTGCCACAGGAGCGACTTTAATTCCACTAGACAAATACCTAGTACTTTCAACAAAGAAACTAATGCGGCACATCATCGACCACCCGAAGCAGCTTATGAGAAGCATGACCACTGAACAACGACATCCAGAGCCGAGGTACCTCAGTGTGATGGAAACTCTGGACAACGAGGAAGTAGTCTCGTTCTACGCTGACATTAAGTCAGCCTACTTCCACGGCTAAATGCCATCCCTGCCCACAACCTACAACAAAATCACCACTTACTCGATACGACTGAGCCAATAGTCTGTCCCAAAGTTTATTGCGATGTTGAGATTCGCTGAGGTAAAAATCCGTTTTGGGCAACAAAATATTTAGTAACATTTTTCGTGTTTCAAGACTTGTTTAAAATTTAAACGTTTTTCAAGCCAAAAACTTAATTTTTTTAAATTAAAAATTTCCTAATAGAACTACATTGTCTAAACCTCAAATACAGGGTGCGTTTTATGTTCCAGTTCGTTTATATTTGGCAAACATTTTTTTATGAATGAAATTTATCAGTTGGCATTTGACATTTTTTTTTTTATTTTGGAAGTATGCATACCCTGGGAGATAAAGTTAAGACCCGAAGCCAGAAAAAATTGATGCAGTGAAGCAGAATGTTGCTGAAAGTCCGAGTACTTTTCATCGACGAAATGACCATCATCAACGTTGTTGGCGAGATTGGAGAACACGCTATAGACGACTGCCATTTTTAGCAAAAAATCTTCATGAGCGACGAAGCACATTTCGACTTGGCTGAATTGTCGATATTGCGTCGCTGAAAACCCTCGATTGATACACCAAGATCCACTAAATCCTCCAAGTGTAACTGCATGGTGCGCCATTTTGGTCGACGTGGCAGCGTCATTTAATCATATTATCTTGAGATCGCGATAGGCAATGCTGTAACAGTTACTATGGACTGCTATCGGGATGCGTTGGAAAAGTTTCTTGTCGCCGAATTAGAGCAATTAGGCCTACAGAACATGTGGTTCAACCAAGACCGTGCTACGATACGAATTTTAGAAGAAATTTTTCAAGCCACATGCACCGAAGGGTTTATTGGGAGGCCCTTAAATGATACAACACAGCACGAGATATTGGGAAATTAGGGAGAGAAAGGAGGTGTCGATGGACATCGATCTTGAATGTTTGCAAATTGAAATCGCAAGGGAATACCGTGCTGGGTAAACTATTCTATAATACGTGCTATGTGACTAAAAGACCAATCTCTGTATTTGACGGTACGACCAAAATAAGGTTCGAGAGTGAACTGATGAGCATTCCTAGCGAAGCGGGTCTCACGGGTGAATTGATAAAGGGGAGGAATGCAACTGGCTACTTCGAGTGAGCATTGCTTGTGAAAGAAGCGATAAAACAGGGAAATACATGAAACATTCCGACGGTGTTCAAGAGATGGGAATGAATCCATGATAGCTCTGTTTCCTATCAGTTTTAACGCTCTGTTCTGGATTCTATCCAATAAATGGAGAGAAGATTGTGCTGCACCTGCCTAAAGGTGTGAGTTAAACTCGAGTTTTGGAGGTATAAACTCCTTATAAATTGTAGCCAGATCAGAAGGGGTGAAAAATTTCTTACATTGATATAGAAATTCTAAGCATTTAGCAGCATTTTTGGCGGTCTCGAGAATGTGATCATTCCAACGAATATCGTCGTTAACACACAAACCGGGTACTGAGAGGTTTTCGGTTTCTTTGATGCAAGTGCCATTTAAGGACAATGGCATAGGGGGTATATTTTGCTTCAACGACAATAGACAGAATTGAGTTTTCGAAGCATTAAACTCAACACGGTTTTTTTTACCCCATTTAACAATGCTGTAAAGATCGGAGTTTAATGAGCTTATCATACGATACCGTTGCAATTCCACTTCCGAAGGAGATGGGCGTGAATTTGAAAACGATTACGAAAAGCTGAGAGTAGAGTCGTCAAAACAATGAAGTGGATTAGAAGTTTCAGACAAGAGATCATTTATAAAAATGAGGAAGAAAGTCGGAAACAAAACGGAGCCCTGAGGAACACCAGCATTTATTTTTTGAAGATCAGACTTAAAACCGTAAAAATACAACATGTATTTAACGATCTAGAGGGTAATTTCTAATCCAACGAATAAGGGTTACGTTGATGCCAAACGCACGCATTTTCGATAATAGAGCCTGGTGCCAAACTCTATCAAATGCCTTAGAAATATCAAGCGCAATGATCTTACTTTCTCCAAAACAATGTAAAGATCTGTTCCACTCTTCGGTGAGATATGCCATCAGATCACCAAAGAAACGATTGCTGCGAAAGCTGTATTGCCGGTCATTAATAAGCTTTCGAACTTCGAGATATTTCTTGAGCTGATGATTTATCAGCGATTCCATGACCTTGCAAAGAAGGGACGTAAGTGCGATTGGTCGATAGGACGCGGTGGAGGAAGAGTCACCTTTTTTAGGAACAGGTCGGACAAATGCTCTTTTCCATCTTCTAGGGAAGATTCCAGAACAGTAGGAGCGATGGAAAAGCTTACACAATGGTTTTGACAGCGATGAAGAACACCTTATCAGAAGAATGGGGTTATACCATCAGGACCAGCGGATTTGTTCATATCAAGATCTCGAAGGGCTCTTGTAACTGTATGAGTGCGGAAATATACCTGTCCCATTGAATGATTTACGTTCTCAAGTACAGGAGGAGCAATGTTGCTAACAGGCAACGTGGAGTTAGCAGCAAAATTAGCTGCAAGTACATTTGCCTTCTCTAAAGAGCTAGTTATCGGTTTGTCATTGTAGATGAGCGTTGGAACCGAAAATCGCTCTGTATTGAATTCTATCCAGTAAATGAAAAGAAGTTTGGACTGCACCTGGCCAAAGATGTGAGTTATACTCGAGTTTGGGAATAATGTAAAAAAGTTATTATATATCTACTGGCCCCCATGATTTTCTGATTAGACGTCTTCCGATTTCTTACTTGAAGAAAAAATGTGTATATAAACAGACCGGCTACAACCTCGATGCTTAAGGACAACATTGGAAACGAAATTGCGGAAATAATAACACAAGTCTTTGCGCCACGACGAGAAGCACCCACTTGACCGACATCCCATACATAATGTTAAGACCATATAATCAATTAATAAAATATATGTAGTAACACTGTGTTTCATTTAAAAGCTATCGAAAAAAAAACATTGACCTGGACCTTCAAACGCACCCTGTATTTAACCTGTGACAAATTAATTTTTATCCGCCCTTGACCACCAGAAAGAAACACATTTAAAAATTTAGCCCATGCATCAACATTTAAACTCTCTCTCTCTACCTTTATATTTACGACAAATTGATTCTGGTACCATTTAAATTTTTTTTTTTTTTTTTTGCAATCTAAGCTCCTTAGAAACCATTAGCCATAAGTACGTGCAGAGACTCAGTCGTGCACTTTATTTGAATTGAAATCCATTACTTATCAGATCCCTGTGAGACGAAACGTGGTGGGAAATAAAATGCAGCTAAATCCAGCTGTCATCCTATTTTCCTGTGACTTGCATTATATTTTCCCTTTAAAGCAATTTGTTTTAAACGAAAAGGACTAATGCTTCAAACAAAATTGATTTCGTTTCTCCTATTAAATTGCTTATGCTTTTTAAAGGAAAGCAAGTTGAATACAACAATTTGGTAAATTTTATTTAAAATTACTTTCGACCTACAAAACAAACAAAATGGGTTTCTTTGAAGAAAAAAAGGACCTTTGGATATTGAAGAGTCAAACTCGTAGTCTTTTTTTCGTTCATAAAATATAAACAAACTTAAAGGAGTCCAGCTCTGGAAAACCAATTCCGTAACATTTGACATTCGTTATTAAATGATTGTGAAATTGCATTCGACAGAATAAATTCGGAATCCTTGTAACCTACATCCCTAGATCCTTTGTTTTTTCACCTGTTCCACTTTTCTCTCCCTCTCGCTCTCTCGCTTTCTCTATATATATCTCTGTTATCCTCTGACCAGGATCTGTATACATTTAACATGACACTCAACAAAAAATATTGTACACCACTTTGAGCAGGAATAAAAAAAAACCCAACAGGTAGGAAGGACAAAGAAGGACGAAAAATGTCGATTTATTCATTGTTGCATTACATGGGGCACTTGGGAATACATTTCCCAGGCTGAGTATGGGGAATACAAAAAAGAGAAAAAAAAAACAGGACTTGAAATCCTAGGTGGCATGACAGTTGTTATTTGCAACTCATATATAGACATGGAGGAATGGAGCAGCAAAACTAGAAGATTGTTAGTGCATTTCTCTTACCCTCTCTCTCTCTGTCTCTTTTTCCCCCTGTTGAATCCTCGTACACATGTGGAGAACCTTCCACGTCGACATCGACGACAACGTTGGCGTTGTTGTCATTGTGCGCTTCAAGTCCTTGAAGTCAAGTGAAATATGCAAATATACAGTTAGTACCTAAATCACTTTTGTTGTTGGGTTTGAGTTTGGGTATTTCGAATATCTTCACTGTCTCCTGGCTAACTTCTCATTCCGATGTGTGTGTATATGTGTGAGTGGGTGAATTTAGAATAGGATAGAGGTGGAGGTGTAGGTATCTATCAAACATGATAAATGTACCAACCTATGACCCAGTTTCCCTTATAGGTGGTAGTTAGTGGTGGTAGTCCCTCCGCCGCGCCGTTCGCAATTGTTGTTGATTTTAAATATTTATGTATATATTTTTTTTTTTGCTCCTTGCCGTTTTATTTATTGAGAGTTTAATCTGAAGATATTTTGGTATGACGGCAGGATGTTGGTTCGTTGGTTGGCTGGCTGCGGATGTGGAATGCGGATGGATGAGGATGACGGTGCCACATGGAAGCGATGTCAACATAGCAACAACAACAACACTGCTGCCACTGACGGAGGACACGATGAATGGCATAAATGAAATATTGAGAGTTACTTTGCATTCATTGTGTTTTGTATGGAGATTTATGAAGGAGCTGGCGAATTCACTACGAAATAGAAAAAAAACACACAATTCAGAGATTCCATCAGAAGGACACGAATATCTGGCACACCGTTATTTGAGAGTTGATCGTCGACCATTTGAAAGGCATTTTAAAATTTGAATCAAGTGAATAATAAATAAAATCCCATTGGAAAAAGTTCTTTTGGAATTGTGAGCGCGCCTTGTTGAGTTGAATGTGAGTTGAGTTGAGTCGAGTTGAAAACTCGATGAAAAATCAAGAGGACATTTTTTATTTCTTTGAAGAACAAAAACGAAATAGTTTTTTGTGAAAAAATATGCAATACACCGTCAAAGTTGCACGATTCCAAGTAGGAAAAAATGTATACTAGAAATATTTCATTAGTTTTTTTATGGGGTTCTTGTTGGTCGCTAGGAGTGAATAGGACTGAGGACAAAAATAACATTCGCCCTTCAAAAGTCAAAGGGAATATTTTAAGGAGAGATGAAACAAATTTGTTTAGGAAGCAGAGCAAGTTAATAATGACAATTTGAGTAAGGATGAGAAGCCTAACTTTTCAGGGCTTATATTAAAGTTTTAAAAAATAAATAAATAAATCAAAGGCTATTACAGTCCAAAGAGAGCCTTGCCCTAGTGACTTACAACTCTTAAACATTTCTGTTTATGTGTTAGTTGGAATGAAGGGCATCTATACATTTTTCTAACGATTGCGAACGGCTAATGAACAACAATTTTCACGACAAGAGATACTCTTGGAGGATACTTTTGAAATCTATCTATGTACAAGAAGATACCTACATACATATGTACTTGCCTCACTGGGCCCCGCAATATTTAAGGTATATTAGTCATATTTTTTTTGTTTAACTAAATATTAATTTATACAAAATAGTTTATTGTTTTCATTTGGGGAAAGCATGGTTAAAAGTACTAGCAAAATAACAGGGTTCCCTTAAAAATTAAAAATCGCATAAAAGGTAAAAATGTTCATCTTCTCCATAGTTCCCGACTTATCTACTTCAGTTTTCAATAAGAAGACAAGAAAGTTCTTCAGGTGGTGCGAAAAATGTGTTAGGTTTGCAACTTCGTCAAACTATTTTATAACGAACTTCCTTATAACGTAATTCTCTATATATAGAGACTTTTGCTTTGAGATCAAATCCTACTACGATTTCTGTTAATAAAGTGATTAAAGTGAAAGAATGTATAAATGGATTTATGAAAAGTTGTAACGAAGCGTTCCATGCTACCCCACTCTATAGTACGTTAGTATTTATACCAAGAATTATACTTAGCCCAAATGCAATTCATACACACCATAGACGCATGATGTCACAGGAAAATTAACAACATTATTATTTTTCATTCGCCACCTACATAGTTCACATTCAGTTTTTACTAAAAAGTCATCATGAGGACCTACTTGGGTGAACGAAAATCACCTCTTCGCTCATACACACAGTCAGGCGGCACAGTAAATTGATTGCATAAATCTTTCGAAATCCAGTCGTAGACGAGTAGTATAGACGAATTGGTCGACAAGCTTTCCTTGCTTTTTGCGGAGCTTCCCCCGAACAGTGGTAAGGGGTTTCGTAGGAAGACAGCGGTAAGGGGTCTTAGTTCGAAGCTTAATGTCCTAATTGCCACCAGGGGCTTCGGTACCTGCTGATCTACTGGAGCGTTTAGCCTGCCGTTTAGTGCCACCAGGGGCCTTGTACCTGCTGATCTACCAGAGCGTCTAGCCTGCTGTTTAGTGCCACCAGGGGCCTTGTACCTGCTGATCTACCAAAGCGTTTAGCCTGCCGTTTAGTGCCACCAGGGGCCTTGTACCTGCTGATCTACCGGAGCGTCCAGCCTGCTGTTTAGTGCCACCAGGGGCCTTGTACCTGCTGATCTACCAAAGCGTTTAGGCTGCCGTTTAGTGCCATCAGGGGTCGCTGTACTTGCTGATCTCGTCATGAGCCCGACGCCCGAATAAATAGGCCAGTTTGAAGCTGCATTATCAGAGACCAGAATTCCCGTAATCAAGTACCCAGAGCCGGATCATCAGCAGGTAGTACGACAGACACGTACAACAAGACCAGGACCCGGACAAATTGATGTCGTAAATCATTCAATTAACAGAATTACGTGAAGTATTAGTAGCAGAGTATTGTATGTTATAGATTTAAGACTTATTTCCAATAAAGATTTTGTAATAAGTTTTGAAAACCTTTTACTCTGAAGTTTCGTGTTCTCTTCAGGACCACCCTGGCAAGGCCGGCGAGCAGAACCTCGGCTGGAAAGCAAAAAGCACATCACAAAGTGTTCATTGTTGCAGAACTTTTACGCAACAGGTCAATCGTTTGAGATTGCATTCTGAATCGTTTATCTAAAAAGTCCAAACGCAAGGCTATTTCATAACGAAAAAATTGTCGATAATCGAAAAAGTTAAAAGGGGAAAAAACAAGAAAGAAGTTGCTGAAAAATTTAGTGTCCTTCAGAATAATGTCGAAAATTTTGAAAAATGTAGCAGGTTTTCTATATAACGAATTTTGTATAAGACTTCTTTATAAAAAAGTCATTTTTTGTTACCTTGAAGGTTCTTTATAGAGAGGTTTGACTGTATTTTTGATCTTTCTTTTCACACGAAAGAGATATATTGCCGGTTGTCTTTTGTAGACATACTACATATATATCCAATACATGTGTGAACTTTGTTTTGTTTTAAATTGTGTTCTTCGTGTTAAATTTAATGGCGGGTGTACATTTTTCCGGGGTAAGTTGTAACAACTGGTTGTTATACAACAAAGACGATCAAGAACGGTTTTAATTATTTGTATTTCTTTTTTTTTAGATAAAAGTAAAATAAATATACAAAGTCAAATTGAAGAATATGGACCTTACGTCTTTCTTTTTTAAAGCGGAATGAAAATATTTCAATAAAATCAACTGAGGCAACCAGCATTAGAAGAGCGCAATCATTCAATCAAACAAATGCTTCAAAAACTCAATGCTGTCTATTGTCGTTGAAGCAAAATACATCCCCTATTCCATTGTCCTTGAATGGCAGTGTCATCGGAGAAGCCGAAAAACTATCAGTACTCGGTATGTGTGTCAACGAAGACCTTCGTTGGAAGACCACATTCTCGAAACCGCCAAAAATGCTGCTAAATACATTTTTTACCTCTACAATTTTTTTGCGCTACAGTTCATAAGGCGTTTATACTCCCAAATTTGGAGTTAACCTCACATATTTGGACAGGTATTATCCAAGCAGAACTGAGCGTTAAAACTGTTAGGAAACAGGACTATTATGGAATTATTTCCATCTCTTGAAAACCGTCGGAATGTTTTATGTGTTTTCTTACTCGTATTTCATACCTTTTTTTCACAACCACAGCTCCCTTAAAGTTGCATTCCTCCCCTCGGACAATTCACCCGTGATAATACTATAGGAAAGGTCTCAAAAGTTTTTAGTTTAATGGAATGCTAGGGAAGTTGGAGCAGTTACATGCAAGGAAAGAGGTATATTATTGTTTGCATCGCAGTTCTGGGAACTCAATTTCACCTAAGCCGGTTTTTCCAAGACTGAAATTTATGGAATATTTTGTTAGTGACTGAACTTCAGTCTGCATAGGGGCTGGAAAGGAGTCTTTTATACGACACCCAAAGCCATATCCTTCTGCCCTTGTGACTTTTGAGGCTCGGCAATTACAGCTCGCACCTAGACTGTTCGGTAATTAACAAAGCTAAAGAAATATTGTTTCTTCCACCACATTATTCCTACAAATGCAGCCCTTGGATGTTGAAGTTTGTGGACCTTCTGAAGCATACTATAGTATGTTAATGCTCAAGATGCTTGGTTAAGAAACAATTCAGGAAAAACATTGACGTCCATCAAATGCAAGTGAAACACTTAGTTCCATGAATATAAGGAATATGTTGAAGCAACTTGGAATTGTTCCACTAAACAAAAATATTTTTCATGAACACGATTCCTTATCGGCAATTGTAACTGATAAACCACCAGATCCAATAAAATCGGAACCACTTCTGGCAGTAGAGCAATCTGTTGCTGATGAAACAGGAACAGAAATGTACGAGACATTCCCTTCTCACCAGGACTTAAAGTGTAACTCATAAACCGCCTATGTTACAACTTGCCCCAGTCGGGATAAGTTGAAACAACACTAATTTTTTTGAATGCTTTATCTTGACATTTTCTCAAACAGCTTTGCTGTATTATATTGTAGTTAAAATAGCGCTTCCAAATTTCAAAAACTTTTGACTGATCTATTTTCAAGATCTAAGGAGCATTGGTTTTAATAAAAAGTGTAATTCCCCTAGATAATCGTCTTTTATATCCAAATTCATAAGACAGTCGTTTGAACGTAAACCAAAGAAACAAACCATCTTATTTATAATATTAGCAACATAAGATATAATTTAATAAATAGTTAAAATGGGAAAAAAGGGTAAAAAAATATGTCCAACTTGCCTGATTATTCTGTTTAAATTATCAATATTTTTGACTCACCTGTAAAGAAAAAGAAAAACAAAAAGGTTAGATAAATATTAAAGTGCATACAAAAAATAAATTAATAAAATATGATATGGCACACATTCATAGCCACAGTATTAGAAAAAATCACGACTTGAAATAAATTAGTATATGAATTCGTTATTGCGACAGATGTAGAGAACCAGGATCTAGAATTTATTTTTTCAATCTAAAAAGAACACAGATATTCCATCGCAAAATATACCATTGAAAAAAATTGAGAAAACTCTGAAACTACTCGACCAGAGAGCTTTCCAAATAAATTCACTTCTCGGAATACACATGCAGAAACAACTAACCCTAATAAATTAAAACGAAATGCTGGTTGCAATATTCGTGGAACTATTCGTGTTAAGAGAATGGCCAAGAGTAAATAAATATAAAAAAGCGGTTTTAACCTCAGTTGTTAGAATTTTGTGATGCTGAGCGGATCCAAGGTCAAAACCAACAAAACTCTGAGTTCAGAACTTAAATAGATTGTCAGCTTTTTTTTTAACTTTTTAATCTTACATTATTTTCAATAGGAAAATTCATACAAATTGGGAAAGACTTGGGAAGAGCCCACTCATGGTCGAAACCAAGGCACAAATACCCTTGGAATAGTTCTCAGCCCTGCTAGAAACAAAGTTACAAATATGCGAAGATGACTGTGATCAAAACAAAGACACAAACACGGTTGGGATAGAGACCCTGGTTCTGTTCGAAACAATAGAACAAAACGCTTAGACACAAAGACACAAAGAAGAGTTTGATAATATCCCCGGCCATTTTCAAAACAGAGGGTGTCGGCTCTGGTCAAAGGTAGGCCAAAAATACGGCGGTTGGGAAATTCCTATCTAATGTACCACGCACTCAGTAGTGTGTTTCTTGATACTTACTGCTGTTTGTATACGAGTACTTATTTCACCTCCCATTATCACATTTACTGTACAGAGATTCATTTTTTAGCCACACTACACGAATGTGGAATGCTTTACTAGACTCAATGTTTCCCACTCGTTGCAATGTGCAGCATTCAAACCAATGTGCATCGGTATCTCATTTCTAATGCTATTCTACTTTCCTAATCACTCGCACTGTGTTTAACATTATCAGAGTATTGATAACTCCTTTAGTGCGCGTTTAATATGTAACAACAAAAAAAAAACAAGAAAGTGTGAATTGTAAATGCAGAAAAATTCGTTCAATATATCATCAGGTTGAATGCATACATGCATCAATGTTAAATGTAGTACCACTTGGCATAATGGTTAGCGCATTGGACTGTCATGCAGAGGGTCTTGGGTTCGATTCTCAACCGCTGACAAAAAGTTTTTCAGGGGTATACTATCTCTTGCGAGGGATTGACAAATCCGCAATGGTATTTCTTTATTTCTCGTCATGAAAAGTGCTGCTCCTTAGTCGTTCGGAATCGGCAGAAAATTGTAGATTGAGAGTTGCAAGTCATTAGATTTAGGCTCTCTATGAGCCGTCAGGACCTCTATATTATTTTATTTATTTTGTTGAAATATTCCAAGACGGAACTTACAATCAAGCCGTAAAGCGTTTTAAGCCTAAAAATTTCTGAAAACTCGGAAGCATTTCTTTTGATGAAAACTTTACTTTGCTAGTTATGTATAAGATCAATATGAAACTTTAAAGTTAAATTTTAATCTAAAACAATGGCCAATTTTTGTTTGTGTCTTTTTCCCCTAAGGTAACAACTATGTATCTGAGTTCATAACATTTAGCCAAATCTAGGTGAAGAGAATTTATTTAACTCTACTGAGTAAGCCTAAAAAGATCCTCCTGAAGAAGTATGCAATTATGACGGGAAACAGTTTATATATAGCTTGAAATCACCTGCTAGAGGAAGGCATGTGACTCACTGAAAATTTCCGATAAATATCATTAATGAACAATGTGAATAATAATGGTCCAATATGACTGCCCTGAAGTACCTCGTTTTTTTTATATAATTTTGAACAAGATTTGACTGATTTGGTTTTTAAGAGGATTTGACTACCCTTGAAATGGTAAATACATACAAGGCGCACGTAAGCAAAATAGGGAAGAATTTAAGAGGAGTAGGAGTTGGTTTTGGAGTCCTGAATATTTAAATGGAAGAAAAAAACAGAGCTGGGTGAAATATTCTACATTCGTGTTGTACTGTAAAACAAGGAATCTCTATACTTAAAAGTACGTCCGAAATTGGTATAATTGCATTTGAATTGTCTAAGGGAATGTCAAATGAATATGTTCAAAGAAAATTGAGAAAGTTGGTTAATCTGAATGAAAACCTAGGGAAGACATTTTATGAAGAAGTCGAAAACTTTCTAAAAATTTCTAGGGGTTAATTGAAATTTTGCAAATTGATCCGTAGTTCGATATATGTATCTTATTTTAGTCTCGCTTTAAAAGTAGGAGTTAGGATCGAAACTTTCGATTCGCTTAGAAGAAGCCAATTTCCAAGCGAAAGATTAGTTCAGCAAGCGAAATTCGCTGAAGTTTTTAGAAATATCAGTGAAAATCCGTACAGTAGATTTTGACCCGAAAGAAACCCAAACAGAACTTTCCAGGTACATTAGTTAGATTTTGAGATTACAAACGAATTTAAGGCAACTACCAGTAATATCTATCTCATGGAAGAGAGAGTGTTGTAAACTTTTGCTCCACTTAAAATCAATATAATTCTTGTTAAGAAATAATTTTAATTGACAAAGTATTTTTTAACTAATAAAGTTATATCCAAAGTGCATTAAACAATAGATAAGTTTTTAAATAGTGGTTTGTTGAGTTAAAGAAAAAGAAAATAAAATCTTAATTTATATCAAAATTCATGATGTCAAATTCTAACCTCAATCGAAAAAAAAATCAAAATCAAATTCTACGATCAAACTTAGTTGACGTCTCCGGCTCTCATGGTTCTCCTTCTAATTCTCCCTTGACACCTTCTTCTTCGTCAAAGTTGTGGGATAAAATCGAGGCCCGTTTAAGTTCACTCGTAAAATCACTAAATGATTCAATCCATTTAACTTTGAGAAAAGAAATAAATGAACTCAAATCTAGCTTCGACCAACGTTTCAACGAAATTGAAAATAATTATAAAACACAGCTAAGATCATTTGAAAAGGAGATCAATGACAAATTCAGCTCTTTAAATCAAGTTGTTGCGAATTTTGACAACAAGATTGAAAAAATGGAAAATCAGTGCTGCAAAATCGACTCACTGCAAAAAGAACTCACTGTTTTAAGAGAAAACACCGATACAACTCAACTAAAGTTACAGATCGAAGCACTAACGCGGAATAATATCTCAGGGGACCTGGTTTTACACGGAATTCCCATCTTGCAAAATGAAAATTTATGGGAAATATTTAATAAATTTTGCACACAAATCAACACACACCCGATACGCCCAATTAACATTATACGTACGACACCGAAAAACCTTTCTTCATTTAGCGCGATCATTGTTAGACTCCCGCACGAAAATGACAAGATCTCTCTTCTTAAGAAAGTGGCGGAGTATTTCAAAACAAAATCCAAATCTGTTACGTTGCACGACCTTGGACTTGGTCACAGTAATCAATTTGTGAGAGTGTATGAAAGCCTTACAAAACAAAATCATGCTCTCTTTCGTGAAGCAAATCATCGACGGAAAAGCAAAATTCTGCATGCTGTATACACTAGGTATGGGAAAGTCTATGTAAAAAAATGCGAGGACAGGAGGCCAATCTGTATTAAAAATATGTTGGAACTAAAATCTGTCTGCTCTCTTAATGATGCTGATAATGAAAATGGATTAAATGTTGCTGCTGGAGGTGAAGTTGATGTTGTTGACGAAGTTGCTGTTGATGACAGTGTTGCTGGAGGTGTTCTTTAGAATATTTATTATGATTATGCAAGGTTACCAAGTATTTAAGTTTATACACATGATTTAATTTTTACTTAAATTTGTTTTTTTCTTTTTCTTTTAATAATTCATACATTTGTACAATTAATGTTAACGATGGTTTAAATGTTTGTCATATTAATGCTGGAAGTATTTCCTCTAAGTTCACTTTGATTTATCAAATGTTAGGTACTTCGAAATTAGATGTTATAATGGTATCGGAATCATGGTTAAATGAAGGTATTTCCTCACAGCTAGTAAATTTTCCTGGCTTCAAATTGCACAGAAACGATCGTAAAACTAGGGGTGGAGGCGTATGCATGTATGTTAAAGAAAATATCTCTACCAAAATAATTTATTCGTCATCCAAATCTAAAATTGAATTTTTATGCGTTGAAGTTTGCAATGATTATGAAAAATGCCTCTTGATAGTTGTATACAGCCCACCATGTTTATTCAAAGAAGAAAATTTAATAGAGTTCGAAGATACGCTGCTAACCTTGAGTGCAAAATATAATGATATTCTGATTGGCGGTGACTTTAATGTAAACCAATTTGAAAATAGTACCACGACACGTTTGTTTCATTACTTCTGTGAGAAATTAAGTTTTTCAGTCGTAAATACGCTTTGGCCGACCTGTTTCCAATCACAAAACAATCCATCACTCATTGACTTGTTTTTAACAAGTTCGAAGCACAAAATATTGGCTATTGACCAGGTCAGACCAACATCTGAATTCATTCACGATTACTTATTTTGCTCGTTTCGGTTTGATTTATCTAACTCAAATACTACCAGGACTATAAGTTATAGATCTTTTCGTTCTTTTAACTGTTCAGACTTGCAAAACAATATTCCAAATGACTATTGGGATGACATTCTTTATACAAATGATGTTGGACACAAAGTTTCATTGTTTAATGAATTAGTGAACAGGCTATATAACGAATATGTCCCAATAGTCACCAAACTTATCAAAAATTCTGTACGTTGTCCCTGGTATAATAATTTTATTGAACAACAAATTTTAGAGAGAGAACGCTTTTTTAAGAAATTTAAAAGAAATCCATCGCCCTATAACCGGTGTCAATATGTATATGCTCGCAACAAAGTTACGACTCTTATTCGCTCTTGTAAAAGGGCTTACTTTTGTCAAAAACTTAATGTCTCTTTAAGTTCCAAAGAGCTGTGGAAAAATTTGAAAGAAGCTGGTGTCACCGGGAATGGAGTATTGTCTAAATGTTCCTTAGACCCACAAGTTATGAAGTCGTTTTATGCCCCACCACCCTCTAGTCCGCCTCTACTTTTTAATATCCCGGAAAATAGTGATTCATTTTCATTTGATTGCATTGGTTCTAGTGAAGTGTTTAATGCTATTAAATCAATTAATTCGAATGCAGTCGGCTCTGACAACATTTCACCAAAATTCATAAAGCTAATTTTACCCATCGTTCTTACGCCAATGTTGCATATAATAAATACTTGCATTTATAGCAGTGAATTCCCTGAACCATGGAAAGTTGCAGTTATTTTGCCTATTCCTAAAAAAAATAGTCCAGTTGAACCATCAGATTACAGACCAATTAGTTTGTTGCCATTTTTTGGTAAAGTCTTTGAGAAGCTAATCGCTGATCAGATTAAAATATATCTCCAATTGAACAACTACTTATCGAAATTTCAATCCGGTTTCCGAGACAAACACAGTTGTGAATCAGCAGTTTTAAAAGTTACCTCAGATTTTCGTAGTGCATTGGATAGTGGTCAGCTTGGGATAATGGTTCTTTTGGATTTTTCAAAGGCCTTTGACTGTATTAACCACTCAATCTTGATTTCAAAGCTGGAAAGAAAATTTAATTTCTCAGGTACAGCAATAAAGCTTCTGAGAAATTTTTTAATCAATCGGAGTCAAACTATTAGAACTGACCAAGGTACTTCAAGTGCGTTTACGGTAAACTGTGGAGTTCCACAGGGCTCTGTCCTTGGACCCCTATTATTCTCTTTATTCATAAATGATCTACCTGATATCGTTCGAAGCTCCTACATCCAAATGTATGCAGATGATGTCTTAATATATAGTTTTCGTGAATTGGGCTTAATAGAAGATTGTGTTATACGATTGAACGAAGATTTACTTAGCATTCAAAGATGGGCTGACTCGAATAAACTCAACCTTAACCCTGCAAAAACTTTGAGTATGCTTTGCGCACGAGGTCATGTCAATTGTCGTGGTTTCCCTAACGTTGTTTTGAGCGGGCAAGTTATTCAGTATGTTAATAAAGTAAAGTATCTGGGTTTTCAAATAAATAATAAATTAACCTGCTGCGATGCTATTTCTGAAGCAATAAGAAGAATTTATTTTGCACTTCGTTCCTTAAGATCTTCATCACATTTTTTAACTTCAGAAATGAAGAAACATCTTATCAAAACCCTAGTTCTACCGTTTTTCACTTTCAATTACTCTGTCTATCCTGTCTTGGATTTCGAGTGTAAGCGAAAACTTAAAGTAGCTTTCAATGACTGCCTGCGTTTTATACACAATAAACGAAGATATGTCAGTGTATCGCATTTACAAACATCAATATTGGGGATAAGTTTGGAAAACTACCTCAGATATAGGAACATTATTTACCTTTACAACATAATTCATAGCAGGAGCCCGGAGTACTTAGGGGAAATGCTTCAGTTTGCTCAGTCACAAAGAGGCTTAAGATTAATATTACCGCGCTTTACGCACACCATTGGAGAGAGATCTTTTTTTGTAGCTGTTGTTCGATTGTGGAACACATTACCAATCGAATTACAGAGAATTACCTCACCAACCACCTTCAAGAATAAGATATTTTTGTATTTCTCAACATAAACCCAATAAATATTAAACTAATATGTACTTAAACTTATAACTTTATTTTTCTCTTTTGTTTTCTCAATTTTGTATACTGGTATATTTATAACTCATTTCATTTTTAAAAAATCTATTATTTTTATTCTTTTCTTTTTGATTTAAATAGTTATTTTGTATGACTTGGTAATACTTTTTTTCAATTCTTTTAAAAGATTAAATCTTGTTGAATTTTGTTAAATTTGAAATAAAATATTAAATACAAAATACAAAATACAAATACCAAGGATTTCTCACAATAAATTGCACCTGAATTAGAGCAAAGGATATTTGCCATATCTTTTTTTTTCTCGAGAACGGCACGCGTCTGCAAAATAATGGAATTGAAGAAATAGTGGAATTTCTGCCCTCAAGCGATTCTCGACCGATTAGTCTTTGTTTTTTGTGATTTTCACTTTATCGAAAGATCCCTCGAAATTGGTAGTCTATGGACTGCTTTCTCTGAATTTAGGTCTGGTCTATACGAATAAGTCGAAATCAATAATCAGAACTAATTGCCACAAAATCTTTGTTTTATACAAAATCACATAAGAGCTCTAGCTAGCCCCAAAGTGAATTCCTCAAAACCTTAACTCATAAGTTGTTTTCATGAGATAATTTTATGATTTCCATCGAGTTTTAATATTATTCGATAATGTTTTGAAGGTTTTTCTTCAACAAACACTGTGTCTTTTCAGGTTGTTACTTCCCACCATATTAAACTATTTTCACATAATAAATCAGCCACCTTTTCAAACGTTCCGGTGCCCTTTACATTATGCTAGTATTTTTTTTCTGTTTACCTATTTCAAAAAATAATACAAAAAAGAAAAAGACAAGAAAAACTTATAAAAAAAATAAGTAAACAAAAGTAAAAAAGAAAAGGGCAACACAAAAACCACTTCATCATCATATTATGCCATAAATTCAAAACTCAAACAACGGCAATGACTAGGATGAGGATGACTACACCTAGGAGAGGACTACGATAACTATGACGACGTTGTCGTCGTCGTCGTCATTGCGCCTGAGGCATCAACTGAAGCCTAAACTGAAACCAGTCAGCCAAACAACCAACCAACCAGCCAGTCAACCACCCAGCCAGCTAGCTACCATAACCAAACACAAGTCAACTTCCGGAAGTTCTATGGTAATCCTTATGCAGGATGCATACCGCATACGTTAGAAAATAAAAACTAACAAAATAGAATAAGAAGAAAAAAAAGAAACAAGTTCCATGACCCCAATTTCGTCCCTTATACACCCGTTTATATAGCCCCCCCCCCCCCCCATTACTCCTTCACCCATTAAAAAGAGCATGAAAGAGTGTGAAGGATTGCAAACTATCGTCAACACTGCTGGCTGAAGCTCAGATACTTTAAAGTCATAAATCTTCGCGACTTTCGCCCCTTTTTGTGCATACCTAGATATACACATACTCGTACCTATAGTTGTGCACACATATTTTCGTCCTTAAATATGCCACACATGGTTCCAATTGAATTCCACACCCAGGGCACAGTTATAGCAAGCGCAAGCAAAATAGAAACATTCCAAACGAAGTGGCAATATGCACTGGCTAAAAGTGGGGGGGGGGGGGGCTGAAGGAGTTCACAAATGGGGTTGTAATTTCAGCCATGTCCTTATAATCCTGCTCATGTACCGTTTCAAAAATATTCTTCAGCACAAAACCAGCCACAGGCGACACTAAATGCTGCTACCGCTGTAGTTGGCCTCTGGTGCAACTCAATTCTCCTCAAACCGGCTTACTGTCATGCGAAGTCGCAAAATTTATTAACCTTTTACGTCCCTAAATCGTCCAATCGTCGTAGTCGTCGTCGTCCTAGTCCGATCGGATAGTGCGGTATGGTGTGCTGAGGCTTGGATAAGAAAGGACCTTGCACCACACATCTAGCTAGCTAATCTCGCCGTATCGATTTCCCGTCATCGTTTCATATTTTAACGAACGCTCATTGAGATGGACGAGGGGACGATTGAGGGGGGACAGATGCATTTGACTCGCTCTGGTTGACTCGATGTATGCATGCAATTGCCCAAGTGGAAAGTGAATTCATTGAACATTGTTATGGCAGCGACATAACCTAATACTCCTCAGGACGAACTAACAGAAGAAGACGATTACGGACGACGAGTGCCGTTGCTGGTTGGGTTGTTGGAACAAGCGAAATACCAGAGGGAGGCGAGTTGTTGGATTGGCTATACTACACTATCAATGGTATTGGCCAAGGCAGCACACTCACAGCACAAAAAATAATCAATGAACTACTTTCCAAGTCGATTTATAGTTGCAGCACGTTTTTCTTCCTCACAAAAGGACAAACTAAAAGAAAAAAAAAAGCTTAAGATATAAAAAAGAATATCAGATACGGATACGTCCTGCCAAGTCAAACCAAGAGTATTCTTCCTTTTTAGAGGTTTTGTGTGTGCATTGGCTCGGTATCATCTTGGTTTCGTGTTGAAACCTCCCGCGGGGCGTACTTAGAGGTTTTTTTTTTTTTTGTATTCCAAGATCCAGAATCTATATCGTGGAATCGGTTTTGAAGGAATTGGATTGTCACACAGAAAATCACAAGAAAATCCACAGGAAATTACAAAACGATGAGCGCTCACAAGCAAGCAGCAGTAAAGCAGTAAAGAGATGAAGGGCAAAAAGTACTCCTTCAACCCTAAGAAACAAATTGGCTTAAAGGAATATGTATCCAGGCAGGGCTATCATGGCAAGCAAAAGATAAAGCTTGATCAAAAGCAAAAAAAAAATTAAGAAAATATTTGGTAATGGATGAGTGGTGTGCCAAGTGCACACAGGACACAGGAGTAATAGTCGAGTGATAGTGTGTTTGACTTTATTGAGTTGTTTTACACAAAGGGGATATTGCACACAGTCAACTCCAAACTGGGACCTATACGTGGAATGAAGTTCCAAACCAAAACCTTGAGGATATGGTAAAAGTCAAATGAAAGTGGTTATCATCGCACATAAATGGGACATGTACTTCATTTTACTTGAGAGAAGAAGAATTTTGACCCTCTCGCTCGTGTTGATCTAAGCTTTTCTTAGTTTTTTTTCTTGCTTCGTATTATTGAGTGCGTCTGGAGGAATATTAAACAAGCAAAACTTCGTAGACGTTTTGGATGATAATGGTTGTGACGCGAGCTCTGAAAAAGTGCCATTGGATTTTATGGACTCAAATCCATTTATTTATTACAACTGGGGGATAAAAAAAGGACATGGACTCGACTACATGTTCTGGTGGTTAAGGGACAGCGATCTAATGTCTTCGTTCGACTGTTTGTTTTGAAATTAAATTTTTTGTTTTTTTTTTTTTCCTTTGTTACGAGCAGTCAAGTCGTAAAGGGCTTTGGGTTAAAAATAATGGAGGAATTTATCAAATTGTATCTTTAAATTTTCTTTTTTTTCTTAGTGATTCTTTAAGCCCCACAAAAAGACTATTCAGCGTGAAATTTGATTAGAAAAAAGAATTATGCATTTAATTTCATTCGTTGAATTGTCGGGTTAAGATAACCCTCGCAATGTCATTATTTTATGGGTTTTTTTATAATTTGTGTTCTCGTAAAATAGTCAGTGACATTCCTCTTCTTAAACAATTTAAGCAAAATATTCTCGCTTAAGGGCATGTTCCTCCGATGATCCCAACTTCGAAAATATAGTTATTTTCAGAGATTCTTTCTTTAGCCATACTACAAGAATGTGCCGTGATTTTCCCGTTCCAGTATTCAGACACAAAAACCAATGTACATTGCTGTCTTCTTTTGAATACTCTATAACTTTCTTCAACACTCGCTCAGTGACCTCAAAGGTTTTAAGGGTTATCACAAACTGGGTCACATAAAAAAAGATTAAGTTTAAATTTTGAAAACTAATCAAAACCTTTCTGAAGTACAAGAAAGATGTTTAAACTTGTACTTCTTTTGTCAGAAAAGACCGAAGTGTGAAATAATAAATACTTGCATCAGCACAAAACTTTATGATATCAAAGGACACAGTAGTAGACAAAGTAGCCCAGCCAAATTCTGGCACTAAACACTTATTAAAGGATCAAACTCAATCTATTTTCGACCCTCTTTAGCTTAAGTAGCAATAAATTCAGAAACTTAAAATTTTCAATAATTGCTGGTAACCTAAATAAGTACAAGCGCCTCACCAAATTTTAACTCCCTTGCATTGGTGGTTCCGGAGATAAAGGACTACGAAAATCGCAAAAACTCTAAGTTACTGAAAGATCATCAAAATTATGAAACACTTCCTGATACCCTAGATACTTAATACTTCGCCCAATTTTAAGTTTTCCATTTAGAAGGCGTCTTTTGTAATTTTATATTATTGTCCTTTTTTGTCATTTGTCGCCCTGTGATTTTGCCTTTTTTCTTTGCATCTGGATGTGTCCTTGTGACACACTGAGATTCGTCTTGGTTTAGTAGATGTTTTCGATAAAGAACGGATCAGCGATCACAAATACCCACGCCCCAATGATTTCTGTGGATTCTAACCAGAAGAACTTCTTAGATGTCTCGCAAGTTTCGATAAGATGTGACACAAAGGACTTAATTTTAAATAAAGCCAAATTCTTCTTGAAGGACTTTATTCGATTATAAAAGAACACCTAGAGAATAGATTCTTTCGTGTAAGATACGAGTATTCAGATTTCTTAAAAATAAAAGTTGGGATACCACAAGGATGTGTTCTAGGTCCAATTTTATTAATTTTGTTTACAAGCTGTATAATTTAAACGGAAGGAGCTACGGCTTTCTGACGACTCTCAAATACTAGTAGTCAGCAGCAAGATCAAATATAATTAAGGAACAGAACGGTTTTGATGGTGTCATTGCGGATTGCGGATAGTGCTTAGCGAACGGATAGAATCTTAGAAACGTTTAAAATAAACTGCTAGTTTATGTAGCTGACGATTCAATATAAATCTCAAGCTGGTATTTAGTGGGACAAACTCCATCATAAGGTGTAGTTTTTGTAAAGAAAGAGTTCTACTAAAATCTGGCCACTAGAAGAAATATTTTTCAAAATGTCGGCTGGTAAACCCGAAAATCAGACAAAAACAAAGTTTATCGTATCTAATTTAGGGATTTTTACGGTTTTCAACCAAAAAACTTTGTCTATGTCATCAAAACATGGCGTATTTTGGAACTATACATTTTTTGTCGCATTCAATATGTTGGCTTGTAAATCAGTTGGGATTTGTGGATTATTGACATAGACCTGTGACTTAAGACTGTAAAATCGCAAAATTTCTGTGGCCAATTCTCATCGCCTCCGCGTAAAATAAAAATGTTCGCAAATCACTCGTGCAAATTGTACATTGTGCCACTGGCCGTGTAGCACGTAGCGCCGTCCTGTTGGAAAGGGCCAAAAGAAATTGTTTGTCATCGATCAATAGCCGTCGCAGTTGAGGGTTATGGCCTGGCCAACTTCGTTTTCGGAGAAGTATGGACACCAGAATCCACACCAAACAGTAACTTTCTCTGGACGCATTGCAATTTGGTGGATCTCGTGTGGATTGTGATTGTACCGAATTCGACAGTTTCGCTTGTTGATGAACACATTCATCTAGAAATGAGACCGGATTCGGCGTCAACTTCTTGAGAGCCCAGTTAGCGAACACACGTGGTTGACTATGAATTATCGTTAACTCTGAGCTCGTGGGTCAGCTGAAGTTTGAATGGGTGTACACCCAAGGCATGATGGAAAATTCGCCAAGTGTGGAATTGACAGCCTAAGATTTACCTGCACACTATCATAAGCAGTGGCGATAATGTTGGCAGCTCTTGCGTTTCTTTGACGAGTCACTGAACCGTTCGACTCGAATTCATCAACTACATTGTTGAAAATAGTCCTATCAGAAGGACGATTAAATGGACCTTTATCGTGAAATGTTTCTCGAACAATAGATCAACTTGAATAAGACAATTTTATCATTTGCACACGTTGCTGAACGCTTTTACTCTCCATATAGAAAGACTAAATAAATGAGAGGAAATTTGACAGGGGTCATATATAAAGTATATGGCCGCAATCGCATGTCAAATTTCGGGTATCCCTATTCGAAAACCATTTACTTTAAATCCGAAGAAAGGCTAATTATTAACAATAGTTATTTTTAGTCAATTTGAAATTTAATATTTTATTCAAAACAAACAATATTAAACTCCCAAAGGAATTAACTTCTTAGCTCCAATAAAAAAAAACAACATTCCATTCAACGTTACTCAGCAAGTGCCCATGGAAAAATGGAGAAAAAAAATATTTACTCAAAATTTTATTGATGGCTTAACGCTTTACTATCAGCAAGCTACTACGGTAAATCCCATTTGAATCCATATTTGATGCAAAAACTGATTCAACAGTCGAGTCAGTCATATGCCTCTCTGGGGTATTTGTTCAGAAATCATCAAACACTACATCATCATCATCGCATACACAGTTCCACCAAATAACCATCGAATCTTTTCTATTGAAATTATTATTATTATTTTTTTTTCTAACTTTTAGCGAGAGTGTGAATCCGTGTGGAAGTTGTTAATAAAACAGGACTTATCTATCATTCGATATTTACTTTGATGAACATCAATCAAAAATGAAACGGCCGCGGACGACGATGCGGCGCATACAATATGATTCATGTTCCATAATATGCAAACTCAAATAATTCCATGTAGAGTTAATCATCATCAAAGCGAGTGTAGGCTGCAGATAGAGAGCTAACCAGTGATACAGAGGGCGAGAGTTAGAGGAGGAAGAAGAAAACAAGGATACGAGTAACTCATCTCATTCGAATGCAAATATAAAATTGTTGTTGGCTGTGTGAATTTCACATTTTTCATATCTAAAAAACATGCGAATGATTTCACTCGACACAACCATTGGGCTGCTCCTATTCAGGACTCTAAGGATTTGACTAATCATTCATGTTTTGAAAGCAGCTTCTCGCATACATAATAACACGTTGTATTCAAACGACTGAACACACATATACATTTGTCTAGTGCAAGCAGAAGGACTCTCTTCTATTTGTATCATCATCATCATCATCTAAGCATACAAAAAGCATTACTCCCCTCAGAACGTTCTTCGAATGCTTCTGTTTCTATGCAATGCTTATGAATGCTTTTTGGTATTTTCTTGTACAGAAACAAATTGGCTACAGTGACGTTGAAAAGTCTGCATCACGGCTCCGCGAAATTAGGCCCCAGGAAATTAGGCCCAAAAAAAAAAATGAAATAAGGCCCCAAAAAATGAAATAACACCCCAAAATTCAAGAATTTTCATTGTTGTTGTTTTGTATGCATTTTTTTGGGGCCTAATTTCATTTTTTTTTTTGGGTTAATTTCCTGGGGCCTAATTTCGCGGAGCCGACAACTGAGGCTGGTTTCAAGACCGCAACTTAGGCTCTTGGATACAGCGAAGGTACACTAAGTCACACGTAATAACAGATGTTTTCACGCAGCATTTCACACAGTTTTGGAATGTGCACTATGTACAGCGAGTAAAAGGACAAGCAGACTACACACTTCCAATCAAGGAAGAACCAGTTCCAGAACCCTCTATAGAAAACTAAAGCTTCGTTATAAATAAGCTAAAGAACAATAAGACCGCACGATCTGATGGCTCGACTGCAAAGCTCTTAGAATGCTGAGGTTATGCTATGGTGAGGTGAGGTGTATGCATCAAATCATTAACCTAGTGTGGTTGGAAGGAAGCATGCCCAATATGGTTCATATACCCTATAAAAATAAATAAATAAAAAGCTAACGACTTGTAGAGAATCTAAATCTTGTGACTTACAACAACCAACCTGTTCTATGTAAGTGTTGCCGGAACGAGTGGAACGGACGTACTATGACGATTTACCAGTTCCTCGTAAGTCAGTACCCTTGAAAAAAAAAATGTTTTGTTTGCAGCGGCTGGAGTTTGAACCCAGACCTTCGGCATGACAGTCCGACCCACTTACCAATTTGGAGACATATCACTGCTATACGTTGGATATAGGATATAGGCTATTCTACATCGTATCCTTTGACATCAGGCGCGACAGATCGCCCATAGGACAGATATCCTAATAAAAGATGCTACGAATTTGAAGTGGAGACTCATCCTATTTGCACCGATTTCAAAATCCCATATGATAGCATTCATAGGAGCTCTATATATAGTGATGGCCGAACTCGGGATCCTGGAAAAAGTGTTGCACGTAACATTTGGGACACAATTTGGGAACAGGTCTTTCAAACCTTTTCAAACAGACTTTCGGCAAGGAGATTGCCTACCATCTGACTTTTTAAATTTCGTTCAGAACAGAAGCTGCATAAGGCAGACGTTAAGCCCATAGAGCACTTTTTTCAACAATCCTGTTTATCTATTGGAATATGTGTACGATATGGACAACATCATGGACAACATGAACGAAAACTTACGGAGCATCCGCGGAAGAATTATTCTAGGAAATTGAGGAAATTTCAATTTGGCGAAGTAAATAAATTTAAAACTCTCCAAACGTAAAACGCAGTTCACACTCTATAAAGCTCTTATACTCTTAGCAGCCCGTTAAGCAGCAAAGGAGAGCTGATATTGGGGACTTTCCCAAGAAAAATTCGTCGAAAGAAATAGGGTTGTGCGTTTAACAAAGGCAAATGAATGAGAAGATGTAACTGCGAACTCCAGACACCGTACGTACCCAGATGTGAATGATTAGTGATTGATGTTCTAAACACAAACAGTTCATAAATTTATGTGGTCTTAGTTCAGAGACCTGGATTTATTTTGAAGGCTGAACAAAATGATTCGCATTTCTATTGATTGGAGGAGGGCTGAGCAACAGAAAAGGTTGACTATGAACTCAATTCAGATGTGAAAAAGTGTTCTAAGTCCAGATTTCAGGTTTCAGCAGGCATAAGGAAGTGGGTGATAAGTGGGAACGATTTTTTTGTTTTGATTGTTGCACTCAGTAAACGTTACCAGAACTCAAGGCAGACTAATGAAAACATTAACGCAAGAACACATGTTTTGTTTCTAATGATTTGATTTGTGTTTGCTAAAAGTGTATTGGTCCAAGAATAGATCCTTGTGGAACACCATGTCTAAAGCAATTTGTCCGATTATATTTCTCTCATGCCTCTATATTTTGAATGCCTTTTAAGCCGTTGCAAAATATTACTCTATTTTTATAATCAATGAAAAGAAACACGAGACTACAATTATTTAAGTTTTTGTTAAAGTTTTTATTGAACACGCTGCGCTGGCGAATTTAGAAATGTCCGTGGGCTAAAGACCGAAAAAGCTACTCTACTTGGTTGATTTACTTCAATTTTATAGTAAAGAGTTTGTATTATAAAAAAACCTTCAGATATTTATTTTATTTTCAAAAACTTTTGATATTTATCTGATCTCATTCCAAGTAGTTTGTGTTAACAGTAGAGGTTTTAAATTGAGTACCTGTTCATCTACTATGCAAGATCGATTACGATAAACAAGACTACAGCAGCTATCGTGAGCGATTTTCTACAATATGATATGTCTTTATATAACTTCATCCAATAGAAAGGGTCTTTTGAATTTCACTCGCAATAAACCAATCGTTTCACGAGCTGTTTGGCATGTAGGGCCACCACCGACTTACTGAAAATAAACGTCTTCCACGCACATTGCCTAAATTTCAAGCAAAATGAGTCAGTTCAAATCTTTCGATAAAGAAATCAACGATTTCCAGCATACCTTTCGAAAAGAGTTAGGCTAATGACTATGGCCGTCAGGCCAAAAACCGCAGTCGCTGTGTATGGACAGGTTATTTTTTTGTATTCCGGACCCAAAATACGGCAGTTTTCTTTCTTTACGTACCCAGACAAATAGAATTTACAAAATTATGGTCTGGTTCATAAATTTCCAGCACCCAATCAGCGCGACAAAATTATTAATCTTCTACATTAAACATTTCTAAATTCATCGTAAAGGATGGATGTTGAATGGGCTATCATCAGACTATCCTCACATTGATCAGATACGCATCAGTTATGTTTTCACAAGAAATTTCAACAACTCACCTGCTCTATGACATAACACAAGCAGCCATTTTGAAGAAAGAGAAAAGAAAAATCAAAGGCAACAGTAACTAGAACTTAACTTTAAAATTATCATTCGGAAGATCAATGTCTTTGAGAAAATTTAAATTTTTGAATGCCATTTCGGTACACTAAAAGATTAAACTGACAGTGTCTTTACTCCCCTTTAGTAGCTCTACTACAAGAATATGACAATTCCCAGAAATACTTATACCAAAATTATACCTATCATTTCGCCTGGACTTAAAAACCTTAAGCTTCAAGATCAGGCGTTTGAAACTCAAGTTATATGCACCTAACTGGAACTAAATCGATCAAGTTGCGGAAAAAAGGGTCACCATACTTTTTTATGTTGCATATATATCGGAATTACCCTTCGGGCTATTTTAGAAGACGGTCACGCAGTTTTAAGCGACCACAGAACCCTGGTAAGATCCACCATATCAGAAACTGCGAAGTGATCTGTATTCACGAAATGATTGCTTTAAGAGAGGAAGTTTTTAAGACCAAAGTTGTAAGCAATAAAAACATCTTTTAAATCTGTGGTATTTGGTAGAAACTTGATAAGTCCATAAAATAATTTGAGTTTTTACCTCCATTTCACATGGAGCTAAGTAAAGTACTAAACGAGTCGACTGATTTTCTTCAAATTTGGAACATTTATGAGAATATTCTTTAAAAAATTATGTTCCAAATTTTAAGAAAATCGATTTACTCGTTAAGGTTCTAGCTGTCTAGAATGTTAAGGGAAATTAAGAACGAAAAGTTTCTAACAAACATCAGAGAAATATATGCTCGCATTTTTCGACGTAGCCAATAATTTTTAGGTTATGCCGTTTTTTTTTTTATTTTTCGATTGACCGATTTGTACAATTTTACAAAAATAATCAAGGTACAGCAATTGTAGTGGCTGATTTGTTTAAGGTTTTAAACTTTTAACCCTATTAAGGGATTAAGTGGCCATTTTTACAGAAGTACGAGTACAGCTTTGGGAACGTATTTAAGCTCTTAAAGAAATAAGAACAAACAAATTATTGACTACAGATAAAATAAAAATATAAGCGACTTTTTTCCACGGTCTTGCTCTCGTGGTACAAGGCTAAACTGCGATCAAGCCAACAAGGTACAAAGTTATTAATAATATAGCATTATTAAGGTAAAGTGTGAAAGAGTCAAAAGTACTTAACAAATTATTTCTTCTCAGACTTTTATAAAAGATTAGGAATTTGGGCAAAATTATATACAGTCAAACGAAAATGTTTTTGAAAAGAAATAAACTTCTTTCGTCCATTCAATCTGGTAGTAGCATAGTTGTATATCTGATGATAAAAGAGTTGCCGTGCATCAAGAATAAACAACGTAATAGGTACTTCTGGATTTTTGGAAAACCTTCGAGACAGTATAATACACCAGACTTGTATCTAAACTACGAACATCTTTCCATTTTTTCTCATCATTTCTAACTTTCTCACTTAATAGCAACCACACCCGGTGTCATTCAAGGTTAAATTGTTGGCCCTATTCTGTTCAGTTTGCTTATAAATAATTGTATCAATAATTCGCTAGTACATATGCACGCCGATGACCGATAATGCACTGATTTTTATAAGTTGTAAGCTTAGAATGATCGATGATGCAGTGGCAAGATGGAAATCTATAAAGTAGAATCAATTGTTGGAAAATCAAAAGTGTTTGCTTTTTATCCTCAATAAGGACCAAGTATCGCTTTGGTTTGGTTTATCAGAAAGTTAAGTTGGAATCTAAATCTCTAAAAACAATATCAACATCTTATTCTTCTTATGCCCATTTTTGGCGCGTTATATTTATATTAAAAATCCTAGGTACGAATTTTAATTAAAATCTTTGGAACAGTTTTTTGAGAAAATTCGTTCTAGATGAGCTGAAACAATAATTCAAATTTTGTTCTCTAGGGAATTATGTACATGAATATGGTCTTTACAAAATAGAAAGCAAATCAATCAACCCATTTATGTTCTAGCTCAAAGTGAAATGGAAGAACAGTCGTGTCTTCAACAAACTCACACAATAGTCCCGCATGGTAGAAATGGTTAGCAATTTGGGATTTAAGAAAATTTTATAATTTGACGCAAGAGTACTCGTATTCGAGTCAATTTAATCGACAAGTTTTTTGTGCGAGTTTTGGGATTGAAAAGTTTGGCTGAATTCAATTTAAGGTTTGTGATTAAATTTTGAACTTAATGTTTTAAAAACCAAGAAAAACTTTTAACAGGCTTAAATAAATTTTCTTCCAAGTCCACCTACAAAACATGTCCTATCTCTCACCATACTGAGTCCGTACATCTGTCTAAAACATGTGAACCAGTCGTGCATTACATTTTATTTCCCATTCGTCTTTAGATTTAGATTTAAGGGAATTCTATAATAAGACATACGAGTATGATTTCAAAACCAAGTCAAACTGAATTTGTTCATATTTCGTGTCACAAAAAGCTTTATCCTTCCAAAAACAACAACAACAGAACTTAAGGTCTAATCTAAACTAATCAAAAACTCCATAGAAAGAAACTTTTAAAATAACAACATTTATGACAGCTGAGCTTACGTTCCTTCGTCATCAAAGAAGAAGGAAAAATGCCATCGAATGCGAATCACCTTGTACGTTTTCGTCTTCATCAACTTGTGAGATTAAAATCTTTCTTTCAATTTCCCTCAGAGTATACTCGTACTCTCCGCAACTTGAAATTAGTACCAATCTGCTTTTCATTTTTTTTTAAGGCACCACGTGCCTGGCACACACGTTCTGATTATAAGATACAAGGGTTTTTTTACGCGAAAAAAAAGTGGAATTTTACTTCGAGGCTTTTATAGTTTTATTTACAACTGTATCTACCTCAATATAATTTCATTCTGTTTGCATCCCTCTCCATTTTCATCTTCACTTCAGTGTGTTTTGTTACGAATGGAGGTAGATACCTCTCCAGAGGTAAACCAATCTACCTACCTACAGGTATCTTGCACCATCACAAAGGGCTCTGGAAAACAGAATGGAACTTGGTAGCCCCTTCATAAGCATACTCTTCCTTCTTCTTCATCTCATAATTCCTGATTACAAAATCCCTAGAGAGTTTGTCATTGATACACTTACATCACAACAACACTCGGTTTTAAAGTAAAGGGGGCGTGTATACATATTTGTGCGGATTCAAACTGGTTGGGTACCAGGGCCGTAGCTTCAAATAATTTACATCTTTGATAAAGTGGAGGGGCATAATAGTTCAGACGACGGAGATTTCTTCCTGGTAAAATATTCGGATCAAAATTTGTTATTGGAATAAGAAAATAGAGAGTCTACGAGTATTCAAAAAGTGGTGTGATTCAGCCGCCATTTTGAAAAACACGTTCTAATCAATATCTCGAGAACTATTCATCGCACCAAAAATGTATTCATATCATTCAACAGAACGTTAAATTACCTTACTTTTTTGTAATTAACATTTTTGTATAGGATTTATATTTTAAGAGTTAGAAAGGTTAGAAGATTTCTTTTTTCAGGTTTCGCCATTTAACTCCCTTATGTCAGATTTTCGAGTCATTTTTTGCCATGAAATATGTGACTAGCCGCGCATTCAATGCTTCTTCACTTACGTGATTAAATTTCCATTAGATTTCGTTGAAAAGAAAAAACATCAGTTACTCTCGGCACGACAACCATTCACCCATGGAGAGCTGTCAAAACGACACTCGAAAACACAGATTTTCAGCTACTCGTATAACTCTAAAAGTATAAATCTTACAGCAAAAACATTTATAACAAAAAAGCGAGATAATTAAATTTGCTATAAAAAAGACTCACACAACTTTCTTGAACGATAAACTGTTCTCGAGATACAAATCAGAACACGTTTTTCAAAATGGCGGCAGATATATCTACTCAATATTTAAGGCTATGCCTTGGTACGAGCGTCAAGAATTGTATTGTAAAACAATGCAAGCAAAAATTTATTGAATTTCGATTTAAGTAAAGAAAGCAGCAAAAATAGAATATGAAGAGGGTTCGTGGGGGAGAAAGAGTCCCCTAAGGTCAATAATTCGATTCGATCCCTGCCGTCGTCTATGTCGCTTTAATTCCATTAAAAACCTTCTAAAAATTGTCATCAATGGGTTGCTGGTTTACTCATTACATGTTGTTCAGGCATAACACTAACAACATGTAATTGAGTTAAACTAGTATGCCCAACAAGGATGAACACGAATAAAATAATGTGAATTATAAGCGACATAAGACACGGCATTTCTCCGCTTTAGCTCAGCCGCCATCCCTGGAGATAAAAATATCTGAGACAACTACCAACAGTCTCAGAACATCGTGCCACACATCTTTCCTATCCTTCTTTCTCTTCATTAACTTCAAGCCCGCGCTGTGTTGAAACATTTAAAGGGTAATCATAATCCCTTGAGCGCGGGTAGATTATAAAAAAAAAAAAAAAGGCTATAACATGTTTTAGAAGAAGGATGAAATCTCAATTCCAGAACACGACAAAAAAAAAACTTCCAAAAACTTTTGTAGAATTTTTCTCAGCTTTAGACATTTAATAAGGAACCCCTTGGGGACTCATCTTTTTAACTTGTAAAATACAAATTCTTTAAGAAAATATCCTTAATAAAAAGGAGAGGTGATGCAATTTCCAAAGATAAAGGATCATACAACTTTTTAGTACAAAGAGCTGTTCTCGCCACTTTGGCTTAGACTCAGTTAGTTAAAATACCTACCTACGGCCCTGGCATGCTATCGTATTCAGCTACACACACACAAAAAATTCTTCCACATCTTCTGGATGAATTACCAGCACCAGAAGCATAGCAGCAGCAGAAGCTCAACCAGAAGCAGCATCGTCATCATCATCAGCATTTTAGTAGTAACTCTGTGTATATTATCTGTCCTCCTGTGGCAGCCGTATCTCGCAGATAACAGCAGCTGTGCTACATCTCTGGCTCACTGAATACAGACGACGTAGCCGAGGCAAGCCTCCTTTTGCAGCAGCACTTTTAGATGAAGCAAAAGTCAGCGTTTTTAAGGTGATTTGCTGTACTTCTGCTAACACAAAAGATGGGCGAGGGTTGGTGGTAGAGAGTTTGCAGCAAGCAGCTAAATATCTAGGAGGTATACGAATGTTCGTATAGGTACGAAACCAGGGCGGGGGGGACACACACAGTTATGGAAAGTAGTATAGTAGAAGGAGTGTAATTACTTTTCAAACTCTTGTGCATGTTTAATTGATTAAAAACGGAGAGCGGAAAAAAAAGAAGAAGCTGAGTACTACTACACTGCACTGCACAGCACAGTCCACATTCAATGTATATTATGAAACCTTTTGTGTATATGTGAAGCTATAGATACATAATCTATCTTGTGGATAGGATATGTAGAACGCCACGATACCGAGCTTCTGGTTGTAATGAGTTGAACAGAACAAAAAAAAAACAGAAAAGAAAAGTGAACATTTTTCATATTTTCTCCTTTCGGCTCTGTAATAATCTCTCGCGCACTATGAGATATGTATGAGTATTTTTTTTGTGAGGATTTTTCATTTTTGTTTCAACGCCACAATTCATGATGATTTTTGCTTCTGAATAAAAAATCCGATTAAAATTCAAGTAGTTGGTTAGGGGTTTTTTTCTACCTGATTTTTATTTTGCTTTTGATCAAAGAAGATACTTAAATGGATTTGCAAATAAATTGGATCGAGACTTATAAATCACGATGAAAAAAAATAAATATATTTTGCATCTAGCAATTTCGTTCATCAACTTAAATTTTTCAATATGCAAAGAGCCAAAAAGCTCAAGCCATTTCACACTAGCATTTGGTATAATACTCTGGGACAGGACTGTTAGGGATAATCGTTAGACAAAATATAAAACTGATTCTATCGGTTTTGAATATTTTGATATGCGAATGGAGAACATTAGTTTAAAGAGATTGTTTTATACAGGTAAAATACATTCTCACTTCAACTAATTCCAAAGAACGTAATCTTAAGAGAATGCAATCGTGAAAGAAATTAAAAGATCGCAGTTTCACTTTCGAGTTTCTGCAATCACGAATCATTTGAGACTAAAAAGAATGCAATCAATTGTTTCCCCATTTATTTTTCAGCGCAATCAATTGAATGCATTCTTTTTAGAATTCGTGCCTTCTTTTGCATTCCTTCTATTAATCGCATTCCTTTGGTCTTCGAGATGTTCTCATGTTTAATGAGGTCTCAGAACGTTGGGTTTTTGGACAAAAGAATGTAAAAAATTCATGCATTCTCAAAAGATTGCATTCATTTGATTGAACGGCGACAACATTATTGAAGCCTTTTTAATGTCACACAAATGATGATTGCAGAATTTTTTAGGTGAAGTCTTAAATTGAAGTCAAGTAATACATTCTTTTGATTAAATCCAATTAAAGATTTTTAAAGATTGGATTCATTCATAGCCCTGCCACTTGTTCTACCAAAATGTTATCGATTTTCCACAAGCTTACAGTAGGGAGAAATATCCTGTTAAACCAAACAGATATAACCTAGTTATCAGGTTGTTTTTATTTTTGCATGTTTTAAATAAATAAATTTTAGTGTCGTGTAAAATCAACACAAGTTGCTAATAACATTAACATGACACCCTTTAAGCTTCTCATGAGCTTAACTAAGGAACAATGTAAATTAACCTTCTGAAGAGAGAGACACTGCAATTAAAATCTATATTAATTAGATTACTAAAAAAAAAAACTGTCCAAGATGGAGCCTTCTTCTATGGGATA
Organism: Chrysotoxum bicinctum; assembly: GCA_911387755.1. Classification (NCBI taxonomy): domain Eukaryota; kingdom Metazoa; phylum Arthropoda; class Insecta; order Diptera; family Syrphidae; genus Chrysotoxum; species Chrysotoxum bicinctum. Next base: position 10,926,535 of record OU426988.1, read on the forward strand.
GACCAGAACTTGTACATTTTAAGTTTTGGAAGATTCTACCTTTTCCTAGTTCAAAGAGCGTATGCGAATGTTTTTTGAATAAACGTCAAGCCTGTTTGTGTGCTTCCCTATAAGACAGTGTCCGCTTATGACTACAATTACGGAGCACTTAGTGAACTGTTAAAGTTCCCTAAGGTATCGTTGAGACCGTCCGCTTCTCTTAGTCCATTTAATTATAAATAATTTTGTTTTCTTACCACTTCATTATTTTTAATTATATAGAGCCGGGTCAAGTGTTCCACATTCGTGTAGTACGGCAAAAGAGAGAATCTCTGAACTTGACAGTACGCCAGAATGTGGGCTGATTTTTAAATGTTAATTCTTAAACTCTTTGAGATGTACGAACACCTATCGTCGTGTTTTGCATCGTCTTAAAAATTTTCCCATATAGCAGATGCCTCTTAGCAAGAAGTTCTCTCCTCCTTAAAGCCCAATCCGCCATTTGATTTATTTATTTATCTTTTCTGTGAGAAAAGCAGAGGATAAAACTTATGGTGTTGACCATGACATAGATATTTTCAGATTTCTTGCATCGTTTATGTTTATTTTCCTGATGAAGTTTTTTGTTATTATTTACGCAAGGCGTAGTTTATAGCTCGAGAAGTTTATCTATGGAAGATGCTATTCCATCCGGTTGTGTTTAGTTAGACAGCGAGTGGAGGTAGGAGCGGATACTGAATTACGGCGGACGTTTGAAAATATTTTTATATTTCTTGTGCTTTTTCAGAACTATGTACTTTACGTCGCGTCGTGACCTTCATCTTGAAGATGGAATTATGATTTGTTGATTAGTTAGTTGAACTTGCTGGTTGGTTCTATTTAAAGAAGTTCCGATTGAGATGATTTTCATTTTGGTAGCCCTGTCACAGCCACAGGGTATTATTTGTGCGACAGAAGGAAAGCTAGTAAAGTTTGGTCTTTTCACTGCCACACGCGCTCCATTGTGCGACTGACGACAGTCGCAGTCGTTTGCAACTTAGAGTAAGTTAGGCAAAGTGCGAAAAGCAGTTTTCTGTGAAAATTTTCCGGTTCAAGTTGGTAATGGAATTTCTGTGGCGGCTTGTGTTTGCGGGGCAGTGCGCGGTGACCATGAACAAAGCAAATGTAAGAAAAGGATTGTTCTTTTATTTGTTCTTTTTTGAATTTCGCATTTAAGGAAAATTCGTAGTCAAGTCTTGATGTTCAATAAAATATTTATAACAAAAAAAATTCCTCGCTTGTTTCCTTACTCCTTTTTGATTAAGGTTGGAATATTTAAATACGCTCGTCATGACTGATTAATAAAATAAAAAATAGTCGAAAGACGTCGGCTACGAAGGTGATGGTGATGTAGACCCAATTAAAAGCAGGAAGAAGGATTGTGTTTATTTTGTGTTTCTTGAAAATAATGAAGGAAAAGACGACACCTCGAGGGGTGTTAATCGTGGTTTTTTTTGTTAGCGTTTGTCGGTATCGATTTGGAGAAAATGCAAAGATAAACATACAACAAATATCTTGAGAGAAGTTTAAAAAGTACCTTTTTATTTTTTTTTTGGTTTTAATGTCTATCATTCTTAGGCTGCTGTCACGTTCGGAATTGACATGCTTTTAGCAAAGAGATGGGATCGTTTTTTTTTTTTGTGTATTATTATTTCGTTTGGCACCAGGATTTGTTGATTTTCATGGAATTTGATCTTTCGAAGAGGGTACATTTTTTGTATTTTGAAGATTTCTGTAGATTAAATAGAATTTGAGACTTTTATTGAAGTTTAAATTTTTGATAATATAACCTTATTTTTTGTTGGTGTCTGCTGTTTAGTCCTTTGTTCAGTTGGATTTTAGTGTATCCATGTTAGTATTTTAAAGAGGCTTTAAATTTTTAGAAGGTGTAATAACCTGAGGAATGCGTGTTGGTTCGAACAATAAACGATAAAAGAACCCTTTTTATTAGTTGTTACATGAAGAAAAACTTTGTAAGCGGAAATGCCTTTTGAGAAGAAGCGAAAAGTCCTCCAGGAGTATCTCTTGTCATAAAAAAATGCATCTCATGGTGACTATTGATGCAGATAAAAAGACTATTTTGCTGAGGATTCAAACAAATATAAAAAGACTCCGAAAATCAGACTCGTAAATTTAAATTCGTAAGGGAAGGGGATTCTTTATAACGCTTGGTGAGAATTTAAATCCCTGATTGCAATGGAACATAAAATTAATATTCTTTTAACTCTTCGAAGACATAAATTATGATCATTTTTTGTGGTACGATAAACTTAGCTTAACCTTGTCTAAACACAAACATTGGGAAAATATTCATTGGACCCTCTGTTTTCTATCTTATATAAGGTGGTTTCATGCGCAAACCACCAGGAAACAAAGTGTTAATCAGAAGTTGTATTAAGGAATCGATTGCTGGAAAGATAGTTTAATCTAACTAACTTTAACTTAACGGCGCTATAGTCTGGAGTGAACTAGAGCCACACGGATATGTTTTTACCAGCCAGCTTGATGTATACTAACAGTGTCCAGTTGGATGCGCTAATCTGGTTGAGATAACACCTTCCACTTTTGCGCGCCAATACAGTTCCGCTTTTTCTTTTTTGAGCAGTCCCTCTAGGTCGGATTCAAAGCTTTTCCCGGCCAGAGTGGCGCTATAGTCTGGAGTCAACTAGTGTCATAGCGAACAAGCTTCTACCAGCCAGCTCGATCCTAGCTAGCTGTGTCTAGTTGGTTGCGCCAAGTTGGTTGTTAACACTTCCACTTTTGCGCGCCATCATAGTTTCGATTTTTCTCTTTTAAACAGGCCCTCGAGGTTGGATTCAAAGAATTTCCAGGCGGAGACGGAGTGGCGCTAGAGTCCGGAGAGAACTAGGGCCTCAACGAATAAACTTCTACCAGCCAGCTCGATCCTAGCTAGCTGTGTCTAGTTGGTTGCGCCAAGTTGGTTGTTAACACTTCCACTTTTGCGCGCCACCATAGTCCTGGTTTTCCTTTTTGGAGGAGTCCCTCGAAGTCCGGAGTCAACTAGGGCCTACACAAAGCCTCATTTGAGGTTGGGCCTAGTTGTTGCCATTTTTTTTAACTTTTTGCCTTGTTCGATGTCGCTGATCGAAAAGGTCATTGTTGTATCTTCTCATCCACTTTCCGGCAAATAATTCCTGGATAATTTTACTCTCAAAAGAATATGAGGTGATTTCATCTAGCTTAGCTTTGTCAGTGAAGCTTCTACCCATGTATATCCTATGAAGACCGGGATGATAAATGTTTTATGTAGCACCACTTTAGTTTCTCTAAAGAGGACTTTGTTACTTTTCCTCCTTATCCTAAACGATTGGCAAAATCTATTCTCCGGTTCATCAAATCGATGTCTTAAATTGTAGCGGCTGTGCCAAGGTAGGCAAACCTTTTAATAACTTCGAAGTTAAAGGTGTCTACTGTGTAAATCTGACCAAGAGGTCGGATTTAAACGTGCTTTCTTCGGTTACTTCTAAATGTTCGCTAGAGCGCCACAGACACCCCAATTTGCAGTTCCGATGAAGTCAATATTCTCGGGGTACGCAAGTTACCAGAAGGACTACTGAAATATTGTGCCTCATTGCTGATGCGAGAATTTCACACAATTCTCAAATGAACAATGTTAACGAAGTCGCATGACAGTTGACAGCCTTTGACATTAAAGGTATGGTACTCGTATAGGTATGGTCCTTCTATTCAGCGTAACTTTGTATGTCTCTCGCTTAGCTGCATGTGCTTGTCGGTATTTAAAGGGTTTCATTGTGGTGCTCCCGCTTGTTTGAGGAGGAATGTCTGAGGGCAATGTTTTCAATGGTTCTTAATATTTTTTTTGATACCCTTATATGTCGATCAAGCCCGTTAAGGGTGTAGATGGGTTACAGTAAGCTATAGACTGAAATGTCAGAGGGTACTTCTAAATTATTGAAATTTCTGTTGTCACATAATAAACTGGCTAGGGAGAGGTGACGTCTTCTCAGGGCGTATTCCTTTCCTTTACCCTCACTTTAGAAATCATCCCCCCACCAGGCCTGTAAGAGCATGTGGCTCCTTGCAACGTCTGGTAGATGAGTTTGATATATCAGTGTTTGGTGTATATGTTCCTTTGTTTGGCAGGTATTCGCCAATTAAGTCGAAGAGGATTTTAGCACGACTTCAGATACACGTCAATATTTAGGACAACAATACTCCATTTGCAAAACGGTTCCATGATTTGTTGGACTAGTCCGTGATTTGTAAGACTCATCATGGATTTGACGGGCTGGTAAGTGATTTGTAGGATTTGTCATCCTTGTTATTTGCTACATGCATCTATGATTTTTCAGTTTTGCCCGTGAGTTTGGGAGATTTTTCTGCAATTTGTCCTTCATATGAGATTTGGAGGAGTTGTTGGTGATTTAAAATATACGTGTGTGATTTTCAGGACAGGTAGCTTATTTGACGGATTCTTCATTGATTTAGCGATTTGCCAGATTCACATGTAATTTGTTGGGTCTATCCGTGATCTGCCTTAATTGGCATTCTCCAGAGAGATCTTTGTGCCTATGATTCATGTGCAACTACGGAACTGGCATCGGGTCATCTCGGAGAGTTTTCAATACTTGCAATGTATATTTTAAAACAAATACATGTTTAGATTTTAAATTTGTATTTTTAAGAAAAAAAGACTGAAAATCCTAAGTTGCGCACTTCTTTTCATAGAAACCCGGTAGATCGGAAGAGCAAAAACGCAGCTTTTGAGAAAAGTACATCACATGACCTAGTTTCGATACTTTTCCAAATTTCATTAAAAAACAAAAAGGCAACTCGGGACTCTCATCTTCTCCAATGTAACTCCATACACTTTTTGATGCACCAATGTATTTCAAGTTAACTTTATCTGTTGGGATTCTATCAATTATTTTTTTTCTCTAAAGATTTCCCAAACAAAATCCCTATCAACAACCGACAATTTTATTTTTATTCACCCCAAAAATACCAATTTCCATGGTTTTTGTTTTAAATTGAACGAAAATAATAAATCCTTAAAAATGAAATTTACGCACAAGTAAATTCACTCCAAACATGAAAAAAAAACGTAAAATTTCCTCTTAGAGATGATCAAAATCAAATTTTCGGAAAAGCTTCGTTCAAAACAACAAAAAAAACGAGAATTTCAAAACATTAAATCTACCCCCGAAGCTTGTCAAAAACATCTGTTTTTTTTACTACAAAAATCCATGGAAAATCCTTTATGCCGGATATAACATAAATCAACGTCGTATTTCTTCTGTGCAAACACACGAACACAAACACACACTCTCAGATACATACATCTGTATACATCAAAACTTCCTTGAAAAACTTAAATGAGCCAAAAAGAAAATGTTGAAAAAAATAAAATCCAAAGAGCCCTCAACGATTGTAGAAAACGTAAAAAAAAATAAACTAAAATAATAAAAAAACACATTTTCCTAAAAACCGAGCGAAATGCTTTTAAACAAAACTTAGTCGACCCCGACATCATTCCGATTGAACTAAAAAAAATAAAATAGGAAAAAATAAAACACGACTCCTTTAGCAACAACCAACACTACTATTTCCTAAGTGAAATCAAATATCCGAATCAAAGGCCGCAGGATACTATTTCACTCCTCAACAGACATACACAAACACAAGTCGGAAAAAAAATACATTCACACAAAAAACAACATCTGAAAACTGAAAGGATTGCTTCAAGCCATAAAAATAAAAATTGTAACACAACTTCTTCCCTGTGACTTCCTTGGTTTTGTTATAAGCAGCAGCATACTTAAGACACAGGACGAAAAGGATCAACGACAGAGTGAGATAGAGTAAGAAGAGGGGGAAAACCAACATGAAAAATGTGAAACGAAATGTGTGCTAAATACTATCATGACTAGGTTTATAGTTCTTCTTATTCTAGCCCCCTCCCCCACTCACGTTTGCCTGCTGTACCTGCCATACTCGCCGTACTTCCGTTTTTCCCGGACGCAACACACAGTATTCCATTTTCATAGCACATTGTCGTTACAGGCTGCAAAGTGTCTGAGAGAGATAGAGAGAGAGAGAGAGAGAGAGTGAAAAGTATTTTTGAAGGAGATCTGTTTTTGTTTTACTTAAAAACAAGAAACCGGTAAAAGAATCTCCCTGCAAACATACAAGCTCGCGTGAATGCATAGAAAAAAAAGTGGGAAATCCGTTGAGTGAGAACGGCTCGCCTGCTCCGCTACTTTGTTTTTTGTCTTCGTCGACTTTCATTTGTTGTTTTCCCCCCCCGAAAACCGAATCACCACTTGTCACTGCTCTGTTCCAGAACAGAACAAAAACCCAGAAAGAACGAGCTCTTATAATAAGAAGTCTACAGAGGAAAAGTAATTGTGCACACAAAAGCCCTGCACTGAAGCGGGGGCTGAACCAAGTGACAAAAAAAGGAATTCACCGTGCAGTAGTTATAGGGCTAGCACAGCACAGTAGGGCAGCAAGGTATGTTCGTCCAGAAACTTGAGTATTATTATTCATTTGCAGTTTTGGGAAAAAAGAAAGACTGGTATCTAATGTCTTACTGTGAAGTTTTTATCTTGAAAGTATGCAACTTTTCTCTCTTTTCTTTTATGTCAAGTCTGCCTCTTCAAAGTAAAAGTTATTAAACTGGACAAAAATGCTGAATAGTTTTTTTTTTTATTATGGAAAGCAGGATAATAATTTTGAAACAAAATTTCATATTTTATATTTTTTTTGCTCCCAAAAATATGCAACTTATAAATTAAGTTATGTTTTTGTTCAAGTTTAAAAGATGCTTAATTTTTGTGAAAGAAATTTAAAGAAGTTGATCAGTCAATTTCTGTTTATTCTTAAAATAATTGTTTTTTTTTATTGTTTTTTTTCGTCTGAACCAAGTTCTTAATTACTACTTTTATTTTATTTTAATCGAAATAATATTTTAAATAGAAAATTTCACTCATTGCTCCTACGCCTAGATGCTTAAGACCTCTAAGAAAATTCAATAATTGTTCGCCAATATAGAAATAGAAACTACGTTTCTAGGAAAACTCGTAGCTATGTATGTATTTATTTTAATATTTATATGCAAAGTTTTTTGTTAGTGAAGTATAAAATTTCATTTGAAATTTATAATTTGATTTTAAATTTTTTTTTAAATTTAGTTTTCACATGGAAATTAGTTATTTTGAATAAAAAAAATGCTCTCTTACAATTTTTCAAAACTTTGTTCTGATTTAAAAAATTTAGTGGTAAAAATTATGTGCAGCTAAAAGTATAGATCACAATTTGAATCTAAGGCTGAAAAAAACGCAAACTTAAGGTTCAAAATTAATTGTTAATTTTTATTAATAAAAATGTTATATGTTATTTGGAAAATACTTTTTTAACAATCTTAGTTTTTGAGAAGAAAAACCAATTAAAAAATATTGAAATATTTATATTTTTCCTTCGGGTATGCAATGTTTTCTTTAAATAAAAACACAGCCTCACAAAAACAAATACGTCCTCTGACTCTTAGATGAGACCATGTGTCTTATAGGTTTTTGGCATCGCTGAATTCGAATCCGGGCTTCTTTTGACCCTAAAATGTAAAGGTCAAGGTCAAAAGAAGGTCAAATCCCTAAAATCTAACGATATGATATTTTTGACCCAAGGATTCTGAAAGACTACAAATATATACATATTATATAGGTTTTCAGATTTTTCAATGATTATTTCGCAATTTGACCTTCAAATGCCCTTAAACCTGACCTGATTGGGTCAAACGGACTCCTGATTTGAAATCAGCTATGCAAAAAACCTATCAGAGACCTGGTCTCATCCTAGAGTCGGAGGTCTTTTTTTTTTGTTGGGCTGTGTAATTGATGAATATTAAGTTTGATATTTTAAAACTTGACAGATTAATTACGAGTATATGCGTCCGTAAGTGATCGATTAGTCTCTCTTTCATTGAATTAGAAATTATTTTTTTGATCGTTCAATTTGAGTTGTTCTGGATAGTCTCTAGTATTATTTTCAGTAAGCAAGTGCTGGTGTGCCCCAAGGGTCCGTTTTGTCTCCGACACTCTTCGTTTTCTTAAAAAATAATCGCTTGTCTGAATTTATTGATCAGCTTGATTGTTAGCAACTTCTTTTATAGAACTGGGACGAAGCTCATTAGATTCCAATCTTGAGAGCTTTATATAATGGGGTATTAGAAACATCGGGAAATTTGATGTTTCAAAAACAGAAAACTGTCTTTTGTCGTCGAAATATACCACCCAAGCAATTTTGAAGAAAATTGGAAAGGTTTTCACTGTCGGTGATTGTCGCATGATACTGACAATCTTTTATGGAATGATATATGTACATACGAGTATATATATGTATCAACAAACCAAAAACGTAGCAAAATACTTAGGTTTCATTTATTAATTATAATTAGCGCACCTTCAAGGAACTTCGACTGCAGTAATAAAGCCTTAAAATAAGAGCGATAAGGAAATTTGAAAAGAAGGTTCAATAGAAGGAAACCGATGTATGTACATTGATTTTGAGTTTTGAAATTAGTATGAAATACCGGGCTTGGTAAAGTATTCCACGTACGTGATGTTTGGTTAAATAAGTAATATCTATTTGTCCCAACTTGGGCTCAAGGGTTCATAAATTGATGAGCATTCTTGCTAAAGGAGAATTGCTTTCAAATTGTTTCAAGGGAGAAATACTGCTACCTATTTCACTGGAATACTGTTTGTAAATTTAATGAGCTGATCACATATTTTAACGTTGCAGTTCTACATTCAAAGAGTGGAAAAACTGAGTGCTGCCTTTAGCTTAACAATGGAGTAAATTAGAAATTTTAATCAAAGGGTCAAAAATCGGAAAAAGTGTTAGGAAAAGCCCAGAGCCCTGTGGCACACCCGCATTTGTTTTGTGTTAGATTTCGTCGAAAAAAATGCAGGCGTTTTTGACAGGACTACTTGATTGGAAAGTCTTTCAAATGCTTTTAAAATATCAAGCCAAGTTTTCGGTATAATAAGCCACCAGTATGCTGGACATTTAAAAGCTTTCGTTTAAGATATTTCATGATATGTTGATGACAAAATCTTCAATTAAGTAGGTAGGTTCACTGAAAATGAAGAGCAGAGGTGCAATATGCTGCTCAACACACACTTCCCAGGCAGTTTACCATTAGATGGTAACTTGGTAGAGAGAACACCTACCATACCAAACAGAGGTCTGGAAAATAGCCACGACCATTTGCACAGGTAAAAGGATTGATGGGTTTATTAATACCTTTCAACCCTACAAATCACCAGGTGCAGATGGTATCTTCCCAGCCCTTTTGCAAAAGGAAAAAGAATACCTTATTAGCCTTATCTCATTAAAATTCTTCGGAGTAGCATTGCTCTTGGGTATATACCAAGTCTATGGAGAACAGCTAAAGTAATTTTCATTCCCAAAATATGGAAAAAAGACACAACCCATCCGAAGTCTTTCAGGGCAATAAGCTTAGCATCCTTTATACTGAAAACTTTCGAAAAGGTAATTATTGACAACTTTATAAGATCAGAAGTGGTAATAAGTAGGCCTCTCACTCAGCGACAACACGCATATAGGGCGGGAAGATCAAAAGACTTCTACCGCAAATGAAACGCAGAGGGAATTATACTAGATAGTAAATTCCTCTGGAACAAACACTTAAATACTATAGTCGGGAAAGCCACAAAAGCCCTAATGATTTGCAAAAGACTTGAAGGCAAGTCATGGGGATGCAAACCGAACATCCTCAGTTGGATGTACACTATGATGGTAAGACCCATCATTACCTATGGTGCGGTTGCATGGCACAAGAAAACCGAATTAACAAGAACTAGGAAAACCCTAGAAAAAAGTTCAAAGGCTCGCATGTATCTGTATTACGGGAGCAATGAGAACTTGCCCTACCGCAGCTATGGAGGTTGTCCTCCATCTATCCCCTCTACACGAGGGCATTAAAAGTGCTGGAGTGGGAGTTATCATAAGGTTCTCAAAGGAAGGAACTGGGACAGGCAAAGTTATTGGTCTCAGAGAAAGGGACTTAATTGACAGGTCCACAATAACAAACCTTATTGACATCCCAAGAGATGGAATGATCAAAAAACATAATATCGAGAAAAACTTTCTTACACAGTGCAGTAACAACAAAGACTGGATAGGAGAGGAAATAAACTACACACTCGAAATATACCATCAAATGATGCACTGATGGTTCGAGAACAAGCGAAGGGACTGGTGCAAGAATCTTTGGGCCAAAAACCAACCTTTCCATACCGATGGGGCAGTCCACCAGCATCTTCCAGCCATGTCAGGTAGTCAAGCAGCACCCAAGGCACTCCCCCATGTGGGAGTGCATTAGCAGGCGTTGGTGTTCATGGAAACGAAAAGACAGATTCCCTAGCAAAAATAAGCGCTTTAACTCCTCTCACAGGGCCTGAACCCTATTGAATGAATTCCCTAAGCTGAGACAGGCGAAATTACTACTGGGCAACTACAACCGGCAACGTTTCGAAAACTGCAATAACTTAAGCAGGAATAACCTAAGAATAATAACAGGTATTCTAACAGGACACTGCGAACTTAGAAGACACCTTAATTCACTTGGTGTGGTAAGCAGTGCTACTTGCAGATTCTGCAACATGCATAAGGAAACACAGGAACACATACTGGGAAAGTGTTGTCCAATCATGCAGCACCAAAGGAAAACCTCTCTAAAAATGCTCCAAATACTAAAATTGCTAAAAGCAATAGGCTTGGAGGAGGAACTGCAGGATGAGCCAGCTCATCATTTTAAAAGCGGGGGCACAATAGATCTACAGGTCGCAGTGCAATAACCCCCCCAATACAATTCATTCTTGCAACTTGAAAATATGTTAACTTTTTGAGCGATCGGGAAGCTCTCAATCACAGAGAGTGGCAAATTGTTTTCAGGCAGCGTGGAAATTGCCGCAAATTGATCCGGAAGAAAGTTCGCTTTTTCTAAACAATTAAGCTCGTCGGAATGTTGCAAATGTTTCTAGTTTATCAATATTCAAGACGATAACTAATCTCTTACATCCTAAGAGCCTGTCTACAGTTCGAGTTGTAATATTATTTCACCTTCGGTTTAATCCTCTTAGGGGTATTCGGGATAATGTTTTCATGTGATCATATCAGTCATCGATCGAACAAACTGACCATATAGGTACAATCGGTTTTTTTTATACAGCCAAACGGTTCCTTTTGGAATTTTTTCTTTAGCCTGGTAGTTGTTGATTGGAAAAGTCGCTGAAATGGTACAGTGATCTGACATTCGTAAGAAGATGAGAAATGTATGGTTTATTTTTTTCAGGGTTTCAGGGTTTCACTCAGAAGAATCAGAGTTTGTGTTTATCTGAGATTCTTTTAGTCTGAATTTAGCAAAGAGAAAGAAGACAATAATCAACGCGAAAAATTTCACTAATTTCAGAAATAGGAAGGTTCTGAAACACAACTTAGGCACACAAAGCAAAGTTGCAACGTTGTCTAGCAACTACTTTAAGGCATACACACGCCCAAAACTTTGATAAATGTAAGCCTCATATCTGATTGGTTACCCCCTTACTAATTTCAACCCGTCCGTTGAAGAGAATCTAGAACAGAAGCCGAAAAACATTCATTACGAAAACTTTTTTTTTTTTTTTGTATACCTCCCCTCAAACAGTTCCGCCGTAATACTCGTCGAGGTAAGGATGCTCATCAGTTCAACCTTGAGCTTTATTTCGGACGAAACCTAAAATATAGAGATTGATTCATTAGTCGCACTATTGACTATTTAATGTGCAAAAAGGGTCTCATTTTTTTCGAATCTGTGACTTTGAAGGTATAAATCCAACAAAAATATATTTTTAACAATAAGTAGACAAAGATTTTAATTTCCTTTAAAAACGGTTCAAACTACTTTTTGGTGCAATGAGACGTTCTCGAGATATTTGGTGTGTACACAGAATACGAGTAATATGTCGAATTTTAAATTGTGTAGATATACACATGAAAGAACTTCCCACTCGTGTGTTGAAGTTTTTTTCTTCAATTTGACTTAGATATATCAGTAATTTGTTAAAAGGACAGCTTCATCCCAACATTTTAGGTCTAAAGAGCGTTTAAAGTGTACCCAGTGTACGGTTCAGTAACCGGAGCGGGTGCCTTGGAAAGTTGGGTGTATCTACAATCCCAAAAAACATACAATATCTGTCTCTTCCAGTTACTGATATTTTCTCGAAAACAGCTATAACAATTTTGATAAAATGTTTAACCTTAAAAACTCCTATTTTTTTTATAATTTTCGTGCCTCATGTCCTATAACAAGCTTTGCTATAAAATAAATCTTAACTCACACGTGTCATCTACTGAGGTTTTATCATTTTTTTTTCACTCTTTTTTTTTAATTTTTCTTTCCTACTTTTCCATATAATCTGCCCCACTGTACCAAACTATGGATGGCTTCGAACACAAAGGGGTACATTGTTCTATTTTTTTTTTTAAACAACTAGCTGGCACAAAAGTAGAACCAAGAAAATTTAGAACGGAACGGGCCAGAGGGGGCGTGAAAGCCTTACTTTGCCTCAAAATCAAATTTATCCCTCTGGTACTTACTCTACTACGTGTGAACCTAAACCAAAAAAAAAAACCCAAAGGTTCTTCACAAAAACCAAACAAAATCAAAAAAAAAAAAAAGAAAAGAAAAACAAGAAGAAAAATTTGCATACTGTGCGCTCTGGCACTTGAAAAAGTGGCCCAATTCTTTTTAATTTGTTCCCACGAGTGCTCAGACTCCGGGAGGCTGGTGCTGCTTCTGCTATGACTTTGGCACTCACCTGCCAAACGAATAAAATTTAGATTTTTTTTTGTCCTGCCCACATCACACCCTCAGTGCCTTTGCCAAAAAGAAAGTCGGGACAAAATATTGAAATTAATGCACAAGAGTTCCTCGCTCATTAGTTCTCATTTTTTTTTTTGTTTTTGAAATATTTTCGAGGCCGTTTTTGACCCTGTATGGGGAATGTATGTGTCGATTTAAGGGCTTTACGTGCATCGAGATGAAAATCTGCATCTGTTTCACTTTCGCTTTCGCCGTTTTTATGCGATGTGCACCTCCATTCTTCGCATTAAAAGCGCACGTTTTTCTGTGTACACACCCAGGACACCTAACTTTCATCCTCGTTTTTTTTTTTGTTTTGTTTGGTTAGGATGCATTTTGTCGAATTGCATTCAAGTACCGAAAGGAAAGTGTGAATGTTTGTGTGTGTTATATTATGTGAGACGTATATAGCTTGGCTTGGCTTGGCTCGTTGTCCTTGCAACAAGAGATGCTTTTCGTTTTTCTAGGATTTTCACTTTTTTTTTTCCGTGATATATTCCAGTAAGAGGACGAAGATGACGATGATGGTGATGATGATGAGGATGTGTAGAAGAAAGATTCATAGGCATACACAAGACCTAGAGAGGACGAATAAATATGGTGGTAAGCAAAAACAGAAGAGTGCTGTTTGAGGAATGAAAAATGAAAATAATTGAGGCCAAGTACCTTGTCGTCACGTATACATTTGTCATTTGAGTTGGCTGTTTGCGAATGGATGTGGAGCGCGCGTCTATATGGACGAAAAAATAAAATTCTTAGCATACTTACTAGTAGCCTTGAGTTGGAAAATGAATTTTCTTTTTATTTTGAAGTTGCTTCTTCGACTTTTTTATGATTTAGTAGAGGTAAGGGCACAGATTGGGGTCACTGGTCATCATCATCATCATCTGATGGTTGAAATTTAATGGATATTTTTTTTTTTGCTTCTAGTCTAACCATCTTCATTCTTAAGGACTCGTTTTTGTGCATTGTAACTTTTAGAGACATGATAGAGTATAACAGCTATGTAGGAACCTATTTGTAAAAAGGTTAAAGAGTGCTTGCTTTTGGAATGCATTAGATGATCTGTGTGAAGGATAAGAGCAGACATAGTGGATGTTGAAGCAAAAAACTTATGTTGGAGGTCACTTGTCGCTGGCAATGGCAAAATAAGAAGAGGTTGGGCTCAATTGACCACCCACCATCAATTTCTAGTTCATAAAATTTATTACAAAGAAAGGTGGAGTTTGTTGAAAGTGATATAGAAGTTCTGCTTTGCGGACACGAGTAAAAAAAAAACAGTTAAATAGGGAAGACAGATCTGTGTCAAGACTGCGATTTTATATTTGAGTGTCATCCTGTCGCTCAGAAAAATAAGACTTTCCCTCCGGAAAAAAAAACCGACCATGCTGAACTTTGGAGCTGTATTTTTATGTCGAATCGAAATTACGAGAAAATAAACTTTTTATATATAAAGTTTTTAATACATTTTTAAGAAAATTAATAATATGTCCTAAAGACCACTTAAGGACAGATTTTTAATTAAAAGAACGTCACGAAAATCTGAATTGGCATGGCAAGACTTATTTGGTGGTTAAAAAATTTGCTAAAAAAAAGGGGCTTCGGACATTTCTTCATAACGATTAATGTGTCAATTCCAAAAATTTGGAACAAGTGATATATACGGATTTAAGACTAGTAATATCTAATCTATGACAGAGATAGAATAGGACCAGGGAGATGCTCACAAGAACAATGTTGCGGCTTATGATCGTGTAAGGCTCACCCGGACCGCCACAGGGAGAGTTCTAGTCATCATCCAGATTTCAGTTAAACTAAGTTCAAGAGCTCTCAAAGTCGTGACTTACGCTTATGACACCGTGGTTATGAGTTCAGGTACACTTTTGCCCAGATTGTCCGATGTTTTGCAAATAACTCTTGACAAATTGAGCTGCAAACCTAATGTCAACCCTATTAAGACAAGGATTTCAGATACTGGTAGTCAACCGTCAATCCAACGCACTAACCATTTCGCAACGTGTTAACACAAAATCTATTATAAAACGAGTCATAAAACTTTGACCGAATTTTATACTGGAAACAACAAGTTATGAGAACTACTCCCACGACAGCTCTAGAAACATTTCTGTCAGATGCACAACTCGATCTTTTTATTAAGAAGTTTGATGCCAAGAGTCTTCCATGACTTAAAGAGTAATTGGTTAAGGGGTCAGTACACTGATAGAACCAAATTGAACTTCCAGTGATCCAGATATCCCAACGAAGAACTTCTGGAAAAAAGACCGAATCCAGTAGCGTATCAACCCAGGGGCAAGTCGAAGTCTTCCAAAATTTTGAAGTTTTTTCCAGGTGGAAGTGCTTCCAATATCTGAAGCTTCAAAATATCTTTCAGCGTGGAAACTTGTCTATTATAAATAATTAAACAGGCAGGCCGGGAAAATGCAGTCAACGTTCGATGGGTTCCAGAACACAGTGATACACACTGAAGCGAAATGGTAACATGTTGAATCAATCAAAACCGTACTCTGGGTACTTATTTTACTGGAGCAACAAAAGAATTGTATATACTCGCCCTAAAAAAAAGACATATTTTCAACAATTTACACTTGCCAGGTTTTGAGCAACCCATGAACGGATCTTTGTAAGAAAATCAGACTACATTCTTTAGCCAAGAAGGTTTTAATTGCCAATTTTAATTGAATTCCTAATGGGCCAAAACTCATAAGGAATCTTCATGAGCAGAATGAACATCACCACTCCTAAGTTACATTCCTTGCTCTGTAAATGTCCAGACTTGCTCAGACCAGAAAACAACTCAGAGAATACTTTTTCGAAGTCTCAATCAAGCTAAGGAATATCCCGAAATTCATTAAGAGCGGTTGAAGGAGACCCGCCTTGATTTCCTTTCTTCTTGTTTATCTTCCTTCATCACTTATATTCTGGGAAGGACAATAGATCTATTTTGAGATCCGAGAGATCTCTTCTTACATAACCTGTGAAAGTTGGTATGAAAATGTAGATTCAAGACTAAATTTCAACACAAGAAAAAACGTAAATAAGACCGGAACCCTATTATCTCGTCTGTTGTTGTATGGAGTGGTGTGGTGTGGAGAGGTGTGGAGTCGTGTGGACTTGTGTGGTGCGGGGCGGTGAATACTGCAGTAGAGTGGAGTAGAGGAAAGTCGAGTAGAGTCCAGTGAAGGTGAGTTCAGTGAAGTAGAGTGCAGTGAAGCAGAGTACAGTGAAGTAGAGTGCAGTGAATTAGAAAGCAATGAAGAAGATGTGGCAGTGAAGTAGAGTGCAGTGAAGATGAGCGCAGTGAAGTAAAGTGCAGTGAAGTAGAGTACAGAGAAGTAGAGTGCAGAGAAGTAGAGTGCAATGAAGTAGAGTGCAATGAAGTAGAATGCAGTGAAGTAGAGAGCAGTGAAGTAGAGTGCAGTGAAGGTGAGTGCAATCAGGTAGAATGTAGTGAAGTAGAGCGCAGTGAAGTAGAATATAGTAATGTTGTGAAGAGTAAATTGAAGAACTGTGTTGTTTCTTTGACTTTGCTAAATAGTGAAGCTTGATGAGCATCAAATTGTCATTATTTACTCAAGCGCCTTATTGAACATCGAAATTTTCCATTCCACGAGCACTTTCTTCTCTATCGCACATGCAGAACAAAATGTGTTCAACATAGCATGATATGGCGCAATATACAAAAACGAGGGTTTTCGAAACGATACATTACTCCACAAGACATGACACCTGTCAAATATTGTTCTACACATATGAAAAATTGAAACGATAGAGGCACACCACTCAACAACAGGACACAAGTGTGGTTCCAGCTTATAGAACTTGTGATGAAGGTATTCTGCGAGGACTGCTATAGGTACGTATAACGTGTTTTAAAAAACTATGTATACTTAATATTGAAAAACCCTAATTGGGTTCAATTTTTGTATTAAGATCAACTTCAAAAAGCAATAGGAAAAAGAAGAACCACACTGTGGATCAATGTCCAAGGAATTAACTTCCCCATTCATCTCAATTTTGACAGCTGGCTAATTTGAACCAATTTACAATTGAATAATTCACAATAATCATCCATACATAATGTAACATCTTCCGAGCTTCAAAATATATGAACCCTTCTACTCGTAAAGCAACGAATGTTTTCAAAGAAAAAACTACTACAGTGTTGACAGCAAGCTTATGGAAATGGGAAAACTGACTCGCCAATCTTCGTCAAACAGAATGCTATAAAGATCCAGCTTAGCTATAATCTCTTATGCCATTTTAATTGCTCTCCTTTGAATATGATTAATCTTGTATTTGAAAAAGAGGTGAAATAATCACTTGAAACCTTACAATAATTGCTATCTGACCTTTATGTCCTATGCGATTTTATAATCATCAAAAGTTCCTGCCTCAGCATCCTTCATCCTATGATGTCCCGTCCTTAGGTTAATCTGGATAAAATACTTTGATGTAACTTCAATCATGAATAAAAACAAAACTCTGTCCCCCCATCAAAGTTTTATGAATATATTTGCCTTTTTTTCAATTTCATCAGATGTTGAGGTTCATTGGCATATCAAAAAATTAATCAAATGGAAAAATAAAAATGTTCGACTTTCAATTTGATATTTTTAGAATGTTCATTGATTTTTTTCTTTTTTTTTTCAAATTTAATATCATCAATTCCTCAAAGTCTTGAATGCCAGATGGGCACATAAAATTTACGTATTTCCGTTTGACCCAAAACATAAAAGCAAGACGATGAAGTTCTTTTTTTTTTTAATTTAAGGTGGGTAGGTAAGGTATCTTGTTACACCACAGAAGATAATCCATGTCCGTTCGTTGAAGGGAATTTTTCTCATAAAATGGTCAAAAATAATCCCTAAGATTATTAAATCGAAGCAGCTTTGGATATTACACACTTTTTTTGTATGGTATAAAGCAATTCTAATATATTACGCACTGCTTCTGTAGGATTCAAAACTTACCTTTATTGCTGACCACACAATAAAAAAAAAAAAAAAAAAAAACGAATATAACTTCCAGACACAACCTTTCAACACCCACCCCTCTGGACTCCGGCTCAACATAATACCTCCAATAAATTTATGTTCCTGGCAAAAACTTAAGTTCTGCTAACTCACAAAAGTTAGCCTGATAAAGCTTTTCTAATAAAACATTCTTTATTATATCCATCTTTGAATATACCCAAACAAAAAAAAACCCTACGAACTAATATTAGACTTTTGTGTGGAAATCTCAGGACAATAACAAATCCCAAAAAATAACCACAACCAGAATTTAGCGATATATAACATACAATCCCTATATCAATAAAAAGGACAGGTTACGCACTATATTCGATGGACTCTAAGAAAATAAAATACAGTATTGTGCCAAAAAAAAAAACAGCTTCTCAAGCCTTTTTTCTGTAGATTGTTAGGTGGCATATTTTACTTAGGGCCAGAAAGCCTTCTTCAACAACTTGATAGGACTATCTTAGTATCTTAGGCTGGGAAAGTCAAATATTGACAATATGGCGATTATCTTGGAATAAACTCGTGAGCTTCAAATTAATACTCAACACTTCTTGATTTATGTCAAGACCGGGTCAGTAAAAATATAAAATAAGAGCTATGTCTAGTTTTTTTCTCCAAGCTTAACCGTTTGCTTGTGCTAAGAGACGATCAAAGACGAACAATGAACTATCAAGGTCGATGAAGCAATGAAGACCTCATATTAGATGTAATTTTTCAAGGGACCCCCCGATTACTCGCAAACCTTAACGATGTTATCATAAGCCGAAGAGCACATTGAGATATCAGTGAAGCTTTTGTGAGTATTGACACAGAAGTAGTGAAGATACGTGAATGAGGGAAAAACCAAGCCTCACTGTAACCAACAAAAACAGCCAACACTGACGTCTTCGACAGAAGGTCACTATAGACCCTAGACAACTGTAACTGACAGACAGCTTATAAAGAAGACAAACAACGCTGAAATCAAGGGAACAAAGGAACTTGTCGATCCCTGCTTCTTTGTAAAGAGAATGAAATTCAGCGCCACTTCGAGCAACTTATATCTTCCTTTATAAGACATTTAAAATTCCGGTAGAGCTATAAGAGGCAGAGGCACGAATCTTGAGAATCTTGGATGAGAAAGCTATAGGCTGGTTTTAAGAGAAAAACATTTTATTTTCGTCTTCATAGACGGTGTTGTGGAGGAGATAATAAAACATAAAACTGTTCGAGCTGCACAGCGACATTGACCAAATCAAGAGGGTAAAAGTTCAACAACTGATCCAGCACGGATCATGAGTCCACCGCAGAACGAAGGCCAGCGTTTTATGGGGAAGAACATTCCTTAAGTGGAAGGACACCTTTACAAAATCGGCGTCAGAAAATGGAAACATCTAGCTAGTGACCGAGATGGTCGGGAAGGCTTATTTGTTGAGGTCCAGGTACAGCCTGAAGCCCTGAAGCTCCAAGCTACGTAAGTCACCCTATTGCGGCTTTAATTAATATATCTCATTTTACTACGTGTAATGGTCAGTTAGACTATATGACCCCAAAGGTCTGGCCTTCATTTCCTAACTGCTTCTAACTATGAACACAAAAAAGGTTTGTTTCAGGGGTATTGCCTCGAGGCAAGGAAGTGAAGAATCCTCAAATAGTATCTCTTGCCATGAGAAATGGCTTTTATCACATCCTTTCGGACTGGACGGAAAATTGCAGGTCCCCTTCATTTATACTGACAACAATCACACAGCAATGATTAAGAGTCGTAAGAACTTAGACCTGGTTCTTCACGAGCTGTCAAAACACGAAAATGTATCTATTTATTTGTAGTCACCTTTCATTTTCTGACAAGTTGAATGGATCATCTGTATAAAAGAAGGTGGTTGGCAGTCTTGACCGATTCAGGCTATATATTAGTGATTTTACCAGACCTGCCAGACTAACGTGGTATCTGCTACCGTATCAACACATTCATCTCGACAGACTTCATCATTTTATCTAATGATAGATTTTAAGGGTCTAGCTAATGAAAAAAGTGTTGCGGACTTTTATAAAGGCTTCTCCATTTTCAACTCACACTTGAGTAAATAGGCAGAAATGGCGTCTCTGGAGAGCATAGCATAGACAACATCCAATATTCATTTTAAAATGTAGGGATTATGGAATCATTGTCAAACGATCTTATTTAGACTCCTCACTGTTGTGAGCATTTTATCAAGCCAGGACTCATGTACACTTATTGACAGGTGTCTACATGATCGATCCGGATATTTGATCACTCAGTCCACTCCTCAGGTGTGACACTCTAACAGCCCTTGTGTTCTATTAATGTGTTAAGTTAATTTTCTAAAATATACATAAGACTGGCTCAATATCTAGCTATGGTGCTGGATCCACATCTATGCATAAATGCATCTAGGCATGTGGATCAAAAGAAACGGAAAATTTAACTGGACGCAAGTCAGCGGACATCTACAACTTCCCAGGTTAGAAGACTTCTGCTTTTAGCAGTGAATGATAAAAACCTTTCCGTTCCTGGTATGTTCAGTAGGTATTGATCAACTCTTATGGAACATTCGAAAATCCTAACTTTCTCAAGATGGAAGAAAAGTATTCCACTTAGGCAGTAATTTACAAGGCGAAAACCGAGAATTCAACAAGTGAAAATTTCTAGCAGTGACAGCGTAAAATCAAATACAAAATTGTCCAAAAAGTGCCGCTCGTCTTAGCTGTTCGAACTCGTTAGAAAATTTTAAGTCCCATCCATTCCGTCTCCACAAAACAGACAAAGCAATAGTTGAAGTTGAAAGTTAAAAGTCACTAGGTCCCAAAGAGCTGTTGTGCCTCAAAAAAAGTTTTTTTTTTTTGACTGGATCTAACCTAAGATCTATGTCGGAGCAAAGAGAAAGGTTGATCCATTTTTGATATTTTGTTTCTTAAAGTTTAGAGATATTGACATGAGCTGGCTTAGGCAGGACAGGGTATCACGGATAGGGAGATGACAACCAGAGCTAGTACAATTTCTGAATAGATTTTGGAATTGATGGTCAAATGTCTTGTTGGTCCCCTATTGACCATTGCTCCGTACAGGTCATATCCAGAATTTCATTCAAAGACGGATCATTTTTACCTGGATATGATGCACTTAATCAGAATCTTCCACCTTCGTTAAGATTCAGATCAATAAAATAAAACTTCTTGCCATCAAAACTGCTAGCGAATGTTCATAGTTTCCACAAATGCTATGAAAGGGGTTGTACAGGACATTGAACAGTCTCCCGATAAGTTCCCCCAGTTTCATGCTTGCCTCGTAAACTGAATAACATCGGTTTCAATATTAATTTAAGCATGCGAGTTTATCTCTCCACTTTTGGAGATATTTAGAATAAAATATAAGAATAACTTTGACAGGTATGTGACAGCGGTATTGCAATTCTGTCTCGGCATATGTTTAAAGTTAATAACATACATAGTACCCTGATTGCAAGGAATTCAGCAGAAAAACACTTGCAAATTTGAGGAGAAAAGGACTCATGCTAAGTTTATCCCCCCTATTACGGCTCGCGAATCGAACGTTCGAGGTGAGATTTTTTCATCAGCGAACTAACAATTCGACGTACTACGGCTGGCGAACTTTACAATTCGAGTTCGAAATTTGATTGTTTATTAAAAATAACAAATATATGACATTTAAGTCGAATCAAATGTTCTCGATTCGCCAACAGTAATACTAATTTCTCACACTCACATGTTTATATGTTCGACTCGCCAGCGGTAATAAGGGGGTTAGATCCATTTTATGCCACTATTTCAAACCCTTTACAGTCGTTGTGACATGATTTCCTTAGCCGATTGTCTAATTAGACAGTGTTTCACTGACACTTAAGTCAAGGTTTAGACCACCGATTCTGCTGTGACGGAAGTTTTACGGTGCGGGAGGCCGGATTATCACTCAATATGATTGGCTACTGTTTCAGAACCACTCAAGAAGATCCGAAAACAAAATATTTGGACAAACAAATATTTCCACAGCACTATACATATAATCTTTATTTATCCTAATCGAATAAAAAAAAAGTAGAAAAAACCACAGCTATCAAAAAAAAAGAGAGAAGTTTAGTCCTTTGAAAAGTATTTTTTGATTTACAAAACTAGGGCAATACGGTCCATTAGATCGACTCGTTATAACAACCCGTTCATATAAATCAGTCTACAAATTTATAACTTACAATGAATTCAATTTACGTGCGTTTCCTATGCTATTCGGGTACTTTGGTTGTTTTTTTTTTTGCCTCTTTTCTTTCTGTCCATCTTTCGGTTTATATTTTTACGAACTTTTTTCTTTCCATTCCACCCACTAGATGTTTCCGCAACATTAACCAATCTATTGGTTAAAGTTAAGAAATAAAAAAAAAATTAAGGGACACCAAAAAAAAAAAACAGGACCAGCTCGTATCTCAGAACCGCAACAATCCATTCAACCATTCAACTGAGAAAATACATGATGTTAGGTCGGTTCGGAGCAAAAATGAAATAAAAAAAATCGATGGAAAAAAGTAAAAATTCTTATCTGAACCAGTAAATCTTCATTTTAAATCGATTAACGTGCCGATTTAGATATTCCATTCCTACACATACATAACTCTCGACCCTATTATTCTGTAGAACCAACGTGTTACCAAGAACACTACGTTTTAAGATTTAAGTCTTAGATGCAACTTTAACACAGTTGGAAAGTTTTGTTTGATGTTTTTTTTCGGACAAGACATTTTCCAAACGCGGTATACCTAACGGGTTTTAATTAAGACATTTTTAACATTCCAAGAAGGAACACCCGGGATTCTGGTTAATCTTTTAGTTTAAAATACGTATGAGAGTTGAGAGAATGGAGTTCAAAGTGCAACCCGGCCCGATTGATGATGGCACAGTGGCACAAATTAGAAGAAAATATTTCTAGAAAGACCAAAGAAACAAGAATTTGACAGTGGGTTAACTCTTTAAACGGAGACTTCAATACTTTCGTCAAGAGATGGTCGTCAGTCAAGAAAACGATATACGAGCAGGTATATGCCTATCCTCAGCAATGGGGTTTTCTTATCACAGATCTTTGGCGCAGACATGGACTCATGGCTTTCTCGAGACCCCAATCAGCCGGTTTTAGACTCGAGAAAAGAAGTTATTCTAGTTTCATCGGAACGAAAGAGCATCTGCGATGCATAAAATGTGTTTTGAGATTCGCATATGATCGGCGTAAATCTCGAGGTCAGTTCCTGTAAGGATAAGACGAGATTCACACTGTTGTGCCGATCTCAATACGCTCTCGCTACGATAAAAAATATTTGTACACAAGAAACAATGAGAGGATCGAGAGCGTAACGGGTATTGATAGTGTGTAAAAGTATTTTAAAGTATCGATATTGTATTGGTATCGGCTCTATGGAGGTAGCCTTGTAGTACAATTAGCGCTGAAGTGTGCCATTTTGATACCATAACTCGTATGAACCTGTAGAAGGAATTGATATGGGAAATTGTGGACATTCTCATGGAGTCGTCCAGTTTGGATTAAGTTTAAAAATATGGATCATTTAGGTTGGTGTTTTTGCACAACCATCCGGAAATTGGATCCCTCACACAGGAGGACCAACACACTCATCCGACACAAGCTACACTGTGCAGCTTGTTGAGCTGGTATCGATTGAGTGATTATCCGGCCTCCAGCACCGTAGGCCTCCGTCAAAGCCTGCAGTCCACTATCTCGGGATCTACTGAATTCAAACGAAGGGCACTGCACAGA
The DNA here is from genome assembly GCA_911387755.1 of Chrysotoxum bicinctum. NCBI lineage: Eukaryota > Metazoa > Arthropoda > Insecta > Diptera > Syrphidae > Chrysotoxum > Chrysotoxum bicinctum. The sequence continues at coordinate 10,950,278 of OU426988.1, forward strand.
AGTAAAAGAAGTTCGTCCTTAAGACATTTCGTTAAGTTGAGAAAAGAGATCAAGTCTTCGATCTTCATTTCTTAAAGTTCGTCAATGTCGTCAAAAATGTCCTTCCTAATGATTGTGCAGTGCTATTGCAGAGGAAGTAGAGGACTGTTTCCTTTTCCCGCTGGTAACCACAGCTATGACAGTGAGTGTCTTAGGGAAAACCTAGCTTCGCGGCATGCTCTTCTATTGGCCAGTGTCCGCTATAAGTAGCCACAATCCAGGCTGTCTTGCCTGGGTCTGTATATCAGATTACGTGTTTGGGATTTTTTATAGGTAGGCCAAATCTTTCTAGATATAATGCAGTTAGTTAAACTGCTCCACCTACGTTGTGATTCGCTTAGAAAAAATGACAGAATTTTGCCCTTCATAACTCAGAGCGGAATGTTGACTCTTTCCGCAAGTGAGTTATGAAGAGCTGATCCTTGCCTGGCCAGCTCGTCCGCTCTATAGTGTTGACCTGGTCTTAATTCTACTTCATTTACACCTTATAAGAAAATAAAAGGTCCTACGTGACTTCCTTGTGGGACACCAGATGTTGAACTAATATCAAACCCTATAAGTTCAACATCTGGTATCCCGCAAGAAAGTCACTTAGGACCTTTTATTTTCATGATCCAAAAATAACTCTGTTCTGACGATCACTTAAACATTCAACATTTGAGCAGAGGAGGGTAATCGTATGCTTTAATCTTAAAAACGATAGTATAACTGGAGATTTTGTAGCAACTTTATGCTATCCGTTTAGGACAAAAGGTATTAGATACAAATTCTGTAAGATAAGTGATCGTTGATCAACCTTTAAGGAGAATATGTTATTTTCTAGAAAAGAGTTTTAAACAATAAAAACCTAAGGTATCGTTTATTAGACTTTCAGACATTTTGGGTATGCAAATACAAATTCCAGCTGCTTCTTTGAAACCACGTCAAAAAGAAGGAAACCCCTGGTGTGCGAAAAATCAAATTCGTGACTGGTAGATGTTAGAGCAAAGTGTATTAATGAAACTTAATTATAGGCTTTCAATAATGACATTAATGAAATAAAAAAAAATGGGGTCGTTGTAATTCTTGAGACTTCTAAATATAACATACAATGATCTGATGATCTGCTCTTTGCTAAATAATTTAACATCTACAATGGACTGTTTATATAAAAAAAAAAAAATGAGCATTAGACCATTTGAAAAATCTTAGAATATCTCATGCCAGTAAATGGTAAAAGACCTTAGTAAAGCTTTTGACAAATCAAATCACAAAATAAATAAATAATTGAAGTTAATCGTATTGTATCTTCATACCTTAAAGATAAACATTATAATATCATCTTCAGAAATAGAAGTTCATATCAATTTGAAGATAAATCTGGTGTGCCTCAGGACAGCCATCTTGGTCCTTTACTGTTTGTTTTATTTATAATTGATCTTCCTTCTATATAACAACATTTAATGACATTAGCTTATGCTGAGCTGATGACCTAAGAGTATTTCAAATAACTCATTTGTGGATTGTGAACAGCGACATGTGGAGTAACAATCGCTTATTTTAAAATAGTGACAACTGTAAGACAATTTGTTTTACATGAAAATGTAATTTATTAATTTTGTATGACTAACTGTTTGAATTCGTCAGATTTGTCTAAAAATTCTTGTATTTCCGTTTTTGGTATCTTATTATACTCAAATATATCATTCACTAATATTCTAATAAAACAAAGCCTTTTCGTTGAAAAGTTGTTAGGCTAATCCTTGAAATTCCATGGTGTGCCATTGGGCCATTGGGACCATTCACACTTTTTATACTATAATTTGTAAATTTCATTAAAAATTCGATAGAGTAATTATTCCGATTTTAGTCCAGCTTTTCTATACAACTGGAACCACTGTCACAATGCTGAATTAGGTACATCACATATTCGCCGCGTACTGAATATCAAAACAAGCAAAACATCTTTCTCCTTTTCAACAATATTAAAAATAGAAATTTCTCAAAAACTAACATTTTTGCCATGGTAATTAGCATTTGGCACCAAAGAGCAATATGAAAATAAAAACTTATAATACTCGTACCTAAAATTTCAGACAAAAAACTTGGCCGAAACAAAAGACCGAGAAGAATTTTTCAACTCAGGTTCAGAATTTTGTTTGTTTTTTGTTCTTGCATATTTTTTACTCCTCCAACCTTGTAACTTGTTGTTTTGTGTGTGTGTGTGTGAATGCTTGATGTGTTTTTCAGAGAGTATACTTCAAAAGCAACAAAAATGTGAAGTAGGGAGTTGGGTGTTTTTTTTTATTTGTTAAGTTAGATAAGTGAAGGAGCTGAGCGTTGGTTTCCCTGGTGCTTCGTTGGTTACAATATACCCTAACCTATCTTTGAATACCGTAACTTCATTCATAAGCATTTTGCGTATCATCATAAGTAGAAAAAGGACCAAAAAGAACAAATATCCATATACACACACATCAACCTAAAAATAAAAAAAAAAAAAAAAAAAGATTCAAATTTATTCATTTCAAGAACGACAAAGGAGGAATATGTTTGGTTATTCGGAAGAAAACCCACAGCAGCGGTAAGCAGAAGATAGGGTTTTTTTGATGAATTTTTTGTGGTTTTTCTAAAAAGAAAGAAAAAAGATATAGACATGACAGGAGGAAAAAAAATGTAAAACCGACAGGAATACACATCCTTCTTATTATTTTTTTTTTTTTTTTTGAGAAAAATATGGTTTGTAATTAATTGCTCTACTCAGAGACACATTTGAGTTAATTTTTTTGGTTCAGGTACTTTGGTAAATAGAGTTTCTAGTCGGGCATAGTGATGGGCAGTTGGGACATTAATAATAATAAATAAATTTAAATTTTTTGTGGTTCAAGCTGTTCGGAGAATTGGCCTTAATTATGTATAATTTTAAACAATTTAACAATTTGATGAAATAATGGTAAGGAATAGGAAACTTCACAATAGATTCCCACCCACTGACACGCCTATTTTTTTTTTTGAAATGGTCTTCTAATCGCCATAGTCGATAAGAGCATAGTTCAATTTTCAGTAGTCATTTTATATAATGTGTTTTCTGACAATTTGCTTCTACAAAGTTTTGCCACGCCCACTTTTTGGGGGTGTTTTTGATCTAAGTCGTTTTTATGCGTCCATTTTCTTCAAACATATGTACTATTGGATCGCCCAAACTTACTCTTGGGGTTAAAGGCTTTGAAGTGACCAAGTATTTAAGTATAGACATCATTATAGTAAATTCCCACGCACTGACACGCCTACTTTAAAAAAGTCGTTTCATAAGATAATAGTTCTGTTTTTCAGAAAAGTTGCTAATACAAAATTGTTTAGCACGCCCACTTTTTTTATGCGTTTTTTATTAAAGTCTTGTTTGTGAGACCGTTTTTTGAAAAAAAATATGCAAGAACCTAATGTTACCAAGCATTGAGCGTAGTCATTAAGAATTCATGTTAGTAATAAAAGGTCTTACAGAAAGCGGCTTCATTTCAAATTTTGAGCCATTAAACTACAAAACTGGTGAACTTATAGTGGAAACGTTTTGAATTTTTTTTTTGTACAAGATTATACTAAGTCATGAAGTTCATTTTCATTTATTTGGGTACGTAGTCAAACGAAACTGTGCCTTTAGGGGCTTCGAAAATAAAAGAGTAATAGTGCAACAACCTCTTCATCCACGACGTGTGCCGTTTTGGACTCACGTTGTCATTTCTGCGAAAGTGGTGTGGGCTTAAAAGTGTGTGTAACGAACTGAGGTATGTATGAAAAGATTGCTTAACTGAGAGATTTTGATAGACTTAGAAAATGCAGTACCCATTTACTCATTTTTATCATTTTTAAGATAATATGATTTCTTCTAAAAAAGTGGGTGTGTCAGCGGCCGGAAATTATACCAGCCGGCTATAATGTCAACAGCTTAAAATTTAAAACCCACTCTTCAAACAACTTTAACTACTGTGCGGCGCTAAATGCCAAACAGCTCCATAATGTGACAAATCCCTTGGACGGATGATTTATAAAAATGGAGACTTAGATTTTTTGTTCAGCTTATGTCAAATATAGAGCTGACGCCAATGCTCCACTAATAATTTATGCACTTATGGAAATAATCATAACAAAATACGGCCACGAATTTGTGAAAATTATTTGCAAGATTTCATCGGAAGCAAACGACTATGATGGACTTCTCAATCATCACAGTGTTAATTTTAGATACTTTATGGTACACAAAATTTATAAATTGCCTTTTTTAAATAATTCTTCTTTGAATAATTTTCTACCCGCCTACTTTTTGGGGGTGTGTTTAGTGAAAAAATCATTCCAATGTGGGTGTCAGTAAGATTTTGTAGTTAAAGAATTAAAAATATTAATCTGGCAAGCCTGAAAAACTACGCAGGAATAATTTAGACCCAGATTTTCAGTGGTTAAACATACGATTTGTGGGGTTAAACTCGAGTTAAGTCTGGAAACATGTTTTAAGTCAACTTTAAATCTCCAGCTAAATCAGAGTTAATGAATTAATATTGGATTACCCGAAATTGTTTATTATATGCTCAACCATTACTTGATTAGTTATTCATGGGGTAGGCAACTCTTGTTTAACTGCTTAGAGTAAACTTTGTACTCAAAAGCCAGGCCCTAACGGGTTATTGAATTTAATTGTTAATTGCTTAAATCCCACTTTGGGTGCCTGAGAAATTATCGTAGTTTACCTCTTTTCTTAAATGACTATCGTCTGTAATAACCTCGATCTCTGCCCATCACTAGTTAACCATTTGTCGTGTTCTGTTTTCGTCCTTGTGGCTTTTTTTTGTGTATTTGTTCCAGTTGGTATGTGTGTGTATATCCATCTGGACATTAGATGAGAAATAACAAAATAAAATGAGGGTAAAGTGCTGGATATAGCTATTTTGGTTAATTGCTATGTACATATTGTCATATAATGAAATGCGCATTATGCTTAACTAATAAATGCATACTCCACCCATTAAGTACAGGGTTCCTCATTCACTCATTCAGCACACATTTGTTGTTTGTATACCAAACATTATCAAGTGTAAAATTCTTGTAGTTACTCTTTCCAACATTATCTCTTAAAGAAGATAATACTGGAAAGATGAAGCTTTATCGTAAGTAAGTTATATCGTAAGTCCAGTTTTTGTAAGCTAGTTGTAAGTATTTCGAGTCAGTCGACTTTTTATGTTCTACGTGTTAAGATTAAATAAATAAAATACAAAAGTTAAAAGTTAAATAAAAAAAAGGTGGTTTAATTTATGAAATAGAAGACTATGGATTAACCACATAATTGGCGCAGTCGGTTCTAAAGCGGCTTAAACTATTTAAAAACTCGTTTTGAAAAATGTTGAACAAAATCTAAAATCGAAACAAAAATCAAAAAGAAAAAACTCACTTTATAAAAAATTAACTTATCTAAAAGCAAAAAAATTATAACGCTTACGATAACGCTCAGATAACTTAAAAGTGTTTAAAAAATCCTGGAAAATGACCCTATCTTTACTAAAAATAAATTTGAAAAAAAGTTAAGTTCGGTAAAACAAAAAAAAAAAAAAAAAAAAAAAAAAAAAATTAAATAAATTTCAAAGCATTCATATATGCATACAAAATTAACAGTTAAAAAGACGCTAGAGTTTGAAATAGTTCGAAAACAAGCCATACAAAGTACTCCCTACCGCAAAAAGAAAAGCTTTTGTGTATCATACTCGATCAAACCAAGCCTTGAAAAAAAAAATTATTATTCGAATCGAATTTGTTAAAATACTGGTTTTACTCGTAAATCAAACATTCATTAACCATCAAACGAACTTTCATAAAAGTGTTAACGAAATAATCAAAAGCTTTCTAAATACTGTTTTTAAACAATCATTCGTTCAACATACATTTATAACCATTCAATTAACTTTCACAAGAAGTATTCGAAGACATAAATCGAAAGCTTTGTAAAATACTAAAACAAAAAAAAAACATTCATTCACCCAATCAACCAACTTATCAAAAGTATAAGAAAATTCAAAAAGCTTTAACCACAAAAACAATAAAACAAGAACAAGAATTATTATTAAAGCAATGAAATAAAGACTTGAATAAAGCATACATAAATAAAGACGATAAGCAAAATAACAATAAACAACAAAAAAACTGTGTGAACAAGAAGGAAGACCGAAGACTGAATTAGAAAGAAGTGAGTACCTACATATCAACAATCGAGATGGACGGCATCAATGTTACCGAGAGATTTAAGGTAGTTTTAGATTTGATAAATAAAATTCCTGAATTTAATGGAAATACAAACTGTTTAGTTGAATTTTTAGATAGGGTTGATTCAATAGCACCCATTCTAACGACTTTCGACGAAATCACTGTAAGATTGCTATCTGGGTATATTAGGGATAAAATTGTAGGGAAAGCTAGGACTGAGCTTCAAAAACATGGAAGAATTGATGATTGGGCACAGTTAAAAGAAATTTTAAAATTTAGTTTTGGTGAAAGACTTTCTGCTAATAAGCTATTAGATCAAATTAGAACAACAAGAGTAAAAACAAATATAGGAGATTATTATAATAATCTTAATTTTTTATTAAGTAGAATAAATAACTTATATTTACTTAATAATAACCGAAATGACCAATCCGTTATTTCATCTAATAACAGAATTGCTCTTGATGCGTTTAAAAATAACCTTCCCGAGCCTACGAAGTCTATTATTTTAAGTCGAAATCCGAATTCACTAATTGAAGCATACAAAATTATTCTTGAAATTAATCACCAATCGTATGGACCAAATGGTCATACAGAATATTTTAGACCAGTTAACCGATTTTCCAATTTCAGAGCTAGACAAGAAAATAATAATTTACAATCTGATTATTCTAGTTCTAGAAATTTTAATAACTCAAATAGTTTAAATTCTAATAACTTTAATAATTATAATCCTAGAAACTATAGCAACTCCAATAATTCTTACTCACGTAGCAATAACAATTATAATTCTAGAAACTTTTACAATTCAAACAATTCATATTCTAACCAAACTAGACAAAATCAGAACAGTAGCCAAACACGTAACACAACTCAAAATCAAAACACAAGTAATAGCCAATCTGTGAATAATAATAACACGCAAAGTGGCCAATCGAGGAGGTCAAGTAGAAATGGTTCGCGAAATTACAATAACGAACCAATGGATGTCTCTCTTAATGAACAAAATAACACAAATAACGATATCCCATACCAAAATCGACAAAATTTTCATTCAAATCGTCAAAACAACTACCCTATATAGTTGTTCAAACTCCAATAAAAACCCTTAGATTTATAATTGACTGCGGTGCAGAATTTAGCATAATAAATAAAAATTTATGTGACCCAAAGTGGAAAGTTGCACCCAAAAACTATATTTTAAAAGTACTAAATCGTAATATTAATACAAGAGTTGAATATAAAATACCTCTTTTTAAAGAGTTTAATGAAAACGATAATTATTTTGTAAATTTTTTGGAATACCAATTTCACGATCACTTTGATGGTTTAATTGGGAACAATATTCTACTTGATCTCAATCCCATAATTAACTACAAAACTAGGTCGTTGATTACAGATAATGCTTTGATTCAAATATATTTCAACGACGAAGAAGAAATGTATGCGAATCAAGTACACCAAAACAAAGAAGTTTTGAGTGTATTTTGCAGTGAAAGTGTAATATCTGATATTCCGAAAGATCTATTTGCAAATCATTTAAGTCATATCGATGTAACGAAATTGAAATCTTTGCTTAATTCGTTTAAATCTGTTATCTACAAAGAAGGAGATCCTTTGTCGTTTACCAACCAAATTAAACATCAAATTATAACTAAAAACGATATACCCATCTATAGTAAGCTTTATCGTTATCCTGAAATTCATTCAGATGAGGTAGACAAACAAATATCTGAAATGTTAGAGCAAAAAATTATAATTCCCAGTAGTAGTCCTTACAATTCACCCATCTGGGTAGTCCCTAAAAAGGACGATAAAAGCGGACAAAGAAAGTGGCGAATTGTAATAGACTACAGGAAACTCAACACCGAAACTGTTAAAGATAGATTTCCAATGCCTAACATTGACGATTTGTTTGATAAGCTCGGAAAATGTAATTATTTTTCAACCATCGATCTTGTGAAAGGTTTTCACCAGATTGAACTTGATCCCCGCGATACAGCAAAAACTGCTTTCTCAACGAAAACTGGTCATTATGAGTTTCTGCGAATGCCATTCGGACTAAAGAATGCCCCGGCGACGTTCCAGAGACTCATGAACTACGTTCTAAGAGACTACATCAACAAGATTTGCGTTGTCTACTTAGATGATATTCTCGTGTTCTCCACCAGCTTTGATGAACACCTACAATCCTTGAAGAAAATTTTTCAAAAATTAAAAGAAAGCAACCTAAAAGTCCAAATAAATAAATGTATTTTTGCTGATTTATCAACAAGCTATTTAGGCCATATAATCGTAAACAATGGGATAAAACCAGACGAAAAAAAAGTTAAAACGATAACAGAAATGAAACTGCCAACTACCCAAACGGGAATTAAACAATTTCTCGGTATTACTGGATATTACCGCAAATTTATTAAGGATTATGCCAAAGTGGCTTATCCCATGATAAAATATCTAAAAAAATCTTCTAAAATAAGTCTATCTGATCCTCTTTATGCCAAATCTTTCAAAACATTAAAAACTTTACTTACTTCTGAACCTATATTAAAAAGCCCTGATTTCACAAAAAAATTTATGGTCACTACAGACGCATCTGGCTATGCATTAGGTGCCGTGCTCAGCCAAGACAACCATCCTATTTGCTATGCATCACGAACACTCAACAAGCATGAGCTTCACTACTCTCCAATAGAGAAGGAGCTCCTTGCTATAGTCTGGGCTGTGAAATATTTCAGAACTTATGTTTACGGTAGAAAATTTGTAGTCCGAACAGATCATAAGCCCCTCGTGTGGCTAAATGGCATTAAAGAGCCAAATATGAAACTCCAACGCTGGAAGATCATACTTAACGAGTATGATTTTGATGTCGAGTACCTTAAAGGGAAAGAAAACAGCGTTGCAGATGGTCTTAGTAGGTATATTGATAAAAACAAAGCCGAAAATATGTCAAAGGCTAACGATGACGATGTAGTAAGTTTATTAGATATTTTCAATAATGAAGCACATGAGATTCAACACGATGACAATGAAGTCAATCGTACAAGGCCTGGCAATAATAACGAAGAAGTTATATCAACTGGTGCCACAATCCATAGTGCTTCAGAAGACGAAACTCGTCATATTTATATCACCGAAAAACCGGTAAACTTATATAAAAATCAAATTCACCTGTTTTATGGCCCCAAAGAAAAAACTTCAATTAAAATAATGCATACAAAGATACAAAACCTCGTCCAAGTAAAAGAAAATTGCAATTTATTAGAAATAATGAAGGGAATTTTGACAAAAAAAGGACTTTTTTGCATTTATTGTGAAGATGTTAGGCTTTATCTTCAATTTCAAGATTTGTATGTCAAATATTTTTCAATGAATAAAAACTTAAAATTATTAAAATCAAGCATAAAATTAAAAAACGTAACAGATAAAAATGAATTAATAAAAATTATACAAAACGAACACATAAGTAAAAACCACAGGGGTATCAACGAAATGTTTTTGGAGTTAAAAGGGTTGTACTATTATCCAAACCTGCAGGTTGAAATTCAAAAATTTGTTAATAATTGCGAAATCTGCAATATCGCAAAGTATGATCGAAACCCACTACAGATACCCATGGAAATAACCGAAACTCCAAAGCATTTCAATGATATCATACACATAGACATTTGGTTCCCAGAACGTGGAAAAATGTACTTAACAACCATCGACAAATTTTCGAAATATGCCACCATTCATTCATTAGAAAATAGAAATTGGATAGCTATACTAAGTGCAATAAAACAAAGAATTCTTTTCCTCGGAAAACCGAACAAAATTATTTCCGATGGCGACACTTGTATATTGCACTCAGCCGTAGAACAATTTCTTAAAGAAAACCAAATCATATTTCACAGAACTACAGCATCCCTTAAAACCGGCAATGCCGACATTGAAAGGCTACATGGTACGTTTAATGAGCATTTGCGAATTATTAATGCCAATAAAGATAACTCTGAGTTGGATGAAAAACTTTTCAAAATTATTTCTATGTATAACTCCACCATACACTCCACAACCAATTTGAGACCAATAGATATTATTTCTAAGAACCTAACTAGAGAAGATATTGATTCACTGTCAAACAAACTCCAAAAAGATAAAGAAACAAGAGTTAACAACAAAAATAAGGATACTGTTACTTCACTGAACCAATGCACAGACATAGTTCAGAACAGAACTGTAGTCAAATGTAAGCCGAAGTACAAAAAACTAAAAAATTTTGAAAGGGATGGTAATTACATCCACGATAAGTCAACAAAACGTAAAATTATATACCACAAAAAACAATTGAAAAGAAAATACAAACACCAAAATTAAAAAATAATAATAAAACAAAAATGCACAAAACTCACTTTTTTTTTCTCATTCAATTTCTTTTTTTCTATTTATCTTCACATATTCGTAGGCCAGTTTGTTCATTCCTTTTATAAATTAAAAATCTTTTTATTCTGCATCCATCCATTATATTTCTGCTTCAATTTTTAATAATTTTCTTTTGTTTTCAACAAATCATTTTGTAAAATGCAACAATGCATTTGAAATTCTAACGTTCTCTTCTAATATTTTGTTTTCCTTTCTTTCTACTTCCTGCACGATCTCGTTTTGACTTTTTACAGAATACAGAAATGTCATTTTGGTTTGCGTTCAGGTTTATAAGGATTTTGTTATGTAAACTGAAATTGTTCAGAAACTGAGGGCGCGTTCATAAATTGAATTGTATTCTATTGGCGCTGTTTACACGTGGCAGGTGGTTGCAATTGTTGTTTGGTTTTGAATAGTGTTTCGGAATGAAGAAAATAAAAGTATTGTTCACATTGTTCGATTCGGAACAATTTAGTTCAAATAATAGAAATAAATTGCTGTTATAAATCGTTTTATAGTTGTTAAATTAAACAGTTGAGTTGAGATTAACCTTACAGGAGTGATTTATGCTAATAAGGCATTATGTTGATAAGGAATGGTTGCTATTGATAATACTATAAATAATTAAAACTATTTGTTTTTAAAAGACTATGAAAGAATTAAAAAAATAAAAAAAGAATATGAGAGGAATTAAAATGAAAACTTTTGAATAAAACAAAAATTATAAAATTGGTAAAAGCTCAATGTTTTAAATTATAAAATTAGAACTAAAAACAGTCTATTGACAAAAATTGTTGGACAATTAAAAAAAAAAAAAAAAAACTATGAATTGATACAAATTATTTTCTAGATAAAATTTAAAATTAAAAGAAAAATTAAAATTATATGAAATATTGTTTTATTATACAAATCAGTTATAAGTATTATAAATTGTAATAAATTTAAATAATCTAGTATTGAAAAATTCTGTTTTCCTCTTTATTCTTGTTAAATGTATGTATGTATTAAATATAAAAATTGTTACTTTTAGGTACAGTACTATTTTTGGGGACCAAAAATACTAAGTGGGGGAGGTGTCATATAATGAAATGCGCATTATGCTTAACTAATAAATGCATACTCCACCCATTAAGTACAGGGTTCCTCATTCACTCATTCAGCACACATTTGTTGTTTGTATACCAAACATTATCAAGTGTAAAATTCTTGTAGTTACTCTTTCCAACATTATCTCTTAAAGAAGATAATACTGGAAAGATGAAGCTTTATCGTAAGTAAGTTATATCGTAAGTCCAGTTTTTGTAAGCTAGTTGTAAGTATTTCGAGTCAGTCGACTTTTTATGTTCTACGTGTTAAGATTAAATAAATAAAATACAAAAGTTAAAAGTTAAATAAAAAAAAGGTGGTTTAATTTATGAAATAGAAGACTATGGATTAACCACATAATTATATTGTTATTTTATTGTTTATATTATTTTATTTCTTTTTTTTTTTTTTAATAAAGAATAAATTAATTGGAGCAGAAAATTCAGAACAAACACAATAATAGTATTTTTCTTTTGTCATTATACAATTTGTTTGTTGATAAATGACTTTGCATATTTTTCTAATTATTTTATTCTCTGGGTTAAAAGGCTATACAACAACCCAAATAAAGGAAGAACTATATACCATTCCCAAACTACCACAACACGTCCGCACCAACCATCATCAAGGTAGAATTTTTGAATATTTAATTTCAAAGGAAGACTAAATTGTATAACAATTATAAATTGGTTACAGGATGTTTTAATTTTCCGGAGGAATAGACAAACAACAACAAAATGGTTGGTAGGATTTTTTTTTTTGAAGAATTATTAGGATATTGGTGCGAGGTTGTATCGGTGGCAATCAATTTTTTTTTTATTGGGATTTTTTTTTTGGTCGGGCCAGAAAAAAGGTTAAACATTAAATGAACCAATTTGTAGAAATAACAGATGCAATAAAATTAACGGAGGAAGAACGACCTTTTTTAATTGGTGAACCGTTGTATAATTTTGCCAATTATTTAGAGGAACTAACTTTTGTAACACTATGCGGAGTTTAACTACGTGATTAAGGTACTGCTAGGATGAGTTTGACATTCTTGACAAAAAAAAAACATTCTAACTGGAGGTAATAATCTAACAGAAGACAGAGATATAGACCAGAAGTTCTATGTCTACAGAACCATAATTAATTTAAGAAAAAAGGAAACTAGGGATTTGCGTATTTTGTTTTCATAACTTTGCGCGCACTAAAAGGATTCGGGCTAACCTAGAAATGTTTAAGCACAGTGCAAGCGTTTATGAGCCGATTTAAATGAGATACTGACGTACATTGGTTTGGAATGTTTGAATATCGCAATGAGAGAGAAATAATGAGCTGGGTAAAGTATTCCATATTCGTGAAGTTTCGCTTAATGATGAATCTCTGACTTAATTTGTATGTAAGTCCTAAGTTGGGCCCAAGGGAAGACTAAAGGGAATTCCCAGAAGCTTGACTATTACGTTTGAATTGTTTAAGGGGAGAAATGCAACTGGATATTTCACTAGAACACTGTTTATAAAAATAACAGTAAAATAATGGAAGACAAAAAACATTACGAAGGTGCTTGAGTGTTCCAAATGTTTATATTATACTTCTATTACTTATTATTTTTAAAATTCTTTTTTGGGTTCTTTTCAAGAGACTCTAGTGAGTTAATGGAGCACTTATCCAAGTATGGGAAGTGTACTCGAGATTTGGACGAATTAAGGCTATATAGATGACAGCCAGATCTCGAATCTCGAAGGAAACCTAAACACTTAGCAGCGTTTTTGGATACGGCGAATACCAAAAACTGATAGCCTTTAAGTTTCCTTAATGCAAGTGCCACTCATCGATAGCGGCAGGAGGGGTGGGTAGCACAATATCGCAGGCCACAATTTTGAATTTTTTAAGGCATTTTATGATTCCCCATTTGACAATGCTATCTAGATCTGAATTTAGTGACCTTATCTTACGCTGCCATTCCAAATCCACATCTCAAGGACATGATTGATAATACTAAACAATTTAATGAATTAGAAGTTTCAGACAAAACATCATTGATGAATATGAGAGAGTTGGGGACAAAACGGAGCCCTGTGGCACCCCAGCATTCGAAAAAAAGTTTCTCATCCAACGAAGAATAGATTGATCAATACCAAATGCATGCATTTTCGATCAGAGAGCTTGATCCCAGACTCTATGCTTCTCAAGTATCAAATGCCATAATCTTACTTTCAACAAAACGATGTAAAGATTAGTCCCACTGTTCGGCGAGATATTAGATCACTTGAGGACTTATTGCTACGAAAGCCATACAGCCGCTCATTTGAGCTCATTGAGATATGTTTTGAGCTTATAGTTAATCAGAAAGGACGTAAGTGTAAATGGACGATAGTTAGAAGGGGAAGAATTCGGATAAATGCTGTTTCCAATCCCCTCGGAAAGAGACCAGCAGGGTAGGACGAATAGAATAGCCTACACAATGCTTTTGCCAGCCTTGAAGAACACCTATTCAGAACAATTGCTAGGATACTATTCGGGCCAGCGGCTTGGTGTGTATCGAGATCTTTCAGTACTCTTGCAACTGTACGAGTGAGAAAGAAGATTAGTGCCATAAAATCGCTTACCCTCTCAAGTACAGAAGGAGTCATGACACTTTCTGGTAGCGTTGAATTACAAGCAAACTCTGCTGCAAGCAACTTGGCTTTTTCTTGTGAGCTGACGTAAGGAGAGTCATGAAAGACGAACATTGGAAACGAAGGCATGTATTTTTTTTACAAATGACCAAACAGGTTTATTACTTTTGGGCCATTGTAGCATTTTTTCCCTTAATTGTTGGTCATGTAAGAAATTAGTCTGTCAAATATGGTCATTACAGGTCCATTTAGGTTGTTTGAACTTATTCCGGTTTTACGGGCTTTATAACGTCGGAAACTTACTTCTCTGACCTTAATAACCTCTTTAAAGCACGAATCAAATCAAAAATTCTTTTTGGGTTGGATAGGTTTATCTTTATTCGGAGAAATGTTATTCTCATAACGAAAAAATTTGAAATCAGAGCTGATCTAGAGTCCACATCAATATGGAGGAAGCAAAGAGACGAATTCCTGAAGAAATCATTGAGACCGTCCTTGCCGAAATTTCCCATTTTTTTTGTGGAAAAATAAATTCGCAAAATCTTTGAAAGTCATAAGCTACTTCATCAGGATAGTTGGAAGAAGAATTTTCCAGAATTATATTAAAATTGTTTTTTTTTTTTGTAACTTAATAGAAACTTACTTTTGTTATAGTTATGTAGCATTTCAATATAAAACTTCGACTCACCTGAAAATAAAAATAAAAAAGTTGAAAGTTAATAAAGTTATTGTTGAATACAACTTAGGTAAAATAAAACGCACGACTGGATCGCATGAACTTGCTCTTATCTTTCAAAGACTTGGGAATTTAAAATATGCAAATTCTATGACATTTATGTTCAGAGGCAGTAAATTAATTTTTAAAATTTCTTTTTTAGCATCAACAGAAAGTCATTCTGTTAACAAAAAATTATATATAAGTAAATTTGAATTTATGCAAAAGCAACAATTTTTTAATATTTGCAATAAATTTTCAAAAATCGTATTTTAAAGAAAACATTTTAGTACGCCATTTTTTATTATTTTTATTATTTCAAAAATAAGGATTTAACTTCTTAGAAGTTTCAGTTTAAAAAATTAATTTAATTTTAATCCATTATTAAATTATAAATCGTAAAAATTAAGTGAAACAGAAAAAGTTTTTACATCTACATCTCAGTCATTAGACCGCTACTTACATATGGACTAACAGTATGGTGGACTGCGCTGGAAACAGCAACAAACCGCGATAAGCTCAGCACAGTCCAACGAACAGCCTGCTTAATCATGGGTGGAGCTCTCCGCTCAACTCCCTCCGCTGCACTTGATGTTCTGTTTCATCTCATACCGCTAGATATCTTTAGCAAACAATCGGCCGCTAGCACAGCCATTCGGCTTAAAGCCTCCTCGCAGTAGATCAATAACGATATTGCCCACTCCACTATACTGGACTCGTTTAGATCCCTATCTAGTAACGTCGATTATACCACCCCTCATCCAAAATTTAATAAAAACTTTCAAGTGTCCATCCCTTCCAGGTCTACCTGGGAAAATGAGTCACTGTTGGTAGACGAAGCGATTCATTTCTACACAGATGGATCTAAAACCGATGACAGGGTCGGTGGAGGCGTATACTCCGAAAGATAAAATCTTTGTCTATCTTTTCGTCTTCCCAATCACTATAGAGTGTTCCAGGCAGAGCTTCTAGCAATAAAAGAAGTCCTCTCTTGGCTCAAAGAAAACGTTATATCGACTACTGATATACGTATTTTCTCAGACAGTCAAGCTGCCATAAAGTCACTGGACTATGCCTCCATTAACTCACTAACAGCCCAAAATTGTTGATCATCTCTGGTATAGATGTCAAAACAGTTTAACATTCACCGTATATGGGTGCCGGGGCATAGAGACATTCCAGGAAATTGAAAAGCCGACGAACTTGCAAAAAACGGAACAATTTTACCTTTGTTGGATAGCAAATCTAACATCGATATGAGTATACCCCCAGCTACTTGTAAACTTATGCTAAAACATGATACTATAAAGAAAGCTAACCATAGATGGACCAGCACCCCAACTTGCCAGTCTACGAAACTAATTTGGACATTGTTTGATGCTAAACGCTCAAAACAACTAATTTCTATTTGTAGACTGCATATTAGCTACGTTATAGATGTCCTTATACTGGACAGTGCCTAATAGGAAGACATGCTTTCCGTCTTGGAGTTCCTGTAAATGATTTTTGCAGAAGCTGCATGGATGAAGAAGAAGAGGAGTCAGTTTCTCACCTTCTATGTTCTTGTCCTGCCCTAGAACAAAAACGTAGACTCCACTTGGGAGACTTCTACTATAACGATCCTAGTGATCTAAAAAATTCCGACATTCACTGTCTCAAACGCATCATTGTTAGCTCCAAATGGTTTAACGAGTAAGGGTGATTTTTTAAATCCTGTGATATCACAACGGACCAAATATTGGTCTAAGTATGTTGGCTTTGGCGGTCAGCAGCCACCTTAACCTAACCTATAACCTAAGGTGCGAGTTTCGAGAAAAATACAAGTTTGAGAAATCATTTTTTTACATTTGATTGATGGGTACAGATAATTTTGGATGAAAGAACAGTTTTTCCAAAACCTTGTAGGTTAGTTTTTAATTATCAAGTTAAAAAATCGAGCATATGGATTTCGAAATGAGGAGTTTAAAAAATTGAAAATTTTGTTTAAAAATCTTAATATTTTTTTTTTTATTTTCAAAAATTTGAATACATACTACTATTCAACATTTTAGGAAAAAATAAACAAAAAAAATGGTCCTGTGGCAGGTTTGAATGAATATATATAGGGTTTAAGTGCACTGCGATCTCTTGCACCACCGTTTAGAGCTAAATGAAAACGCGTATTTTACAGCTCTTCTTCCAGAATAGTTTCCTTAAGAAACTTAAGATAGAGTGGTGTCAGAGATTGTAGTTAGTTCTTTTCAATGTGATGACGTGCCAGATGTCTATGTCTTCGATGGATGAGTGCACCAAATCTACCTAATAAATGGTCCGGTGTCTCTTCATGGGTGTTGCAGAATCTGCATGTGACACTGCTCACCTGGCCGAGAATATTGAAGTGTCTTTTCAGTTTTCAGTAGCCAGTTAGAGGAAAAAAAAAAAAAAAAAAAAAAAAAAAAAAAAATTAATTATATTTTTTTGAATTTTTTTTCCTATGGGTACTTAATTCGAACTAACTATGCTCTCCATAAACCAAAACAATACATAAGAAAAAAATTCAAAAGAATATAATAATTTTTTTTTTTTTTTTTAAAACAACTTTTTTCAAAATTTTGCGTTTTAAGCATTTTCTATAATTGCTCTGCTAAATTGAAATCAAGTTATCTGATTTTTTGAAAATGAAAGCTCAAACCGAATTTCTAAAAAAAATGATCAATATATTCTGTCTCATTATCAGTATTTTAAAATTAAGTTTTTGGAAATAACAAATTTCAGTACGCTGTAGAAATGGGAAAAAAATCAAACAAATCTTTTTTATTGCAGAATTTACAAGAAAAGGGACGTAATGGCGGTAGGTCTCAGTTATTTTCCTCCATTTGTTTCGATGTTCAAACACATAAGATTCCAATTCATAGTGAAAAGGATAATTCACAATAGAGACAGCTCAATGAACGTATGTAGTTCATTCGTCGCAGTTGAAGTTACAACTTTGGTTAAACCAAAGATCTTAGTTCAGATTTTGGGAAATTCAACAAACACACCTTAGATGGGGTTCTAATACCTCACTGACGGTATTGACCCATCGGTCCTTCTAGTTGTATGTGGCCCAGACTTTGGATTATGTACATCGTCTGCCATACGATCTTTGAATATTTGCCTTTGTTGTGTCTCCAAGATTCTTATGGGGTAGGTTTGTACTATTTTCCGCAACGATAAAAAGCAGGGTTTGTAAGGGAAAAAGAGGAAAAGAATTGAATGAACGTGATCAAATTCACCGCGTTTAATTCACATATAGAGTTCCACTCATACAAATTTTGAGAAACCTACATAACACAGCATTATTTTTTGCAATTAAACTTAAGGCATACAATTTTGACAGCCGTATAATGCACATAACCTGTCAACGTGTCGTCTCCTTAACCATTATAACTCGAAAATTCATTAAATCTCTCATCCTAATCACTTCAACTACAAGATTTCTTCTTGAAAAGTTATCTAGAGAAGAGAACAAGAAAATCCAAAACTTTTTTTGTCATACCATTTCCCTATGCTCTCCCGAGCTGTGTGTAACGCGAGTAAAAACCAATTACTGTCGTAGAGTGTTTGCAATGGATCCTTTTGGTAGCGGCAATATTTTTTTTTTTTTGTTCCCGTTTGTGTTTTTGCTGTTTATGTCATATAGGGTGGTTGCTGTTTTAACCAAAGTGTCGGATTTAAATAGCACGTAATTCAAAACCAAATTACATGAGAGAGATATTTTTGAATAAAAAAGGTTTGTACGTAGACGTTTTGGACTCGTCCTTGCAAGCACCAATATATGTTATGTTGATTGGGTTCCGCTTAAAGGGCATATGGGCTTCATTACTCTTCGTTGATGTGTATAAGTTGTCTAAAATATTATTTCCAAATTTAATTAGTTGATGTTGTTCAGGTGCTTTACTTCATATACTTCTAGACCGTTCCAATCGTCGGCTTGCCTGTTTGATGGGTTGCATTTCTTGCAATACAATCGTTGCGTATTCGACACGAATGACCAATCCACTGCCTGACCAATTCTTTGGAAAAGTTCATCATTCCGGATAAATAAATCCGGTAATATGTATGTGAAGAACCTACTTTGTAACTTTTGATATGAAAGCTCATAAAACTGCACAGATTCCAAAATTGATTTACAAAGAATTATAGCCTGGTCTTTAAGCTATGAGACCTTTTCTTATTATATTTTGGACGATTTTGCTTCGCCAATTCGACTGTCGATAAAGTGATTGCAGAATTCCAATCGTCAATGCAGAACACAGACCATCACTAATTACCGATAAAAAGTATTGGTGCTAGCATACAACATTGATTTCCTCCACTTCAGATTTCAAACACTTCTTAACCCCATGGTGCAAGTATCGCAAGAGATATTTACTATCTAATGCATGCATGTTCTAAGACGGCTTCTGTCAAAATTTCAGCCGAATTGGACTCGTAGTTTTGTTTTGACCAAGTGTGGAAGCCAGCTAGTCAGCGAATTTTATAAAAACGGAAAAAGAGCAATATCGATCGGTAATTCGATTCTTGTTTTTGGAAGGGAAATCGGGCAGCGAACCTTTTTTCTAGACGACCGTCAGAATTTGGTATAACGAGTTTCAACGTGCTCGCATATCGATTTTTGATGAGCACCGGCCAAGTGCCCCGAAAATGGCTACCACGGAGGATAACGAGCGAGATAGCAGCAGGCATCTCAAAAGACTGCGTGGGTCATATCCTCCATGAAATTTTGGCCATGAGAAAACTGTCGGCGCAATGGGTACCGCGTTTGCAAACTTTTAAAAATCACTCGCCGGGCACAAATTTGAGTCGAATGATAAGGTCATCGCCGCCACAGAAGCCAACTTTGCAGACCTTGAGAAAACCTATTTTTCGCATGGGTTCAAGAAGCTGGAGCATCGCATGATCAAGCTGAAAGGAGGCTGTTGAGAATTATCACCACTTTTCCAAAATGTTTGTTTTTCTTTTGTAGGCTAAGTGCTTATCGGACCGCCCTCGTAATGTACTCGTGAAAAATTAACCATTTCGAAATCGATGGACAGAAAGTCAAGTAACGAAGAATCCGCCTGTTCGACGTGAAGTGTGTTTCCGGATTGTCTTTAATTCGATCCAGTAAAACTTCGCTTGATATCTTGAATCACAGACAGCAAGCAAATTATTCCCTTTCAAGCTTTCGGACATCCATGGGGAGCTCCATTCATTTTTTTCAACTCTTCGTAGACGATTGGAAAACTCATGGAATCCCAAGGTTTTGTTTGAGTTGGTGCAAAAATTCCCCCGACGTTATTTTTTCTAACAGGAAATAGTAGGTTCTGACTTTTAATTAACACTGAGTTCATTATACGTACTGTTGAAAGCACAGTCAAACGCGGTTGGCGAAATGTTTCAGAGTGATCTTTGGAGCTATTTAGTATCGACACCTTTTAGATCGTAGACAACCGGAAAAGTCTGTGTTAAATCAGCCAAACCATTTCGGAAAAGTGTGCCCTCAACAATTCTATCCTTCTATTTTTGCAATCAAGGTTGCATTAAAAAATTTAAATCTTGACTCCAATTAAGCCCTAGTTAACTTAATCTACAGATCAAAAGTCATTTATAAATGGTAGCTTATCGACTTTCACAGAAAATTTGTTCAAGTCTTTGTCAGAACTTCCACCACTTACTGTTTGTTAATCTGGGCTAACCACCCTGTGTCTATTTATTACATAAAGTTTATAATTTTTTTTTAACATCACACGAAAAGAATAAATAACTTAACAGGAACTTTTGAGCATTTGCCTGCCTCGATTTTTTCCTCTAATATTTGCGCAGACTGGCTTGGCTTGACTTGACTATATGCAGCAAGGAATTGCCTCGATTTTTTCCTTCACTTTTCTTCCTTAAACTAGAAAAATTAAAGAAAAGAGAAAAAAAAAGTGTTGTGGTAACAAGGATAATGGAACGATAGAAGAAGCTTCGTCATCAGGGATGTAGTGGGGGTTGGGCGGGAAAGTGGAAGGGGAAGACATGGGTGTAAATAACAAGACTGCGCCTTGTTGATGTCCTTTTTTTTTTGCTTATTAAAAAAAAGGAAGCTTGCCTGTCGCCACCGGTCTTTTATTTTTCTTGCCTTGCTCCCTTTTTTGAGCTACACAAGTTTCTTGTTGTTTTTTGTGTGCTTCTTTTGTTTTTTTTTTATAAAAGCTTAGCTTGCTTGTTAACATTTTAAACTTAATGATCCGATGGAAATTTAATGATGTCACTTTAATAGAATGAACTGAGCCCCTATGGGGGACAGGGTTGTGTGTGGTGGGTGTGTCGAGAGAGGAGATTAGTGAGCTGAAGGAAAAACCAACATCTCGCCTATACACAAAATAGAATCCTTATACATCGACCTATACCTACTGTACTCTAAGCCAACCTAAGGGGGTTCTCTTATTCCTAGAAGCTCTGGTGTAGTGTATCATGTCGTCGACATACCTATACAAGAGTTTTGTGATATAACACGTTTCCGAGAATGTGATGGGGCGGGTATAGAGTGTGTGCCTTGATAGTGAGAGGGAGATGAATTGTAGTTAGCAGGGTGAAGGTGTAGGATGCTGTTCTACACCTAGATTTAGTTTTGCCATACTCATTGCCGTTTTACACTATAGAGGCGTATGGATAATATGAAGCATACGAGAGAAGCTTGCAAACAAGCTTCGAGTGTAGTTTTATTTATATAGATCCTATAAAATGTGCCATTAAACGAATACCTAGATGACAGTCAGTGTTGCCATTTGTTTTAGTTTTTATTAAAAAAAAAAAAACACTTAACGTCTTTATTTATGATAAAAGTTTTGAAGTTTTCAGACGTTACAAATATCACATACAAGTACAGTGTTCACAACATTAAAATTCGCACTCGGTTTGTGAGAGAAGTATGAATAGACCGATTAAGTGGGTAACGCTAAATAATGGAAAACAATATAGACCGAAAATTATCAGAATTACTTCTTTATAGAAACGAAAGTAGTAAAAACGTTAACCTATGAGCAATCCTTTCTCCCAAGTACAGTGACTACAACGGCTCTGGGGCGAAATCCTCAAATTTTTAATTTTGGGATTTAGTTCACAATTAAGTGGGAAATAAAACCCAAATCAAATTTCGAACTTGGGAAATTATCCTAAAATTTTAATTTTTGGGATATATTTTTCCATTTGAGTGGGAAGTAAAACAAAAATCCAATTTGGGACATAAATCCCAAAAATTAAAATTGGGGGGTTATGTCCCACTTTGAGCGCAGAAAGTTTACGTTCAATCATCAAATATTGGCAAAAATACTGTTGTCTTAGAAACCTGCCGATATAGGGGCCTTCATGGCGACTGAACATACCAAAGATGGAGCTAATATCTTTGGAACCCAGATGGTCAACCAGGAAGGCAGTGTTGATTAACTAAACTAATGGCATTGGTGCCTTTTTTTAACATACAGAAGAAAGGCTATAAGGCCAAATTTGACAAAAAGGAGTTTAAATACTGCGAATGCACAAAGTGTCTTCCTTATCGATTTATGCAACATTGGACTTATGTCCCATCTCCAAGTAAAATTTTTGGGATTTATGTTCCATTTAAGGTGAGACATAAGAGAAAAATTTCCAAAAACTATAATTGGGGATTATGTCCCTGGGATTTATGTTCCTGCCCCGGGTAAGACACCACCATTATTAAAGACATTATACATAACATGACTTCTATCAAAAGATGCAAGCAACACACTAGATAAACTTGTTAAAGTACCACAGAGTTCCGAAATATTAAGATCTACTAGCATAAACTGTTCAAAATACCACCGTAATCTATTAGAGCCGCTAGAGAAACATTTAAAGCTACCAGCGTTTTAACGATAAGGTCCTTCAGACAAAGCTATAGAACTAAAACAATAGCTTGTCCAATCTAATGAAGCTACCAGTGTAAGCTGTAAGAACAACCAGAGATTATCTGTAAGACCCACATGGGAAGTTCATAGATCGACCAGTGTCAGCTATTCGAACTGGCAGCAAAATCTTTAAGAGCCGACAGACAAAGCTGCAAAGCTACAAACTATAAAAGGGATAAGAGTAGAACTATTAGAATGGTAGGTAAAGCTGTAGAATCGATATCATCATTTAAATTATAACAGATATTAAATATATTAAATAAATTTGGTGGTGCAACAGCTCGAAGTGAACCAGGACCTAGTGACTTACAACTCTCAACCATTCCCTTGTGCGGGTTACCAGGAACGGAGGGGACCTACAATTTTCTGCCGATTCCAAACGGCTAATGAAAATGAGCAGCACTTTCCATGACAAGAGATACTCTTGGAGGATTTGTCGATTTCTCGCAAGAGGCAGTACATTTCTGAAAAAACTTTCTTGCAGCGGCTGAGAATCGAACTCGAGATCTTCCGCATGACAGTCCAACGCACTAACCATTATGCCAATGGGTACTACTTATAAAAGATATCCTTCAAATAGTATCTCTAGATCTACATTTTATCCATTTGAACATCCAAACCCTTTTAACTCTTTTAAAGCATCATTTCAGTTTAAGGAAGACCTAGCTAAGCTATTTGAATCCGTCTTCCTTAGTTATGGCATCATCAATATTTCTCCGTAAAAATAGCGGCGGTAGGTGCGCTATTTCCTCGGTCCTCGGGATTGGCTCGCGTGGCTGGTAATACCAAAGGCTTTTATAGAAACTGTGCGGCTTAGAATTTTCTAGTACACGAATGGATGTAGAGCCTTGATAGAATTCAGCGGTTGTTTTGAATTTACACATTAGTTTTTCTTTCATATTGCTAAGACCGGTTGCTATTGACACCTGTTCAAAATCAAAGCAAATCTACTTCTCTGTTTGTTGGACTAACTTCTTTTCACTTAGGCGAGACCAACGCATTTAAATAATCCTTTTTAAGTCTGAATGAAGAATATACAGCTAATTCGGGTCTTCCGATAATCACGAGATAATCACGAAATATTGTCATCTTGAGAGTAACATAGTTCTTTGCATTGCAGCAACGTCCGGTAGCTCATTCCATCGAACTCTTCAAGAGCGAGTTGTTACTGCTGCTTTCATTGCATATTACATAGAGCAGCAGTCGTGTTTTTGAAATATGATCCCCGATCACAAGTTAAACTGTTCTTCGGAAAATCATTCCTACACGAGAAAATAGTAGACGGAGTCAATATTAGCACCTCGGAAGGTTCGAACCATCATCAGACTTAAGTAGATTCAAACAGATGGTCTATCTAATTTTGACTGAAACTAAGATTCACTAACGGATTTCTGAATCCGGGAACCTGTCACTTACAGGGACCAAATATTTCTCTGAAGTAAATTCTATGAATGATATTTCATTACCATTAGAGTTCTTACCTAAACTAGGATTGGAACAGCTCGAGCACTTCTTAAATCAATTCTGTCATCTGATATTACAAAAACATACTGTGCAACTTAGGAAAAAACTTTTCCGAACTATTCTTAACATGAGGATAGAAAACTATTTCTGTTTAAGTGGAGTTATTGAATTAAATTCAATTAAAAGCTCAAGTGACCTCAACTCCATGGTGCGTTTCGCCCTTAACGAGTACAGGGTTTTCGACAAAGAGATGAAGCAGGTATTAGACAGAGCAGAAGCTAAAACGAAAAGAACTGCCTTTAACGGACATTATCAACTTTATTCATCATAGGCCTGTTTCAACGTGGCGTAATATAATATCTCTTCAAGACAATTTAACAAACAAGCGGAAGAAGGTCAAAATTCTTTTGATTATTTCAGTTGATATTCGCCGAGGTATTACCCTAGAAAACAATTGTGATTTTGGGTTGGCGAAAAAAAATTGTTGAAAACTCATTATCAGAAGGACAAAGAGCATGGTCCGCAAACCACTCATCCTCCCGGGTCTTGTTAAATTTGAGGACAAGAAAAAAGGAAGGGTTATTATTGGACTCTTCGGAAATAATAGATTCGACAGCATTAGGGCTTTAGCATCTATAGACAAATAGAAGAAAAGATACAACCTAAAACTAAGAGCTGTACCGAGATACGACAGAGTCCAAGGCACAAGTTAACAATGTTCCAGCCAAAAAAAGTCTGTGAAATCCAGCTCCTAGGTTAGATTACACCAGGAAGGTCGAACGTCTGCCTTAAAGGCAAACGGAAATGCTAGACGATTCGGTCTTGTTCACTGGAAGCAGAGTGATTAAGACCATACTGATACTAAACAGAGGATGCAAAGATATCATTTGTAAGGCAGAGACTCTTCAAGGGTCTGGAGTCTGTTAAATCACTCCATAAGACTGCTTTGTTTCAACCTTGCTTAGACGGAAGTAGCCCGCAACTTGAAACAATCGAGTGTAGTGTCAATACAATCGTTTATAGCCAATTCCTTATCTGGTTCAATCGAATAGAAAACTATCGGCTGATCTTAATAAGGAACTACTTATTCTCTATTGTATCGATTAAACTCGATTATAATAAGTCACGTGTTAGGTTGAGGCCTTTTATTAATGGAATGTTTGGAGATCACTATAGTTGCACTTATCTCAAATTATTGTGTGCTGGACTAATAAGACATTACTGTCTTGAGGTCTGCCATACTTTAGCCATTTTTATGTCCAGGCTTGTGGCAGACAATTGTCCGGTTTTATTCCACCAAGTGATATCTGCCAGTCATTATTTGGGCCAGCAAATGGCTTATGGTGTTGTGGACTTTTACTGCTGACAAAATTATTGCTGTCAATTCTTTATTCACACCAATGACAATATGTCATCATTTCTGACATTGTGTGTTTAATTGTTGACATTAAACGTGAGTCTGATTTGACTAGTGACAGAAATAATGACATTTTGTTACTCGTGTAAATATATATATCTTGACGTGCTTTATGAAAAATAATTGTCACAAAATGACAGAAAACTAGAAGACTTATAAGTCGAGGAGTACCAGGATTAAATATGGAAACATTTTAAATACAAAAATTTGGTGGTGCAACAGCTCGAAGTGAACCAGGACCTAGTGACTAGACTCACAACTCTCAACCATTCCTATGTGCGTGTTACCAAGAACGGAGGGGACCTACAATTTCCTGTCGATTCCGAACGTCTAATGATCCTCAATTTCCATGACAAGAGACAGTACACCGCTGAAAAACTTTTTGCAGCTGCTAAGAATCGAACTCGAGACCTTCTGCACGACAGTCCAACGCACTAACTACTCGTACTATGCCAAGTGTACTTGTCTTTATCAACAAAAACATTTTTTCCTATCTTATTGGGACTGTAAAGTTCAAGACTAATCTTGGATTTAGACGACCTATAAACTGTCATATTTTCTGAAATTTTAAAACACAATTCATGCTGTTTACTCTGTCGGGTAAATTCAGTATTTTATGAATCTTATATTTAAAAAAAAAAACTTTAAGTTTAAATAGAAGTTCTTATATCTTCTCTAAAGAAGTCAGTAAATGTCATAAATTAGAGTCTATGTCTACAAAGAAGATATTTATAAAAATAAAAATGTAAAAATTGAATTTGGCAACCCAGTTTAGAAACTATTCCACATATGAGGACTTCTGCTGCAGATGTTTTGCAAAAGAATCGAGAGTTTCGTCTGTGCACTGGTTTCGGAGTTCAGTACATATAAATTTTTTTTTTGTTCACATTTATTATTTGACTGGTTCTCCTCTTGGTTGCTTTAAACTCCCCCACAGACTCTACGAATTATGTGAATAAAAAACCAAGAAAAAGGAGTAGAACATTTATTTGAATTAAGTGCACAATGAGAAAAGTTTTGCAATTCCCGTGTGTATAGAGTCAGACACACATTCACACTCACACACACTTCTAACCCTTTGACAATAATGAAATAATGCAAAGTTTTCTCCCCAACCCCCCTCTCATCTTAAATAAATCGGTTTTCCCATAGAAAGTTCTCAAATAAACGATATACAGCCCAGTCAGCGTCAGGTTAATTGCAAGCAAATTTATTTGCTTACCTGCATTCGAGAAATACAACACACACATACAACACCCATTACAAAGGGCAGAGAAGTTGAAATAAATCACCAGAAAAAGAGAGGGTGGCGGCTGTGGCAAAAGTATGCAGATGACTAAAGGCATATAATATAGTACGTAAAAAATCCTATCCGTGTCGTATCGGTGGTGCTGTCCCGTTTTACTGGGATTAGGATTAATTTCGTTTTTCGATTAAGAGTCACCTGTATCGTATGTGGGTGTATAGTAAGACACAACGATATCGAACCCCACCTGATCCTGAGTGGTGTTGGAGTATTATTAGGGCTTGTGTTTAATTTAATGACATTAATCTGTGTCCTGTTTCGAGGAAGAAAAGGGCGACAAAGCTAGCTAACCTGGTTCACAATGGCGGCGAAGAAGCAATGCTGTGGAACAATATAGCGAGTACTTGGGGGAGTCGATAGCATGTGGGTTGACTGTTGAATGTTTGGAATTAGACTAAACCGATTTTCAATTAATTTTTTAAGTGCAGGTGAGAAAATTAATGTTTCTCCATTTATACTTTTTTTGCTCTTCGATTTTTTGTTTGGTCTGCGAGTTAAGTTTACCGATTTAGTTAAAGAGGGAGCTTCGAGGGATGACATACTCGAACGTACTTACACGAAAAGGTTTCATTTCTTTATGACCTTATTCGTGATAATCGTAGTAAGTAGCTGCACAGCTGCTATGCATGGACTGCTTTATGTTCTCCGACTGAAAATCGATGTGAAAAAAAGTCACGATTTTGCCTTAATGCATCAACCTTGTGATGATGATGAAGATGATGGCAGTGACGGCATGAAGACGATGTAAACCAATAGCCATTATTATATCCTTGTCAACGATTCAATTATAGATGGCTTTTGAGAATGTACTCGTATATAAAGGGATGCTTGTTGCAACCTTGTGGTACGGTGCGGTGTGGTGTGGTTTGGTGCTCTTGGCTATTGTTAAATTGAGAACAAGTTGGTTCAAGGATTAGGTTAGTTACATTTTCAATTGTATAAAAAGCACGATCTCTGAGTTGAAGGATTTTTTATTTTTCAATTTTTTTTATTTTTATGATTTGAGGATTTTTTTTCCTCCTCGGTCTTTTTTATAAGTAGATTTTGTGATACCTACATTACATTAACTGTGAAAGCAGTCAAAGTGATTTTTTAAGACTTTAAAAAGAATTTCGAAAGATTTGTATTTGAAATTGATTTAAGTAGATGAAGTAAAAAGTTAAGAGGTATTATCGGCATTGTTGGGTATAAGGTAAAAGAATTCTTGGACATATTTTTTAAGAATCTTTCTCTCTAATGCCGCAATTGTCCAGTTCTGCTGAGTGCTTTCAACTTGATTAGATTGCTTAAATTCTTGGAGTTATTAGTAAGAATTGTTGTTATTAATTCCTTAAGCTCGTAATTCGTATGCTTTCTTTAACGCCATCAGTACTGCTTAATGCAAGCATTTGTAACAATATTTCTTTTCTCTTCGGGTTTTTTCACCTTTAGATACTGGGAAACATCAGCTTGTCACAGTCATCATTTAGCGTGGTGTTAGTTGTTAGTAAATAGATATACATACATATAGCCTAACACTCTACTAAAAAACGAACAAATATGACAAACAAAGAAATAATATATATTAATCTACTATCTGTAGCTACAAAAATAACTACAAGTCAAATACTACTTGCTATAAAAACAATAACGTTACGAGTAGTTTCCAATACTTAATGAGAACGCCCATACAACCTGTGCTTAAGTGTAAGCTTTGAGTAACTTAAATCGAAAACATCATGGTTTATATTAGCCTCATGTTTCATACGTGTCAAAGGCTCATTAAGACCATAATTGGTACGGTGGAAGTCTATGTGAAAAATTTCAGAGTTCCGAGAACTGTGGCTTCCAACTTTAAAATGAATTTGTTCTAGAAGAACCAACCAAGAGCTGGTATAAAAACATAACATCGCTGACTTTCCGGCGTTTTTCTAGAGAATTCATGTTTAAAAGAAGAACGCGACTGCTGTATGGAGGAAGATGATTTGGGTCACTCCAATTAAGATGACTTAATGCGAAGCGTACATATTTACGTTGGACAGATTCGATTCGATCAATGTGTATTGAGTAAAGTGGCGACCATACAGAACTAGCATATTCTAATTGAAGACGAACAAAGGTGTTGTACAACGAAGATGTTACAAGACTACAAGAAAATTCCTTACTCCAACGCTTAATAAATCCAAGCATTGAGTTTGCTTTACTGACAATTTTCTCAATGTGGAGTGAAAAGTCTAGATTTTGCGAGAAGTGAACGCCCAGGTCGCATGTTGTTTCTACCTTACTTAGAATGGCTTGATTTATGCTGTAATTGTAACATATTGGGTTTTTTCTTCTAAAGAAGGACATTGATTGGCACTTTGAAACATTTAGAAAAAGATTGTTATATGAGCACCATTCAGAAAACATATTTATGTCATTTTGAAGAGAAACACAATCGGATTGGCTTCTGATCATTTTAAATAATTTAATATCATCTGCGTAGATAAGAACCCTACATGATTTTACAATTGAAACAACATCATTGATTGATACTATGAAAAGAAGTGGACCAAGGTGACTACCTTGTGGAACACCGGAGTCAGCATTAATTGGATCAGAAACGATTCCTCTAAAAAGAACTTGGTATGTCCTTCCCTTCAAATAAGACCTGATCCATTGAACGAATGCAGAAGGGAATCCAAGAGATGAAAGCTTAAATAAAATTAGACTATGACTTCAACTTGATTGAAGCTTACTCTTCTTCGATTCTGGTGATTGCTTTTAGACTGTTAGGTCGATTTGGTCTCGATAAAAAATAGGTAGGTATGTACAAACAGTTATGTTTTACCAAGTTTATAGTTATTCTTAAAGGTCTCTCCACAAGTTAATTGAATATGGCTTGGATTTTCGTTTGATTTTTCGTAATAGATTTTTTTCGAATTTTAATCGTATTTTTTTTAAGAACATCAAGCCACGTACAGTGAAATCATGGTTCTTACTTGCGAAAGCATATTTCTTGTTGAAGCCTTTATCATTGTTAAATTAATCAACAAAGCGTTGTCGCAAAATAATACAAAACACAAACACAAGTTACCCACCACATCCGGCAACTTCATGAAAGCTTTTTATGTCGCATTATTTTATTTTTGTCTTTTTATTTTTTCTAGCAGGGAAGCACAAGAGAGGGGAGTGTAATTTAATGCTCATAATATCAACAAGACATATTTACAAATGTTTTAATCAGCCTTGAACTTGCTATGACTATGCAATGAAAGTTGGCCAAATATCAGGGTGAGCAGAACCACTGTATACACAAAAATGAAACATAATGACATTTTGTCGTGATAGTGCATAATGTCGTCGACCTTGGTGTTGAATAAAATTTGTTGTGTGTTTGCAAATGAAATTCAAATCTAAGACCCAGCGGAAACATAACGAACTTGCACGGATGACAAGGTTATAGTGAGTACTAATCAGAAGTTGGATATCTTTAATTGAATGGCGTACACTTTCTTCGGCTAGGTTTTGAATGAGGTGCGGTGGCAAGGGATTCGTACGACCCACGGCTATTTAAGCTGTGGCACTTTTATGGAACATTTTTGAGACGGATTTTTTTAACATTTCAAATTGCAGCTACATTTCTTTGAAGGTTTTTTTTTTTTAATTCAGCGGGATCTCAAGGGTTTTTTAGCCAGTCATATAATGTTTTAACATATTGCGAGCAATAAGGAGAGGATTTAAGAGGAGTACACGATGAACATTGATTTTGAATGCGTTTAGATTATTATCGAGAGCGTATATAGTTTGCTATTACCCTATAATTTTGACACTTTAAGTTGGATGCGATCAAGAAGATGTAAAGTAGTTTGTGAAGCTCCAGCCAAGATTTGAGAATTGTATTCGAGGTTAGGGCGGATATATGACTTGTACATATCGTCGACGTTCTATGAAAACTCCCTAAGTCCATTTTTTGTGTTTTGAGATATTTGCATTAAAAGAAATTAATATAAAAAAATCCAAAAATTATCAGAATCTCACGATTTTGGACTTCAATACCTATCATAGAACAGTCGTGCGACCAAGTTGTACTACCCAGTCGTACTACCCAGTCATACGACCTAGTCATACAACCCAGTTGTACGACCCAGTTTTACGACCCAGTCGTACTACCCAGTCGTACAACCCAGTCGTACGACCTAGACGTACAACCCAGTTGTGCGACCCAGTTGTACGACCCAGTCGTACTACCCAGTTGTACGACCCAGTCGTATTACCCAGTTGTACGACCCAGTTGTACGATCCAGTCGCAGGACTCAGTCCTGCGACCTAGTTACAATCGAATTTATTTCCTCTTGACCATTTCAAGCGTCGTCAATGGTCAGAATGGTGGCAAGAAATGGAAACAGTGGATGATCAATTTTCGAAGAAAATCATCTTCAGTGATGAGGCACATTTTCACCTCAGTGGATTCGTCAATAATCAGAATTGCCGCATTTGAGCGAATGAATGAATGAATGTTTGGTGCGGTTTATGGGCTGGCGGCATCATCGGGCCGTATTTTTTCCAAAATCAGGCCGGTCAGGCAGTTAGTGTGAATAGTAACCGCTATCGTGAGATGATAACGAACTTTTTATGGCCCGAATTGGAAGATATGGAACAACGAAACAATGACTCTTTTGCGCGACAAATTCAATGGCCGTGTTATCTCCCGTGGGGGCGATGTCAATTGGCCGCCAAGATCTTGTGATTTGATACCGTTGGACTTCTTTCTTGGGGGTTATTTGAAAGAAAACGTGTACGTCGATAAGCCAGCAACAATTCAAGAGGTAAAGGATGAGAGAGTTCAGCACATTAACGGCATAGAACCTCATTTATGCCTCAGGCTCATCGAAAATTCTGACCATTAGATGAAGGTCTGCCGCGAGGTCGCGGCAGCCATTTGGATGATATTTTGTTCCATACATAATTGAACCATACCAATATTATCATAATAAAATGAAATGACAATAATTTCCTAAAGAAATTGTGTTTAATTTAAAATCAACATCGGTCCTTAAAATTTAACCACCCTTTAGCTTCTTCCCAAAGTCTATCAAATGCGTTAGAAATATCTGGGCAATAAATTTGCTCTCACCAAAGCGATGCAAGGATTGCTGGCATCTTTAGGTCAGATAAGTCATAAGATCACCAGTAGACCTATTGCTACAAAAACCGTATTGTCGATCATTAAGTAGGTTTTTCAAAGCTACAAGGTGGAGCTAACAGCGGAATGTGCGGCCAGTACATTTGCCTTATCTAAAGAGCTAGTTGTCGGGTTGTACGAGTAGTTGAAGATGAATGTTGGAAACGAAGATAAGGTTGAGTTAAATTTCTACTGCCTTTGGGACTTTGCAGGATTTGCATCTTTGATTCTTTTTTATAACAGCGTTGGAATGATTTCTGACTTGGTTATGCTTCCTCGATTGGATTGGCTTTGGAAGAGCGGAAATTTGATTCTTTAAAACTGATAGCTTTTACCGAACTAAGACTCTTTTCTTTAGGTTTTTTACTCTTGATTCTGTTAGGAATAAAAGTACACATCCCAAGAAAAACCACTTCTATGATCATATCAGCACTAGAATCAACGTCACTATCAAGGAAACATAGTGACCAGTTTAAATACGAAAAAAAGTTATTCAGACCGTTCCAGTTGGCTTTCTCGTATCTCCAAACGATGCTAATGGGATTCTTCTCTTTAATTGGATGAATGAGGCACGGGAAATCGTCTGATATTACACAATGATCCGAAGTGTCGAATGGCAAGTTTATCCTCATGGTATAATTATCAGGGTTAGAACTAAGAAACAAGACGGAGTAAGGAAGTGCATCTCAGCAAAGATCTCAACATTATCTTGCTTTGAGTGTTGTCTGTCCTGAATAGCGAAAATAACTTGAATTGTGTACATTGAAGTCGCTTGCCATTACAACTTTAGTGTGAGAGTACAAGGAAACAATTCGGGAAATGGAATCAGACAACATATCAAACTTATTGAGTGTTGAATTGCTGTTAAGATTTTGACTCCGATAAATGGAACAATAATGGATGATGGGCTTGTGGACATTAAATTTGAGCCCCATAAAGTTAAAGGTCGTATTTGTACAATGACCGTATTGATTAAGGCTTTGGAAATCAACATCATATCGACCATAAATTATAAGACTGTGAAGGCGAAAGAGTACTGGCATTAAGTTATAGCCAGGCTGGCGAAATTCTGAAAGATCAGTATTTGCACCAACTTGTGTTTCACCTAGTGCCATAACAGATGCTCTGCGTTAAACAGAATAAGTGTACACGTCAAAGGAATTCCTTTTTAGCCCAAGAACATATAAAAAAGGCAAAACGAAAATCACAGAGACGATTCTAACGATCGAAAACTGCGAACGTCATTTGAAAGTTCATACAATAAAAACCCAAATAGGTGTGTAAGATTGTATGAAATTAAAATTGTTTCCATGCTTCCCTTTGAAAGAAATTATTAAAATTTTCCATCTAATTCATTATTGCCCTTCAAAATTTCATCAAAATCGGTTAATTCATTCAGTGTTCATAATGGTATTTCATGCGCTCTCTCATACAAACTGCACCACTGTGCGTGGTTGCAAAACCACCGGACTTCAATAGATTCAAATTGCATACACCACCACTAAGTGCTCGTCATCAGTGGCAAAGCAGACATGACATTTGCGTAGATATGACACCTAACTCATATGACTTGCTCAAATGTCTGCGTTTGTTGTGGAAAATCAATTTAATTTCTCCAAAATGGCAGTTATTGTGGTGTTAGAGTATTATAATTGCATAATGTGGTATTTTCAGTGGTTTCTAATTCGGGGAATCATATTCGATTTAAATTTCACCAAATCAAAATTAATCTGAACATCTGATGATATAAAATTTCAAAACATCTCTCTAACGAGAACGACAAGCTTAAAGACCGGAAACCATAATCTGTGTCTTCTTTACCAACTTTACCAAATAAAGTAATTAATTTCTACATATCTTTTTATTGATATACAAACATAGATATACATAATGCCGAAAATCGCATAGTTTCCAAGAAATATATAAACAACCACAAACAGAATTAGAAACGAGGATAATCTTTTCCTTTGATGAATTAAGTTGAATTGCTAAGATGGATTCTGAATAAGCCAAGATAAGGTAATTAGGCATTTCTATGAATAACTATGAAATGGAAGAAACAGTGTTGTGCAAAATACGCCTTTTTGTGGGTTTCAATGGAAAAAAAATTATGCTGCAGTTGTAAGTGTTGTGTTTCGACTAATACCTCGCGAACGAATTGTTGCACAAAAAATTCTCTATGGTTTATTCTATAGGGAATTTAATTCTCTTCCTTTTTTACATAAATAACGAATTTTCATTGAGTTTATGGTTTAGAAGTTATAGAGACGAAAAGAATTATTTTTTTCCCTAAAAGCTTTTGCGAAATTATTCGATTGAAATTTTTGATTTGCGAAATATTTCGACTGGAGTTTTGTTGGACTAAGAATCACAAAATCACTATGAGTCCTTTAAGAAAATGTTAGATGCAAGATATTTAAATAGTTTTTACTAAAATATTTGAAAATTTTGAAAGTCGTTCTGAAGATATTGTTTAAAACATGTTTCTCAAAATGGCGGCTCAAGCTCACCACCAACAGACAAATCATTTTCTTAAATACTCAATCTTAATCATTAATCATAATCTGTATATTTTTGCATTCAAATAAATTTTCTGCTAATTGGCTTAGGTTGGCATAAAATATTTGCACAGCACTGTTATCTTTCATCATGTATCGAAATATAAAGATTTGTGAATTAGGAAAATGCGTGCGTAGGTAGACGCAGAATATTTTTTGGGGTTTTCTAAGTTATTTTCTGTTCAATTTGCAAAAATATTAATTCACATTGAATGGGGGTTGTTTTTCAGGGGTTGCAATCAGAAATCTAATTTCCATCAAACTTGAGATTCCTCATTAAATCCTTCGAATTATAATAAAGGGATTTTGTTGATGATGTCGTTAGGTAAAACAGTATTAAGTAGCACTGAGATTTGAAGGTTAAGGAAGGCTCACCAGACAATGAAACCACTCACCAAATTCGAGGAATGTGCGTACTTCAAAAAGGAAGACATGTGTACCCCTCGAAAGGAAACGCATTTTACGAAAATGGGCGTTCAAATCAAAATGCATTTCCTGAACTTCGTGATTTTTTTGGTCAGCATAATCGAGTTATGTATTCGGAAAAAAATTCCAACTCGACATTTTAATCAAAATTGACATTACGATGATAGCGAAGACTAAAAAAGTGGGTCTCGCAATTCTGTCTGCCTGTCTGTCTTTAACGGTACCTGCCATACGATTTTTTTTTGAAATTTTATAAATATTAAAAAAAAAAATAACAAATTTCTCAAAACTCAATATTTCAAAAACCCCAAGCTCGATTTTTTTTAAAACTTGATAGAAAAAAAAAATATTTTACCTAAAAATAACGGTACCCTCAATACAAGTGTTACAAAATGGTTTTCGAAAATCGTATTTTTCTCGAACACGGTTCCAAGAATTTTGCTTACATTTTTTTTCTTTTGATTAATTCTACGATCTATAATTTAATATGTATATACATATATATAATTTATAATTTAAATAATAATTGAAATCAAGATATTATTGACTGTACCTACCATAGAAGCATTTTTTCAAGTTTAGAATTTCTCATTATCGACATAACGGATTTTAATGAAATTTTTTATAGAGAAGCTTCTAAAAAGTTTGAAAGGCATTGCATTTCAAAACTTAAAAAAAAAAATATTTTTTGAATTGTTGAAAAAAAAAATGTATTTCTTTTTTGGAAAATTCGATATCTCAGAAACGGCTCAATATTTTTTTTGTAAATTCAATTTTTATTCGAACAATAATAAAAACTGTAAATTGGCTCACTAAAATTTTTTCTTAAAAATTTTGTATAGCTATAAAAACTTATTTTTTTAAGAAACCAGTACAAATTTATAGTTTTTGTTTTTGCATAAGCTAATATTTGCTTGAATCACATGGCATCCTGTTTTTAGCTCCAACAACTACAGTTTTAGTCTGTTAAAAAATTAATTTTATGCTTATGAACAGTTTTTCTTTAATAACATTTATTTTTGAAATTCTTAATCGTTTACACAAGAGCAAGTTCGTGCGACCCAGTCGTGCATTTTATTTCTGTCATATTTCAGCAATTAATTGCAATTACATATAGTGTTCTTTAAAAAAAAAATTATGATATTTGTTTTAAGTGTAAAACCGACATTAGTTGCTGAGTCACGATTCAGTAGATTTATTTATTTAAGTACTTCTATCAAAACAAACTTTATTTTGTTGATACTCGTATGTTGACCTTTTTTTATTACTTCAAAATGCTAATTCACATTAATTTACTTATAATAAGTTGCACATTCATCATCGGGGTATATATTATTTCCCACTGCATTCTCTGACATTTATGTCACCTTCTCCCTTATCAATATTTTCACTAAGCAAATCATAAAATTTGATTTGTCATCGTCTTGTCGTCATTTTCAGTATGATTTTCATTCGAAATATTTTTATCAAAAATTCTTGGAAAGAATATATGACATTATACGTAACTTGAAATAAGTTCGACTTGTTTAATAACACAAAAAAAAAAAAAAACACAAGAAGTTCGGCAGTTTTTAAACATTTTCTCTATGATTTCAATAGTCTGAGAGGCAACAATGGTAAAGATGAAGTCATTGTCATTATAGCTTACATAGGTTTTAAGCGGAACAAAAGTGTATTTCTGCTCCCCGCAGTTCTACTTTATTTTATCCCTTTTTAATATAATATATTTTGTTCTACACGTGGTCGAAGGAATAAGACGAAAATGCATATTCTCTTGTCTCAAATCAAACTCTGAAACTGTACTAAATCCATATTATGTAAATTCAACCAATGACGGACCAAATTATCCAAGAATTATCCTTTGAAGGCAAGAAGAAACGTATTAAAAACTCAGGCCCTTATTGCGAGTGTCGTTTGCTAATCGATCGACGACTTTTGTCGAAAATCGATCATCGAAAAATTAAGATATCTGAAATTATTCTTGTATAAGATACCATAAGCTGTGTTTTTATACGTGGTTACAACAACATTAAGTTATCTAAATAGCTTTGGATACAAATTTTAACGCATCAAACGTTTTGACACTATCGACTTTTATCGAATCGAACGTTAACGACAATCACAATAAGGCCCTCAATTTCGGGAAATTCTCCAAGCAACTAAACATATTTGGATATGCAAAAATCGCTAAAATGATTCTTGCAGAAGGTCTACCGATGAACTACAGGCTGGAGTAGAGTAAGATGACTCAGCAAGACGCTCTCGAACAGACGGTTTTGAAAGAATTACATATAGAATCAATGGTGGTATACTAGCTTAAAAAGCGATTAAGGGCAAGATTCCTGAAGGCACCTCTTGAAACCTTGAGTCTCACCGAGATAAATGGCAGATAGATAGAATTTATAGAATAGAATATATTAGAATAGAATATTTTAGAATGGAATATATTAGAATAGAATCGAATAGAATAGAAAAGCATAAAATTAAATAGAAGAATCCACATGCAGAATGGTCGCGGGAAATCGACTTAGAAGCAAAATTATTGACTTAATGACTGATTAGTGCAGCCTATTCGTGATCTGCATCAGAGCCACTTTCTAAAACAGAAGCCTTGTATGCGCAAACGATCAAACGAAAGCACCTACCGAGCAGAAGTTTTATGACGGAGCCTGTCTGGATTTCGATGTAAATGTTGTGTTCTAGGAATTCAGTATTAAACTCTGATTGAAAGAAATATACCTTCGGCGGTTTATTTTGCAGGCGGAGCCTCCCCGAAAGGATCAAAAGAATTTGCAGCTGCTTACAACACAAGGATAAGTAGCACTAGGTTTCCAAGGATTAGGATCCACAAAGCAAACTCTCTCCAGACGGTTGAAAAACCCACATCTGACATCTTAAACGTTCGTACATTTCGACGAAAAAACATTGAATCTGACCATTTACTAAAATTTCAAAGCTTCACAACTGTCAAACGATTGTTCTACAAAATTTTATTAGTCGTAGACGCCTTAGTTTACTTGGAATTGCGAGACTACAAAAAGAGGCTGAAGGAGAGGCTCTCTGCTATGCATTCTGCTTCCACAGACGTTAACAATAATACGCCTGACTATTTCGATTATATTAATGAAGGATTCGAAACGTCACTAGGCTCTCAGCCAGAACGAAAACACACAGTAAAATAAAGAATGCGTTCACGTAAAAAAAAGAATGGAAAAATGGACACAAGATGAGAATTCCCTACGGCCTTAACCAGCAGCGAGAGAAGAGTATAATGCAAGGTGAAGATAGGAGAAAAGGATCCTACGTAGAGGACAGGACGTACACAGCCTTCTAGCTGAAGAAGCTCGAATTTCTCACGATTCAAACAACACCAGGAGATTTACAAAAAAAAAACTTAGTAACAGGCGGCTAGATCTAAGGCTGTAACGCAGACTCTTCGAAACAAAAAAAAGTAACCACAAAAAAAGTAACCTTGTCACCAAGCACAGGGAATAATAGATCTATTTAACCAGCATTTCCAACAATTGCTTAAAAGACAGCAGAACGGGTAATATTGAAAGAAGATAACCAACTTTCAAAGGCAATTGTAGAACCCTGTATAGAAAAACTAGGCTTAGACATACAAAATCTTAAGATCTAAAAAATTAGAGGATCTGATGACTTACCAGCAAAGCTCTTTGATAGAGTCCATGCATCAAATCGTCAACCAACTATGAATGCTAGGAAGCATGTCCTATTATTGGACCATCAGCTCTATATGCTTCATTAACAAAACAAAAGGTCCTGCAAGGTAGCATGCCCCGGCATAATAGTTAGTGCGTTAGACTGTCAGGCAGAGGCTCTTGGATTGTTTTCTCAGGCCATCTAAAACTATTTTTCGGGGCTGTACCTACATACTTCCTATTGCGAGGAATTGACAAATCCTCTAAGAGTATCTCTTGTCATAAAAAGTGCTCCTCATTAGCCGTCCGAAATCGGCAGAAAATTGTAGGCCCTCGCATTGCTGATAACACGTTCATAGGAACGGTTGAACTATCTACGCATATTTTTGATAAACGTCGCGTATAAGATCCTTTCATCGTTATGCAACAGTTTACCACTATGGCTTCCGTTCCGACCCGGCAGAACGACAATTATCCAAGTCGTCACATTGAAGCAAGTACTGGAGATTTTAAATTTCATTCACTTCACAAGCAGTAACGACGATGTTAGGGCACTCATATCAAGGTTTGTCACATACAGTTGACAATAAATTGAATTAAATTTGATGGCCCAACAGCTCGAAGAAAACCAAGACCTAGAGACTAACAACTCTCAACCATTCCTGTGTGCGTATTACCAGGAATGGAGGAGACTTACAATTTTCTGCCGATTCCGATCGGCTAATTAAAGGCACTTTCCATGATTAGAGATACTCTCAGAGGATTTGCCAATTGCTCACAAGACAGTATACACCTGAAAAACTTATTTTGCAGCGGCTGGTAATCGACCTCAGGGCCTTCTGCTTGACAGTCCAACGCACTAACCACTATGCCAAGGGGTAATACTATAGGGTTGACATATTCATTGAAATTTTAAACCAAAACACAAACAAATCACAAGGTGGTTCTACTGTATAACCACCTTCATAAGAAATAGCCATATATTGATAGCTTTATAACTTTAAGTTGATCGAGCAGCTCTTACATATATACCTAGATGATTGGAAACAGCTCAGTGTCGTAGAGCATTAGAAGTGGTCGTATCTCAGGCAGCGACTTTTAGTGGGTTGTTAGTTGGTAAAGCAATTTAATCAAGCAAATGCTTAAAACTTTTTTTAAATCTCATTTTCTTCAAAATGCTTCCTCAGAGGAAAAAATCGACTCATCCAGTATTTTCCTTTTACTGTGTAAGCCATCCCTATTAGTTCGAAAAAAAGTTGCATCGTGTGAAAACCAATCTACCGCTCAACTTTCGGCTTATGTTTTGAAGCACAGTGAACTTTTGAAAAAACCTTAGCTTGACATTTTTTAACCCTTTATTTTTAAACATATAACCTAAACATCCAAAAGCGAAAAAATATAAATTTCACTGATTGTACAATGCATAATCAGCTACGAACAACAAGAAAAAAAATATAGAAACCAACAGAAAAAGAGCAAAAATTAAAAGGCAACCGACGACGTCACATAAACAAAATAGGTTTATTCCTTCTTAACCTCAAAATATATGAAGAGGAGGCAAAAAGGCCTTAACTTTCATCAGCTTCTTTACGGCACCACCTCGCCCTCACCCTTTCTTTCCCTTGGGACAAAGCGTATTAACATACAAGAACATGTATATCAACGGGTGCGTTTAGTGAGATTTTATTTTTTTTATATAAATATTTTCCCTCTCTATAAGTCGGGAGTTTACACATACAATCAAAAATAAAAAATAAAAAAAACCTACTTCTATATTCCTGGAAGCAAAATATACCCATCAAGCCTGTGCCATGAAGGACATTTTTATTTCATCGTGGTTTATTTTTTTTGTTCCCGCTCTACTCTGTTTTGGTCTTAGGCCACAATATCCAAGTTTATTCTTTTTTTTTTTTTTTTGTAGAAAAAAAAAGTGTCGAACATATGACTCTTCATGGTCGGAGGCCGTGGCATAGCAAAACCTTACAGCCATCAGGACATCCAAAGCACCAAACGATAAACGACAATGACTTTTCTTCCTTCATCCTCTTTATGCACACATTTGCGCAAATAAAATCCTTTCAATATTCTATGCGCCTCTTTTTCTCCACACAACACACACATACACACACTCACTCTACTGAGTATAGTTGTCATCTCGCTGCTGATGCCGCTCCTTCCCACTTCCCACCCACAGGATCAAATGAGACCCAAAGTGTATCCTTCTCATCGTGTGTCTGTATATATTTCACATTTATTATTCTTTGGCAAATAAAAAAAATATACGTATGTAAGTCCTTTTTTTCTGTTTTCAATTTTTCATATGGATTATCTTCATATGCATAGTCAGGAATAAAACAAATAAAAAAATATTGTATTCATATGGTAAATCTGTCAGATATAAAGACGACACCAATAACCGTTTTTTTTTTCTTTGACATAATACGCGGCGTATACATAAAACGTCACTTTTTTCGCTCCAAGTCGTCGTCATTCAAAGTTTTAGAGAAGCGAATGGCGGTTGGCAATCAGGAAATAAATGTACCGCGACTGGGTTGGACAAACTCGCTCTCATAACTCAAGTGAATAAGCTTGTTTTTGTCGCCACGCTTTTATACCGAATCAATTTTATATAAAATGTTTATGTTTTGCAACTTGCGGTAGGTATACAAAATAATAAAAAACACGATTTGAGTTTTGTAGGAAAACGGTGGTTAGTGCTGGTAACCACCTTGACAGAAGGAAACTAAAGAGATGCCAAATAAAAAACTTGACAAATATTGTAATCAAAATTTACTTAAATATTTTAGGAAACGAAAAACTTAGTTACATTCGTTAAGAAAATGATAAATCTTTCATAAATGTGTTTTAATTGCACGGACAAAGACAAACTCCGCAAATGTTGCACTGCCATATTTACTTATTGCGTTGCATTTGGAACTTCCTTTTCAATGTGATTCTTGTTCTTCTGGGCAGGGTTCAGAAAAAAATTTCGATTTTTTAATAGTTTTTAATTATATAACCTATATAATAGCCTAGGTTTTATGAACATTGACATAATACGCGGTTAACATAAGTTGAAGTTTTGTCTTTGGTAAATACTTCCGTCGAAATTCATTTGGTATCGAGGGGACCACTATGCCATTAATTGCTGTCAAATCATAAAGAAATCAACAACTCACCAGTCAAATAAAAAATAACTGATGTTAGGGTGGTTACCACGACTAACCACCATATCAAACGTAAAATATAATGAGAAAAAAGAATTTGGCAAAAGCATTGAACGCATTTTTGCTTGAAAAAAAAATTAACATATACAAAATAAGACAAAAAGTTTATGATCAGGGAGTTTCACAAAACCTTAACTTTATTTCAGGACATTGAACAAAGAACTCTAACAAGAAAATACTTGGGGTAAGATTCTAAATTTCATTCAGTGAATAAACAAAATAGTTGAAGTTAGGGGATTTTCGTCAAGGCATATGACAGAGGGTCGACACATATGTACATATATTTAAAGCAAATACACACAAAAATCAAAAGGTGGTTAGCCTATATAACCACCTAACGTGAACCAATAAATTCATTAATAATAGTCACATACTGTATACGATCTATGTATTTCATGTAAGTATGCAATGATGGCTTTAATTTTCCCTACCTAAAGTTGAGAACAAACATTATGTACAATTCCATTCTTAATTTAAAAAAATAGGATTGATTTAAGGTATTTTTTTAGGATTTTGTGACGCTTTGGTCACGGAAATGATGACCGTGTTCAGAAATTATCATTTTCTCACTAATACTATAACCATTAAGGCTGAACGGGTAGTAGCGGGGTGAGATTGCTATCATTCAACAACCTTGGTTTTAAATTTTGTTAATTCACGGTCAGTCACCATGAAGTTTTAGAATAGTAAGGGGTGTGCGTTTGCCGTCATGGCGAAGTTTTCGAACGTTCAATGATCGCATCCCAGCGGTGCTTCCGAAATCGCTTCAAACCAGCCTCGTTTGAAGCTGTCAAGTAAATGGAAACCAATTATTACATGGGTCACTGAGATTTTGATAAGACCAAGACTTGAAGTCCTTCGGCCTATCAGACAACCTGAGAACTGTGAGCGTTTCAATCTTGCAAACATGTAACTGCCCTTTGAATTTCTAATAATTGAAATAATGAATAGGAGGGAGTGAAGTCTCACACTTCATTGAAATTGATGGTTGTTTTGAAATAACACTTGACTGAGCGCCTAATGCCAATATGGGGCGATTTAGAGCAGACAGCCGGCTCCCCCTATTTTGTTTCCTCTCGATTTT
The DNA here is from genome assembly GCA_911387755.1 of Chrysotoxum bicinctum. Taxonomy (NCBI): domain Eukaryota; kingdom Metazoa; phylum Arthropoda; class Insecta; order Diptera; family Syrphidae; genus Chrysotoxum; species Chrysotoxum bicinctum. The sequence continues at coordinate 10,993,544 of OU426988.1, forward strand.
TATTGGGTTTTTTCTTTGAATTCTGCGATTGCATCGATTACAAAGGACATAGGAAGACCTTAAAGAAAAACAGAGGGATAGAAATTGTGAAGACTACCACTGCTATATGGTGGTAGGGATCATAACAAACCCCATAAATCGGATTATTTTTTATATGGACCATGGGAGGGGTCCTCTTCCTAATATAATTTTTAAAACAGAGTAAAACAAAACATTAAATAAAATTCAAACTTACTTCATTCTTAAGGTGAGACCTGTCAACGGTTCTAGGATAAAAAAAACTGAGAGAAGCAGTCGAAGAAGAATTTACATAATCTAAGATGTCCGCTAACAAGAAATCTAAGACAGCTGGCAGTGCACGTACTCTAGCTAATGTGATAAAAGAGGCGGACATTATCAACGATAGAAGCAAGTGAATGAAAATCCACTCGACAAAGTTAATAGGGATTTTCTTAAAGTTGAAAGGAAGGTCGCCTGCAAAAATGACCAATGTCCAGATAAATGTGAAACGTGAGAAAGGCTAGAATTTTTCATAAAAAAAAAACTCAATCCCGATTTTCCAAATACATATTGGCAAGTTATCGAGATGAAAGCACTTTCAAAAATAGGCCAAGGTAACATAGTATTAACCATGTAACAATGGCTATTATTTCATCTAGAGGTTTAAGCTGGATTAAACTTGGTTAAGAAGCGAAGTTCTTATAACTCAAACCTCTATCTTAAGCCCTCAAACATAACATTGTACGGCCCATTTAAGTCGTTATAAAATTTAAAAAAAAAATTGGAATATTTGAAAAAAATTGGAATATTTGAAACAAATTGGAATATTTGAAAAAAATTGGAATATTTGAAAAAAAATTGGAATATTTGAAAAAAAAAATGGAATATTTGAAAAAAATTGGAATATTTGAAAAAAATTGGAATATTTGAAAAAAAAAAATGGAATATTTGAAAAAAAAATTGGAATATTTGAAAAAAAATTGGAATATTTGAAAAAAATTGGAATATTTGAAAAAAATTGGAATATTTGAAAAAAATTGGAATTTTTGAAAAAAAAAATTGGAATTTTTGAAAAAAATTGGAAAAATTGGAATACATATTTGAAAAAATTGGAATATTTGAAAAAAAATTGGAATATTTGAAAAAATAGGAATATTTGAAAAAAATTGGAATATTTGAAAAAAAAATTGGAATATTTGAAAAAAATTGGAACATTTGAAAAAAAATTGGAATATTTGAAAAAAATTGGAATATTTGAAAAAAATTGGAATATTTGAAAAAAATTAGAATATTTGAAAAAAATTGGAATATTTGAAAAAAAATGGAATATTTGAAAAAAATTGTAACATTTGAAAAAAATTGTAATATTTGAAAAAAATTGGAATATTTGAAAAGAATTGGAATATTTGAAAAAAAAGATGGAATATTTAAAAAAATTGGAATATTTGAAAAAAAAAAATGGAATATTTGAAAAAAATTGTAACATTTGAAAAAAATTGTAATATTTGAAAAAAATTGGAATATTTGAAAAGAATTGGAATATTTAAAAAAAAAAGATGGAATATTTAAAAAAATTGGAATATTTGAAAAAAATTTACGAATTTTTAAATAAAAATACATCTCTAGTAGCAATTTCTGAAACTCATCATTTTTCTTTCGTGTTGAAAAAAAGGTAAAGACTTTTAAGTTAAGGAAAACCAACTACAACTTTTGAGATTTTAAGAGAAATTAAATAAAGTAAAAATTGGAATATAACTAAAGTGGGCGGTCAAAACAAAAAAAGTTGCAATAAAATTTGTTGCCTAGACCCGTCAAATATACATACCTCAACCTATGATAAACACCACTTCACACCTGGTTCTAGGATCTTAGTACCCTACATGTGGGATATTCGTAACAATGTATGCCATCAAATTCGTCAGAAATTGGACAAACTAAGGCAACTAGTTTTAGAAATCGGCAAGTCCTATTCATTTCTTTTTGTATTAAAGGCTGAAATTATTTCAAAACCATACAAGGCCAGGAGCCATTTTTGGTACCTCATTTCTCTATATTTGTATGAAGTATATCATCCAAAAGATGTTTTGATCGTAATAAAAAATTAACTATTTTCCGTAATTGGGAAGCCACAAATTTTTAGGTTTTTTCCAAGGTCATAGCCAAAATTGTTGACACATCATTTGGGTCATAAAAAAAGGATGTCATTCAAAAACTCAGTAAGTGAGGTAAGATACGAGTACTTTCAATAATTGGTCAGCGATAGATTTTTTTAAGGAATTTTTTAAATGTTTTTAAAATCATAGAGAATAATAGCATCTCATTTACAGGATATTCGCAAAATTCGATGACATGCGAACATCCCATATATTGGGTGCCAATATCCCATAGCTTCACACTTTATTGATATAAATCTACACGAGTCAAATAAAGACACTCGGATCCAATGTCAATGGGCAACTTCTATTTTGTTTGGCATTATTTTCCAAATGGTCTGAGTATTAGAATTTAGACGATGACAGCACAACAAGTTAAAGTGCCAGGCATATTCCATTAGGTATAAAAAAAAAGGACCATTTGTTTGACAACTTGTCGGTCCTGTAATAGCGGCAATCAACAATATCGAAAAGTGTCCACTTTCATTGCTATTGTAAGTGCCAGTTCCAGTTCCACAAGTCCAAGTACCTTCCTAAGTGGAACTTTAAGTGGCCATACCCAAATAATTTTCGAACAAAGATTAGACTCTTCATCTTCATCGGGTATACAGCGAATGGCCACGCAGTCGTGCATTTTATTTGAAATCACTGTAACTTTTCACATTTACTCGTATATTGGCTATACCCCGCTGTGCTCGACCGCACTTTAGCATATGTCGCTGCGACTCTGTTTTATGACTTGGAACATGAAAAGTTATGGGATCTGGCAGAGTGCGCTAGGAGTAAGGGGAGGAGGGTTTTCGTCCGTACAAAGAACAAAAAAAAGCTATAAACCTTCATCTATAATCTTTTGCGCTCAAAAGTTGCATGGCAGTTCATTTTTTGGAGAAAATTCGAAAAATTCAGACATTCCGACACCAATCGAGACACATTTTGTAAAGTTATCTCCCTTCCTCCACACACACACACACACACAAATACCAAGTTGGTGCTCCTTCATTCATCCTTATATTCGAATCGGGTACATTTTTATGGCAATGCTGTCCTGTCCCTCTGCTCTAAGTAAAATCGATACCCGTCGTATGCTTTAAAATGGGCAACAGTACTCCAGCAACAACAAAATCGTAGCCGATTACCATGATTTTCCAACAAATTAGCCAACTTAATTTCCTTCTCTACACCAGAGTTCTGTGTCCTGTCAAGGGGAACCCGAAGCGTGTAAGAGGCAAGAGGGGTTAGGGTCCTTGAGATAGGAACTTCCCTACCAGCAATTGTGAAACGACTTTTTTATAAAAAAAAAAAAATAAAAAAAACTTCAAACAGACGCAAAAGGACGAACGACAAGCATTTTTGGACTTTGGATAAGTTTTGGATTATGACAGAAGTGAGTTTGGGGAAGACGCTCTGGCTGAACAGCAGGCCCCAACACACCCATATACGTATCCTCTCTTTTACAAACTGAATGATAAATGAGGACAAAGATAGCTGATGTTCAACGGACTAACTGTGTGAAGTATAGGAAAGTTCAGTTGTTGTACTCGAGTAAAAAGTACAGTTAGAGAAGTGAAATGTATAAAGATGTGTCTCCTGTTGGTCGTTTCGGGTACCCTACAACAACAACGTCCAGCAATAGAGGCGACTCGCAACTATGTACGAGTTTACTATAGTTAAGCAGAAGTGTGTTTTTTTTTTTTGAATGTATCTATGTGTTTTTGGGGTCATTTTTGAGACATCTCTGCCGGTAGTTTTATAACACTTTGTAAAAAGATTCTAGGGGATGAAAATGGGGTGCTTTATTCGGCAGAGGCGGGAAAAAGGGACGAAAACAGTTTGAAGTGTAAAGCTAACTACTCCGGGGAGATTTGATTAGGTGGAAGCAGCCCGTTTTCTGTCTCAATTTTTTTTTTTGCTTCTATATGTTTTGGCCCTTTGTGTGTTGTTATTATTTGGTTTATTGGTACGCTGGGAATTTGGGGTAGCTTTAAAGAGATAAAGAGATGGAAGCTTAAATTTGTTGTATATAGGTAAAGTCCATGTGGTTTGACATTTGATACATTGTTGTTACTTAATTTTTTTTTGTTTTTCTGGTGTTTCAAGGGGACATAAAGTTTTTGAAATTTTTTCATGGAACAAAACTTAAATAAAAACATCAGTATAAAATGCCGACAAATTCCAAGGTGCTTGAGTTTAATGTTTTTATGGGATATAACTTTAAATGAGCGCTGAATTTGAAGATTTATTTTGGATCATTATGGAGGAACATGACCTGAGAGACATTTCGAAAATATCCTTTTTTTTTTTCTTCATATATATGTATGTATACCATCTCCGTGACCAAGGGAGAATTAGAGTCAATTTGTCATATGAACCTCCCTTTGAATAAAACAAAATAGAAGGTAGGTTTCAGGAATGTCGAGGGAAATTTGGTTTCCACCCAAAATATTAAATTTAGCCGAACGTTTTTCTGAATCTTCCCAGACCGAATGAACATCCTTCTAACGAAAAATCCCATGAAGGAATAACCGAATTTGTCAGGAAATTTTATTCCTGATTCAAATAAATTCCAAAGAAAGCTTCATTCAGGTGTCCAACAGTCCTTAGAAATGTCAAATAAAGTAAACCAATTGCACAGGGATGTCAATGAGGAGAGAACGACATTAAGCAGAGAGGTACTTCTGACAGCAGGTATAGATCCAGAGGAGCCGTTTAGAACGATAACCTGTTTATTGTCGAGGATCCACTGGAGAAAGTGGTGGCTGTGGGGGCTGCTTTTCAGCAAGTTTACAAGGTGAATGCAAGCATTCACCCCAACCACGACCTGGAAAACAGAGCTTTACTCCATCACTTCTATCTTCGTAACGAAATGACGAAATGGCGATCAGAGAACCTAGGTTTCACCGGGTTCAATGAAGAAAACTTGGCGAATGCCACCATCGCCGTGCAAAATGAGAGCAGTTTCCTGTTAGCTACGAGGATGGAGCTTCAGCTCATCTTTGATTGATTAAAGAAGAAAAAGTCAGCAGGAGTCGATGGTATATCCAATATTGTACTACGACATCTACCTGTGACAGCTGTGGTTCATCCTCTCCCGAAAAATGCAAAGGACAACTTCAATCCGGCGAATCTCCGGTCGATAAGTCTTCTACCAAGTATCAGGAAGGTATTCGAGAAAGTCATTAATAGAGCTCTGTCCAAGTGGGCGCAGGACAATAATATCATACCGGATAATC